>JALAZF010000196.1:4270000-5500000 GCA_022829125.1 Lathyrus tuberosus | reverse complement strand
TATATCTAAACATAACAGATATGCTCCTAACATCAACTCACCTTCAAATTGCAACGGATTGAAAAATAGTGTATTTAACTTTTTTGAACGTATTTTTATTATGTTCTAAAATTGATAAATAAGCTGCAACACATTTTTATACCCAGTAGCACTACTCAGTAGCAATACATGAAGCAGTCTAGTAATGATATGAAAAATAAACACATGACTTCAATGGAAATACAGAAAACAATGAATCAGTTAAGCAGAATTCTGATGTACACTAATGATAAATTAGAGTTTACAATATGTTTACCTGAGTATCAATGGAAGATGTAGAGTGAAAATGCTAGCAGAGCTTTCTCTTGAACCTGAAACACATTTCGTCGATTTTACGATTAATTTGTTTCTACCGAGTCAAAGATGAAAATGAAAACTAGAGAAATCATGAAAACACCAAAAGAATAATAAGCTTAAACCTGAAACAAATTGTGAAAATAGAGCTCTGAAATTTTGTCGATTTGTCGATTTTACCACTATTTCCATAAACCCATGATTGTAATTTCGAGAATTAAGACACAAATTGAGGATTAGGGTCTGAAATTTGAA
Source organism: Lathyrus tuberosus (assembly GCA_022829125.1). NCBI lineage: Eukaryota > Viridiplantae > Streptophyta > Magnoliopsida > Fabales > Fabaceae > Lathyrus > Lathyrus tuberosus. The sequence goes on along the minus strand of JALAZF010000196.1, from coordinate 5,499,412 downwards.
GAAAGAGATGAAGGAGATTTGGATTTTTGAGGATTAGGGTTTCTGAAATTTGTGTTCTTGGTGAATTGTATGTTCTAAAATTAGTGAAATTTGTCAATGTTTCAGAAATGGAAACCACACTCACAACCGGTTTAGGATAATAGTTACCGGTTCTTTGTTAATTTGATAAATGGCCCACGGGTTTGAAAATATAATTTTGGGCTGGATTTTAAAATTTGATTTAATTTGGATACTAATTTGGTTCATGGTTATTGGACTCTAATTCTATTACAAAATAACAACAAAACTAATTATATTTGGACAAAAATTTTCCATTTAATATACAAAAATCTGATTACACAAAAATAGAATAAAAAACATTAAACAGTAGCATAAAACTATATCAAAAACATTATAATTAAACTAAAATAAAAGAGGGTTAGAGAAATTAGAGAAGATGAAAAAAAAAACGAAAAGAAAAGATATTAGAGAAGAAAATGAGGGATAAAAATCATAATTAAAAGAGAGAATAGTAACATAAAATGAAAAGATAAAAAAGAAAGAACATAAGAGAGGAGATACTAAAGAAGACAAGACGAGATGTGCATGTCGAAGAAGATAAGAAGAGACTGAAACTAAAACCCTATGTGTGAGAAAGAGGAAATCGTTTGCTATCGTAGGGCTAAGGCCAAATAGGTTTGAGTATAGGTTGGATGTGGGTTTGGTGAAATTTGAACTACAGCATAATGCAATTTGATTTGTGTTAGTTCGTTTGCAAAATACAAACCACAAATTGAACTGAATTGTGCAATTCTATTAAAAAATGGTTAAAACACATCCGAATCAAATGCGATTTTTTTCAATTTTCAAATTGGATTGGTTCAATTAACTGTTTTCTATTGGACCAATTAGGTTTTAAACACCCCTAGAGCATGTTGTGGAAGAATCATCTACAACTTTTCTAGTCCTTGAGAGTTAGGATTTTCTGAAGACTTACCTGAATTTTCAAATCTACAAACAGAACTTCATGCCATTAACCATAGACATCTCTATTGTTATAGATAAGGACTTCAATGACTCAATTTGTAACGCATATTTCTCCTTTGCATCAAGCTTCTAAAGACTCACAAACAAGTACCACAAATTTGATGTTTTGATTCAACACATCAAAGACAAAGTCCGATGAACACTTGCTTCATAATCACTCACACCCTCCAAAAAGGTAATCAACGTGCAAACTTCCCTACCAAGCTTGACGCCACTTCTGATCAGGACCTCCATATTCACTTCTCTTCACCAAATCTTAATCTCATCCTTGCGACATACAAAACCCTAAGATCATGCTAGCAAATCTAAGAGCTTGTTCGACTTTTTATCAACACCAAAACACACATTACAAGCAACACAAATGAGTCCTCATCTAATATGGAGGCAGCAAACCCAAGTAGCAGAGGGAAGTAGAGAGGATGAAGACTACATGCAAAACAAGAACTTATCAAACCCTCTAAATTACACCAAAACATAATGAACAAGTCTTGAAGTACATGACAATGATTAAGGATTTCGGATCTCTGATTTTCAGAGTAAAGACAAGATGAAGCAACAGGTGCGACACTATGCTACAAAAGGCATTTTTTATGTATCAAAAATAAAATTAGCAAATACCACGGCAATATATAAAAATAAAATAAAAAACTATCAAAGTAAGGTCAATCTAATAATAAATAAAACGAATAAAGTATATCCATCGTGTTTCTTCCTTGGACATTCTTTCTAACCGCGAAGTTGCAGCCTCTTTCTCTCGAACTCAAGCTACAAATAAGGAAAAAGCAAAATTAACACAGTTTCGTGAATTTTCATTTTGCGGTTCTATTTTTAAGTAGTAATGAATCATAATGCCACAAGGACGAGCAATCCAATGCACATGTTTACACAGCATGCATATTTATGACTAAACAAATATCGAAAGAAAAATGTTTACCACTTTCTTGACTCGGTCATTTGCAGCAGGAGTACCACCAATCACACATTCAGAGTGATAAGGACTGCTGACACGCACCTCATTCATTACAACTATGACGGTCTTGTCCCAGTGGACAGGAAGCCTGGTTACATGTAAATGTCATCAGTAAACAAATAACTAATATGAAGTACGAGACAACTAGTTCATGAATCAAGTTCATATTGATCGGGACAAATATAAAACAGGTAGAAAGTTTACGACTCCATGGCAAAAAGCACCAAAAAAATTTGTGCCACAAAAGAAAGAGGTTAACGTTAGAACACAAATAAAAGATGAATTAAAGGACTGTTTTACATCGATGAAATTTCTTTATAAATGAATTAGACAATCCTAACATTCATGATAAAAAAAAAAATGAAAGTTGAATTTACAAATGGCAATTCTAATATAAGTTATACAACTGCACGAGTAAAAGTTGACAAAATAAAAGTTCAATTACTCAATTAATTGACTTACGCAAATTACAGATAATGATTGCAGCGTAGATTAACATTACAACTTGAAATTTCTTAGAAAAGAAACCTTATAGAAAACAAAGGTATACAAATTTTCTAGTATCTGTGTTATCTATTATGATATCCCACATTAAGCATATGCAACAGAGATAATCAGATAAGTTTCTTTTTCTCTTTAGACAAACAAAACAGAAATTCCCCTGAAACTCACATTTTGTTTGGACATCCTTTCACATTACTCAATCGACATGCTGTTGGGAATTGGGAACACTTGGAACATCAAACATAACAATAACAAAAGTATGTGCAAAGTTTTACAACCAAAGGGATATTGTCTTCGTCTAAATCGAGAGCTCAATAGTCACCCTAAATAATGCATGCCAGAGAGTAAACTAGGAATAAGGGAAAATCAAGATAGAAATCTACTCATTAGAATTCTGCATCAGACACAATAAGCTTATAAATATGAACAAGTTTGGATAAACATTTCCACAAGCTCTTGTATAGATCGTAGATTATACCATTCAACAATTAATAGGAGAGATTCCACCCGACTCCACCAAAATAGGATTATGTATACTCTTAATTGTTGAAGGAAAGTATAATCACAAGATCATGGGTTTTACGATTCAAAGTGGGGTTTTAACTACCATGACAACACTCTATACTATCTAAAATATTGCTTCCGCCATGCTATAGCACTGCTATATGAAAATAACACTAGTTTTATAGAAATTGATTACAACTCTAAGATACCATACCCTATACTCAAAATTAGACATGATAACTGTTCTGGGCCGTTCGCAATTGTTCTGGATTGTTTGCAAGGACCATACAAAAGGCCCAAGAGCAAACATCAAGCGAAAGAGCGCATGAAGGTGCTCCCTCATTCCACCAAGGGCAAATGATTCCGCCCTCCATACGCGTCCTCTCACGCTAACAGTTTTAGCCGCTCACACTATATATTGAAGAAAGTGTGTCGATCAAATCTATCTCACTCTCACATTACTTCCTATTCTCTCACTGATTTAGGCATTAAAGTGCTACCCTTACAAGTCAGCCCCCTCTCCGTCACACCAGAAACATACTCCATCGATCCAAAATCTCATCTCATCCTTTCACCGAACATGGTTGGAGTAAGAATAACAATGAGTATGCTCTGATCCATATATACTAATTGAGTTAATTTGAAAGAGAACTTACGTTTTAGATAAAGCATCAAAGATAATCTGTGCCTCACTAGAAACACCAACCCCAATCCTCTCAGCTTCTGCTTCTGCTTGTCTACAAAACCCCAAAACAAAAATCACACATCAAAATCACAAAAAAAAATAATCATTTCAAAAAAAGAAGAAAAAAAATTGAAAAGAATTTAGAATACCTAATGGCAAGTAGCTCCCTTGATTGAAGAGTATGAAGATCAAGATGAGAATCAATTGGAAGTGGGTCGTGACCTTGACCTAAAAAGGTGAAATCTTTGATATAATCAGCACTCAAAATCCGAATGTTGCGAAGAGGGCCGTGTTTGGAACCTTCTAGGAGTCCGAGGAAGTTGGTTGCTCGATCGAAGGTAACAACTTGACCTTCAAACTCGTCGCCTAAGGTTGTTCGGATCGACAGCAAACAGCCAACCGCAAATTCATCTGCGTTGTTGTTGGTGATGCTGCTTCCACTTTCAATCGACATTTGGGTTGTTTTGAGCGATGTTACTGCTGCTGGGAGTGAAATTATGTGATGTGATGTTTGTTTTTCAAATATTATTTCTTATTGGGAACTACTATTAGTACGTTGTCATATTTTTGGTCTTGTAACAAAAAAAATATTTTTGAAATTTTTGATAAAAAATGAATATTTTCAAAAATAATTTATAAAACTATCGGAATTTTAAAAAAAAATCAAAATTTTTGAAATTTTTTTACATTACCGAAAATTTACAGCACTTTTCAAAATTTCTGATAATTATAAAAAAAATTTTTATTGAATATGAATTATCGAAATTTTAAAATATCCGAAAAAATAAGGCAATGCTGGATTTTTTTGAAAAATCTAGTATGTTGATTTTGTTTTTCAAATAAACTGATAAAAAATTTATACTTGAAATTTCGTTTGCATTTTTTACTCAAAATTGTCCATAAACAGTTTGAGAATTATGAAAATATGTGGGGTATCAAGTACAACTATGGGGTGACAATTTAAAACCTTCAGTTTTAGGGGTTTGGGCTCTTGAGAAAAATAAACAAAAATAATGATAAATGTTTTTCATCTTTAGGGTGCATCCCACATTTCTGGAAATCCAAAAATGTCTTTCATATGTTAGAAGATGTATCTCTGGACTCACCTAAAATCACATCAGTTTTCACCTTTCTTAGATCCACCATATTTTTAACAAAATACATCTCCATACTATTTTAATTGAATCGAAGATGCATCTCCAAAATACCTTATGTACTCATTTATAATATTTTTATTTGCTGAGATGATTTAATTAAGAACTCGGTGATGTTTCCGAATATGCATATCCGAAAATGTCAAGCGAAAAATTTGATAAAACACCATCTTGCATGATCTTCTTCGTGCTGAAACTAAACTTCATTTCAAAACACTTTAAAAAAAAATTTGTAAGTATCACCGATGAATTTGGTTGCAATGGTGTTTCCTACATCATATGCATTACTTTGTAAAACTAACATAACCAAAACTGTGAGAAGTCGACTAAAACTTGCGGTTCCCACCAAACAAATCAAGATGAAGAGGAAAAAATGTGTAAACCTGGAGTGGTGGTGGAAAAGATAATGAATGCATGGAATGATATAATAAATTCTTTCACGAAATAATTATATGTCGAATCTGTAATACATTTTAGGAGGGTGTGTGCGAGATATTCAAATTTCTTGAAATATGTTAAGGGCAATATTTTGGACCAAGTTAAAAAGAAGATTGTTTGTTCCAAGACCGATCAGGTTAGACACTACGGGAATACAACGGCTAACAGAGTTGAATCAACACATCTTACACTGAAGAATTGGTTGGAAAACAATAAAGGTGATTTTTGTCGAGATTGGGACGTCGTGAACCAAATGCTCCAAAACCAACATAATGAGATACATACATCGTTTGGTCGGAGCATTATGTATTAAAACACTGATTTAAAGAGAACATCCTTTATTCATAGTTGGTTGACAACATTTCTCTTGCGATATTGAATTTTATTTTTCACGAAGCCAGGCGGGTAGATAAAACAGGTTCATATAGCTCAAAGTGTGGTTGTACACTTAGAAAGACGTACGGTCTTCCGTGTGCTTGTTTAATTTCAAAGAAGATGAAGCTTGATAAATCGATACGTACGGATGAAGTTTACACTTGTTGGAAAAAATTCGGTTTGATGATGATGGTTTGATGAAGGATGATAAATCAAGTATAACTTTTATGATTGAATGTGATGTAATCCAAGAGAGATTTTCGAAAGCGGACGACATCATGAAATTTCACATCAAATAGCAGTTGAGGAAAATTGTCTATCTAGAAACAACGAATTTGAGACCACCGTTAGAACCTGTTAAAATAAAGAATGCCCCTAAAAAGGTCAAACCGACACATAGTGACAACTCTACGAGACGGTATCCTTCATACTTTGAACATGTCGACTCACATTTTCCGGATTCTCCAACTCCAAAATCTCAAAAAAGTGTTTTCAAGGCTACTTGCATTAGCAAACCATATCCTCCACCACCACTACAAAAAATAATCCACATTGCAGAGATGTCGCTTTGTATGCACAAATACACTGAACAAATTGTAGATGTTGAAGGTGACGACAATTGTGAGTTTTGAGTTATTTCGGGTTTGCTCAGTATAAGAGAGGAGGACCACCAACTTGTCCGCCTTCAGCTTATATAAGAGTTAATGACGCATAGGGAATCAAACACAAAACTATACGAGAAAAAACAAAATTATGATGCAATTCTCAATTCTATTATTCCTTGTCTTAGTGGTTCGACGTCATTTGACAAATGGATGTGCTTCCCGGAAATAGGACATCTTATAGAAAGTGGTTATGATATGATGTATATTGATATGACAATATACAGTTTCACATAAACATTTTTCCACTTCGGAGTAGGCCACCTCAAATTCCATCTGGATCATCTGGATGAATCATATGTATTGGATGGCTTTCAAAATCACAACATTTTTTCAGGTTTATTTGAAACTGAAATGTTCTATACCAAAGACATCACTGGAGTGGACGACATATTTCATCCAAGATGCGAAAAATTGGTTGAGTTACTTTCTAGAAAGGATGGAAGAGTTCACCAAGTTGAGTGACGTTGAAAGAAAAGCAAATAAGGAAAGGTCCGAGAAGGAACCATTAATAGATTTAGGTAGTGACACACATGTTTTAATGCATTTTAGTTTTAATCTGACAATGTAACTCATTTTCTGTATGTAATGCTGTCAATGATGTAATCTCGATATAATTTACGACATACGTAATGTCTATTCTACTTTAATGTTATAGAATTTGGGGGGTAAATTTTGGACAAAGTCCCAATTTTTCTGTTTGTGTGTTTTAGTGGTTTGGTATCAATACTAGTTCTGTTATGGGTGAGTCTAAATATGCATCTCAAGACACACCCAATTTAAACAGAAAAAAAATACAATCAAAGAATTTTAAGGATGTACATCTCCGGACACGCCTTTATTTTGTATAAAAAATATGGCGTGTCCGGATATGCATATCTAAAAAATTTCCTAATGAGAGGATATGGTTTCTAAGGTCCATATTGATATACATCTTGTATAAATAGGTCCCTCATTCCATTTCCTTTACAAAAACTAGAATGAATACATATCCCCATCTTGCATTTATGTATTTCAATGGCGCAAACCCCCTCACTTCAATTTAGGGTCTCTGAGGAACTACTTCTTGTCGATCTGAAATTCAAATTGAATACTCTCCTACGATATCCATAAAATCAAAGAGTTGTCAAGCTCGAGTATCATTCACTCTCAATTGACAAGAATGGAAGATACAGTTCACCATGTTTAAACTGAAGACTAATGAGGATTTAAAGGTTATGTGGAGTACCTTTTACTGTTATTCAACAAAAGGTCCAATTGAAGTGGATGTGATGATTTCAAGATCGACCGAAGATATTATAAGGATGTTGCAACGTCCTGAACCACCCATTGTAATGAAATGTAATGTTAAATTTATGTTAACGTTAACAATTATTTATGTAATGTTTATTTTGATGTTAATTTATGTTGTTTTTCCATTATTCCGCCATTGTTTCTGGTTGTTTCGGGTTTGAACTAAAAGGCCATATTCCTGAGATGCATCCCTGGAATATTAAGGGTTGATACATAAATGCATCTCTGGATTAACGAAATATACAAAATGGGGTTCCTCGTCAATTTGCACTGAGAAGTGTGTAAAAAAGGTGTGTCTAGAGATGCTTCTGTAGACACTATGGGCAATTGTGACTTTTCACTATGGTGGGGAGCACCCTTAAGGGTGGAAAAAGTAATTCCCAAAATAATTGGCTCGACCAATAAAACATAGAGTAGAGATTCATTAGTCCCTCGAAAGAAACTTAAAACTCAAATTAGTCTTTATAAAAATAAAAGCAAACAAATAGTATATAAGAGTTGTAATGCATCCTTTGGTCTCTTAACTTAATTTAAAGGTCACATTAGTCCCTTATTTAATAAACATTACGTATTGGTACCTTAACAACGATTCTGTTAGCCAACTTAATCTTTTCCGTTAAATGTTGGAGAAAAACGTTAACTTTGGCATATATGGCAGTATATATGGCATTGTATTAACTGACCTAACTTTTACAATATCTATCTCTGACTCAAAGCTCAAGACTGTCCCTCACCAATATGGAACCCTAATTTCCTTTTCTTTCTTTCCATCTCTCACCCTACTCTTCCCCAATTTATCAACAATGACTCTAAAATTCCTAAACACCGTCTTCATTTCCATGACTTTCTCACTATCGATTTCAAAGGTAAACTACAAACTTACTACTGATCTCGTGTTTGTTGTTGCAGAAGGATAGTTAGAGATGAGATGAGAACTAGAAAATTGTTAAGATGGGAAGAGAACCAACAAAAACATGAAACAGTTACAATCCCAATATTTTCCAAACCTCGAAAACTTTGTCAAAATGAACAGGTTTCATATCGAATCACATCCACCTTGTGCTCTACTAGGTATCCATCATCATCCACACACTAATAGTTTATAGTGTTTGTGAGTTGTTGATTTGAAGCACACTCTAAAGTTAAGCACACTTTGTCTAACATACTAATTGTTATATGATATTGAAATGTTTATGAGTTAATATCTCTCTATGTATCATTATGTTTTGGTGATATCGAGCAATTTTATTATGTTTTGATGTAGAACTAATTTTGAGTAGTTATGTGGAAGAAGAAAGGGATTACGAGGAAGGAGACATGATTATTGAATTAAATTTACTTATTGTTTCTGTTTAATTTGAGAAAAGCAACATGATTACTTGAGAAAATGCATAATGTCATTGTTACATGATCTAAAGCTATATTTTTTAACCATTGTTTTCAAGCTATATTTTTATAGGTATATCTATTGGTCATTCGGATCTCAATAAGTGTTATGTATTCTAGGAGAACTTTCTTTCTTCGATTGGAGCATTTATTAACAAAAACATTCTTCTTGCTTGTTAACAAACAATGAGAAAATGTATACCTACAATAAGACTTACTTGGCTATATTCTGCCATTTCTATTATTGTTTAAGTTAATCTGGTCAAACTCACGATGCATTATAAAGGTGTCAAAATGGACTATCCGGTTTTAAACAGGTTGATCCTGGTGAGTTTGGGCTTTTTAGGACAGGGTCAAAAAAGTTCATTTCTAATATGGGCTCGAAAATGACTACCTAAACCCGACCCTAGATGGCTTCAGGCTACCGGGTTCTAAACGGATTTTTTTTAATAAAAAATAAAAATAAAAATGTCATAATATTTATTATAAATAAAATTAAAAATTACATTATTTTAAGCATAATACATTTTTAAATACTATATTATCTTTTATAAATACTATAGTGTGTTTTTAAGTACAATACATGTCTAAATTATATAAAATAATACTCAAATATTTAACATAAGAGAAACTAATAGAATACGAGAAAATAACGTTGATTATATTAATGTATAATATTTAAAAGATAAAGATTGAATATAATAGAGATAAAATTTAGTGAGGTAAGAAAAATCAATATGTTATTTTGGAGTAAGACAATATAAGTATTAATATAACTTTTTAAAATTTATAGCAATATGGGCCTAATAGACTACCCACTGCCCATATGGGCTAGCCCTAATGGGTAGCGCGTTTTTTAGGACTGAGTTAAAAAATTCTAAAATATATGAGCTCTAATTTTAAGACTCAAACCTTATGATTTATCAAATCTGGCGGGCTAACCTATATGAGCTAACCCATTTTGACAACTCTAGATGCATTTTACATGTTGATATTAATCTTGGTCAATTTTTTTATTTTAGTAGTTTTATCAACTGACATTGATTTTACATTTATTTTATTTCAATATTTTTTATCAGCTGACAAGCTTTTGTTAAATTTAATTTTATGCTTTGTGGATATCATACTGTTGTGAATCATACCCTTCCTAACCTCTTCCTTCAAATACGTGGCATTAAACATGCTTATGAAGGCGGTAACTGTTGATGCTCAGGCAGTACAGAGGCACCATGTGACAATTATTAGCTTTTCCTTCTATGAATTGTTTTTCCATAATTAAACCTATTATGTTAGGTATTGCAATGAATGTTCAACTATTTTTATGATTGTTGTGCTTGGATATAGTCAAAAGATTGGTGGACATGGTCATGGACTGTGAAGTATGGGTACTTCATTTTAGATAAAGTATTGGTACCGGATATTTATTGGGTACCGGTACGCGTACGGTACTCATATGGTACGTACCGACACCGTACCTATTTTTTATTTATTATTTTTTAAGTTGGTATTCCATCGGGTACATATTGAGTACGCGAACTTAATTTTTTTCTTCTAATGATATAGTTTTATACATTTTTTAATGAGTTTTTCAAGTGCTGGTGTAGAGTTTGACCAATGTGATTCGTTGCAAGATCGATGGATCTTGAAATCAAAGAAATGGTTGATAACTTATGGATCGTCAATCGCTAAACTTCAATCAATTGCATTGAAACTCCTCGCACAACCAAATTCTTCATCTTCTATTGAGAAAAATTGAAGTACATATGGATTTATATTTGCGTACTCGTACCTTGGTTTTTTTTTAAAATGACGTATTCCGTACCAGTACCAGACACCTCTGAACCAACTAACGATGGGTAACTTTTTGCTCTTTTTTATTCCTTTTTTGTTTTTCAAATTTTTACAACTTTTTGAGTTAAGTGACCTTGTGAGGGTCACCTATCCCGAGTTGCATTTTCTATAAAGCACAGCATACAGATCATTCACTTATATTCATCGGTCCCTTACGTAGAGCATGCTTAGGCCGGAGCTGAATGCTGGGATAAACTACTAAGGACCTAAAAAGATAATTACGGCCATGGTATATGGGTATCGGGGTCGATTTTTATATTCACGAAGCTTACGGTGTAAAAACGATACCGATGTTACAAAAAGATTTCCCAAGTCATCCGCATCCTAACTCGAACCTGTCTTAAAGCCCAAATTTTTCAAAATGATTCACTTTTCTTTTGTCAAAAATTTTTGGTATGGCTAAAGAAATGGGGAAATAAGGACACACTATACAGATGACTCGTCAAGCACATGCATATTCTAAAAATAAACAAAAATATGATAAACTAACAAGAAAGCAGTAAAAATAAAAGGAAATAAAATTGCAAGAAAATGAATAAAATCTCCTCCCATACTTAAATCGAACATTGTCCCCAATGTTTCGAAATAAGGTAGAGAAGATGTAACCTGGTGAGTCTACGGCATGCTACTGGTACTCCCGTCACCGTGCGGTGAGCGCCTAGGGTGTCAGGATCTGTTGCGGCGACGATCGCTCTGAGAAGCGGCGAACTCGTCGAATCTAGTGTTCAGGGCAGCCTGAGATTGCATGATGGTCTGGATGGAACGGTTTATTTGCTACTGTGACTCTTGCATAAAGTTCATGTTATCGGTAAGTTGCTGCTAGATAGCAGCAAGCAAGCCGTCACGCTTCTCCTCTCGAGCCAGCTGTTCGTGCCACATCTGCTCAGTGATATAGAAACCAGGAACGGTACCTGCAGATGGGTGAGAAGAAGATGGTGCAATGTGTGTAGGTGATACATGGGGTGACATTTGATGATCAGGAGACTGCTCATGATGGTCAAATTCGTCATCAGTCTCATGTCCATCCCCAGTAGGAATATTAGGAAGAACTGGGCCCGTAAAAGGTGGAGCTTCTAAGTCGTAGGTCCAGTTCCTCTCCACTCGTACATGAGTACGTCTAGTGCAGGGTAACACAACAGATGGGATAACCACACCAAGAACCATAAGTTCATAGCCCCCCTCTCTCCTTGTCTTGCACAATTTCATGTCTTTCAGAAATTTTAAATTAATTGTGCGAGGAGGGAGAGGTGCTAAGGTGGCTAACTCAGTGTCAAGGTTGAGAGCCCTAGCAATAGACGTGATCAGTCCTCCAAAAGCAATGGGTCATGTACTCTTAACAATAGCAGTCATATGGGCAAACATAAAAGGAACAAAATTAATTCGCCTATTTGTGAGGCACCCTTGCAAAAATAAGAGTTCTCTAGCATTCACCTTGTTTGGATTCGCCCGGGCAAAAACAGTACAGGCCAACATATAACGAAACACACAGATGGTCGGGTTATGGATCCTTGAGGCAAGGATTCCTTCAAAAGAAGTGGCTGTATGATTTGACAGCCTGTTCCAGAAGGAGAATGCCTCAACAGACCAATCGGAATCCAAAGGTGCTTCACAAATAGCGCCATCTCCAAAAGGTACTCCTAAACGCTCTGCTAGTTCGTCGGTAGTAAATTCATTTTCAACATTAAACATACGGAATTTCACTGTACCGACTGTGCTAGCAGTGTTAGGATTGATAGTGTAAATTAGGGAACTCAAAAATTCCCGAGTCAATCGCTCAAAGGTCGGTTCTTTTCTAGCAAATACATCATGCATTCCTAATATATCTAGAAAATAAAAAATGCTATGATAAATACCAAGAGAGTAAAGACAATCGACGTCTACATACCGGGTCGAGATTATGGCTCGCTCTTGCAACTTCTCGAGAAGTTTCTTTTGCCTCTCCCCGGGCTTTCCTTGGCGGAGGGTGTAACCGTCGTACTCCATGGATGCAATTTTTTTGTTTGAGGTTGAAGAAGATGAAAATGGGTTTTATGGAGGAATGGAGAAAATGGAGGTTTTAGGGATTTTTATGGATGGTTTTGAAAATGGGGTTTGGAGATGTCAATGGGATGGTGAGTAGTTTGGGAAGTTATGAACTTTTTGGGGATTGAGGGAAGTTTTTGGAAGTTCAAAAATGGAGATTTTGGAGGTTTTGGATGAGAAAATGGTGGTTGGGGTGGTTCTGCCCCGCATGTAGAACCAGACCCCATGGCGGGCGCCATGGTCTATATGGCGGGCGCCACATGAATAAATCTTCTGGGCCGTCTTTTGCTTGGTCCTCTTGGGCTTTCCTTCTCCTTTTTTATTTTGGTGGTGCTATTAGCACTACCTTCTCCTTTTTTGGCACTTGCATTTTTTTTGTTAGGAAAATATAAAATACTTATGCAATAATATAATTAATTTAGTAAAATAAAATAGAATAAAATAAGAAAAAGAAAATAAACATGCATAAATATATGTAAGTACTAGAGTACATAATGAACAACGTGAAAACCAAATACGAATAATGTAAAACATATATATATGTCTGGGAATGAAAATGCGTAAATATGGTAAATATAGAAATAGTAATAATAAGAGAGTAGTATCATCACGGGGCCGAAGGCTTCTTTGCCTGGTCAGGACCACGAACTACTGCCAACTCTCTGCGAAGATCCGCAATCTCCTGATATAAATAGTCTGCCTCGGTCGCATGGGTCAGATCAGATACCTGGACCTACAAAGTGAGATCTGTGACCTACTGTCTGAGTCTAGCTGTCTCCATACGAAGCTCAGCAATCTGCGTCTGTATGTCAGGCCTCTGCAAAGAATGATTATTAGATAGCACAGTAATCCTGGGAGATGGTGGCGTAGGGTGGTACTCTGGCACTGGTGGAGTCCTGGGCTCATCAACAGTCTCACCAAAGCCCTCTAATGCATAACTCCAATTGGCCTGGTCGTGCACACTGGTCATCATGGGATCTGGCAGGGTGAAGAAATGTATAGTCTCATTATCGATCAGTAGCTTGAACTGGTCGGGATGGAAGGAATTTCTCCTCATCAACCCGCAGTCCAAACAGAAATCGATGTCCAATGTGGTGTACCCGCAATAAGGGGTCAGATGAAGTAGCTTGCTCGTAAGCCCCAAAGCAGTAGCAATCTGTGTAACTGTCCCTCCTACATGAATAATCCCCTCAGAAGATCTAGTTGTACCCTCAAGGCTGTCAAGCAGAAAACTCCCACAGGCAACTGGATGCGACTGATTTGCGCAGAAGAGGAAGAAAATCTCTTCCTCACTAACATGGATGTCAAGATCGACTTTCCCCAGGAAGGTGTGTGCTAGGATCATCTGGAAGTATCTCATAGCTGGATTATGAATGATATGAGATAGCTGAGTAATATGATCAGGACCCCCTCCACCTGTGATATCGCTCCAGAATTTATCGATGTCTCGACTCATAAAATATCCCATAGGCAACTCTGGAATAGCGTCAGGAGTGGTCTGGAAGCCTAACAAATCACCGAACTCCTTCTAGGTGAAGGCATACTCTGTCCCGAATAACCTGAAAGTGACACGCCCGACCTGATTAACATACGACTCATATCTGAACGAACTGAAGAACTCCAGGGTGAGATTCCTGTAGGTCGAGTGCATCTCATCAGCATACTCGTCCCACTGGAGCTGGCTACAAAGAAACCGTATACTGGGCTCAATACCCAAAGCATCTATGCATGCCTGATCAAGATAACGTGTATGTGCCATAGGGCGCTGATTGAGGACTAAGTAGCGCTGCCTCTGAGCATCGTCTCTGAAGGTAACATGCATGTCATCGAAGGTCTGCATCCTGCAAAATAAGGTTTGAGAAAAGGACCTGAAAACATACATATTAGGAAAGGTCAGTTTATACAGATAAACATTTAAAACTTAAAACAAAATATAAGACATAAAAAGTAAAAAAGGAAGATAAAGTAAAATAAGGAAAAATAAATAAAACCGTGGGTTGCCTCCCATGCAGCGCTTGTTTAACGTCGTTAGCTTGCCGAGTAGAACTCATGTATCTGAAGTGGGCATTGGTGGATCAATCAGGGTGTGGCTGGAGTAGTCAATAGGAATGTCGCCTCCTTCGTAATGTTTTAACCTTTGTCCATTTACAATGAATGGACTACAAGAGTTATTCTTGATCTCAACTGCTCCGGATTTTAGGACCTTGGAAACTTCAAAAGGACCTGTCCATCTTGAACGAAGTTTTCCAGGGAAAAGCCGCAACCTAGAATTGAAGAGGAGAACTGGATCACCTATATTGAAATCCTTTTTTATAATTCTTTTATCGTGCCATGCTTTGGTTCTTTCTTTGTATATAATGGCATTTTCATAGGCGGATTGACGGAGTTCTTCTAACTTATGAATGTCGAGGATACGTTTTTCACCAGCAGCTAGATAATCTAAATTCAAGGTTTTAATTGCCCAATAGGCTTTGTGTTCTAACTCGAAGGGTAAGTGACAGGATTTTCCATAGACTAACTGGTAAGGGGTCGTTCCGATAGAGGTTTTAAAGGCAGTTCTATAGGCCCATAGTGCTTCTTGTAGTTTCTGGGACCAATCCTTTCTGGATATAGAAACGGTTTTTTCTAAGATCTGTTTTATCTCCCTATTAGACACTTCCACTTGGCCACTAGTCTGTGGATGGTAGGGTGTTGCTACTTTATGCCTAACTCCATATTTACTTAACAGTTTGTAAAAAATCCTTGATATGAAGTGCGATCCACCATCGCTTATAACAAGACGGAGTACTCCGAATCTAGGGAATATATAGTTCCTAAACAACTTAATCACCACTCGTGTGTCATTTGTGGGTGAGGCTATGGCTTCAATCCATTTAGACACTTAGTCAACAACTACTAAGATATATTTATTTCCTAATGAGGGTGGAAATGGCCCCATAAAATCGATGCCCCAAACATCAAAGAGCTCTACTTCCTGAATATTCCTTAAGGGCATTTCGTCACGTCTCGAGATGTTTCCAGTGCGCTGGCACCGGTCACATTTGACTATATAAGCATGAATATCACGCCACATTGTGGGCCAGAAAAGGCTAGCTTGAAGAATTTTAGCGTGCGTCTTAGAAGTGCTAGCATGTCCTCCGTAGGGTGCAGAGTGACAATGTTCTATAATATTTCTTACTTCTTCTTCTGGAACACAACGACGAAAGATTTCGTCCGTACCTCTCTTGAAAAGTAGTGGTTCGTCCTAATAGAAATTTCTTACATCATTAAAGAACTTCTTCTTCTGTTGATAGTTAAGGTCAGGGGGTATAATATCAGCGGCTAAGTAGTTGACAAAATCTGCGTACCATGGTACACTACTTATTGCTAAGGAATTTCCAGGGTTCTTATAAGGATCTAGGTCGTTTTCTTCAATGGCATCTATCTTAGCTATTATCCTGTCATAGGCAAAATCGTCATTTATAGGCACTAAGTCTGGTTTTAGGTACTCAAGTCTAGAAAGGTGATCGGCAACTACATTCTCTGTTTCTTTCTTATCTCGAATGTCCAGATCAAACTCTTGCAATAAAAGGATCCATCGAAGTAACCTAGGTTTGGCATCTTTCTTGCTTAGTAAGTAACGAATAGCAGCGTGGTCAGTGTGAACTATAATTTTAGCTCCTACCAGATAAGATCGAAATTTGTCTATAGCAAAACTACAGCTAAGAGTTCCTTTTTAGTTGTTGCGTAGTTAAGCTGAGCAGCATCTAGGGTTCTACTAGCATAATAGATTACATGCAATTTTGTATCTTTTCTTTGACCTAGAACAGCTCCTACAGCCTAATCACTAGCGTCGCACATGATCTCGAAAGGTTCGGTCCAATCTGGGGGTTGCATAATGGGTGCTGAAATTAACGCTTGCTTCAAGAGGTTAAATGCTTCCATGCATTTCTCGTCAAAGTTAAATTCAACATCTTTCATCAGAAGGCCGGTTAAAGGTTTGGTTATTTTAGAGAAATATTTGATAAAACGCCGATAGAAACCAGCATGTCCAAGAAAACTTCGGACTTCTCTAATGGTCTTAGGTGGGTTTAGGTTTTCTATGACTTCTATTTTAGCTTTATCTACTTCAATACCCTTTTCAGAGACTATGTGTCCTAAAACTATACCTTCGGTAACCATAAAGTGACATTTCTCCCAGTTTAGCACTAGGTTTACGTCCGCACATCTTTTCAGGATTTTCTCAAGGTTAACAAGACAGTTTTTAAAATCAAATCCGCATACCGAGAAATCATCCATGAATACCTCCATAATTCCATCAAGGTAGTCAGCGAAGATTGACATCATGCAGCGCTGAAAAGTAGCTGGAGCATTACAGAGGCCGAATGACATTCGTCTATAGGCAAAGGTTCCGTAAGGGCACGTGAAGGTTGTTTTTTCTTGATCTTCTGGGTGAATGGGAATTTGGAAGAATCCCGAATATCCATCTAGATAGCAAAAGTAAGAGTATCTGGCTAGACGTTCCAACATTTGGTCTATGAATGGTAAAGGGAAATGATCCTTCCTAGTTGCTTTGTTTAACTTCCTATAATCTATGCACATACACCATCCTCCTTCTATCCGTTTTGCTACATGTTCGCCTTTCTCGTTTTGCACGACTGTGATGCCTCCCTTTTTAGGTACTACATGCACAGGGTTCACCCACTTACTGTCTGAGATCTGATAGATTATACCTGCTTCTAGCAACTTAAGAACCTCTTTCTTAGCAACATCACTCATTATAGGGTTTATTCTTCTCTGATGCTCTCTGGAGGGTTTTGAATCTTCCTCAAGTAAAATCCGGTGCATACACACGGATGGGCTTATACCTTTTAGATCAGAGATATTATATCCTAAGGCTGAGGGATATTTTCGCAAAACATCTAAGAGTTGGTTTGTTTCTTCTTGGCCCAAGGTAGCACTGACTATAACTGGGCGGTTCATTTCCTCGTCCAAAAACTCATATCTTAGATTCTTGGGTAATTCTTTGAGTTCTAAAGTTGGTTTCTTGGAGCATGGTATTGGATTTGGGGTAAGGGATAAACATTCGTGAAGGTTATCATCGACGTAGGGTTCTATAAATCCATCATCTTCCCTAATGAGGGTTGAAGGCAATTTAATTGTTTCAGGTTCTTCTAGTTCCCTAATGCATTCATCAATGACGTTTATGGCATAACATGCGTCTCCCAATACTGGTGCCATGAGAAACTTTGACAGAATGAATTCTATCTTCTCATCACCTACTTCAAAAGTCAACTTTCCTTTCTTGACATCTATTATGGCTCATGCGGTTGATAAGAATGGTCTTTCTAGGAGGATTGGGATGTCGTCATCTTCTTTAATGTCCATGATAACGAAATCAGTAGGGATAAACAACTGACCGATCCTAACAGGGACGTCTTCTAATATGCCTACTGAATATTTGACAGATTTATCGGCTAATTGAAGAGACATCTTAGTAGGTTGCAGTTCTCCAAGTTTTAACCTTTCACAAACTGCTAGAGGCATTAAGCTCACACTAGCTCCTAAGTCCAGGAAAGCTTTATCAATGACATGACTTCCCAAAATACAAGGTATGGAGAAATTTCCAGGATCTTTCTCCTTTTTAGCAAGTTTATTTTCGGAAATGGAATTGCATTCCAAAGGTTTTGGATCGTCAAGTCTACGTTTGTTGGTAAGGATGTCTTTTAGGAACTTTGCATAAGATGGTATTTGGGTGATGGCTTCTGTGAAAGGGATTTCCACATGAAGTTTCTTTATGACTTTAAGGAATTTCTGGTATTGGTTATTGATCTTGGTTTGTTTAAGTCTTTGTGGATATGGTATCGGAGGTTTGTATGGCAGGGGTTATTCGTAAGTTTTGTTTATAGCTTCTCCTTGATCTTTCCGCTTTTCAGATTCTACTGGTTCCTCTACCTCGTCCGTGGGCACAATGCTTTTCTTAGAAGTTTTGGGTTCTTTCAATGCCGGGTTAACCGGTCCATCGTAAGTGGTCCCACTTGGTAAGGTAACTGCATTGGCTTGACCTCGGGGGTTTTGTTGAGTTTGTCCAGGAAACTGTCCTCCGGGTGTGGTTTCGGGAGCTTGTTTAAGAACTACCTGAGAGATCTGGGTTTCAAGCATCTTATTGTGGGTGACTATTTGGTCTACCTTAGTTCCTAGCTGGGTAATCATTTCATTAACATGAATGTTTTGGTTTAGGAATTCTTTGTTTTGTTGGGTCTGAGCTGAGATGAAATTTTCCATGATTTTCTCAAGGTTCGGCTTAGGTGGCACAGCTTGCATAGGTTGGTTTTGTCTCTGGGCTTGAAAACCGGGTGGTCTCGGAGGTGCAGGGTTTTGGATAGGGTTATTGTTTTTGTAGGAAAAATTTGGGTGATTCTTCCATCCAGGGTTATAAGTGTTTGAAAATGGGTTCCCTTGGGCATAGTTGACCTGGTCTGATTTAGTTTCATTCAACAGATTGCATTCCGCTGATTGGTGTCCTTTGGTTCCACATAGTTCGCATTCCGAGGATACAGCTGCTGCAGTGGCTAGGTTTGCGTACATATGTTCGACCTTAAGGGCCAAAGCATCCATTTTAGCTTGAATCATGTCTATAGAACTTATCTCATGTATTCCTCCTTGGGCTTCTTTCTTCTTCACTGTTGCTCGTTCTGTTCCCCATTGACAATGGTTTTGAGCCATATCTTCGATGAGAGCGCAAGCTTCAGGGTAAGGTTTATTCATCAGAGCGCCACCAACGGCGGCGTCAATGGTCATCTTAGTGTTATAATGAAGTCCATTATAGAAGGTATGAATAATTAGCCATGATTCCAGGCCATGATGTGGACATATTCTCAATAGGTCTTTATATCTCTCCCAAGCTTCAAAGAGTGATTCACCTTGGTTTTGAGTGAATCTGGTTATTTGGTTTCGAAAGATGGCAGTTTTACTTGGGGGAAAATATCTAGCAAGGAAAACTCTCCTAAGGTCTTCCCAAGTTGTTATAGAGTTGGCTGGAAGGGAATCTAACCATGTAAGGGCTTTGTCTCTGAGGGAGAAAGGAAATAGTCTTAGACGAATCGCTTCAGAACTAGCACCATTGGTTTTAAAAGTGTCTGCTAATTGGATAAAGACTTTTAGATGTTGATTTGGGTTCTCAGATGGGAGACCCGCGAATTGGTTTTGCTGCACTAATTGTAATAAGGAGGGTTTCAGTTCGAAATTGTTAGCAGGAATATTAGGGTTAACTATACTAGAACTGGGTTCGTAATCGGATGGTTGAGCGAAATCCTTAAGGGGTCTTTGGTTACGGTCCTCGGCCATATTTTCCTTAATTCTACAAAGTAAGAGACGTGCGCGAGCGTAACGCTCAGGTTCTGCTAAAGGATCTACAAGACTACCGGTGCTGCGAGTTCTTCGCATTGACCAGTAGGTAAAACCTTAGTCTAGACGGTGTAACAACAGGGTACGAAATTTGACGAAATTGGTCCCCGGCAACGGCGCCAAAAACTTGATGCGTGGTTTTCGCAAGTATACAAAACGCGTCAGAGTAATACAAAAGATTATCGATCCCACAGAGACCAAACGTCAATCTATCGATTCCTATAGTTACGGTGTTTATCTAAGGCAAGTAAATTCAGGGATTTATAAGTGCACGGTAAAAGTAGAGTGAAGCAAAGTATGAAGATATAAAACTCAAATGAAAGCAACAGGCTTGAATGTAATTCACACAGTCAAATAGCATTCCAATGCATGTAACGGAACTACTTATGGGCAATGTTTTCTACTTTATGAAAAGAGCTAATTTAACGGGAACTGTCGCTTTCGCGTATTCAGAACCGAGTTTAACCTTTAAACAAACCCTCTTATTGTCACTTATAAAAAGGCGCGCATTGCGTTAAATTGAAAAACCTATTTTTAAGAAATATAGTTCTTGACTTAGTTGAAAAGTATTTTGATATGAAACTTTTAGACAAAAGAGGTTCATACGAACCGGATTTTAAACCTACAAACGCGTCAGAAAATAGTTCTAAAATCGTTTTTCTAAAGTATTAAAAATTCCTACTTAACTGTGCAAAGCGCTGTCGCCTCCTTTGTACAGTTAAGACTAACCAAGTTTATCTAAAGGTTGGACGGCTTTCGATCTTACCCAACAGAAATTAAGTGCGGAAAACTCGTGTTAAAGACCAAAATAGCCCCTAAGTGTTTCTATCGATGCATTATGTGAAATGATACTTAAACCGTGATCTTTACATTCTAACCTTTAAGATTTAACCAGACATGGAAATGTAAACAGACATACTTAACTTTATCATGTCAAAGTAAAGTCTTTTTGAAATAAAAGGTTTTGAAAGTAAATAATGCGATTAAAGTAAAAGCGAGTGCGAGAAATAAATAAAGTAAAGCGGATGCGAGAAATAAATAAAGTAAAAGCGGATGCGAGAAATAAATAAAGTAAAAGCGAAGCGAGAAATAAATAAAGTAAAAGCGATGCGAGAAATAAATAAAGTAAAAGCAGATGCGAGAAATAAATAAAGTAAAAGCGATGCGAGAAATAAATAAAGTAAAAGCGATGCGAGCAAATAAATAAAGTAAAAACGATGCGAGAAATAAATAAAGTAAAAGCTTAATTCATAAATAGAAACCTACTCCAATCGGAGGCTTTAATTCCGAAAACAACTGGAAAGGAAAATGGCGGCAGGATTAACTTCCCCCAAGTGCTCCATACTCGATTATAGACTCGATCACACAAATGTGATAACTTCCCGATGTGAGAAGATTATCACTTACAAAAGCTCGATTATTTATGCCTAAGGTGTTTGCAACTAAGTTTGGATGATTTGAAATGAACAAGAAGCCTCTATTTATAGACTTAGGAAAAGGTATGAAAGGACAAGGATGCCCTCCAACTTCTTTTGGGAGGGAAAAAGGCCGTCAAAGGTGGCGCCCGCCACCCCCTCATGGCGCCCGCCACATGAACTGGGGAAGAAAGTGGTGGGAGACGTGGCAGTTGTCAGCAGTTGAGTCCCCTCCAACTTGTGGCTTACCCCATGGCGCCCGCCATGTTGGGTGCTATATGTGCAATTCCTTCAAAAGTTGACTTTTTGCTCAATTTCCTTCATTTCTTCGTGGATGGCTCTGGAAACACCTAGAATCTGAAAACAAGACAAAATACAAGCATAATACAAGAAAAAGATAATAAAAATCCTAAGAAGCATGTGCAATTCGAGTAAAAAACGTGGTGTAATTCGGTGTTATCACTAGGGGGTTCACTCAGAAAGAAGGTGTCGAATTCAATGATGTGTTCTCTCCTGTTGTAAAGCACAGATTCATTCGAATGTTGCTTTCCACGATGGCACAGTTCGACCTTGAACTGGAACAGATGGATGTGAAGACTGCTTTCTTGTATAGTGATCTAGATGAAACAATCCTACTGAGGCAACCTGAAGGGTATGTCGAAAAGAGGAAGGAAGATTATGTGTACAAGCTAAAGAGATCTTTATATGGGCTGAAACAATTTCCTCGACAGTGGAATATGAGATTCGACAAGTTCATGGCACGCATAACTTTCATTAGAAGTCAGTTCGACCACTGTGTTTACTTCAGATTTTGACCTGGTAATTCATTTGCTATTTTGTTGCTCTATGTGGATGATATTCTAATAGCAAGCAACAATGTCGAAGATGTAATGAGGGTGAAGGTTGAACTCAATAAGGAGTTCGACATGAAGGATCTGGGAGCTGCTTCCAGGATTCTTGGGATTGACATCCAAAGAGATAGAAAACAGTCAAAATTATGCTTATCTCAAGAGGCATACCTACGGAAGATTCTTGAAAAGTATGGTATGTCGAATTCAAAGCCTGTTGTGACTTCGACAAACCCTCAATTCAAGCTGAGTATAGATCAGTGTCTCATTACTGATGTCAAAAAAATTATATGAATAGCATTCCATATGCTATAATAGTGGGTTCTTTGATGTATAATATGGTCTGTATTAGACCCGACATAGCATATGCAATAAGTTTTGTAAGCAGGTATATGGCGAATCCTGGAAAGGCTCACTGGCAAACATTGAAGTGGATTCTAAGGTACATAAATGGGTCTCTAAATAGAGTCCTAATTTATGGTGGAGCCTTGGGTGAAGATAGTAAAGCAGCAATCGAAGGATATGTTGACTCTGATTATGCAGGTTGTATGGATTCCAAAAAATCTATTTCTGGATATGTGTTCACTATGTTTGGGACAACAATCAGTTGGAAAGCAACACTTCAGAAGGTTGTTGCCTTATCAACGTAGGCATTTATTAACTTATTTTTACAAGAAATCAAATAAAAAATTCCTAATTTATCAATGAAAAGTGATTGTGAGATATTTGATCGAACTCTAGTTAGCATGCCGTTGAAGTTTGCTCACATGTTGTTGTCGAAGACTTACATGCTGTAGTCGAAGTGTGTTATAGTATGTAGTTGTCGAATTAGGTATTGTGTTAAGGATCCAATTGTTTAAGTTAGCTTGTACCCTAAGTTAGCTTGTAATGGGTAATTTTTAAAAGGCCCATTAGTTTAGTATGTTAGGTTTTATTATAAATAACATATTAGTTTCTCATCGAGTGGTGTGACAAAACCTAATTAGGGTGAGAGAGTTATTTGTTATTCTTGAGTACCTGTAATCTGATTTAAAGAGAAAGTAAAGAATAGCAGTTATAACCAATCCTTGTTGTTCTCCTTGTTTTTCCTTAACCCTAACCCTTGTGTGGTTCTTGCCTATAAAGAAGTCGAGTATATTTTGTTTTAAAGCGTCCTAATTCACAACAGTGATAAAACGTATGTCTGTACATTTTTATTGTGCATTGATTAAAAACACGTAAAAATATTAAAGAAATCACCAAAATAGCACAAGAGACCAAGTTAAGGACTTTTCCAACAAATCAAGCCTCATTAAGCCAAGAATATATGCAAACTTAGAGAGCAAAGGTGCGACCTCAGTAAACCAAAAAACATAGGCACTCATAGAAAGTAGAGGAGATTCAAAGAATTCAGAGTAGGAATGGCAACGAGGTGGGGCGGGGTCGGGTTTAACTATACCCGCACCCGCCTCCATGTAACACACCCGCCCCTGCCCCCAAACCCAACCGGGGGTAAAAATTTACCGCCCAGACCCACCCCCAGTGGAGAACGGGTGCACCCGCATCCGCCCCGCCCCCACCCGCAAAAAATTAATTTCTTTTTAATTGCAATAAAAATTAATAATTTAATTAAAAATTGATTATTTTAATAAATTAATTAATTAGTTAATTAAAATTTTAATTAATAAATAAATATTAACTTGATTAATTTGATTATTTTAATTGCAATAAGGGCATTAATAATTTAATTAAAAATATAATTAATAAATGAATATTAAAATAAGTAAAATAAGGGAATTAAAGTAAAATGCATTACCCGGGGGCGGGTGCGGGCGGGTCTTAGTATCTCCCCGCCCCCGCACCCGTAGTTAAGAAGCGGGTTTCCCCCGCACCCGCACCCAATTAAATCGATTTTTCCCCGTTAATTTTGGGGCGGGCCTGGGCGGGTGCGGGCGGGTCCGAGTTTGTTTGCCATCCCTACTTCAGAGTTAAGTTATTTCAAGGTGAAGCAATGGTTTGGTGGCTAAGAGAGCGTAAGCGGTGCGCTTAGCGAGCATAGGCAACAAGGCTAGACGTAGGGTAGCTAACATTACTTAACCAATAAGAAAGTAGACATGCTAAGTGAGCCTAGGTGATCTTCTTAACGAGCCTACCTGTAACACCCCTTCTATACCCCGTACAAAAACGTAATAATAAAAAAAAATATAATCTTATAATAAAACATCAGAGCAAAGATTAAGTCATTTAGATATAAACAGAGATGTCACATCAACGTGAACTAAAAACAACCTGCTCATAAAGATATATAACACCTAGATAGTTTTTATAAACAAAGGAACTCCGTTCCAAAATATCAGCATTCAGTTACAGAATTAAAGCGGAACATCCATAACTGATGTCATCACAAAATATAAGTATGTCATATACATATTCATACAAGGCCACTATATACAAGCTAAAAGAAACATCTACACTCGAACCCCGACTACCCGTGTTACATATCAGAGCCGACGGAACGACAAAAAGACGAAGACACTAATCTTCGAAAAAGACCTCCAGCGTCTAATCTGCAATGCCATTACAGCATTAAACCACAGCAGAAGGGTGAGAAACAGGATTATAATATAATTGCATATCATTATATAACACTTAGCAAAATATGCACAATTATTCTCACCACACAAATACGATACTTGTAAACAACACAAGACATATTAAACCCATTTCACACATCAATCACATAAGCATATACATTAACACAATGCATAACAAATCCTTCTCAAAATTCAACACATAAACATTCATGTAATGAATTATGCAAATGCACAGAGACCGACACAACGACTCTACGCATGCGGTACCAATCCAACCTTGTAATTCATTAGTCCCCCAGGAACTCTTGGAATCATCGCTCGTTACATAGAGTAACTCCCCGTCGGGCCTACGATGTTCCCCGTCGCTATAAACCATTATTTCAGGGCGTACGACGTTTATGGATTGCTTTAGTCCACTATTTCAAGGCGCACAATCCGATTGCCATAGTCCACTATTTCAGGGCGCACAATCATTTGTGATTAATCGCTTCTACCATTATTTCAGGGCGTAAGACGATAAAACTGATTCATTTATGAATCTTCCAATGCAAGAATGCATATCATGATACTTGACACATTAATGACTCATGCCAACATCAAATGCTCATGCATTAACAATAATCATGTATTTCAAGTACATATAAAGTAATGCACACAATTGCCCAAAATGGCCACAAACACCAATATACCATTCCACAACATCAAATTCCCATCAAAGAATCATCACACAAGCCATCTCATAACATATCATAATATGTCTTACAATATTGAAAAATAACTCAAAATTCCATTATTCGGTTTTCCGAAAAAGTCGGCTAAAAGTCGGCCAAAAATAATATTTTCTATCATCATCAAAAAGTACTCATCGACAACTTCGATTCGGTATAAATAACTCTTAAATACGATAAACGGTTAACAAGATATGAATATTTCAAAATAATGCGAAAACGTAAACCGGACGCCCGACACTACGAAACGGTTCGTAAAAACTGTACCGATTGGACCAAGTTCAGACCCCAAAACTATTTTTCCTAGAAAAAACATCTCGTTAGCTTTCCAACGCTTCGAACGGGGGTTAAAACCGACTTACGGTTCAAGAGATATGAATTTCCGAAGTTTCCCCGACAAACCAGAATTTTATGGTTCAGCACAGTATGTATCGATACATAGGCTTATGTATCGATACAAAAAGCCACATGTATCGATACATAGCACGCATGTGTCGACACATGTGTAGTGAAAATTCTGTTTTCTTAAAATTCTACAGTATGTATCGACGCATAAGGGTTATGTATCGATACATAACCATTTCGTATCGATACATAGCTGTTATGTATCGATTCATACCCCTGTTTTTCTCAAAAATCAGATTTCTCAAATTTCTCCCTTGCTGCCACTTTTCCGAAATGCCCGGAAACTCGACTAAATCGAACATTTTCATCGAAACAAACATATACACTCAACCACCAAATACATAAGAACAATTTAGAACACATAAACGAAATTTCTACGACGTTCGATTTTTCGATTAAATTTCAACCTTTCAAAAAAACCAGAATTTTCAAACATCACCAAATCGAATAAAAAGCACGCTATACGATGACCTAACCTTACTCGATACAACTACGTAGTTTATTTCGAATTCTAACCGTGAAAACATCGGTTTTTATCGATTTCCTACAATTCGACCTAAACGGACAAAATAACGGAAACATAACGAAAACTAACCAAAACATAACCAAACTTCATGAAACTTTAAACAGCAGCTCACATACATATAACCAACCAACACATGTATTTATACGACTTTTCGACCGTAAAAACATCGGTTTCTATCGATTTCGTCCAATACGGCATAAACGGAAACATATGGAAAACCAACCAAAACATCCACACAAAACATACATAATCATACACAATCAATATAATAACCGAGTTTCGCACCCTTACCCGATTTAATCGTGTTCTAGAAAGTCGGGAGATTGATTTCTTCCTTCACAAGTTTTTCCTCTCTTTTCTTCTTTCTCTTCTCTTTTCCTCTTCTCTCATTTTCTTCTCTTTTGGGAAACTCTTACTAACTTTTCTTTTTCTTCTTTTTCTAAACTTATACTAACTATTTTCTTTTATATTTTCTTAACTTAAAAATTCTAAACATTTCTAATAAATATCTAAACTAACTATTATTAACTAACACTATTAATTATGAAATATGTCAAATACCCTATATTCCAATTTTCCCCGCAAACTCTCAAAAACGGTAAAAATACACAATGTGCAAAAATAACATATATTCACACCAATTAGCAATTAACATAAATATTGCTCAATTAAAAATAAAGACTCGACCAATTAACACCAAAAAGCACGGGAAAAGGAAATATTAAAAACGGACCGTTACAACTCTCCCCCACTTTAGAAATTTTCGTCCTCGAAAATATTACCTGATTCAAACAACTCCGGATACGACTCCCGCATCCGACTTTCCAATTCCCAAGTCAAATTGCCCTCAGCAGCGCCTCCCCACGCCACTTTCACAAGTGCAATCTCCTTGCCTCTTAACCTTTTCAACTCGCGATCTAAAATCCTCACCGGTAAAACCTCAACCGTAAGATTATCTCTTACCTCAACCTCATCCATCAGAATCACATGAGACGGATCTGGAACATACTTCCGTAGCTGTGAAACATGGAAAACATCATGTAGATTCGAAAGATTCGGTGGCAATGCTATCCTGTAAGCCACTGCACCAACTCTTTCGGATATCTGATATGGACCAATAAAACGTGAAGTAAGCTTCCTCGACTTCAAAGCACGTCCAACACCAGTCACCGGCGAAACCCTCAAAAACACATGATTACCCGCTTGAAACTCAAGATCTCTTTTCCTTTTATCATGATAACTCTTTTGCCTACTCTGAGAAGCTTTCATCTTCTCCCGAATAAGTTTCACCTTCTCCGTCGTTTGTTGAACTAACTCAGGTCCAACTACTGCACTTTCACCAGATTCATGCCAACACAAAGGTGTTCGACATCTTCTTCCATAAAGTGCCTCAAAAGGTGCCATTCCGATACTAGAATGGAAACTGTTATTATACGTAAACTCGATCAATGAAAGAAAACTGTCCCAAACTCTACCTTGCTCAAGAACACAAGATCTCAGTAAATCTTCCAATGACTGAATTGTTCTCTCCGTCTGACCATCAGTCTGCGGATGATAAGCAGAACTCAATCTCAGCTTAGAACCTAACGCCTTTTGCAAACTTTCCCAAAATCTGGAAGTAAACCTCGGATCACGATCAGAAACAATACTCAACGGGACGCCATGTAACTTCACAACCACACTGATATAAATCTCAGCCAAACGCTCCATAGAATAACTGATATCAATCGGAATGAAATGCGCTGATTTAGTCAGTCTATCCACGATCACCCAAATAACATTATGCCCACTCGGAGAATTAGGCAACCCGTCACAAAATCCATCGATATACTATCCCATTTCCACTCCGAAATATCCAACGGTTGCATTAATCCTGCAGGCCTCTGATGTTCCACTTTCGACTTCTGACAAGTCAAACACGCATAAACAAACTGAGCCACATCTCGTTTCAAACCAGACCACCAAAATATTTTCTTCAAATCTTGGTACATCTTATTAGCACCAGGATGTATACTTATACTACTTCGGTGTCCTTCCTCAAGTATCATCTTTTTCAACTCTGCATCATCCGGTATACAAATTCTACCACGGAATCTCAAAATACCCTGATCATCCACTTTAAAGTCACCGTTCACTTCTTGATTTCCAACTAGCAACAAATCAACAAGTTTCAAGTCCAACTTCTGTTTCTCTATAACAGACAACAGAAAATCATTAGTGATCTTTAACATACCAAGCTTCACACTCTCATGTGAAAGCTCACAAACCAAACTCAAGTCTCGAAATTGTTCCAGAAGTTCCCACTCTTTCACCATCAAAGCAGATATACACAAAGATTTCCGACTCAAAGCATCAGCTACCACATTAGCCTTACCAGGATGGTAATTCAAGCTAAAGTCATAGTCCTTCAGAAGTTCCAACCATCTCCGTTGCCTCATATTTAACTCTTTCTGATCAAACAAGTATTTTAAACTTTTATGATCGCTAAAGACTTCGAATCTAGCACCGTAGAGATAATGCCTCCAAATCTTTAATACAAAAACCATCGCAGCTAATTCCAAATCGTGAGTAGGGTAATTCTTCTCATGAACTCGTAACTGCCTCGAAGCATAAGCAACCACCTTACCATCTTGCATCAAAACACCACCTAAACCAATTAGAGATGCATCACAATACACAACGAATGATTCATTAGGATTCGGTAAGATCAAAATCGGAGCTGTAGTCAATCTCTTCTTCAGCTCGTTGAAACTTTCTTCACATTGAATATCCCAAATAAATGCCTTACCCTTACAAGTCAGTTGAGTCAACGGAAGTGCCAACTTGGAAAAACCTTCGATAAACCTCCGGTAATATCCAGCTAACCCCAGAAAACTTCGAATTTCAGTAACAGATCTAGGAGCCTCCCATTGTAGAACAGCCTCTACTTTGGATGGATCCACAGCAATACCATTACCTGAAATCACATGCCCAAGAAAACTCACTTCTGACAACCAGAACTCACACTTGGACAACTTAGCAAAAAGTCTCTTCTCCTTCAGAATCTGCAACACAATTCGCAAATGCTCCGCATGTTCTTCCTGAGACTTAGAATAAATCAAAATGTCATCAATAAAAACAACAACAAAATGATCTAAATGCTCATGGAATATACGATTCATATACTCCATAAACACACCCGGCGCATTAGAAACCCCGAACGGCATCACAGAAAACTCGTAATGTCCGTATCGTGTCCTAAAGGCCGTCTTCTGAATATCCTCCTCTTTAACCCGAATCTGATGGTATCCTGACCTCAAATTAATCTTACTAAACACACTTGCACCCACTAGTTGATCCATCAAGTCATCGATCCTTGGAAGTGGATACTTGTTCTTAATCGTCACTTTATTCAACTGCCGATAATCGATACACAAACGCATACTTCCATCTTTCTTTTTGACCAACAAAACAGGTGCACCCCAAGGTGATACACTAGGCCTTACAAATCTCTTTTCCAACAACTCATTCAATTGTCTTTTCAACTCCACCAACTCAGATGCTGACATCCGATATGGTGCCATAGATACAGGTCTAGTACCAGGAACTAGGTCTACAGAAAACTCCACCTCTCTTTCTGGCGGCACATCTGAAAAATCATCCGGAAACACCTCCTGAAAATCACACACAACAGGAAAACTTCCAATTGCAACTTGACTCTCCACAGACAACGATGCAAACAATCCAAACAACTGAGCTTCCTCCGCCAAAAGTTTCTTCAACTCTTTGGTAGATAAGAAACCAGATTCCCTTTCTTCTTCAAGAGAAGGAAATCTCACCCGCTTAAGATAACAATCAAGATGAACACGATTGAACTCTAACCAGTTCATTCCCAGAATCACATCCAGATCCTTCAACGGCAAACAAACCAAATCCATAACAAAATCTCGACCATAGATCGACAAAGGACAACTCAAACAAACAAGAGAAGTAGTCACCGACCCCGTAGCTGGAGTCTGGATAACCATCTCTCCACTCATCTTAGACAACACCAAATTCAAACGTTTCGCACAATCAATCGAAATAAACGAATGAGTCACTTCAGTATCAATAATAGCAATTAAAAGATTACTATTAATAAAACAAGTACCTCTGATCAAACGATCTACATTAGTAGGCTGAGCTCCCGCCAATGCAAATACTTTCCCTCTAGGTTGAGCTTGCTTCGGTTTCGTGCACCTCGTACTAACATGACCAACTTCCCCACAATTACAACATGTAACCCCATTCTTCCTCCTACAATCAGCAGCCACATGACCCTTCAAACCACAATTAGCACACTTATCCACATTATTCATATTCCTCTTACATTCCGATATACGATGACCTAAACCACCACAATTGTAACATTTCACAGCAGAATTCATTCCTCCACCACTAGGCTTCCTATCAAAAGTAAACTTCTGTTTCCCTTTATCAACAGGGGTAGCATAAGGCCTACCTCTGAACTGCCCCTTTCCTTTCTTATCATTCAGATTCTTGTAATGAGTAGCACGCGCTTTGCTATCCTCATAAAAAATCCGACTCTTGTTCACCAACACTGAAAACTGTCTGATCTCCTAATAACCGATACGTTGCTTGATTTCTGGCCTCAAGCCATTCACAAACTTCAAACACTTTGACCTCTCAGAACCAGCCGTATTATAATTAGGACAGAACTTCACAAGTTCCTCAAACTTAGCAGCATAATCCGCAACAGAGGAATTATCCTGCTTCAGTTCAAGAAATTCAATTTCCTTTTTACCTCTCTCATCTTTCGGAAAATACTTTTCAAGAAAAGCATCTTTGAACACAGCCCATGTAACCATTATCTCATCCTCCTCAAACCTCTGAGAAGCATTCGCCCACCAGTCCTCAGCCTCCTTTTCCAACATATGAGTACCAAACTGCACCTTCTGATCCTCGGAACACCTAATGAAACGGAAGATCTTCTCAATCTTCTTCATCCAAATCCGTGCTCCCTCAGGATCATGAGTACCCTTGAAGCTCGGTGGATTATTCTTCTGAAACTTATCCATACTACGCGATTCCTCGTCCGCCGCAGCATTGGGTAAATTCTGCATTGCTTGCGCCATAGCTTGCATGGCCGCAGTCATAGCAGCAGCACCTCTTCCAGCCATAATCTGAACATTCCCAATGATAGCAAATTATGGTTAAACAACCACTCAACAGAGTGCAACAGTCCAACAACGACACAAAGACACGGTCGGACAGACCAAACAGACACTGGCTCTGATACCACTTAATGTAACACCCCTTCTATAGCCCGTACAAAAACGTAATAATAAAAAAAAAATCTTATAATAAAACATCAGAGCAAAGATTAAGTCATTTAGATATAAACAGAGATGTCACATCAACGTGAACTAAAAACAATCTGCTCATAAAGATATATAACACCTGGATAGTTTTTATAAACAAAGGAACTCCATTCCAAAATATCAGCATTCAGTTACAGAATTAAAGCGGAACATCCATAACTGATGTCATCACAAAATATAAGTATGTCATATATATATTCATACAAGGCCACTATATACAAGCTAAAAGAAACATCTACACTCGAACCCCGACTACCCGTGTTACATATCAGAGCCGACGGAACGACAAAAATACGAAGACACTAATCTTCGCAAAAGACCTCCAGCGTCTAATCTGCAATGCCATTACAGCATTAAACCACAGCAGAAGGGTGAGAAACAAGATTATAATATAATTGCATATCATTATATAACACTTAGCAAAATATGCACAATTATTCTCACCACACAAATACGATACTTGTAAACAACACAAGACATATTAAACCCATTTCACACATCAATCACATAAGCATATACATTAACACAATGCATAACAAATCCTTCTCAAAATTCAACACATAAACATTCATGTAATGAATTATGCAAATGCATAGAGACCGACACAACGACTCTACGCATGCGGTACCAATCCAACCTTGTAATTCATTAGTCTCCCAGGAACTCTTGGAATCATCGCTCGTTACATAGAGTAACTCCCCGTCGGGCCTACGATGTTCCCCGTCGCTATAAACCATTATTTCAGGGTGTACGACGTTTATGGATTGCTTTAGTCCACTATTTCAAGGCGCACAATCCGATTGCCATAGTCCACTATTTCAGGGCGCACAATCATTTGTGATTAATCGCTTCTACCATTATTTCAGGGCGTAAGACGATAAAACTGATTCATTTATGAATCTTCCAATGCAAGAATGCATATCATGATACTTGACACATTAATGACTCATGCCAACATCAAATGCTCATGCATTAACAATAATCATGTATTTCAAGTACATATAAAGTAATGCACACAATTGCCCAAAATGGCCACAAACACCAATATACCATTCCACAACATCAAATTCCCATCAAAGAATCATCACACAAGCCATCTCATAACATATCATAATATGTCTTACAATATTGAAAAATAACTCAAAATTCCATTATTCGGTTTTCCGAAAAAGTCGGCTAAAAGTCGGCCAAAAATAATATTTTCTATCATCATCAAAAAGTACTCATCGACAGCTTCGATTCGGTATAAATAACTCTTAAATACGATAAACGGTTAACAAGATATGAATATTTCAAAATAATGCGAAAACGTAAACCGGACGCCCGACACTACGAAACGGTTCGTAAAAACTGTACCGATTGGACCAAGTTCAGACCCCAAAACTATTTTTCCTAGAAAAAACATCTCGTTAGCTTTCCAACGCTTCGAACGGGGGTTAAAACCGACTTACGGTTCAAGAGATATGAATTTCCGAAGTTTCCCCGACAAACCAGAATTTTATGGTTCAGCACAGTATGTATCGATACATAGGCTTATGTATCGATACAAAAAGCCACATGTATCGATACATAGCACGCATGTGTCGACACATGTGTAGTGAAAATTCTGTTTTCTTAAAATTCTACAGTATGTATCGACGCATAAGGGTTATGTATCGATACATAACCATTTCGTATCGATACATAGCTGTTATGTATCGATTCATACCCCTGTTTTTCTCAAAAATCAGATTTCTCAAATTTCTCCCTTGCTGCCACTTTTCCGAAATGCCCGAAAACTCGACTAAATCGAACATTTTCATCGAAACAAACATATACACTCAACCACCAAATACATAAGAACAATTTAGAACACATAAACGAAATTTCTACGACGTTCGATTTTTCGATTAAATTTCAACCTTTCAAAAAAACCAGAATTTTCAAACATCACCAAATCGAATAAAAAGCACGCTATACGACGACCTAACCTTACTCGATACAACTACGTAGTTTATTTCGAATTCTAACCGTGAAAACATCGGTTTTTATCGATTTCCTACAATTCGACCTAAACGGACAAAATAACGGAAACATAACGAAAACTAACCAAAACATAACCAAACTTCATGAAACTTTAAACAGCAGCTCACATACATATAACCAACCAACACATGTATTTATACGACTTTTCGACCATAAAAACATCGGTTTCTATCGATTTCGTCCAATACGGCATAAACGGAAACATATGGAAAACCAACCAAAACATCCACACAAAACATACATAATCATACACAATCAATATAATAATCGAGTTTCGCACCCTTACCCGATTTAATCGTGTTCTAGAAAGTCGGGAGATTGATTTCTTTCTTCACAAGTTTTTCCTCTCTTTTCTTCTTTCTCTTCTCTTTTCCTCTTCTCTCATTTTCTTCTCTTTTGGGAAACTCTTACTAACTTTTCTTTTTCTTCTTTTTCTAAACTTATACTAACTATTTTCTTTTATATTTTCTTAACTTAAAAATTCTAAACATTTCTAATAAATATCTAAACTAACTATTATTAACTAACACTATTAATTATGAAATATGTCAAATACCCTCTATTCCAATTTTCCCCGCAAACTCTCAAAAACGGTAAAAATACACAATGTGCAAAAATAACATATATTCACACCAATTAGCAATTAACATAAATATTGCTCAATTAAAAATAAAGACTCGACCAATTAACACCAAAAAGCACGGGAAAAGGAAATATTAAAAACGGACCGTTACACTACCCCTTTCCAACCATATAAATAGGGGTGTCAAGCAGTTCATTTGGATATTGGTGGACTTGAGGTAGTTCCTTAATAAAATTAGGTTCTCACCACAAATCACAACATGAGAGAATAAAAGAGAAATATTATGGGATGAAGTGTTGTTAGAGGAATCGTAAATAGATGTTTTTCAACTTCTTTCTTATAGGACTTGATTGTAGAGGTATGATGAGTAAACCCAGCTAACTTTCTCTTTTATTGAGGTTAGATGCAGTTGTCTTGTTACTCATATTTTGATACCGACCATGTCTTTCTATGTAATTCTTCTTAAGTTTTAATATTGATAGATTTTTCATTCTTAATGCTTGTTTTGGATTAGTTACCTAATACAAGTTTTTATGGTATGACTTAATATTCGAAGGTACTAATCATTACTAGATCCAAGTCTGTCATCTATTGGATGCTAAAGTTTAGATATAGATTTAGGTTTAATATTTTCATTTAATGTTGATATTGATGGATTGATCATTAATATCTGCATTCACTATTGAAACTTAATAATGACATCCAACTTGAAGATATTTCAATACTCGTTTTCAAGAAAATTCAAGTGAAGTGCTTATATTATTTGTGTATTCGAAAAAAGACTTGAAGCTTCAGGGTATGAAAGAGAGTAAGTGTGAAAGCTTGCCTGATCGTGTCAGAGTGATCAATATTTTGTAAAAAACACAAGGGAATTTTCGTAAAGTAATATGGATAGATCACACGCTCACTAAACCTCTTTTTTAAAGCCTATATTTCTTAAAGAAAATAACCTTAAAATGTTTTGGAGTCTAGCGAGACGAACTGGAAATTATTAGAATGATTAAGACATGTGTTTTGAACTGTCCAATTGATTGGACCTTATACCCAATCAATTGGATAAGAGAAAAATGAGTCCTTAATCAATTATGACAGTGTCTTAATGAAGGGTAATGAGTCTCTATCATATCTTTCTAAAATGAGCATAATAATCAATTATTTAGGTCATCCAATCGATTGGAATGAGAACCTAATCGATTTGACAATTAATTTTGCTCATGGATAGTTTCCTTTCTTGAATCAATCTTTGGCCTATAAATAGAAGTCTCTACCCTCATTCTTACACATATAGAAGCGTAATATTTCTCACATTCATTACACTCTCTCTAAAATATTTTCACTTTCTCTCGTATAATTAATTTGTCCATAGTGCTTTGAGAAAGGTTTTTGTGCTTAAGTGATGAAATTGTTCTAGAAATGGTAATATTGTAAATTCACCAAGAGTTATTTTTACTCTTGAGTGAATCTATCTTCCCTAGAAAGTGTTTGTTTGGTTTCGAAGTTAAACCCGTTAAAAGTTTACGTTAGGGGATTTAGCATTAAGTCTTCGTTTGGTTATTGAGTTAAGCCACTTAAGGAAAAGCTCTCTCTATGGGTTCTTGAAGAAATCAGGGAAAAATCTTCTCACCGATTCTTGAGCTCAGCCCGATTTAAAAGCTCAGTTGGTTTAAGATAAGCCAATATAAAATCTAGATTCAGTTCGCAGTCAGTCCGTGTAAAACCTCGGTTTTGCTCGGAAGATATCCAGTTCAAAACCACGCATTGGTTCAAGATAAGTCCGTATAGAATCTCAGTTTAACTTGGAGATTAACTACTCGAAACTTCGTTCGTATTTAAAAGGAGGACTAACCGCTTCATTCCACTATTCGCTATTTGGCTAAAATTTAGTCTCAAACTTTATTTTTCTTTGTATAAGGGGGCTCGAGAGCTTAACCCGCTAAAAGTTCATAATCATTATTGGAAACTCTCAAAATTAATTCTTGGAGAGAGAAGTAAGTCACTTCATTTAAACCGAATTTCTCTAAATATCTGGTGTCATCTCTTTTCCTTTATCTCTTACTTTCCGCATATTTTCTTTACAATGTTTTTCCGCTGCAATATTCAAAAAAAAAATTGAAAATGTTTTTGAACTTTGATTTAGAAAACAATTGTATTTTAAACCAATATTTTTTAAACTTCACAATTCACCATCTTTGTGTGTGTGTGCAGTCACATGTTCATAAAATCGTACTCCCTATTTAATTGGTATCTTTACCAATCAGATGTTTCTGCCTTCTTGCATGGTAATATAGATGAAGATATCTTCATAAAATTACCTATGGTCTTAATTGCTCTTGCAAGAATAGTGTCTCCAAGTTAAGTAAATTTATTTATGGTCTTAAGCTAGCAAGTATGCAGGAAAACACAAAATTATCAGTTGTTATTGATCTTCACAACAACTCAACACTCAGAATTCTACACTAATTAAAGCTTTCAACCCTATTTTTTACGAACACACGAAAAATGAACTATCATATTGTTAGAGAAAAAAAAATTTTCAACCATACACATAACTTTGTATGGCAGAAATTTTTTAAAAATGAACTTTAATTGGAGTTCTAAAGAAAAATTTCCCATGTTTAAAATGTGTTACTAGATTACTGAATCTAGGTTTCACTTCATTCAAGCAACAGCAATTCCAGCATGATTTGTTAGGTCATCACAACCTCAATGGATCCAAAATAAAATGAAAAATCATAAGTAAAAACTTCTGTACTGTTCCTCTAGTTACAAAAATAAGCACAAAGTGTTCTCCCTTGCATGCTATGAAGCATACACCCAAACAAATTCATAAACACTACATTAACACGTCAATACCAATAATAATTCCAACTGTCCAACAACAAACTCAGAAGTGTCAGTGCAACATAGTTTGCATGTATTTCACAAAACTTTTTTAGATTCACATGTAAAAACATAATCAACAACTAATTCCACACTGTTTAACATCTGGCCCTTTAGTTTTCAACACAAAAGGATCAATTCTCACCCAAACCAAAGAGAATATAGAAGCCAAAAGCACAGACCAAATAACAATAAGAGTTGGTGTCCTATTCTGTCTCCCCATTAGTCCTTTAAGAAAAGGATAAAGATGAGCAATAACCCATGAAGAAAAGAACAGTTTCCCAATCAATGGCCCCCATTCATGTTCACCACTATTTATAGCATCTGTGAAACCCGCCACAATGCCAATAAGGTTGATTATTGTGACTGTTGTTGGAGGTATTAGTAGTGCTGTCCATCTAATCGTGTACAGCTCGTTAAACTGCCCGTCGTCGTCTGGTGCCTTTGATACAACGCTGAAATGCGCGTTAACTTTTCCGAGGAATCTTCCCATTAGGCGTTGCGTGATTGCAAAGAGGTGCGCTGATACACTTCCAATGACCCAAAATTGTTGATTTCTCCACCATTCCTCGAGACTAACTCCACTCCATCTCAATTCAAGAATAGCCGATGCGAAGATTGAAATGAATAGAGAAATGAATACTAGGCTCGCAAAAGTTCCTACCTGAACATTTTTACACATGCATCAAATCAAATCACGTTGTGATATTGTATACAAATTATAAATCCAGAAAATGAATAGAAGAAAATGGATTACCGACGGTGTGATGAATTTATCTGTAAGCAAGCAGACCGCGGGAATGATACAATAGATGATGAGAGGTAATGCACTAAAAGGGTAGACAGTGCTGTTAATATAGGCGATCCTCTGGAGAACCTTGAGTCTTCCTTCTTTAAAACCGTACCACAATGGACAGTGGCGGCTGAATAGGATTTCGAGTGATCCTACTGCCCATCTAAGAACTTGGTTAAGTCTTTCTGTGAGATTGATTGGTGCTGTTCCTCTAAATGCAGCTCTCTTTGGCATGCAGTATACCGATTTCCAACCGCGGGTATGCATTTTCAAACTTGTTAGAGTATCGGCTGCTATAGATCCATAGCTCATACCAACCTGTTGATGGAAAAAAAATATCAAGAAGTTTCAATAATGCATTTGTCTGTCTTATTTGATAACTTGTTAACCAAGTTTTGTCCTTTCTATAACGCGCTGTGTTATTTTCACACAAATAATTTTCGACAATAATTTAGTTGGTTAACAAGTTGTTATATACACCTGAAAGTTCTTAAGTACACTAGAAAGTTGTATTTGAACATGGTTTGTATTCAAATATACACCGCGAAATTGTATTTAAACTGTGGTTAAATAGGTTTAAATTGTAGTTAAATAGAGTCTCATGAAATATTGTCATAGTTAAATTGCGCTTAAATAGGATATTTATTTGTTTTGCCATGATTAAATTGCAGACAACCTACACAATACCTCTAAAAACTTGAGACGGATTTTATCATTTCTATTCTATAATGTACCTCGTATCCCCATAGAGTTCGGTCTTCGTAGCTACAACTCATGACATGAATGGCTTCTTTAAGCAAGGCTTCTTGAGTTGAAGAAGGATCTACACCACCTTCTTCTGTTATTGAAGAATTCATGAAGAGTGTAGACTTTCCAAATTTATCTTCAGTGTTCATATCTGATTGCAATAGCTGCTTATCTTCATCAGTTGCTTCTATAAAATGAAAAATGTGTTAGGGAAATGAAAGGGGAAAACTGCTGTTTTGTTTGTTTTTATTGAAATTATTCTCACCTATAATGCTTGCATCCTCTCCATTTTCATCTTGTTTTGAGTGAACTTGTACGACTTGAGAGCGTTTCGTTGTCTTAGGAGGTTCAAAGCCATTTAAAGCTTTTCTTCTGAATATACAACCTGATCCAATATAAACAGGTCCTTGAATTCCATCAAGACACCTCAGGGTAATCTGCAGAAGAACAAAATAGAAAGGATATCATGTTATCGTCGAATTCCATTGACACGAATTCAATGAATGCGGTACATGGATTCAAGAGTTTAATTTCGATACTTACATCAAATAAAATGGTGTTTTTGTTTGCGTAACGATCATTCTTATCAAGGCTATCGAATCTTAGAGGAAACTGCACAAAAGCTATACTATTCCCAAGTTGTATGTCCATAAAGAAACACATGGCTTCTCTCACAACTTTGCTGTTGTTCACATAATGATTGCAATCCAAGTTGAGCACAAAAGGAGCATTGCTCAACACCGCCGATACGCGAAGCTGAAACCAGAAGTTTAAAAGTTTAGCTTGATGAGTTTTGATCAGAAAAAAATAACGAATGTAATGATGAAACTTGGAGTATTAGTTACCAGGGCATTCATTGCACCGGCTTTCGTGTGATGCTGAAATGCAGGCCTTTTCTCTCTAGAGATGTAAACAAGTGATGGAAGTTCATTCCCTTCATTGTCTCCTCCATTATGGCCAAGAAGGATTTGAATCATACTTGGATGATCTTTTGTATTGTTTCCCGGCCACGGTGTTTCGTCTTTCATACTCCACCCTTCGGACGGAACTCTCATGGATTTAGCCACAAGTGCATTTATTCTCACCTTAAATTCTTCATATTCTCTCTGTTAGCCAAGTAAGTGTTAAAGAAGTGTTAGTTTTGACTAATAGATATTCAGAACTCCGCACTTAAACATGCTTGGGCGAGACTAGTACTAGAATAAGGACCTCCTAGAAAGTCCGTGTGTTGCAAATTGTCGAACTTTGTTGTTTAATTGATGTTATGGTACTAACCTTCATAGTTCGGCGTTCTTTTACGTATGAGGTTTGAACCTTATCCTTCAGAAAGTCTATCTTCTCAGAGAAGTACTTCTCGGGAGCACGAGGTTCCACAGAGAATTGTTTACAGAAAGGTACCCATTTTTGCGCAAATTCAGCCGTTTCTTGAAGAGCTTCAAAGGTGAGCATGGAAGCACCATCATCAGAAACGTAGCATGAGATTTTGCGCGCAGGATAATCTAGTGCCAAAATCGAAAGAATAGTATTTGCTGTAACAAGAGGTGGTTCCTTAATCGGATCTACCGTTGTTACAAAGATATCTATCGGAGAAAGCATATTCGGCTTGTTTTCCGGTTCAAACCTACATTAACAATGAGTTTAGTCTTGTAACCTCAAGAGACGGAGATCGAATTCCCTCAGAGATAGTTTTAAAATGATCACCTGACTGAAAGACGGTCGAGATATGTTTCGCGGTCAATAGGAAACCATTTGGGAATCTGATCAACCATCCATGACAATGCAAGCCAGATTTCACATGATACTGATATGAACCATAGTCCAATTGCTTCAGGTACTGGATGGAACATTCTGTACTCAAAGAAGAGTATTAGAAGGATGAGCCTAGCCACAACCATCATTCTATAAGGACTCAGTTTTCCTGAAGGTATTGCCACTTTTCTTGAAAGTGGCTGTCTAGTTTCATCTTTCCTGCATCCATCATGTTACAAAAAGCATTAACTAGTTTATATCTTGTTTGGATAAACAGATTAATTAATCACTTAAAGTATAAGTGCTTATCATATAAACTGTTTTAATAACATACATACATGGCCTTTTCAGGATCAATTGCATTAGTTTCAATCAACAGATTGCCTTGCTGCGATTTCCACTCATCTGTTTTCTCCTTCTGATCTAATCTTGCACCACCGGGATGCTCCCGATATTTAGTATTCTCATCATTCTCATCTCTACTACTCATATCCTCTTCGTGCATAAGCTTGTACTTTTCCTCTTCCATTTTAAATTCTTGTTCAATATCATCCACATCTTCTTCATCTTCATCTCCCACCACTCTTGGACTACCTTTTGCATTGCAAGAAATAACAATCAAATATAAAGTTACATGATTAGAGAAATCCAGAAATCCACAGATACAGACATCAGACACAACACTGACACTCTGTAGTGTCAAACACAGACACGTGTCATACACCAGTCATACCTTTGATTCGCTTGTATCGTGTATGACATTGAGGGCAAACTTGTGTGCCTTCTCTTCTTTCATACTCATAACATGGCCTGCAGACAGGGAAGCCACACTCTTCACAAGCTACAAACAAATCTCCATCTACCGTAACCCCTACAGAATCACCACATATCTCACATACTTGACCATCCAAGTTCTTCACTGTCTTAGGCTGCAAAAACACAAAAACCATTCATAAAATGTCTCCAAATCGTAATACAATTATCCGCTAATTAGTTCCGTATGGTTTACCTCATTGTGTTCTTGGATGATAACAAGTTCATTGCTGTTAAGAGACCCTGCAAAGAGGCCACTCTTAGCTTTCATGATGAGTGTGCAAGGGTAGAGAATCAATGGAGATATTAGTTATTATATATATGATATGATAACTCTTGTGATGAAATAAGGTTGAGTTTTAAAGCATTGAGGTGCATGTTTTAATTTCATGTGTCACGTAAAGATACTATTGTTGGTTGTGGGGTTGTAAGTCGAAAATATAGTGCATCTTAATTTATGTGAAAGCAAGATATGATTTTGCTTTTATGAAATGTATAGCTTAACGCAGAGATATCTTTCTGAAATGGACATGTTTTTTTGGTAAAGGTTAAGGTTATGTTTCGGTTTCATAATGTTTATACATAGTATTCTAGATATTTGACATGCTCACTACACCAAAATAAAAATTAATACTAAGAGTAAGTTCAAATCTCATACCTCATAAAAATAGCATAACCTAAGTTACTTCTTAAAGAAAATGCTCCCTCCCTTCTCTCAGACTCAAATTATATATAAAATCAACGAAATATTAATAAATTTTTGTTCAATACTACTCTCCATTTTCTAAGAAAAAATTACAACTTTCATTGTTTTCTATTAAAATAAATTTTATTACATTTATTATTTATAATATTATTCGGTTCATATTATCCTTCATTAAATTATTTTTTTCAATAGCATTTCATTTAATTATAATTTTTTATTCCTAAGTAGAAAAGTCATTTTAATTTTAATTGTGTTGGATAATATGTAATAAGTCTTTACTTATAGTTGGATTATGGATAGTTTAGTCTATTTATGTCTTATTAAAACTCTAGTCTCTTTCTTTCTTCCCTACTTTGTTATCTTTATTGTTAACATGATATATAGAGCTTGGTTTGATCCTCCTTAAACTAATTGTTGCTTTTGCTATAGAGTTCCCAAAAAGTTCGTAATATGTTTGTTTTGATTTTATAATGATAAGTTTATTGAAGAAAAAAAATCCTTATGTTGAATTGTTAAATTATTCTCGGGTTGTCTCGCACTTTTGTGTGCATGAAGACTAGGATTGAATTATATAACTTTTGTTGACTCTCTCCCTATTGGTTGTTATCTCTCTATTGATTCTTCCTCTTCTTATTAGTTCTTTTGTTTAGTTGACTCTCTCTCTCTCTCTCTCTCTCTCTCTCTCTCTCTCTCATTATTCTATTTGAATACTCCTCTGTTAGATCAAAGAGTCAATTCTCATTCAATTACCAAGTGTTAACTAGTATTTATACTACGAAAACACTAACTACAAGAGTTACTTGCTAAACAAGTAATACAGTAACTAAGTAACTAACTCAAGTTACTTGGTAACCCAACAATTATAACAACTAACTACTTGAGATTACACAACAAACCCTCCCTTACTTTGACTTCTCTATATGGAATTCAAGTAACACTGGCTAGAGTTACCATTTTTAAGCCCTCCTGTAATTTGAAAAACAATTCAAGCTTTAATGGCTTAGTAAGAATGTTAGCTAGCTAATCTTGAGTGCTGCAATACTTTAACTCAATGACTTCATCAATGGTTAGGCCCCTTAGGAAATTAAACCTTACATCTATGTGCTTACACCTTCCATGCATGATTGCTTTTTTTGACAGATTGATGGATGAACTAATATCACAAAAGATAATTGATCCTTCATGCTTTTGAGGTACTTTTAAGTGAGCTAGTACCTTTCTCAACCATACTCCCTGGAAATCACATGAAGCAACAACTACAAACTATGCTTTTGTTGTCGATAATGTGACTATCGGTTGCTTCTTTAATGACCATGAGACTGACCCTGAGCCTATTTTGAACATATGCCCTGATGTGCTTTTCCTGTCATCCATATCTCTTGCATAATCAGAGTTTGTTCATCCCAACTACTTACAACTTCCATGCATGATATGATTTTTTGACAAATTGATAGATGAATTTTTATAACAAAAGATGATTGATCCTCTGTGCTTTTGAGGTACTTTTAAGTCAGCTAGTACCTTTCTCAACCATACTCATTAGCAGGCACATGAAGCAATAGCTACAAACTCTGCTTCTGTTGTTGATAATGTGACTATCAGTTGCTTTTTTGATGACCATGAGACTGACACTGAGCCTATCTAGAACACATTCCCTGAGGTGCTTTTCATGTCATCCATATCTCATGCATAATCTGAGTCTGTCCATCCCAACAACTGCTTACACCTTCCATGCATGATAGGATTTTTTTTACAGATTGATAGATAAACTGTTATCACAAAAGATGATTGATCCTCCATGCTTTTGAGGTACTTTTAAGCGAGCTAGTCCATTTCTCAACCATACTCCCTAGAAATCACATGAAGAAGCAGCTACATACTCTGCTTCTATTGTTGATAATGCGACTATCGGTTGCTTCTTTGATAACCATGAGACTGACCCTGAGCCTATCTTGAACACAAGCCATGAGGTGTTTTTCCCGTCATCCATATCTCATGCATAATCAAAGTTTTTCCATTCCAACAACTCTAATTTGTTCTTTCCTTCATGCTTGAACAAAATTCCAAGATCCAAGGTGCATTGTAGATACCTCATGATTCTCTCGATTGCAGCAACATGCATTTTTGTGGGTCTTTCCATGTATATGG
Source organism: Lathyrus tuberosus (assembly GCA_022829125.1). Taxonomy (NCBI): domain Eukaryota; kingdom Viridiplantae; phylum Streptophyta; class Magnoliopsida; order Fabales; family Fabaceae; genus Lathyrus; species Lathyrus tuberosus. The sequence goes on along the minus strand of JALAZF010000196.1, from coordinate 5,454,857 downwards.
CCACTAAGCACATAGAGAATGTCATGTCAAGTATTGTTGCCAAGAGGCACATCATGCTTTCTACCATTTTCTTGAAGGTGAAAAAATCTATAGCTTTACCATCTTCATCTTTCACCAATTTGCAGCTTGGAACAATGAGACTACATACTTTATTGCATTTTTCCATGCCATATCTTGATAGGATTTCTGCTGCATACTTTTGCTTATGCATGAAGATATCCTCATTACTTTTATTCACTTCAATTTCCAAAAAACACCTCATCCTTCCCAGGTAAATCATGGAAAACTTTCCATTCAATGACTGCTTGAACTTATCCATCATCTGAAGATCATTGCCTGTGTAGATAAGATCATCTACATATAAGCTGACAATGAGTATCTTCCTTTCAAGTCCATGCTTTACAAATATAATATGCTCATATGGACATTTTACAAACTTGTCAATGCAGAAGTATTAGCCTATCTTGCTATACCAGACCCTTAGAGCTTGCCTTAGGCCAAAAATGCTTTGGAACATTTCTACATTACAACATACTTTTTACCATATTCATGAGGGTTGTATTCTTCCTTTTAGATACTCCATTTTTGTGTGGAGTATATGCAATAGTTAATTGTCTCTTGATTCCTTGTATGCTGTAGAATTCATTGAAAGCATTTGATATGAATTCTCCACCCCCATCAGTTGTGAGACACTGAATCAAGCAGTTGGATTCCTTTTTAACCAATGCCTTGAACCTTTTGAAGATATCAAAGGCACGTGACTTTTCTTTCAGAAAATAAACACAAGTATTTCTACTGAAAACATCTATGAAGGTGATGAAGTACTTGTTTCCTCCAAGTGACTCGGGCTTGATAGGTCCATAAATATAAGAGTGAATAGACTCCATCTTTGCACCAGCTCTCTAAGTAGCCTATTTAGGGATAGGATCTTTGTGTTGCTTGCCAATCAAGCAATCAGTGCATCTTTCTTCGATGTTCATCAGGTTTGGTAAGCCTTTCACCATTTCCTTCTTCACAAGTAAGTATAGTCCCTTCATGCTCAAATGTGCATAAATAATATGCCACAATTGAGATTCCATTTGTTTGGTTGTCTAAGAACACATTGTCATAATTACTAAAGCATGGATAACATACATAGTGTTTTAAGACATTTGTGCATTCAATATTAGATGTTTTTCTTCATAAAACATTGACAGGAGTCATGCTTGAATACTACACTTAATTTCTTCTGTTGAATTTGACAAATCCTTAGAAGATTGTTCTTCAAACCTGGTATGTAGTAAACATCAGTTATCACATGTACCTTATTCCTAATACTCAACTTCACATTCCCTTTCTTTAGTTATCACCTAGCTAAAAAATTCTCTAAAATTTTCATCAAAATCAAATAACCAAGATTTAATCCCAATCATGTGATTACTACATCCTGAATCAAGATACTATATTTGTTCCTTGGCTCATCCTTTTGATTCACTTTTTTCCATCAATATCATCTATTATTCTTCATTGAATTCATTGTAGTTCACACTTTCTTCCCATCTAGAACACTCACTTTGATAGTTCCATAACTTATGACACTTGTAGCATTCCGCAAATTCTTTACTCTGCCTACCTCTGCCATGTCATCGACCCCATAATCAACCTCGACCTCTTTCATCTTCTCTTCTTGCATTGGAAACTTTAAGTGCTTGTTCTTCCATGAAATCTTTGTGGCCTTTCATTCTTTTCTCGTGCACAAACAAGTTGTTTTTCAATTCATCAATGGAAATAGTAGTCACATCATTGGACTCTTCGATGAAACACGCAACATAGTTGAATCTTGCTGACATAAATCTCAATATCTTCTCCGTAACTGCACCTTGCTCTAATTTTTCTCCATGTGCAATCATCTAATTGGAAATAACAAGTGTTCTTACAAAGTACTCATCAACATTTTCACTCTCACCCATTGCAAGAACCTCAAATTCTCTTCGTAATGACCGCAAGTGTGCTATTTTGACGCATTGCATCACAAATGTCTTTGGATGTGTAATGTTACATTCTAAACCCCAACTCGACACTTAAACAAAATAGTTTGAATAAAATCAAATATTAGAGTGTCGCCAAAATGTAAAACTTTAAAAAACCAAATAGTCGTGCAAATACGCATCAGAAATTAAACAAAGTTTGATATAAAGTCTCAACAACAACTCCAACAAAACAAAACAAAACATCACACAATGAAGAAAGGAATCTCATCCCCAGTGCTACATATCAGAGCGACTCCTATAATACCCAATGATAAAAGCTAAAGGGGGCATAGGCGCCATCCTCTACTCAGTAGCTATTCATGTACCTGATTGTTTGTACTCCCGAGGATCACAGACACCATAACAACAAATAGGGGGTGAGTATACATCTAACAATTATTAACAGTGAATAACAGCAAGGTGTTGAAAGAGTATTAGGGGGTGTTTTTATCGTCTCCACAGGGATTGTCGATATACGATGCTTGCCTTTCAATAGTTGCGATGTTTTAAGTTCAATGGTTTCACAAGGTTCTCAATTGTTGTTAACATTAATTGGTAGCAAAGAGTAATGGGTGACAAAGAGTTTGTAAAAGTTTTAGGAAAGCATGTCAAGGTTAGGTTTTGCTAACCCGTTTTACATATATCCGATTAATCAAACACATGAACAAGGTTTCCGACCAATACAACCGCGTATCCTCCCGACTAAGTTTATGTCTAAAGCAAAGTCGTGAGTATCGTTGTTTAGACCGTTAGATGATGTCTCACGCTAAAAATCTAAACAACAATCATTAAGATCAACACAAAGCGAATAGCAAATCCCAAATCTATGTCTAGAGTTTGGTTTTTAAGAGATGAAATTATTAGATCATGATTTGTAGAATCTATGTCTAGAGCAATACAAATCACACATAAAGCATTAAGAGAAAATAACTTCATCTATATTGATCAAAGACTTTGTTCATACATAATAGATCAAAACAAATACATATAATCAGGATCAACTACTTCTAACCTCAACACAAAAGGGTTTAGCTACACATTCTCATGGTAGCTTGGATGACAAGTTTCAAGAGGAGATGAATGAACATCCACGTCGAATAATCGAGAATGGATGTGACTTCAGCTTCTCAAAGTGAAAATCCACTCTTAGATGATCAAAATACTGAAAACTATAATTTTGGGTGAAAATGAGCAAAAGATCCTTTACAACTAAAGTGAAAATCTATTTATACACACAAAATCTCAGCAACCTTCGCCTAGTGAAGGAATCATTCGCCTAGCGAATGAACTAAAACATGGCACTTTAAGTGCCTCAGACTTAAACCGCCCACAAGAGTTATCGTGGGTTCGCTAGGCGAACCAACTCATTCGCGACGCGAGCCTTTGCTACAACCTTCGCTCTAGCGAAGTTTGGGTGTTTTCAAATAAGAAAGTTTCTGCCACCCTTCGCTGGTGACTTCGCCAGCACTCGCCTAGCGAATCCTGTTGTTGCTTTCTTCCTTCTATGGCAACTTGCATCCATTCTTTGTGTCTCATAATCTTGATCCTTTCATGCCTATTCCTGCACACTAGCACACAAATTACAAGCACCACAAGTGTATTCAAATGTATGCCCAACAACATAATTCACCACTTAAATCAACACATTACACATGGAAAGAAATGAAAATGCCAAGTATTGCATACAAATACATAACATGTTTGACATCTAACAAACTCTCCCCAACTAACTCTTTGCTTGTCCTCAAGCAAAGTATGCCTCCCAAGAGGATTTGCTCGAGCATACAAATCAACCAAGACAAGATACCCGACTCAAATAACCAACAATCACAACAAAGCACCAATTACAAAATCCAAGAACTTACCATGTACAAGAACTTGGCTCCTAAACAATTTTCACACAATGTTTCAAGAGACAACTATAACATCATGCACATGTCACTCTACACTCCACTTCGAAAAAGGATTGAAGGAAAACGTGCATACAAACACGGGATCATTACACTCAAATGACAAATGATGTAAATACTAAGCAATTCATACAATATCTCAATGATCACAAAAGAAATCATGGAAGCAAAAGATCACTAAGGACTTCAAGGTTGTAGCTTGGTCGGGTAAACAAAAAAAGGATATTTCTAACGGCCATTGAAACGAAATTGCCGATGCACAAGAACATTCACTCTACAAGGTATTCACAACACCACAACTTCATTCACCAAATTTTTTTTCATTACACCTTCTCAAACTACCGCACAATTGTTGAATCTATTTTGTTCATTCAAGCAAGCATTTTCTCATTTGTACACACATATTCACGTTATTCTCTTCTCATGCTTGCTTGAATTTTTTTTTCAAAATTTTGAGTAATTCACCCAACTTCTTTTCATTCTCCCCAACTTATTTTCGACTCAACCTAAAGTGAATGTTCCTTGCTTTTTAAGGCAAGGGAGTCAATTTAAACACAGTTCAAAGGTTCAAGAAGAAAACATTTTAGAAGCTCTTAAAAATTCAATGATGAACTCGACTTCTCAAATATGTACAATCAATAGTTCATCACTAAAAGAGATCTAACAATTTTTGGGCACAAAGGGGCTCACAAATTCTCGCTCCTCACGGGTAAATTACTATATGGAAATGGTTGTGCTCAATTTCAACAAGTGTCTTGATCACTTCTAATACTTCCATAAATTCACATACATCACAAGATAAGGCATGAATTAAAAGTATAACACAACATTTATCATCAATCCTTAGCATATAGTAAAACTTGGAGGCTTCTCACTTTAGTGATTTTGGACCTAAATGACATAAGCAATCACTACAGTTGTAACAAGAAACACAATTTCCAATTGTTCAAAAACACAAATTCTACTACACACTAACTTCTAGACTATGTAACTATGTACCTTGCCGATGATATCATGATTAAATTACTATCATCGCCATCCAACTTGGGAGAATCTTCTTTTACACTCAAGACTCACCAACCTAAACTTCCGAAATTCCATCAATAAAAGAAAGAACATTAAATATTCACAAGCATACCATCCTAAACATATAAACAATTATACAAGCTGAACATTCATAAGTATTAGTAAAAGTGAAACAGGAACATTTTTACTGAAAACAACGAACATTACTGTTCTGGACTGGGCCGAGGTTGTCCAACAGGCGAGCAGGCCCAACCCATACAGCCTGGGGAGGCCCAATAAGGCCCTTCTCCAAGACACGTGACTGCCACGTGCAAGCCACAGTTTCGCCGGGCACTTAGGCAGTGTCGAGCACTTGGGACAATAGGAAAGGAGGACATCACACCCTGCTGAGATGTACCTCCCCGACAGATCAGCTTCTCCCCACGAGAATGCTACACATCACTCCTCGACGGACATGATCCCTCCCCGCTAGGCCATGTCCATTCTACGGGATTCATATCTCCTCGACACAGAAGGCTCCTCCCCGCGAGGAGTACCCAACGGTCCATACCTCGTGGACACGTTCCAAGTAACCTCCCACGTGCGAAGGATTCGGTCTGCCCTACTTCCGAAAATCTAGGAGCAGTTACTCTAGGGCGAAGACCACATGCTGGTCTTCATTACTACACGTAAGCCCTAGCAGTTGCTTGGAGTGGGCCTAGTTGATCCAGCCCACTGCAGGTAACCGTTGGCCCCGCGCTGGGGGCTCTCTATAAATACCCTCTCATTTGAGAGGGTCAGGTTAGACATATTCTCTTGCCACTCTACACTTTGTGTATTTGCTGCTACTCTGTATACTCTCTCACTTGAGCGTCGGAGTACCTTGCAGGTACACCCCCCGGCCGTCTCTCACCATCACCGGAGTTGCCATTCCAGACGCCGTTGGTCACTATCAACTGTCTGATCCATTTACGATCAGTGGCGCCGTCAGTGGGAATTTTAAGCTTCCCTATTTTTCTGCTCGATAAACCAAAGCTTTCTCCATTCAACAACCATCATGGCCAACCCGTCGGCGAATCAAGCTCTAGACAACGTTATTGCGCAGCTCAGTACTGGCAACCGCGTCGACAACAACGCTGCCCAACTTGTCGTGGAGAACGACGTCAGAGATGGACTCACCGCCTCACCATTTTCCGAGGAAGTGGAGTACGAGACAGCTCACCAAGACAGACATGAAACAGTCCTCTAGCCCATTTTCCAGCCCGTGGACCCACCGCCAAATGCGGACCCGAGCACTGCTGCCCTGTTTGCTTTGGTCAATTAGACCAACCAGATGATCTTCAACCAGAACATTCGGATCGAGGCGCTGGAGAAAGGTCGTGGTCGGACTTCCCCGCGAAGGCACCGATCACCACCGTTTCCAAGACATTCGCAGTCCCCAGAGGCATCTCGCAGCCCCTCCCCAGTTCACAGGGGTCGCAGGCCACGCTTAGAGCGTACTCAGCCGGAACATCCTCAGAAACACCACCGCTCCCCGCCACCAAAGGGGCCAGTTCGCTCCTCGAAAAATAAAAGGAGCAGGCCGGGCGCCGAGGAGCCCAGAGGCCGCCCAAAGGACCACTCCCCGAGGCATCACTATGTTCATGGACAACACTCCCCCTCTGTGTCTCCGGGAGCCAGCGAGGATGACGATTACCGGACCCCTCTGGCCAGGCACATCATGGACACCCCTATTCCTAAGGGCCTGGAGAGGCCCCCATCCTTGGGGACATATGACGGGACATCTGATCCTGATGACCATGTCGAGAGTTTTGAAGCTCTGTTCGATTTCAGGAATGTCTCCGACGCTATCAAATGTCGATTATTCCCTACGACCCTTCGGAAAGGGGCCATGGCTTGGTACAAAAACTAGCATCTGAATCAATCACGTCGTGGAAGGTCCTGAGGGAGCGCTTCAGAAAACATTTTACGGCTTCTCGTCGACATTCGAAGACGATGGCCTCCCTGGAAGCCATCTCTCAGGGGAAGGATGAACCGCTCCGGAGCTACATCGAGAGGTTCAACAAAGAAGCGGTCGAAATCCACGTGACCGGTCACATCAAAATGTATCTCATCATCAAGGGTTTGCGGCTAGGATCCAAGTTCGCAGAATCCGTCGGACTACACCGTCCCCGCAGCTTTGAAGGCCTCCTCGAGAGGGCTCAGTCGCATATTGAGTTCGAGGAAGCTGAAGCCGCACAAATTGCCCTCGATTCGAGGCGCGGAGAAGGCCCCCGCAGCAACAAGGAAGAAGACTCCCCTCCACCCAGGCGAGGTGGAGACAGGAGAAGAGAAGACTCCCCTCCACCTAGGCGAGGTGGGGAAAGAAAAAAAGAAGCCCGGACCAAAGAGCCCCGCGAATCACGGGGACCGTCTGGCTTTTTCAAAGACTACACACCGCTAAACGCGTCCCGCGCGCGCATTTTTAGCGACTGTGCCAATTCGGAGTTCGTCAAAGGGGGGACCCGCTTCCCAAAACCGATGGCTCCTAAACCAAATGCTGACAAGTCCAAGTACTGCCGATTCCATCGCAGTCACGGGCACGTTACTGAAGATTGCGTCCACCTTAAGGACGCAATCGAAACGCTGATTAAAGAGGGCTACCTGAAGAAGTACGCCAAGCAGCAAGAGGCCCCCCGCCCCAGCGGCCAGGAGGCCCAGAATGTCGAGGAGTCAACTCCTTCTCCCAACAACGGATCGCTGCAAGTCGCGTTGAGCATCACGCGACCTGAAGACTTTGGCTTTTCAGGAGAACTCGACAACCCTGAAGCTGTCTGAAACATGTGGAAGAGTTTCCCAGCAGAAGAGCCGATAAGTGCCCGCAGTACCTGGGAGTCTTTCCCCCAAGCCCTGGTCATATCTGGCGGAGCCCCTGACCATTTGACCGTAGGGTCAATAAAGAGGAAATTCGACGAACTGAAAGCAACAACTCCTCGAGCCCCTACCCTCGAGAGGGTTAATGGAAGATCAACTCCGATTACCTTCTACCTCGAGGAACTTCCCGGTGGGGCACCAAACGCCAACATCCCCCTCCTGATCCGGGCACAGATGGCCAATTTTAATGTCCACAGAATTTTGGTTGACCAGGGGAGCTCGGTGGATATCATGTACGTCCACCTCTTCGAGACCCTCCAACTGACCAAGAGACACTTGTCCCCGTACGTAGGGTCAGACCTGCAAGGCTTCAATGGCGCAACCACCAGACCATGGGGCTTCGTGGAGTTGATGGTCACCTTCGGGATTGAGGAAACTGCCCGACAGGTGAAGACGCGTTTCTTGGTGGTGGACTGCCCGTCCCTCTACAACTGCATCATGGGGAGGACCACGTTGGCGGAACTGACGGCCGTACCATCAACGGTCCACCTAAAGATGAAGTACTACACGAAGCGTGGACGTGTGGTCACTCTCCATGGGGATATCAAGGCGGCCAGAAGATGTTTCGACGCAGCAATCAAGGGTCTGAGTGTTGTCGGTGGCGTCAAACCCAAGACTCAGGCTGGGGCATCTCCAGACGTCGTGCAGGTTCCACTCCCGCTGGTCAGCGCGGTCGACCTTGACAGTAGGTTTCCCGGGGAGCAGGAAGAAGTTGCAGGCGAGGACCTCCCAGTTGAAATCAATGGGCAGCCTCTCCACCCAATGCGCCCCGTCCCAGACGGAGATTTCGAGCTGGTTCCTCTCGGCGACAACCCAGATCAAAGCGTGAAGATTGGCTATGGACTTCTCGACCTGGCGAAGAGGTAACTGAAGGCATGCCTCCGAGAAAATGCAGATTTTTTCGCCTGGAGTGCTGCAGAGATGCCCGGAATGGACCCTGAAGTAGCTTGTCATCGGCTGACTATAGATCCGGCCGCTAGGGCTGTAGCTCAACGTAGGCGTAGGCAGTCTCCGAAAAAAATGGAGGCTGCTGAAAAAGCTGTAAAAGACCTCCTAGAGGAAAACTTTATTTCTGAGGCCAAGTACACGACTTGGCTCTCAAATGTTGTACTCGTTAAGAAAAATAATGGAAACTTGAGGATGTGCGTTGACTACACGGATCTTAACCGAGCATGCCCGAAAGACTCTTATCCCTTACCTAACATCGACCAGCTGGTCGATAACTCTGCAGGATTCAAATTACTATCCTTCATGGATGCCTACTCGGGGTACAACCAAATCCCCATGGACGAGGCCGACAAGCAGCATACCGCTTTCATGACCGAGTTAGGCAATTACTACTATAACGTAATGCCCTTCGGCTTGAAAAATGCTGGCGCCACCTACCAACGGATGATGAACAAGGTCTTCCGGGCAGATATCGGCGACGTGCTCGAGGTCTATATGGACGACATGATCGTCAAATCTGAGAGGAAGTCGACCATGCTGCTCATCTCAAGAAAGTGATCGACACAGCGAGGAAATGTCGCATGAGGTTCAACCCCGACAAATGCACCTTCGGTGTTCACGCAGGGAAGTTCCTCGGCTTCTACCTCACTGAGAGGGGAGTCGAGGCAAACCCTGACAAATGTAGGGCATTCTTCGAAATCCCTACCCCGAACTCGAAGAAGTTGATCCAGTCACTTAACGGAATGCTGACTTTTCTCTCCCGTTTTGTCGCCAAATCTGCTCAGTACGCACTTCCTTTTTTCAAGCTTCTCCGATAGAAGGCAACTTTTGAATGGAGTGAAGAATGCGAACAAGCCCCCCTCCATCTAAAACAAGTCTTGTCACAACCCCCGGTCTTGTCCCGACCAGATAACGGGGAAACACTTTTCTTGTACCTGGCCGTCACCGGCGAAGCGGTGAGTGCTGTCCTCATACGGAAGACCCCCGACGGACAGAAACCGATTTATTTCACGAGCAGAGCTCTTCAGGGTCCCAAGCTCGGATACCAATAGATTGAAAAGGTCGCCTTGGCCCTCGTATCTGCAGCCAGAAGATTACGTCATTACTTCCTGGCCCACACAATCGTGGTAAGGACGGAGCAGCCTATCAGACAGCTCCTCAGTCGGCCAGATATGGTGGGGAGAATGCTCCAGTGGTCTCTCGAGCTATCCGAGTTCGACCTTCGATATGAAGGAAGAAAATCCTTGAAAGCCCAGGTACTGGCCGACTTTGTAGCGGAAATGACCGTCCCTGAATCCTCGACCAATGGCTCCTAGAGATGGACGATTTACGTCGACGGAGCCTCCAGTGTAAAAGGTAGTGGAGCGGGCATTATCCTCGAAAACGAGCAGGGCATCTTGATAGAGGTCTCCCTCGAACTGTCCTTCAAGACATCGAATAACCAAGCCGAATACGAGGCCTTCCTCGCGGGACTTTGACTTGCGGAAGACCTTGGCGCAAAAGAAGTCAAAATCTTTACAGACTCCCAGCTCGTGGCATCACAAGTTCGGGGAGAATTTCAGGCCAAAAACGATAGTCTCGTCGAGTACCTAACCTTGGTGCAAGAAAAGTTGAAGAAATTTGTCTCCGCGGAGGTGGCTCATATCCCGCGCGAGCACAACACTCGAGCAAACATGCTCTCCAAGCTTGCGAGCACTAAGAAGAAAGGAGGGAACAAATCAGTTATCCAGGAGATACTCTCCCAGCCGAGCATAAACAAACCCACACTGACCACAGAGGTCAACGCCATCGGGGACGCAAACTGTTGGATGACCCCAGTTTACGAATACTTGATGACGGGCAAACTGCCCGACGATCCTAAAGAAGCAGGGATAGTCAAGAGGCGGGCATGTGCGTACACCGTCGTCGAAGGTAAGCTATGCCGTCGAGGATTCTCCATTCCCTTACTCCAGTGTGTCGAAGAAAGCAAAGTCTCGGGGATCCTCCAAGAAATCCACGAAGGGATCAATGCCCAGCACCTCGGCGGAAGGCCCCTAGCCCGAAAAGCACTCCGAGTGGGGTATTATTGGCCCACTATGCAACATGATGCAAAGGAACACATCAAGAAATGTGATCGCTGTCAAAGACACGGGGACATGCACCTCGCTCCTCCAAACGAGCTTAAGTCATTGTCATCCCCATGGTCGTTTGCATGGTGGGGAATGGATATCCTCGGACCTTTCGTCATAGGGTCGTACTAAAACAAGTACCTCGTCGTCAGGGTAGATTACTTCACGAAGTGGATTGAGGCAGAGGCGCTGGCCAAAATCACTGCCTTCAACATACTCCATTTCTACAAGAGAAACATCCTCGCCCGATTCGGTGTGCCCTAAGCCATTGTCACCGACAACGGGACACAGTTCACCGACAGGAACTTCCAAGACTTCGTCGCCAAACTGGGCACAAAACAGCACTTCACGTTGGTCGAACACCCTCAAACCAACGGGCAGGCCGAAGCAGCGAACAGAGTGATACTCCGGGGACTGAAACGACGACTCGGCGAGGCCAAACAACGGTGGGTCGAGGAGTTGCACAGCGTCCTCTGGGCGTATCGAACAACCCCACACTCCACGACCGGGGAGACCCCATTTTGCCTAACGTACGGAACCGAGCCAGTTATCCCCGTGGAGATCAGGGAACCCTCGAGGAAGATAGAAGCTCCCCTCGACGAAGAAATAAACAACGAAGCCCTGCGAGAGGAGCTCGACCTTGTCGAAGAGATAAGGACCGACGCTTCCCTCCAAGAAGCCTCTTTAAAACAAAAAATAACTTTGCGTTATAATGACAAAGTTATCAAATGAGACTTCCAAGTTGGCAGTCTTGTCCTACGGAGAAATCAGAAAGATTCACGCGAAGGAAAGCTGGCCGCAAACTGGGAGGGCCCATACCGCGTCATCGCAAAGACGGGGACGGGTGCCTATTACCTCGAAAACCTCCACAGTGAACAACTTGCTCGACCATGGAATGCCGAGAAGCTCAAACAATATTACAGTTCGACACTGCCCGGGACAGTACGACGTCGCGACCACGGGGGCATGCAACGGTACATGCGCGACACCTCTATATAACACACGACGTCTAAAAACCACGAAGTGTGTGCGTGAGACTTTTTGGCCCGACGAGGAGACCTCAACCGAGCTCCGTCGTTAACGTACCAAATAGGCAGAACACCCAGCTCGCGATGGGAAGTTCACGCCACGAAGCTAAGACCTCGACCGACTTCTTAGCCTTGTTGAAGGTCAGAGTGTAACCGCCGATCACTCGACTAGCTCTCTTCACAGTCGAGGATCATCAGAGTCGAGCAAACTCCCAAGGCGCCAGCGATCTCAACTACTTAGGCAAAAATAAGTAATGTATAAAGTATCACACACAAGCAAAATAAATAAAGAGGCAAAGCGAAGTATTAGAATCGGGCAAAACCCATTGTACGAATATTACATCAATAAGCCCCTGGCCCACAAGCCGGGCAAAAACAACAAAATGGCACGCAGGCCAAGTAAACTATATTCCTACACAGCAGCAGTCTCGGCAGCAGTCTCAGCAGCATCTGGCCCACCTCCTTCGTTGGCATTTCCTTCTTGCCCGGGCAGCACTATCCGGCCATCGACCACCTCGCGGTTAGCATCAGCCCCGTCGGTCACAAGGCCGGGATTTAGGATCCGAAGCTGCGCCACTACATTTTGGAACCCTATATCCGCGGCCTCAAGAGTATCATCCTCGGCTAGCCGGAGATCCTGCTCGACGCTCCTGAGTTTGGCCACCAGAGCTGCCCGAGAGGTTAGGAGCTTATCCTCTTCAGTTTCACCTTCAGCTGGCCGAACAACATCCTCTAGCTCTGCGACCCTCTCCTTGAGCCGCTTCTCCTCTGCCTCCAGCTCGGTGATCCGGGCAAGATGACCTTTCTCCGCTTCCTCAGCTTCCTTTAGCTTTGTCTTCGCCCGCTGCTGCTACTCGCTCTGTTCTTTATTCAGGTCCCTGCATTCCTTCAACTCTTTGCGCAGGTCTAGCAGTTTAGCCTCCAAGGTCTCGAGCCTTTCTTGTAGTCGAGAAAGTTCAGCAGCGAGGCGGGTTTCATCATTCAGGACAATAGAAGTCGAACAGAGCTGCATAACGGCAGACATGTCCTCAAAAATTGTTCTCCTCCTCGCTTCCGCAGCGGTCCCCAGCACAACTTGGATTTCAGAGGGAGGGACGCGAGGATAGATGACTTTAGAGAAGAAGCGGGGCTTGAGATGGCATGGTGGGAGTTCGAAGCTTGGAGGAGGTGGGGACTTTCTTCGTGGGCCAGGTCGACAAACTCCGCACTCAAAACCCGTAGCCGTTTCGGCGTCCCTTGATTACCCGGGGACTGGCTCCCAGCAGGAGGTGTGCGCCGGCCCGAAGTCCCCGACGCAGTCAAAGGAAGCTGGGATTGGCTGGAACCTCCGGGCATTGCAGCAGAGGAAATACCTTCGGGCATGGCCCCAGAAGGAGCAACACCTTGACCCTTTAAATGAGATGGCTCTCCCCGAGCCTGTTCTTTCTGAGCCCTCTTCGCCTTCAACTTCTTGAGCCTCTCCTCAGCTCTGGCCATTTTCCCTGCAAAAAGAAAGAAAACATTAGTAAGGCAAGACATACAGACGCGAGGAAGGCGTAGGTCGAGGATGTTTTCACCACCTAACAGCTCATCTGCTTCTTCGTCGGAGAAGGTCTCGAGCAGAACACGGGTATTGATTAAGCGACGTTGCTTCACCACCTGCCCGTCTGCTCCCGTTATAGGCTCGTCATCCGGTGTTTCGTCCTGAGCTTCATTGAAGCTTTCCACGAACACGACGATCTTATCATAAGCTGCCCGGTCGTCGACGTCCAACTTATTGTGTTTCACCTTGTATTTATCCACCCCTTTTTTGAAGTGTTCCTCCGTCCAGTAAAGGGGGAACTTCGACTACAGAACCTCCTCGGAGTGACCGTCTACTTCACGGGTAACTCTCCGGTACAGCGAATTGATAGCCCCAAGGGTGACCGGCTTCACAAAATAGTAACGGTACTTGAAATCCCGGATGGAATCCAAATACGTGTGGAACAGAGCTTTGCTTTGCTTAAAGGACACCCAGTCGTGTTTTCCACCGACCGACGACCTTTGAAGATGGAATATTCGAAAGAAGAGGGACACTGTCGGTCCGATTTTCAGGTGTTTACAAACAAGCTCAAAAGCCCGGATAAAGGCCAGCGAGTTCGGGTGAATTTGCGAGGGTGCCAGCTTCAACCAGGCGAAGACCCCCTCTTGGAAATCCGTGAAGGGCAGCCTCCACCCCGCTTCGTCGAACATGAACTCGTATAACGGGATACGCATTCCTCGATAAGGCGATCATATTCGGTGATGCTCTTCAGGGCGGAAAACCTTCCATGATTTATCAGACCCAATTAGCCGATGCTCGACGGTACAGAACGCATCTTCCACGTCTCGGTAGACAAAGATGGACGACATCTCTAGGGCTTCGTCGCAGACCCACTCCTCGAGCGGGCACTCTTGTGCAAAAGCCATATGAGCCATAGGAGACTCTGGGTGGTCGTCTTCTTCAAAGGATCCTACGGCCACCTTCGCAGCCAAACCGTCCATTTACCTGAAAAGCAGAAGGAAACGGTGAATTCGATGGGTCATATCAAATTCACCCCTCCACCGTTGTTCAAGCGAACGGGTGAGGAAGGGGCAAGGCTTTCTCATCTCCCCGACATAGCCGGCCGAGGAACAACATGGTCACCGTGGAACTCATCGCCTCCCCGGAAAATTCTGCCCCTTTTTCCCATAACGCTTACGAAAAGAGTAACTATTGGGGACCCCGGAACATTCATCGCATCCCCGAGATATTCATCCCTTGTCCCCGAGACATTCAAGAAAAGCGAGAGAAGTTCTCAACACTTCCACTCCCAACAACAAAAGATTCCCGCCGTATTCGCCAGAAACCCTTTCATTTCTCATGGGAACTTCGTCAGTTCACCAAGGAAGTGCTATACGCTGGTTAAAATCAAGAGGAAACGCAAGGAAAAGGTCAGTTTTTGAACAAATACCTTATAGGCAACGATTTAGGTTTCCGATGCGGAGTTCTGGCAGTTGACAGCGGCGAACGGCTGTTGTAGAAGATAGAGAGAGAATGAGGGAGATTATTGAGAGAGAAACAAAAAAAGTGGGAAAATGAACGAGGGGAGGAGTTTTTATAGTGGTTTTCACGGAACTCGAGGGAAATAGGGCACTTGAGTGCGCTACCCTAGCTAGCCGCCCTAGGTAATGATGACAGATGACACGTGGCACACATGCAGCCGTTCATCCTCCCATGCGTGTCCTTTCGATTTTCCCCAACGTTTCAAATCTGAAACCCCTCATCTCCCCGGCGTTACGACCAGACACAACTGTCCGATGCCCGACTTGTGTGCGACCGTAGGAACTTCGAGCACGAGAATGACCTCTTCGGTTCCTCTCTTGGCGTATCCCCGACATGCCAATAACCCTTAAGTCATTACTCTGGCATCTCAGAGCAACGACTTGGGGGGCTCCTGTTCTGGACTGGGCCGAGGCTGTCCAACAGGCGAGCAGGCCCAACCCATACAGCCTGGGGAGGCCCAATAAGGGCCTTCTCCAAGACACGTGACTGCCACGTGCAAGCCACAGTTTTGCCGGGCACTTAGGCAGTGTCGGGCACTTGGGACAATAGGAAAGGAGGACATCACACCCTGCTGAGATGTACCTCCCCGACAAATCAGCTTTTCCCCCCGAGAATGCTACACATCACTCCTCGACGGACATGATCCCTCCCCGCGAGGCCATGTCCATTCTACGAGATTCATATCTCCTCGACACAGAAGGCTCCTCCCCGCGAGGAGTACCCAACGGTTCATACCACGTGGACACGTTCCAAGTAACCTCCCACGTCCGAAGTATTCAGTCTGCCCTACTTCCGGAAATCTAGGAGCAGTTACACTAGGGCGAAGACCACGTGCTGGTCTTCACTACTACACGTAAGCCCTAACAGTTGCTTGGAATGGGCCTAGTTGATCCAGCCCACTGCAGGTAACCATTGGCCCCGCGCTGGGGGCTCTCTATAAATACCCTCTCATTTGAGAGGGTCAGGTAAGACACATTCTTCTTGCCACTCTACACTTTCTGTATTTGCTGCTACTCTGTATACTCTCTCACTTGAGCGTCGGAGTACCTTGCAGGTACACCCCCCCGCCGTCTCTCACCATCACCGGAGCTGCCGTTCCAGACGCCGTTGGCCACTATCAACTGTCTGATCCAGGTACGATCAATTACTCATAATAATAATAATGTGCATGGTGTAGAAACACCTACATAGCCAAAAAGGTACCTCAAGGGTACAAGTACATCAATATCCAAAATAATCCACCAAGTGGATAAAATATACTAGTAAAAGCTGGAAAAAAAAACTGAATACAAGAAAACTTCACTTTGGTGACCAAAGGAAGTACAAAAATCTGAAAACCACGAAATCAGTCCTCCTCGGACACCTCAATATCCTCATCACTGCCAGCAGAACCAGTAGGCTCCTCCTCATCATCATCACCAACAGTCTCCTCACCAGCCTCCTCATCCTCAGCATCATCTTCACCCCCTCCAAAAATTGGCATGTCCTCAGGCCAACCAACATGTGCTAGGAACTGCTCCCTAGACATCATCGTCTGCTCAGAAGAAGGGTCGTGGATCTGCAATTGGAGTACCTGCATAGAATCATGAAGGTCAGTCATGGCACGCTGTGAAGCAGCCATCCAATCCCAGTTGTACTGACAAATTTCCTACTGAAACGGATAAAAGGCCGGCGAAGCCGACTCAGAACCTCCACCATCCCCAGTGGCAGCCTCAGCACCAGCTCCTGAAGACTCTCCACCAGCCCCTCTAGCCTTACAAAACTTATCCACATATCTATCATCAATCGCCGATGGAATTGTGACCTGCTTGCGTGCTGGTATATCAACTCCAGCATGAGCACACAAAGACATAATGAGACATGGAAAAGCAAGCGGGGCATTCTTGCGAGCCGCAGTACCTCCCAAACCTCTAAGAACGACTGCCTTGATCTCATCCGCAATAATGTGGGCCACGTCAATCTGAACATTCATCTGAGTGCTATGAATAAGATGAGCTAAAGGAATAGGAACGGTGTTATGATGTGACCGGGGAGAGATGTTGGTAAGCAAAAAAAGCAAGATGAGTTGGACCAAAGGCTGCATGTCCACCCTACGAAATCTAATTTCAACCCCGGATGAATTACGCTCAACCTCCTTACCAGGAAGAAGTAAATCCCGGGTCATCTTTGGAATGTCTCTGTGAAGATGCAGGTCCCGATGATACGCATCTAACTGACTACCAGACAATGGCAAAGGATCTCCCAAAACAATGTTAATCGTCCTCCGGTCAAATCTCACAACAACCCCTCTTACAAAAGAGGTCCAGCTAAATCTCTCTCCATCATCAGGTAAGGCATTTGCATAAAACTCCCGAACAATTTCAGCATTATACCCATCCAGAGGTGTCATCAACCGATCCCATTTCTTCTCCATAAAAAGTGCATCAATTGTCCGGTAGCTTCCACGGTCACTAAGTATGAATCTCTTCTCAGCCAAGATATGTTTTCTCTCTAGGGTTTCATAGCGGGCTGCCTGCTTTGCTCCCCTAAATATATCCTCATCGAAACGAACTGGTACCTGTCTGAAAGTTGAAGCTTTTCTTTTCTTAGCCGCGTGGATTGGCATTTTCGGTGCCATCTGCACATAACAAACAATAAAATAAAACAACGACAAACCAACACATTAGTGAACCAAAACCAACCAGCCAGAGACTTACATTCCCTAAAAAAAAATTTTAAATTTCCATTTGTTCGCTCCAGGTTCGCTAAGCGAAGTCTGGCGAACATTCGCCCCAGGTTCGCGAAGCGAAAGCTGGCGAATGCTCGCGCAGGCTCGCGAAGCGAACGCAGCAGCGAACCCGCGAAAATGCAGAAAAACAATATCAAAAACCAGTCCAACAGCAAACTCATTTTCAAATAATCAACCTATTCCTAATGCTTTGGTAGTTTATAACATGTAACCCACAAACAATATGAACAGAGGCACCAAAATTTTTCAAACCCTAATTGATCTACCACAAAAAATCCAATTCATTCCCTAAACTAATGCTACAGAAATAAACAATGAAAGAGTGAGCAAACCTGAACTTCGTAAGTTACTGGAGGAATTAGGGGGAATGGAGATAACAGAGAGATATGTTGCCAAGCTATTGAGAGGAGAGGAGAGAAAAACACAAAAACGGTGGAAATGGAAATAGTGACAAAGAGACTAGGGTTTCCCCCTCAAAATTCTGATTCAAGTTGGGTCATGGGCCCAATTGGTTGGCCCACCCACACTCTATTTTTAACTGATGTAGCAAATTAGTTTGGACTGTCTCGCTGGGTTCGCGAAGCGAAGGGCAAGCGAATGCTCGCCCCAGGCTCGCTAGGCGAACGCCAGCGAACATGACAGAATTTTTCAAAAATTTTCTGCAATTGACCACATCTTTTAAGGCTTCAAAATTATAACCAAAACACAAATAAAATAGTAACAATGCAGTAATACTTACAATGTTGGGGTGCCTTCCAACAAGCGCTTGTTTAACGTCGACTAAGCTCGACGGTCCACCGCAACCTCAAGGATCGCGGAAAGGAACAATGGCAGGATTCCGCTCGAAATCTCCTCCAAGATACACTTTCAATCTTTGCCCATTGACAGTCCAATTCTCCTTTGATGTTGTGTCTTCAATTACAATTGTTCCATAAGGCTTAATTTCTCGAATCCGAAATGGACCCGACCATTTAGACCTCAACTTTCCTGGAAACAATTTTAACCGAGAATTGAAGAGCAGGACCAGCTGTCCCACTTCAAACTGTTTGATCACAACTTTTCTGTCATGGTAAGACTTTACACGCTCTTTATACAGTTTATTGGAATCATACGTGTTCTGGACTGGGCCGTGGTTTCCTACAATCAAACAGGCCCAATCCAGACAACTTGAAGAAGCCCAATAAAGCCCTAGAGAAAGACACATGACTGCCATACGCAAGGCCAAAGGTATGTCGGGCACCTGACTCCTTGACAGTGTCGAGCACTTGAAGACAAACAGGAAAAGAAGACACCACACCCTGATGAAATGGACCTCCTCGACTGCTTAACTTCTCCCCCCGAGAATACTCCCAATCCCCGTTGACTCATGGGTCCTTGACAAACATGGTTCACCTCCATTAGGTTACGTCCGAACCACGACCACCATATCTCCTCGACATTGTAGACTCTCTTCCCGAGGAGCCCATCAACGGTCTTATCTACACAGATACGTTTCATGTAACCGTCTAATAATGGCATTAAAGGGACAGTTACACTAGGGCGTTGACCACGAGCTGGTCATTATTACTACACGTAAGCCCTAGAAGTTACTTGGAACGGGTCACACGCTGGTCCCACCCGTTGCAAGTAACCGTTGGCCATGCGTTGGGGGTCTCCTATAAATACCCTCTCACATGAGAGGGTCAGGATAAGTCAACTGCTTACTCTCACTCACTTTCTCTGTATTTGTTGTGCACTCACTGACTTAAGCATCGGAGTGTCCTGCAGGTACACCCCCACCATCTTTCATCATCATTGAAGTAACAACAAGTCCAGACGTCGTTGGCCATCCTTATATTGTCTGATCCAGGTACGATCAGTGGCGCCGTCTGTGGGAAATTTCATAAGCTTCCCCGTTTTTCCCTCGTGATAAACCAAAGTTTCCTCATTCAACTACCAGCAATGGCCAACCCGTCAGCAAATCAAGCTATTGATAATGTCATCACACAACTTGGTGGTAACACCCATGGCGACAACAATGTTCTTCAGTCCGTCGTGGAGAATGATGTCAGAGATGGAATCATCGCCTCCCCATCTTCCGATGAGGTGGAATACGAGACTGCTCAACAAGATGGACAGGAAGCAGGAAGCAATAGTCTAGCCCACCTACCATCCTGTGGATCCAGCCGGTCTTTTCAAAGAGTACACTCCATTAAACGTGTCCCGTGCACGCATTTTCAGCGAATGTGCAAATTCGGAGTTCGTGAAAGGGGGAATCTGCTTCCCAAAACCAACAGCTCCCAAACAAAATATTGATAAATCCAAGTACTGCCGGTTCCATCGCAGTCACGGGCATGTTACTGAGGATTGCATCCACCTTAAGGACGCAATCGAAACGCTAATAAAATAAGGCTACCTGAAAAAATACGCCAAACAAGACGAGGCTCCTCGTCCCACCGGCCAAGAAGCTCTAAATACCGAGGAGTCAAACCATCCAGACACCGGAAAACTGCAGGTTGCCTTAAGCATCACACAACCTGAAGACTTCGGTTTCCAAGGAAATGTAAGCAATGCCGAAGCTGTTCGAAACATGTGGAAGAACTTCCCGGCGGAAGAACTAGTAAGTGTTCGCAGTACCTGGGAAAATTTCCCCCAAGCCCTAGTCATATCAGGCGGAGACCCTGAACGAGTGACCGTCGGTTCAATAAAGAGGAAGTTCGACGAACTAAGGACATCTACTCCTCGAGACCCAACTCTCAACTTATCTCGTGGAAAATCATGCCCTATAAGTTTCTATCTCGAGGAATTACCAGGGGGATCCCCGAATTCTAATATACCCCTCCTAATCCGGGCACAAATGGCCAACTTTGATGTGCATCGGATTTTGGTCGATCAGGGAAGCTCAGTGGACATCATGTATACTCATCTCTTCGACACTCTCCAACTGACAAAGCATCACATGTCCCCATATGTTGGATCCGATCTACAAGGCTTCAACGGCGCGTCTACTAGACCTCGAGGTTACGTAGAATTGTTGGTCACATTCAGAGCAGGTGAAACAGCTCGACAGGCGAAGACGCGTTTCCTAGTGGTCGACTGTCCTTCTCTCTACAACTGCATCTTGGGAAGAACCACTTTGGCTGAAATAACAGTTGTACCATCCACTGTCCACCTAAAAATGAAGTATTATACGACTCGAGGACGTGTGGTAACCCTACACGGGGACATTGAAGCAGCTAGAAGATGTTTCGATGCAGCGATCAAAGGTCTAAGTGTCGTCGGTGGCGTCCACCCCAAAAGGGCTGCTTCAGATGTCGCACAGGTTCCACTACCGCCGGTCAGCGCAGTCAACCTTGATAGCAGGTTCTCCAGGGAACAGGAAGAAGTTGCAGGCAAAGACCTCCCAGTTGAAGTCAACGGGCAGCCTCTCTACCCAATGCGCCCCATCCCAGATGGAGATTTCGAGCTGATCCCTCTTGGCGACGACCCAAAGCGAACTGTGAAGATCGGCCATGGACTACCCGACCTGGCGAGGAGACAGCTGAAGGCATGTCTCCGAGAGAATGTAGATTTGTTCGCTTGGAGCACTTCGGAAATGTCCGGATTAGATCCTCAAGTGGCTTGTCACCAGCTGACCATAGATCCAAATGCTAGGGCTGTAGCTCAACGTAGGCGTAGGCAGTCTCCAGAAAAAATGGAGGCTGCTGAAAAAGCTGTAAAAGACCTCCTAGAGGCAAACTTTATTTCGGAGGCCAAGTACACCACTTGGTTGTCCAATGTTGTACTTGTTAAAAAATATAATGGAAAATGGAGGATGTGCATTGACTACACGGATCTTAATCGGGCATACCCTAAAGACTCTTACCCATTGCCTAACATCGACCGATTGGTCGACAACTCTGCAGGATTTAAACTGTTGTCTTTCATGGATACTTATTCGGGATATAACCAAATTCCCATGGATGAGGCCGACAGAAAGCATACAACTTTTATGACCGAGTCGGGAAATTACTATTATAATGTAATGCCCTTTAGTCTGAAGAATGCTGGCGCCACCTACCAACGAATGATGAACAAGGTCTTCCGAGCAGAAATTTGTGACATGCTCGAAGTCTATATGGACGACATGATCGTCAAATCCGCAGAAGAAGTCGACAACGCTGCTCACCTTAAAAAGGTGTTCGACACAGCGAGGAAATGTCGCATGAGATTCAACCCCGACAAGTGCACTTTCGGTGTTCGAGCAGGGAAATTCCTCGGCTTTTACCTTACGGAGAGAGGAATTGAAGCGAATCCCGACAAATGTAAGGCCTTTTCCGAGATTCCTACTCCGAACTCAAAAAAGTCGATACAGTCACTTAACGGGATGCTCATTGCTCTCTCTCGTTTTGTCGCTAAATCTGCCCAATACGCACTCCCATTTTTCAAACTTATTCGACAAAAAGCAACAATTGAATGGAGTGGAGAATGCGAACAAGCCCTCCTCCATCTAAAACAAGTCTTATCACAACCCCCGGTCTTGTCCCGACCAGATAACGGGGAAACACTTTTCTTGTACCTGGCCATCGCAGCGAAGTGATAAGTGTTGTCCTCATACGGGAGACCCCCGACGGACAAAAACCGATTTATTTCACGAGCAAAGCTCTTCAGGGTCCCGAGCTGAGATATCAACAGATTGAAAAGGTCACCTTGGCCTTCATAACTGCAGCCAGAAGACTACGCCATTACTTCCTGGCCCACACAATTGTGGTAAGAACTGAGCAGCCTATCAGACAACTCCTTAGTCGGCCAGACATGGTAGGGAGAATGCTTCGGTGGTCTCTCGAGCTATCCGAGTTCGATATTTGATATGAAGGAAGAAAAGCCTTGAAAGCTCAGGTACTGGCTGACTTCATAGCAGAAATGACAGTCCCCAAATCCTTGACCAATGGCTCCCAAAAATGGACAATTTACGTCGACGGAGCCTCCAGTGCAAAGGGCAGCGGAGCAGGCATTATCCTTGAAAACGAGGAGGGCATCTTGATAGAAGTCTCACTAGAGCTATCTTTCAAAACATCAAATAACCAAGCCGAGTATGAGGCATTCCTCGCAGGACTTCGACTTGCAGAAGACCTTGGCGCAAAAGAAGTCAAAATCTTTACAGACTCTCAGCTCGTAGCATCACAAGTTAGGGGAGAATTTCAGGCCAAAAATGATAGTCTCATTGAATACCTAACCTTGGTGCAAGAAAAGTTGAAGAAATTTGTCTCCGCGGAGGTGGCTCACATCCCGCGTGAGCATAACACTCGAGCAGACGCGCTCTCCAAGCTAGCGAGCACTAAGAAGAATGGAGGGAACAAATCAGTGATCCAAGAGATACTGACCCATCCAAGCATCAACAAACCTACTTCGACCACCGAGGTGAATGTTATCGGGGATGCAAACTGTTGAATGACTCCGATTTACGAATACCTGATGACGGCCATACTGCCTGACAACCCTAAAGAAGCTGGGATTATTAAGAGGCGGGCATGTGCATACGCCATAGTCGAAGGTAAGCTATATCGCCGAGGATTCTCCATCCCTCTACTCCGGTGCGTCGAGGAAAGTAAAGTTTCAGAGATTCTCTAGGAAATACATGAAGGAATCAACGCGCAACATCTAGGCGGAAGATCTTTGGCTCAAAAGGCCATCCGAGCAGGATATTACTGGCCCACTATGCAACAAGACGCAAAGGAACACGTCAAAAAGTGCGACTGTTGTCAGAGGCACAGGGACATGCACCTCGCTCCTCCAAACGAACTTAAATCATTGTCATCCCCATGGCCATTTGCATGGTGGGGAATGGATATCCTCGGACCTTTTGTCGTAGGATCATACCAAAATAAGTACCTCATCGTCGGGGTAGATTACTTCACGAAGTGGATCGAAGCAGAAGCATTAGCCAAGATTAAGACTTTCAACATATTACGTTTCTACAAGAGAAATATACTCGCCCGGTTTGGCGTGCCTCAGGCCATTGTCACAGATAATGGGACACAGTTCACCGACGGAAACTTCCAAGACTTCGTTGCCAAGCTGGGTACGAAGCAACACTTTACATCGGTCGAACATCCACAAACCAACGGGCAAGCCGAAGCCGCGAACAGAGTAATACTCCGAGGACTCAAGCGACAACTCGGCGAAGCCAAACAACGGTGGGTCGAGGAGTTACACAGCGTCCTCTGGGCATATCGAACTACCCCTCATTCCTCGACCGGGGAGACCCCGTTTCGGTTAACATATGGAACCGAGGCAGTAATTCCCGTGGAAATTAGGGAACCTTCGAGAAGGACAGAAGCTCCTCTTGACGAAGAAACGAACAACGAAGCCCTTCGCGAGGAACTCGACCTTGTCGAAGAAATAAGAACGGGCGTATCCCTCAAAGAAGCCTCCTTAAAACAAAAAATAACTTTGCGTTATAATGACAAAGTCATCAAACGAGATTTCCAAGTAGGCAGTCTCGTCCTACGGCGAAATCAGAAAAATTCACGCGAAGGAAAGCTGGCCAAAAACTGGGAGGGCCCCTACCGCGTCATTGCAAAGACGGGGACAGGTGCTTATTACCTCGAAAACCTCAAAGGTGAACAACTTGCTCGACCATGGAATGCTGAGAAGCTTAAACAATATTACAGTTGAACGCCACATGTAACTATACAAAAGTTGCCGTTATGGGGAGCGTGCCATGGTACAAGCACGACACCTCTATATGTTAACGAAGGTCAAAAGTCACGTTGTGTGTGCGTTGAACCTTGGCCCGGCGAGGAGTACTCTATCGAGATCCGTCGTCGACGTACCTTGTAGGCAGAACACCCAGCTCGCGATGGGAAGTTCACGCCATGAAACTAAGACCTCAATCGACCTCTTAGCTTCATTAAAGGTCGGGGTACAACCCCTGACCGCTCGACCAGCTCTCTTCGCAGTCGAGGATCACTAGAGTCGAGCAAACTCCCAAGTATCCAGCAATTTCAAAATAACTTAGATAAAGATAAGAAAAACACCACACACAGAGCAGATAAAAGGGCAAAATAAGAACACTAAATCGGGCTAGCCCATTGTAAAAATATTACATAAAACCCTGGCCCTTAGGCCGGGCAAATCAGCAAATATGGCACGCAGGCCAATCAATACAAAAAATTGGCACGCAGACCAAACTAACTACACTATCGCTCCGCAGCAGCATCAGCTGCCTCGGGATTCTCCTGCTCCCCGTTTCCCCCATCAGCATTCATTGTCTGTCCGGGCAACACAATTGCACCGTCGACCACCTCGAACTTGGAATCAGCTCCATCAGTTACAAGGTCCGGATTCAGGAGTTTAAGCTGCGCCACAGCATTCTGAAACCCGACATCTGCAAACTCTAGAGCATCATCTTCAGCCAACCGAAGATCCTTCTCGACTTCCCTAAGCTTGGCTATCAGGGATGCTCGAGAGGTTAATAATTTTTCCTCCTCAGTTTCATCTTCGGCTGGCCGAACTGCCTCTTCCAGTTCGACTATCTTGTCCTTAAGACACTGCCCTTCCCCCTCTAAAGCAGTAACCCGAGCAAGGTGATCCTTCACCGCATCCTCAGCTTCCTTCAACTTTCTCTCCGACCGTTCTTACTGCTCGCTTTGTTCTCTATTCAACTCCCTGCAGTCCTTCAAGTCCTTCTGCACGCCAAGCAATTCAGCCTCCAAAGCTCGAAGTCTTTCTTCTAATCGAGAAAACTCAGCAGCGGAGCAACTCTCGTCATTTAGAACGAGGGCAGCCGAACAGAGCCGCATGATGGCAGACATATCCTCGACAATTATTTTCCTTCTCGCATCCGAAGCAATCCCCAACAAAGCCTGGACTTCAGCAGGGGCGACACGAGGACAATTAACCTCAGAGAAATAGCGACGCTGGAGATGACACGGAGGAATTTCGAAGCTGGCAGGAGGATGAGGAGGACTACCCTCCACGTCAACAATGGGCGCCCCAGCAATCCTTGCCTGCTTAGGTGTCCTTTGAACCCCCGGGGACTGATCCTCAGAGGTCACAGTCACGGTTAACACTGCATGAGATTGCTCGGAACCCTCGGGCACTGCAGTAGAGGGAGCATTCTCGGGCACTATCGTGGAAGAGGTAGGCTGAGGGGTACTTTGTTCAGCTGGACGAGATTGTTCTTCCCTAGCCCTTTTCGCCCTTAGCCTCGAGTATCTTTCTGCAGCTTTGACCATTTTCCCTACAAAAAGAAAGAAAAATATTAGTAAAACAAGATACACGAACATAAGAGAAATTTAAGTCGAGGATCTTTGCACCACCTAAGATCTCGACAGCCTCCTCATCGGAGAAAGTCTCGAGCAGAACACGAGTATTAATCAAGCGCCGAGTCTTCGTCACCTGCTCTTTCCCACCTGTCGAGGTCTCTCCGTCCTCGGATACGCTTGGAATTTTATTCAAACTCTCCACGTACTCGACAATCTTGCCATAAGCATCGCGATCCTCGACACTGAGCTTATTGTGTCTTACCTTATATTTGTTTATCCCCTCTTTGTAGTGCTCCTCTGTCCAATAGAGGGGGAATTTTGGCACCATCACCTCGGTAGACAGCCCATCCACTTCTTGAGTCACCCTTTCATATATTAAATTAATAGCCTCGGGAGTGACCGGCTTCACAAAATAATAACGCCACTTGAAGTCTCGAACAGAGTCCAAGTAGGTGTGGAATAAAGCTTTATTTTGTTTGAACGACACCCAGTCGTGTCGATCGTCAGTTGTAGACCGCTGCAGATGAAAAATTCGGAAGAAAAGGGACACTGTTGCCCTGATCTCCAAATATTTGCAGACGATCTCAAAAGCCCGGATAAAGGCCAATGAGTTCGGGTGGATTTGCGATGGGGCCAATTTTAACCATTTGAAGACCCCCTCTTGGAAGTCTGTGAAGGGGAGCCTCCACCCCGCCTCTTGAAACATAAACTCGTACACCAGGAAGCGCATTCCCATATAAGGTGTACATATACGCTGGTCCTCATTGGGATGGTACACTTTCCAGGATTGCTCAGAATCGAGCAACCTATGCTCAACAGTGCAAAACCCATTTTCGTCGGGGAATGTGAAGACGGACGACATAGTGAGGGCCTCATCACACACCCAATCCTCAAACAGATGCTCTTGCCTAAAAGCCATATGGGCCATCAGAATTTCAGCTTGGTTGTCCTCCTCGAATTCACCTACGGCCACTTCAGCAGCCAATCTGTCCATCAACCTGAAAAGCAGAAGGGAACATGTGAATTCGACGAGTCATACCAAACTAGCCAGTCGGAGACGAATAACAGATGTCCTAGGGAAACTCATCGCTTCCCCGGATAATCTTGCCCCTTTCTCCGTGAAATCAACGAGAAAGAGTAATTGTTGGGGACCCAAAACATTATCAGGTCCCCGCGATGTTCAACACACTCCCCGGAAGGTTTCTACAAGTCCCCGAAATATTCATCCAGCTCCTCGATTTTATTCAACGGAAACAGAAACAGAGAAAATCTCATACACTCTTTCTCTTGAAACAGCCAAAGATCCCTGCCGTACTCGCCAGGAATCCTTCCATTTCTCATGAGAACTTCATCAGTTCATCTGAGAAATGATTTCAAGCAAGTCAAACTTAAAGAAGATACCAGAGAAAACAATAGTTTTGAAGAAAATACCTTGTAAATGGTGGAATAGGGTTCAGGCACGGCGTAGCACAACGGTTCA
Source organism: Lathyrus tuberosus (assembly GCA_022829125.1). Lineage (NCBI taxonomy): Eukaryota > Viridiplantae > Streptophyta > Magnoliopsida > Fabales > Fabaceae > Lathyrus > Lathyrus tuberosus. The sequence continues at coordinate 5,427,457 of JALAZF010000196.1, read as the reverse complement.
CGGCGAACTTGCGGTGGTTGACAATGGAAAACGGAGGATGAGAAAACGGAGAAAGAAGAGGAAACGATTCTTGAACGAAAGAGCGAAAAATGAGAAATGAAGGGAAATGAGATTATTTATAGACAAATCACGGAACTCGAGAAACCTGAGGCACTCGAGTACTCTACCCTAGGCAGCCACCTTACACCGGTCAAAAATTCACGCGTGTCCTTTCGTCATCCCATCGTTTCAAAACAGAAACTTCTCATCTCCCCAACATTTCAACCAGATGCAACTCTTAACTGCCCGTAAGCCGTCAATGCCCGACGTCATGGAAATTTCGACTATGCTGATATCCTCCTCGGATCACCCCTTGGCATTTCCCCGACACGGTTATTAACCATCAAGTCATTACTCTGATACCTCAAAGCAATGACTTGGGGGGGGGCTCCTGTTCTGGACTGGGTTGTGGTTTCCTACAATCAAACAGGCCCAATCCAGACAACTTGAAAAAGCCCAATAAAGCCCTAGAGAAGGACACATGACTGCCATACGCAAGGCCAAAGGTATGTCGGGCACCTGACTCCTTGACAGTGTCGAGCACCTAAAGACAAACAGGAAAAGAAGACACCACACCCTGATGAAATGGACCTCCTCGACTTCTTAACTTCTCCCCGCGAGAATACTCCCAATCCCCATTGACTCATGGGTCATCGACAAACATGGTTCGCCTCCATTAGGTTACGTCCGAACCACGACCACCATATCTCCTCGACATTATAGACTCTCTTCCCGAGGAGCCCATCAACGGTCTTATCTACACAGATACGTTTCATGTAACCGTCTAATAATGGCATTAAAGGGACAGTTACATTAGGGCGTTGACCACGAGCTGGTCATTATTACTACACGTAAGCCCTAGCAGTTACTTGGAACGGGTCACACGCTGGTCCCACCCATTGCAAGTAACCGTTGGCCACGCGCTGGGGGTCTCCTATAAATACCCTCTCACTTGAGAGGGTCGGGATAAGTTAACTGCTTACTCTCACTCACTTTCTCTGTATTTGCTGTGCACTCACTGACTTAAGCATCGGAGTGTCCTGCAGGTACACCCCCACCGTCTTTCATCATCATTGAAGTAACAACAAGTCCAGACGTCGTTGGCCATCCTTATATTGTCTGATCCAGGTACGATCAATACGCCTGGAGGCGTAATTCATCCAATTCGTGTAATTGCATTTTTCTTTTATCACCGCTAAGAGTTGGATCAAAGTTTAAAAATTTTAAGGCCCAAAACGCCTTATGTTCCAACTCCACCGGCAAATGGCAATTCTTACCATAGACAATTTTAAAAGGCGTGAGACCAATCGGAGCCTTTAAAGCCGTCCGATAAGCCCACAAAGCATCATCAAATTTGTTTGCCCAATCTTTCCTTGAGGCTGAAACAGTTTTTTCCAAAATGCATTTTATTTCACGATTTGACACCTCCGCTTGACCGTTAGCTTGAGGATGATATGGTGTGGCAACCTTGTGCTTCACACCATATTGCTCCAGAGCTTTGTCAAGCTGAGTGTTACAGAAGTGAGATCCTCCGTCACTTATCAACACTCTCGGAGTACCAAAACGCGCAAAAATGTTTCTTTTCAAAAATTTCACTACGGTTTTTCGATCGGCTTTAGCACAAGCTATCGCCTCAACCCATTTAGAAACATAATCCACAGCGACCAAAATGTATTCATTAGAAAATGAAGATGGGAATGGACCGACAAAATCGATCCCCCAACAATCAAAAACTTCAATTTCTAACATATTTTGCAAAGGCATTTCATGCCGCCGTGAAATTCCTCCACTCCTCTGACATTTGTCACAACTTAGGGCATGCGCATGCGCATCTTTGAATAACGACGGCCAATAAAAGCCCGATTGAAGGACTTTTGTTGCCGTTCTTAACCCATTGAAATGTCCTCCATACGGAGAGTTATGACAATGCCACAGAATGTTCGTGGCTTCCTCTACCGACACACATCTTCTTAAGAGGTTGTCGACACCAAGTTTAAACAAATGAGGTTCATCCCATACAAAGGACTTGGCATCCGACAATTTTTTTTATGGTGCGTTATACCGTCCGGTATCAATCCGGCGGCTTTGTGGTTAGCCATGTCGGTAAACCACGGTCTAACCTGCACCCTAAATAATTTTTCATCAGGGAATTCCTCTTTGACTTCACATTCTTTCTTGGTCACGTCAACGTTTACCAGGCGGGATAAATGATCTGCCACCAAATTCTCGGATCCTTTTTTGTCACGAATTTCAAGATCAAATTCCTGTAATAAAAGGATCCAACGAATAAGCCTCTGCTTAGAATCAGGCTTGGTGAACAGATACCTTATAGCTGTGTGGTCCGTGTAAACGATGACTCGAGACCCAATCAAATAGGAACGAAATTTCTCCAACGCATACACTATGGCAAGCAACTCTTTCTCAGTTGTTGCATAGTTAATTTGAGCCTCGTTTAAAACTTTGCTCGCGTAGTGTATCGCGTGGAAAACTTTCGTTTTCGTCTGACCCAAAACAGCCCCTACCGCATAATCACTTGCATCGCACATTAGTTCAAAATCCAATTTCCAGTTAGGTGCAATGATTATCGGTGAGGTAGTTAAACTTTGTTTTAAAAAATTAAACGCGAACATGCAAGACTCGTCAAAGTCAAAAGTCTTACCTTGGATGAGCAAGTTGCTCAATGGCTTTGCTACCTTTACGAAGTCCTTAATGAACCGCCGGTAGAATCCCGCATGCCCGAGAAAGCTCCTTATGCCTTTGTCATTCAACGGTGGTGGCAACTTCTCAATAACGTCCACTTTGGCTTTATCCACTTAAGGCCCTTTGAAGAAACTTTGTGACCGAGCACAATTCCTTCGTTCACCATAAAGTTGCATTTTTCCCAATTGAATACCAAATTGGTTTCCACACACCGTTCCAACACTGTATCCAAATTTTTCAAGAAAATATCAAACGATTGTCCAAAAACCGAGAAATCATCCATAAAGACCTCAATTGTCTTTTCGATCAAATCCGAGAATATAGCTTGCATACACCGTTGAAAAGTCGCCAGTGCATTACATAATCCAAACGGCATCCTCCTATAAGCGAAGATTCCAAACGGACAGCGGTTTTTTCATGATCCTCCGGGTTCACAATAATTTGGTTGTAACCCGAATAACCATCCAAAAAATAGTAGAATTGTTGACCGGAAAGCCTTTCGAGCATTTGATCCATAAACGGGAGAGGGAAATGATCTTTCCTCGTAGCTTTGTTTAGCCTACGGTAATCTATGCACATTCTCCACCCGGTCACGGTTTTTGTTGGAATGAGCTCATCTTTCTCGTTTCGGACCACCGTTAATCCGCCTTTTTTCGGTACCACATGCACCGGACTAACCCACGGGCTGTCAGAAATGGGATAAATCATTCCGGCATCTAACATTTTTACCACTTCCTTCCTAACCACCTCTTTCATGATAGGATTTAACCGGCATTGCGGTTGAGCAACCGGTTTAAAATCTTCCTCCATAAATATTCGGTGCATGCAACATGAAGGGCTTATGCCTTTGAGATCGGACAAGGTCCATCCCATTGCATCCTGATTTTTTCTCAACACTTGAATTAAGCGGCTCTCCTCATTTTCAGATAAAATACTGCTTATGATCACCTGTTTATTACCACCGTCATCGAGAAAAGCATACTTCAATGTTGAAGGCAACACTTTCAGTTCAAGCTTGGATTTTTCATCATTCACCACTTTTTTTAGAATTTCCTCTTCATACTCCCAAGGTTGCAATTCTTCTAAAGCTTCAAGCTCCAACAAACACTCTTTAAGAGCTTGCTCTTCTTCAACCGAGAATACTTCCAAGGAATCATCCAAAGCTCTTTGTAAAGGGGTAATGACATGAATTTGCTTTGTGATATCAATACTCGCTTCCTCCATTGCATCGATTCTGAAACAATCACCTTTATCCTTCTTGTATTGTTGACGGTTTGACGGTCCGACTTCTTGCGGTCTCCACGGTTGTTGAAAACCTTGGTTAGCCCGTTGTTGGAAACCTTGGTTGCCTTGTTGATACGGAGGTCGGGGTTGGTATCCTTGATTTCCAGCATAGTTTACCTCCTCCACAACTGGAGGACAATATCCGGTCGAATGGTCACCTCTACAAAGTTCACAAACCAAGACTTGTACATTTTTACTCGAGGAATCATGAGTTTCTTTGAATTGTTGAGGAAGTTTAGACCTTTGTTTCGTCAACAACTGAACCTGCTGGGATAATAACTTGTTATGAGCAAGTATAGCATCGCTTGTTCCCAATTCTAGAACTCCAGGAGTCCGCTGAGAAGGTCCACGATTATGACTACCTTGATGGTTGTTCAAGGCCATCTTATCAATAATAGATGTAGCTTATGCTGTGGTTTTACTTAGCAAGGATCCACCAGCGGTGGCATCCAACAAGGTTTTATGTACAAGTTGAAGTCCATTTCGAAATATATGAATTTGCGACAATTCATCAAAACCATGGCCCTTGCACTTTCTAAACATAGATTTGAATCTCTCCCAAGCTTCATTGAGAGATTCATTGGCTCCTTGTGTGAACACCATGATGGCGGTCTTTGCCTCCATAAACCGAGTGTGTGGGAAAAATCTCTCCAAAAATTTCTCTTCAAGTGCATTCCAATCCGTCATTATCACCATTGACTGATCAAGATACCATTCCTTTGCCTTCCCAATGAGAGAATTCCGGAATAGTCTCTTAAACAGAGATTCCTCTTCAGCTTCGGGTGCACCAGTCTCTCCCGCGATTTCATAGAATTTCGTCAGATGGGTAAAAGGATCTTCATGATCCATACCCGTAAATGGACTTTGATATAGCAGTTGGAGAATACCGGTCTTCATTTCGGAATGACGACGTTCTGTGCATGGCGAGCGAACTGGGCATTGTGTCTCGGACTGTTTGTGCAAGGTCTAGAAGCAGGTGGTGGTGGTGGTGGTGGATCTTCCTCCATAACTGGAAGTATCTGTGGAAATGATGGTGGTGTAGAAGTACTTTCCTCTTGTTCTCGCTTTTGTCTTGCTAGCTGCCTCCTTCGTCTAGTTCGGCTGTTGATCCTACGGGCGGTTCTCTCAATCTCAGGATCGAAAAGAAGTTGGTCCGCCGGTAGTTTTCCTCGCATAAACCAAGTCTGCACACTAAACAAAACAAATTAACAAGTTCAAGAAAAAGGTTAACAAGCTTAAAACAGCACAACTATCGCAATGCTTGCAATATCACTAAACAATCCCCGACAACGGCGCCATTTTGTTGAAAGAGTGTTAGGGGGTGTTTTTATCGTCTCCACAGGGATTGTCGATATACGATGCTTGCCTTTCAATAGTTATGATGTTTTAAGTTCAATGGTTTCACAAGGTTCTCAATTGTTGTTAACATTAATTGGTAGCAAAGAGTAATGGGTGACAAAGAGTTTGTAAAAGTTTTAGGAAAGAATGTCAAGGTTAGGTTTTGCTAACCCGTTTTACATATATCCGATTAATCAAGCACATGAACAAGGTTTCCGACCAATACAACCACATATCCTCCCGACTAAGTTTATGTCTAAAGCAAAGTCGTGAGTATCGTTGTTTAGACCGTTAGATGATGTCTCACGCTAACAATCTAAACAACAATCATTAAGATCAACACAAAGCGAATAGCAAATCCCAAATCTATGTCTAGAGTTTGGTTTTTAAGAGATGAAATTATTAGATCATGATTTGTAGAATCTATGTCTAGAGCAATACAAATCACACATAAAGCATTAAGAGAAAATAACTTCATCTATATTGATCAAAGACTTTGTTCATACACAATAGATCAAAACAAATACATATAATCAGGATCAACTACTTCTAACCTCAACACAAAAGAGTTTAGCTACACATTCTCATGGTAGCTTGGATGACAAGTTTCAAGAGAAGATGAATGAACATCCACGTCGAATAATCGAGAATGGATGTGACTTCAGCTTCTCAAAGTGAAAATCCACTCTTAGATTATCAAAATACTGAAATCTATGATTTTGGGTGAAAATGAGCAAAAGATCCTTTACAAATAAAGTGAAAATCAATCTATACACACAAAATCTCAGCAACCTTCGCCTAGCGAAGGAATCATTCGCCTAGCGAATGAACTAAAACATGGCACTTTAAGTGCCTCAGACTTAAACCGCCCACAAGTGTTATCGTGGGTTCGTTAGGCGAACCAACTCATTCGCGACGCGAGCCTTCGCTACAACCTTCGCACAAGCGAAGTTTGGGTGTTTTCAAATAAGAAAGTTTTTGCCACCCTTCGCTGGCACCTTTGCCTAGCGAACAAAGCAGCGAGCCTTCGCTGGCTTCCTCGCTACAGCGAATTTACCCACATTTCCTACTGTAACCTTTTGCAAACTTTCTGCCACCCTTCGCTGGACCACTCACCAACGTTCGCTAGGCGAACCTTCGCTGGTGACTTCGCCAGCACTCGCCTAGTGAATCCTGCTGTTGCTTTCTTCCTTCTATGGCAACTTGCATCCATTCTTTGTGTATCACAATCTTGATCCTTTCATGCCTATTCCTGCACACTAGCACACAAATTACAAGCACCACAAGTGTATTCAAATGTATGCCCAACAACACAATTCACCACTTAAATCAACACATTACACATGGAAAGAAATGAAAAATGCCAAGTATTGCATACAAATATATAACATGTTTGACATCTAACACAAGGCAGGATAGTAATTACGAATATAACAGTATTCAGAATCACACTCAAAACACAATCAAATAGATCATAATGCAGATGCAATGCAATGCCACCATCTCCATCTCATATGCATGTGGTACCAAAATCATTGGGATCAGAGGTATGTTACTGATATTCCCATGTCTCTTGTTCCTCTCTGAACCGTGCCCCTCTTTGTACGTGAGACCTCCATAGTCCATCTCTGAACCAAGCCATCACTAGACTGAGGTCCTACCTATCTCCAAAATACATGAATGCATAATCACAAACAATACAACATGCAACATCAATATCATCTCAAAATCATAACAAACACAAGTCTCAATCATTCACAAAAGATTCCACTCTCGAACCTATAATTCGCCATACTCGGCCATCATTGTAATCCCTCTTTGGATTACTAACTCAAAACACCATTAAAGGTCATCACTATAATCCTTCTTTAGATTACTAACTAAAAATGCCATTTAAGGTCATCATTGTAATCCCTCTCTGGATTACTAACTCAAAATGCCATTCAAAACCATCACTATAATCACTCTCTGGATTACTATACTCAAAATATATTTTCAAAAAAAAATTATTTATCTCACAAGGTAAAGTTATGTTATTACCAAATGTTCTCAACTCATCAAATTACTCAAAACAAATCAAAAGTCTCAGAGACTCATAGTTTCTCAAACACTTAATATTTTCTCAAAAACTTAATATTTTCTCAAAAACTCTCAAAACTTAATATTTTCTCAAAATTCTCAAAAACTCATTATTCTTTTCAAAATGTTTAAAAAATCCACGAGTGACTCTAAAGTCACCAAAAGTACTATAACACCACAAGATACTCAAAAATACCACCGAAATGCTCATGAAATCAAAATCTCCAGAAAATGCCCGAAACTCGGAAAACGCCAAAAATGTCTGAAACATCGAAAAAGTAAAAAACGCCCGAAATCAGGAATCGCCAAAAATGTCTAAAAGACTCGTCAATATAGTAACTCACTATTAATACTTATGTCAGACCATCAACATGGTAATAACCCTAAACACCAAGGCATACAAACACAACTCTAAAACAAGTCAGAGTTACTCAAGTAATAACTTTGACAACTCTAAGGTGACGAATCTCTCTCTCAAACTTATCAACATAACTCTAAAACTTATTATATTTGATCGAAGGCAACTCTAAAACATTTCAACCTACCAATTACACTCTCACAATTCTAAATAGCTCAAGACTACTCAATAACAACTATAAACTCATCAAACAACCCCAAAATCGTATTCCTACTAGTCACACATCATATTCGAATAATTATTTAAAATATTAAACAAAATCGGAATCAAGCAAATGAAAAAGTTCTAGAAATCTTAGAGAGCCTATTTTACGAATATGAATTTTATTTTAGGACTTAATACACTAATCGGTTCAGTTTAATCAATCAACATGAACGAGTTCTCGCATCGGGCAGAATGTTTCGCCTGACTTCAAAATGGTGCCAAAACTTGTATTCTTATGAAAAAATTATGAAAATTTCCAGTTGAAAATATCATTAAACCCTCTTTTTAACTCAATTGACGACATCCCAAAAGGACTTACAAAACTCAAGTTATGCTTGAAACATGATGACCAATGCATGACTGAAATTGACAACGCCTCTAATATAAAAACCAATGAACTTCTACTATTGTAGCGCCCCTAGACCCTATTTATCTACCTCAAAAAAATATTATCGCGTTAGCTTTCCAATGCAACCGACGACATCTCAAATCGACTTACGAAACTCAAGTTATGCCTGAAATAAGGCGGTCAACCCCCTTCTATGGCTACCTGCGATTTTCTGCCTTTTTCTCCCTATTGAACATATTTTTCGATTTTTCCTAAAGTTCAATTTAAAAAAAAACGTTTCTTTTCCAGTTTGAGATTTTCGCTAAAAAGTGATTTTATTCGTAAAATAGCTTTAAAAAGTTAGGTGATTTTAGGGAAATTTCAGAAAAAATGATCGACTCAGAAAAAGACAATTGGGAACACATGTATAGTTCAAATCCCAAAATACAAATCTGGGGAATCAAACGACTCTAACAGAGTCGTTCGAAACCCCAAGGCAAGTTCGAACACAATAGCAACCAAATCAACAGATTAACCAAATAATAGTCATGTAATCATATCATAAGGTTATTACCTCCAACAATGAGGTATAGAGCCCTTAGGGGATTTATCCTAAATTCCCCAATTGGATCTACGATCAAACACATAACAACAACAATCCAACATAACATAATCCAATATTCAAGAAAACATCGTAGCTCATAATTCATAGAAAGGAAAATTAGGGAAACCCAAAACAATCCCTTAGAAAGCTGGTGAGAGGGTAAAGAACCTTCACTATCCTGTAAGCCTGAAACCACCTAAGTATAGACAATTTTCCCCCTTACTTCGAATTTGCCATAAAGTTGAACTCCCTGAAAATCCCATTAATTCCTGGCTCCCAAATCCTTCATGGTCCCAGAAACTTTCTGCCTTTTTCACGTTCTGGAAAAATTGGATTTTAACCTAATTTTGTCATAACTTTTAGTATTTATATGGGCTCATTTTTTAAAATTATGCTTTTTGCCCAAATAAATTTAATTCTCTCTCCTCCTACCTTCTACTTTCCATTAATCACAAAATTGGTCATTCTTTTATTAATCCTTTAAATAATTATTTAAATCGGACAAATATTTAAGTAAATAAATATTCAATTAAATAATTATTTAATCACAATTCTCCACTTCCTATTTTTTTTATTACCGAAAACTTAAGTAATAAATAAAATAATACTTATTTATCTGCTCTCACGATACTTAACCCAGACAGTTAATAATTTACTATATTACCCCTACACTGCGAAAATACCACAATTCTCATATAACCATTAAATCGCGCAAACAATTAAATAAATCGCTTAAATAATAAGTTAGGCGTTACATGTCACACATGAGGATGGTCTCTAAAATCGACCTATCAATTGATTGGAATATATAGTTCTTGGCTTTCAAGTCTTTCAATTTACTTTCCTCCACAACCTTTAAGTGTTCTTAAGACGCATTTAGAGGTACTACAATGATACCAGTTTTGATCAGTCCCCAATACTTTTTTAATCACAACAAATTCTCCATTAACATGGACCAATTATCATAGAAATAATCAAATCTTGGAATTTCAGGTTGTATGAATCTTTATTGTGAGGATTTAGTCATGGTGAAAGGTGAGAAAGCGAACGAGATTTAAGAATGAAGGTGTAAGAAAGAAGGTATTACGCAAGAGGAGGGAAATATCTCGATGCTTAAACTAACTGCAGTTTTTATGTTTAAACCAAGAAGAGGATATGAATGCCTCTTACCCACCACCATGTGGTGAGGTATTTCTATACAAGTGAGCCGGTCTTTCACTCGAACCAACGACTTATGATACTACTTGTCAGATCAAAGATTCAATTCTCATTCAATTACCATGTATCAACTTGTACTTATACTAGAAAAACAATTACTACAAGAGTTACTTGGTGAACAAGTAATATAATAACTAAGTAACTAACTCAAGTTACTTGGTAACCAAGCAATCATAACAACTAACTACTTGAGATTACACATTATCCTCTCCCTATTGGTTATTCTATTTGGTTGTTTCTCTCTCCGTTGATCCTTCCTCTTCTTATTAATTATTTTGTTTAGTCGATTCTCTCTCTCTCTCTCTCACATTGGTTTTTCTATTTGGTAATTTCTCTCCTTATTGATTATTATGCTTGGTTGCTTATCTCTCCATTTATTCTTCCCATTCTTATTGGTTCTTCTGTTTGGTGGCTTCTCTTTCTCCCTTTTATTGAATTTTTATTTTGTTACTCCTCTCCTATTGATTATTCTATTTATTTTGGTTTGAATTGATTCAATTTGATCTAATTTAATTTAGTACATTCAATATGATTATACAAATTGATTTGATTTGGTTCAAATTGATATGGATTGATTTGGATTGATTATATCTGGTTTGATTTAGATTGAATTATATTAAATTGGTGTAATTTGATCTGACTTGATTTAGTTTGGTTTGATTCACAATGATTTGGTTCAATTTGATTTGTTGGTTTGATTTGTTCCCTCTTTGGATGCTTATTCTGTCTCGATTACATTCTCTCTTCGACTTCTTCAAGGACTTCTTTTTTCTTTCGTTGTTGCTCCTCTCTATATGATGGTTCTTCTTATTGTTTTTTTTTTCTTTCTGTTGGTTATGATATTAGTTAATTTAATTTTATCACTTACTTTTAGGGTTAATTCGGAACAAGCTTAAAGTTTAACAAACTTTAATTTGAAAGGGAGTGTTCGAATTTTATATTTATATTATTTATTAATTAGTATGTTTTTATTTTTTGTTCGACAAACTCTCAGCATTTCTTGTTAATATATTGTGAATTTAAGGGTAGATATTAGATAATATGTAATGAATCTCTTTACTTATAGTTGGACTATAGATAATTTAATTTATTTATATCTTATCTATTATCTACCAAATACTAAAAGGTTCCATGAACTGCCCAAATTGCCCTTGCCCCAAAAATAAAATACACTATGAAAAGGTTATTTCGGTAACTAGCAAATTCATCCAAAATAAAAAGTAGCTTTTCACAATTGCATGCCATGTGTTGACTTAACAATGGTCTCCAATTAAAATAATAGTAATCCCTCCAAACAAAGTGAACTAATCTTCCTCAACTATTTCATTTCTCACGTTTCAGTCCATTTCATTGTTCTCTCTCTCTCTCTCTCTCTCTCTCTCTCCACAAAGGAACTTCTCACTATTCCTCTTGCTCTGCCGTGTTACATGTAACGTTCTCCAATTGCTTTGCTTTTCCTCTTCCTCCATTTTTTCTCTAATGCTTTTCCTCTGCTTTCACTCTTCGTCTTCATCCCTGTTTTTTGCACAGCACACATATATATTAACTTTTGTTTTTATTTTGACTGAAGATCTTTCTCAGCGTTTGGTCTCAAACTCCTGCTCGGCTTTCACTCAGGTAACCTTGCATTTGACTGAAAATAACCACATTTTATTAATGCTTATGGTTTCTCAATGATTTCCTTTTCCTAGCAAATGCTTTGGGTTTGGTCTGCGAGGTGGTTATTTTATGAATGGTTGTGTCTTCAACCATTTGATGTTGTTTAAGTTTTCATTATCTTCAAAATCTTCGTGTCTGCTGTCTAGAGTTTTCCTGTGTTGAAGAAAACTTTGATTTTTCAAAAAGTCTTTTATAAGTACTTATTTATAACTCTGTTTTGATGTCTACTGCTTTTAAAACACAACAGCTTTTTTTTTGTTGTAAAACTTATTTTCAAGTTTTATCTGTTTCAAAAAGTATATTGCTTTGATGTTTTACAACTTTCAATGTCTTAGAACTTTCTTTTGTGCATAATCTGCCTAACAATGGGAATATGTACTCAATATTGACTTATCTTTATGTTTCGAGTACATTTATTTGAGTAAACAACTTTACTGGTTTTCTGTAACACGTGCTGATACATTTGGCTTACTAGGAAAATAACAATGTCAAGGGCTCCAATTCTTATCAAGGATCTGGTCAAAGGAAACCAAGTGTAGAAGATGCATATTAGGGTCGTTGATTTGTGGGTTGTTAAGGAGATAAATGGCTAACAACACCTTGAAATGGTCATTCGGGATGGAAAGGTAATACATTTTCACACATTTTTACATGTTTTTGTTTCACTGAACATTGTTTGATAATATCTTTCACATGCAGACCAAATTCATGTTACCACTAGAAGCAGGGACTTCAAAGATTGGATTGACCAACTAAACGAGAATGAAACTTATTTTCTTTATAATGGAGAGCCAGTTGCTAATGATGGCCCTTTCAAGGTCTGTTCTAAACCACTTAAACTACTCTTCAATGGAGGGACTACCATGACAAATGTGGCGATACCAGAAATACCGCCTCACAAGTTTAACTTCCACGCTATACAGAACTTTCTCAATGGAAAATTCAAACTTAATTTGTTGTATGGTGAGTTTTAACTTATGCTTATGTAGTTTTACCTATGTATTTGTATATTACTTAATCGTCGTGTGTTTGTTTTGTCAAAGCTGTCCTCGCCCCGAGAATTTGATTCACCTAATTGTTTATCTTTTCCAGATGTTATTGGTGTTTTACAAGATGTTGTGAAGACGCAAATGGGAGGTGGTGGTAAGAAGTCTTGCGCCAATATCACATTACGTGATATTGAAGGCAATGTTATCAAAGTTGCGTTGTGGGATGATTACGGAAAGCAATTCATGAATTACAATAACCCTAACAAAGCTGCTGGTCCTACCATTATCATCTTGTCACATGCTTGGTGCAAGACAAATACAGGTTTCAATTATTAGTTTATTCAGCCATGTTTCTCAACTATTGCATATCATAGACTTTTGTCCTTCCTAACTAGCAATTTATCCAACATGTCACAGTTTCTGGATTACCAAGTCTATCAAACGCATGGAACGGTTCTAAACTTTTCATTAAATTGGATCATCCATAAGTTGAATAATTCAAGTCCTATGCATTCACTTCTTACACATTTATTATATCCCTTATTAAGATACATCTCTAATGCCTTAACTAATTAAATTTCAGTTTTGGAGCAACTGACTTAGCAACTGCACCTGCACTTTCTCAATCTTTAACTTGTGATTCATCCATTCAATTCACTAACAAAAATTGGACTTGCCTCAATGAGGTCAAGAGTATCCGTGCTATCTATGAAGCCAAAAAGGTGTGTCACTTGTCTCAACTTATAAACATGATTTTGAATTCATTATGAATATGCGCTTTTGTATTAAACCTTTAAATGTTGAACTTGAACGCAATAGGATTGTTTCGCAACCACTATTGGCACTACCAAACAGTTCAAAGCTTCAAAGTTTTGATGGTATTTTGAAACTTGCCCTGACTGTAAAGTTTCTAACAAGTCAGTCGGTGCAAAATTTGTGTGATCCTGTGGACTTACCGATGTGGAACCTGTCACAAAGTGAGCCTGTGCTGTTTCTTACTGCTTATATTTCAACTATCTCATTGTATAATTCTGAATTAACGTTTCCTACATTTGCTTGCGGTAGATTCAAACTTAAAGTTGAAGTTGAGTATGATAACCACAAAGGAACCTTTGTATTTTGGGATAAGGATTGTATTCCTTACACTAAGAAGACTGCTAAGGAATTACGACAAGTAATGAAGGCGGTGAGTTTTTTGGATCATAACTTTTACTATGCATTATTGTAAAAGACTGTCATGAATTTTAAAACCATTGCGAATGATGACTTTGTATATTGCGTAGGCTGGAGAGGACAATCCTAAAATTTGGCCTGCTCACCTAGATGTTCTGTTGAATAGAGAGATGGTATTCTGTATCAAGTATCAATCCTTTTACGAGCAATTCTCTATAGTGACCATACGTAACGAGGACAATCTTTACAACAAGTTTGACAACTACCTCACTCCAAATGAGGTAGAACATTTGTATTTTGAATATTCATTGTTAAATTATTGAAATGCTGATTCAACATGTGTTATTTTTCTGTTTGACTATTTCCAGCATACTTCAAATGCACCTGCTATGGAAATCTCCACTACCTCTCCAACCAATGAACCAAAACAACTCATGGTATGCTCCATTATCTATAATGTAATTCATGATTCTGAATGATTTTCTATTTTTCTCCATAGTTGTTTATATTTGCAGTATGGCATATGTAGGTCACACAGTCTTCTGAACAATCACACTCTGCTCAACCATCCTCTACTGCAAACCATCCTTGGAGTCCTTCTGCAAGCTCCAGCAGTACACCTGCCAAGAGGGTTGCTATATCGAGTTCGGCAAATGATCTCATTCATGCTGAAGATCTTACTCCAAAACAATCCGCCACTAAGGCAAAGCCTGGAAAGAAGGTCAAGCATATAAAGAAGGAGTGAAATGGTTTGCAACCTTCAGGAGAATTCTATTTTTTGATACATAATCACTTGACACCCTTTTTGTATTGATATATTCCAACTATTAACTCTTTTGTCAACTGTGTCGTGTCATTATGCATGTTCTATGCGCTTTTAGTCGTACTTCAACACCTAAACTGATAATTTAAACGCCAGATTGTAATGAATCTTTTAAGTTTATTTCCTAATCCTAATTGAATTATCTATATGGCTTATTTCCAATATATGAATCTTTTAAGTTTATTTCCTAATCCTAATTGATGTGTCTATATGGCTTATGAATGCTTATAAAACAAGTTGCTGATGAATGCATTATCTATATCGAACCCTTCCAATTTGTTTTAAATGTTCTGTTTCAAAGAAACTCATCTCCAATAATTCTATACAAATAATAATATACAACTTGGTGAGGGTTTTTAGACCAGGGGTGGCTGTATATACTTATGTCAGAAATCATACTCTTCCCATTCACAAACTCGGATGCATAAACTTCTGTCCATTAGGCATCATATAGATAGTCTAACCAGCATCAATAGTTTATCAATAGTTTATATAATCAAAGGGAGCATGTACACTTATGGATACATGAATTTACAAGTTTATAGAATCAGTTTTTGTATGACAAAATTTAGTAAATAACCCTTAATGTTTTAGTTATTTTCTCAAGATTTCATTTTAAAAACCTATTGTCTTTTGTGGTTTATGTAAAACTACTTTTTGCCTGCACCTCGTATTAAAAACCATCAATCAAATGGAGTTTTATAAAGAGTTGTATATACAGCCTGTTGTACGGTTGCATAGGGAACTCTCATTTTTTTGAAACAAACTTCAATATAGTCTACATTGGGAACTGCCACTAACATTAACCTGTACATTTTTCTGCTACAGATCAGAAGAGAGAGAATGATAAGTCCAGCATTTTGGGAATATATTGAGTATATGGTCACTTCAACCTTAAATGCATAAGACTTAATGCTATGTATAGCCAGGCTCCAATTACTTTATCAAGGACATTTGTAAGCCCTTTGACAAGGTACATCCACTTTTACCATGGACTTTTTTGTGTAATGTCAGATTTTATAGTTAGTTATTGTTACTTTTCCCATTGGATTAGCCGGTTAGCAGATATTCTAAGTTTCTATGAGTCTAAAAATTGTTGAACCAATGTACCCTTATTGTTAAAAATACAATTTATTTAGAATAGATAAATTAGTTAGTATAGTTGGACTTCATGGTTTTAGTTAGGTCTTCTAACTAGGAGCATTTTAGTTGGTGTTACTAATTAACTTTAAAAAATATTGCAGAACAGTCCTCAACCTATCCTAAAATTAACAACCCTACTACTAATTGAATAACAAACATTGAGTGCAGAAAAAAAATATACCAAACCAGTGTCATACCTGAGAATGGACAATGAAAATGGACAATGAGTGCTTAGCTGAGCAAGATAGCCAACAAATTTGTTGCTGTTAACCAAAAAAGTTCTGCTAGAAGGTGAGTATATTCATTGTACCTATGAGTATATCTTTATACACATGTTTTAAACTATGACACAAGAAGAAAATGCATGGTTTTTATTGGAATCTCACTATAAGGTCATGTTTAAGTTAAATTTAGATATATGTCTATATATCCACAAAAGTTGAAATATTTAAGACACTTGAGATTACATAACTTAGAACTAATGTTACCTCATTATATATGTTGGACATGATTCATAATGTATGCAAATACAATGGATTTCAAGAACATACCTTTGCATGAATATGTGCACGAGAAAATACAGAGTACACATACTTTGTATCCATTTAACCAATGTCTTAGAATCTCTCCAACAGACAATCACTTTTATAGGAAAACTTATGATAATATAAGTTGGTTGCACTCATTTATGATGCATCACCTACCTCAATGGTGTTTCTATGGAACATGTTTTCATTTGATATAAGGAGCAGTAAATGATATTGTACTAAGAAGCTTTACCATTCATTTAATGTTTCAACTAGACTGTAACCAATTTATGTTAAAAGGTTGGCAGCTCATTAAGTCATTACCATGTAAATTGCACTTATTACACTTATAGTTTATTAAGTTGTGAATATCATTAATGTTGTTACACTTTTTTATACTTAACACTCACAATATGATTTTATAAGCTTATTTTTTGTGACAAGAATGGACCCTATTGACAACATTGGGTCAGTGAAAAAAGCAAGAGCAAGAAGATCACTGATAATGAAAGAAAACCGTTCAAAATGACAGAGACATACTACTCAACAGTTGCTTGGTTTGGAGTGCAGTCATAGTACTCCAAATATATTCACAATGAGACAACCATTGTCGGAGTTGACTCCGTCGTTTCAAAACATTACACAAATTTCACATACAGATGAAGAGGGTATTATGCAAAGTGCAGTTTTACTAGGTTCAGAACCAAGCCTATCAAGACATGGTTTTAAATCAAATTTAAGGTCCTACCAAATACAATATTTGGGAACAAATTCATTGTCAAAATTTTCATCAGATTTTAAGGTCAATTCAAATGAATTTATTACACCTTCAACAATCAATTATACGGAAAATGGATTTCCTTTTCAGCATAACACCGTCATTGAGTTTGGAAGTTCTTCTCATAGAATCACGTAAGTTTCATAGCTTCATTTGAATCTTTAATTTTACAATTGTCTATGCCGCTCTATATTTGACTTTGTTTCATGGTAAATATTGATTAATTTTTGTGTATGGTAGTAACATGTATGATACTATAATCGGTTTAATCATTCAGGATTTTTAAAATATGATGAACATGTATCTACATTTTTCAACTGCCTATTTGGTTATAATGACTTTTATTTGATTGGAATGATGTAAACAGAAATCCAAGCACTGCCAAAACAGGTCGGGGCAGGCCTAGGAAACAGTTGGGTATTCCAATTCGCACGTTGAATTCAGGCATAAAGAGTCCAATTCAAACAAACACTCAAGTAACGGCTACTTCTAACGCAACACCCAGATCAAACTCGCAAACTAGGTAAATGTTCATAAAATATACTGTCTAATACATTTTTGTTACTCTACTTAATTGGATGATGAATGCATAATGTTCTTGGAAATTTCCCAATAATAGGAGGTTTGTTTTATCGACATTACATATCCGCCCAAACTGTCACACCGCCTCATGGGGTTTTTGGACTAAACATTGCACTACCTGAAAAACATCAGCGTGGAAAAGAATGCACTTCCAATTCAAAGTGATTCAGAGCCGTGCGAGACAAACCAATCACACTCTGCCGAAACTCAACCACATTATGGTTCATAGAAATGTTTTTTTTTGTCTTTAATACTACTATTAATTTTGCTCTTATTATGTCAACTTTATTATCTTGATTTATTTAATGACATATATATGCTGCATCAAAACGTCTCCTGTATGTACATAAACCTAATGACTGTTTGATTAAAACAAATGTGAGCAGTTCTTATTGTGTAAACAGAATTCCAACCATACACAAACTAGGTCGTGGCAGGCCTAGGATAGTTGGGGTTCCAAATCTGGCGTTTAACTTGAGCAGAAAGTTTCCAATCGAAGCAAACAATTACCAGTTCTAAAGGAACACCCGGATCAAACTCAAAAACTAGGTACATATTATTATAATGTAACAACTAATATGTTATAGTCACTTTAAGGATTTTGAATTAAACTTTCCATAATTCTTACTCATCATTGTAAAAAAATGATTTTTGAAACATCAGAGTCCTTAGAAAGATTGTCCATGATCAGCAAGTACCCCATGAAAATCAACAACCTATTTTTCCTATGGCTACACCAGTCTCACATTCCACAGATATTCCCAAACAAAGATATGAGCCTCCATGCACTACTACGAAAAACCCATTTAACAACGGTTGGGAATGACATATAATGACGCGGGCGAAGGCGTTGTTATGTAGATTATCGTTGTAAGTTCACTGTTTCTACAACGGTCTGGAAACCGTTGTAATAAATTGGAAAACGCGTTACCTATAATGACAGCTATTTTAAATACCTGTTGTTGTATGTCTTTTTAAAAAAAATGCAGCATTAGAACTACCTATTATGACGGTTATTTTAAATAACCGTTGTTGTATGTCTTTTAATAAAATAAAATAAAAATTGCAGCATCAGAACAAGAACATTAGAAAGAACAAGAACAACAACAAGAACAACAAGAACATCAAGAACAACAATAAGAATAACAACAACAACAACAACAACAACAACAACAACATCAATAACAACAACAACAATAACATCAATAACAACAACAACAACAACAATAACAAAAAAAAGAAGAAGAAGAAGAAGAAGAAGAACAAGAACAAGAACAAGAACAAGAACAAGAACAACAATAATAATAACAATAATAACAACAAGAACAACATCAATAAAAAAGAACAACAAGAACAACAATAATAAAAAAGAACAACAATAATTAAAAAAGAACACCAACAACTAACATTGCTAACTCGAGTTCTGAAATTTGTTCTGAAATTTGATTTAGTGGAGAAATAGAGTATCGTAAATGAAAGATGATGTTTAGAGGTAGAAGATGTCTAAGTTTTAGGTTTCACGCAGATCACTAATAGTAGTGTCTTGGCCGTTGATAATCACTAAATGGACGGTCAAGATTTGTTTAAGGATAGTGAATAAACTCAATATGCACGCCACCTATAATGTTGATAATGAGACTTAAAAAATGTTGGTGCTGGGACTTGAACCCGTGACAAGACGATACATATAATGACGGTTGGTTTAAATTACCCGTGGTGAAAGGTCTGTAAGCATTTTGAAAAATAAGTAAAAAACGCCACCTATAATGACGGTTGGTTTAAATACCCGTGGTTAAAGGTCTGTCATCATTTTGGAAAAATAGGAAAGAAGTAACATAATTAAAATAAATTCAGAAAAATCTAAAAACATGAAATTTAATCTAATTAGGTAAAATAAGAATTTTGAGAATATTTTTGGAATTTTTTGAGATTATGAAAACAGTAAAAGGTTCATTAAAAATAGAAAAAAGATGAATTTAGGGTTTTGAGGGTGAAGTCCTGTAACTCTTCCAGAGTAGGGGACTAATGACCGCATAATTTTTCTGCTTCAGATGCATGAAACAGATCTAAAAAAGGAGACGATTTTTCCTAAAATCAATTTTTTGAAGTGCAAGACCTAAAACTAAACTATAGGCTATAATGACGGTTAAAAACATAACCATGGTGAAAGGTTGTTGGCATTTTGAAAAAATATTTAAAACCATAAATACTGGTGCTGGGAATTGAACCCATGACCAGGCGCTACCTATAATGACGGTTCTTCAAATACCCGTGGTGAAAGGCCTCACATTTCACCACGGTTGGATTTTTAACCGTCATTAAAAAACGCGCAAATCTATTACAACGGTGTATAGGCAAGTCGTTCTAAGCCTGGCGTTGTTGTTTGCGTGTTTTGTAGTAGTGATGTCCTATTTTTACACCTACAGTCAATTTGGATTTTAATAGCGACTCCGACAATGATTCCGACTATGACCCTTTTGCAAGTATAATACTTGGTTAAGGACTGTCCTGACATTTTATTGAGTCAAATACTGTGAATTAAACCAAACAGTCAATGATATGAATATTACTTTATTGTTCATAATAGCATATCTATCCGAAGATGAGTTCGAATCAGAATCAGCGGACGTCGAAGCACCTTTTACAATTCATGCCAATTTCGCCAGAACTTCTGAAGGTATGTCATTGTTACACCATTTGTTGTGATATTACACCATTGAAATTCATGTTGAAATTCTGGTCAGTGATTGACAAAATGATTGCTTATGTAGATTATTACGACATCAGATACCCTCTTATCGAATGTCCTTATTGTAATGCCATTATGTGGTATCAAGAGAGGATGCACAAAAGTAAGCATTCATCTAATCCAAAGTTTATGTTGTGTTGTGGGAATGGCAAAGTTGAAATCCCAAAACTAAAACAACCTCCAAGAGTACTTGCAAAACTTTTGTTTGATCACGATAATGTAGTTAGCAGGAAGTTTCAGCAACAGATCCGAACTTACAATATGATGTTTGCCTTCACATCACCTGGGGCAAAGTTGGACAATTGTTTTAACAATGGATGTGGACATCCAACACTAAGGATACAAGGTCAGACGTGTCATCGAATTGGAAGTTTGTTACCTCCTGATGGTCAACCACCTAAGTTTGCTCAATTATATATTTATGACACAAAAAATGAGGTCCAAAATGGAATGCAAGGTTTGAGGTAAAGTCCTTTTAGTGAACACTGTGATTTATTGTTCATAGTTCCCATCACGCCAAACATTTATTACTATATAATCATTGCTAACCATTTTCATACACTTCTCATGTTTAGGCACACCAAGAACATTGATCCCTTAGTTGTACAACAATTGTCTGGAATGTTGTATGAACATAATCCTCATGCTAAGTGTTTTCAAATGGCAAAACAGTGGTTATATAACGGTGATACTTAAAACTTGAAGCAGAGACTCATTTATGATATATCCATGGATGGGAGAGTATATAATCAACCAACGGTTTCTGAAGTTGTTGCCTTAGTAGTCGGTGATATTGACACGACAGAAATGTGGGATATAATAATGCAAACAAAAGGAGGAGGACTTCACAGAATCAATGAGCTCCATGCGAGTTACATGGATTTCCAGTATCCTTTGATTTTTTTCGTATGGTGAAGACGGATATAGACCTAATATTGCTCATAGAGACAGGCACTTCCACGTGAATAGCATAAGAAATAGGCTAACAATTAGAGAATGGCTTTCATATCACATTCAAACCAGGTTAACCGAAGCTAAGACTTTGTTATGTTCAGGAAGGTTGTTCCAACAATTTCTGGTCGATGGTTACACAATGTTAGAATCATAGAAATTAGAATGGCTTTGCAAAAATCAACCAAAGCTTTGGGTGTCCAAGTACAATTCTCTAAATGAAGAAGGCGATCAAAGTCAAACTCCGGGTTCAAGCATAGGTAAAAGAGTTGTTTTTCCCTCGTCCTTTGTCGGTGGCCGTAGGTTTATGGATCAATTGTACTATGATGGAATGGCTATTTGTAGTAAAGTTGGATTTCCTGATTCGTTCATAACATTTACTTGCAATCCAAATTGGCCTGAGATTCAAAGAGTACTTGCACCTCTTCATTTAAAACCACAAGATCGGCCTGATATCATTTCAAGAGTATTCAAAATCAAGTTTGATCAACTTCTATCAGATTTAACCAAGAAAGGTGTATTAGGCAAAGTCCTAGCATGTGAGTTAATTCTTCCTCTATACTATGAATTTATTATACTACTGTCTGGAGTATATTTTAATTTTTTATGTACTTCTAATTATTATGTACTTCCAATGCTAGATATGTACACCATTGAGTTTCAGAAGAGAGGACTTCCACATGCACATATCTTGATCTTTTTGCATCCTTCAAACAAGTATCCAGGACCTGAAGACATTGACAAGATCATTAGTACTGAAGTGCCCGATCCCTTAAAACACCCTCGGTTGTACAATTTGGTTAAATCTCATATGGTTCATGGTCCTTGTGGTTTGGAAAATCTTAACTCTCCTTGCATGAAAGATAGAAAATGCTCCAAGTTTTTCCCAAAAAATTTTTAACTAACTATAGTGGACCAAGATGGCTATCCTGTTTATAGGAGAAGAAACAACGGACACACAATTGAGAAAAACGGGGTCATTCTACATAGTGGTCATGTAGTTCCTCACAACCCAAGTTTATTATTGAAGTACGAAGCCCACATTAACATGGAATGGTGCAATTAGAGTACTTCTATCAAATACCTTTTCAAATACATTAACAAAGGTTCTGATCGAATTTCTGCTGTCATACAAGGTCAAGACAAAAACAACATTGACGAAATCAAGCAATATTTGGATTGTCGATACATCTCCCCGAGTGAAGCATGTTGGAGGATATTTTCTTATTCCATACACGGTAGAAAGCCAGCCGTTGAAAGATTGTATTTTCACATGGAAGGTGAAAACTCGGTTTACTACAAAGACTACGAGCAAGTTGGTAACGTTTTACTCAAACCAAGTGTAACCGAATCAATGTTTACAGCTTGGTTTGAGGCAAATAAAACTTATGAAGAAGCAAGATTACTAACTTATGGTGACTTTGTTTCTAAATTTGTTTATCATAAGCGAAGACAGAGTTGGAAGCCAAGGAAACAAGGGTATACCATTGGTCGTCTTATTTGGGTTCCTCAAAGTACGGGTGAATTGTTTTATTTAAGGATGATGCTAACTATCAAGAAAGGCCCTTTATGTTATCAAGATACCAAGAAAGTTGATGGTAAACAATATAAAACTTTTAGAGGAGCATGCTTTGCTATGGGATTTCTACAAGATGATAGAGAATTTGTTGAGGCAATTAAAGAGGCACATGTTTGGGGTTCCGGTTTCTTCTTACGTAAATTATTTGTAACGTCGTTGTCTTCCTCATCCATGAGTAGACCCGAACATGTGTGGAGAAAGACTTGGATGTATTTATCGGATGATATTCTTTATGACACTTCAATTTGTTTAAAAGTTATGACACTTCAATTATGACACTGGCAGTAGACTTTTTTTCAAGTTAAAACCGTGTTTTACGTGAGCATTATACCGTGTTTGGCTTTAGACAATATGTTAGCCAATATGTTTCCTATGCTTAAACCAATTAGACTGTTCAAAAAAATGTGTACTTGATATTAATAAATAGCCACTGATCAGATAAGAATAAGACTTTGTATCCTATGCTAGCTGCTTGTCAAAACAGTGTATGGCGTGAGCTTTATACTGTTTTGCCTAAGAAAAACATCACTTTGAATTAATATATTCATTTTACATGGTCGTGACCAGGTTTTCTTTACTCTACTGGAACAGAACACAATACCTGCATCTAATATTATAAACTGCAATTTATATAATTCTGTTTGGAAATCCCATATGATTAGTTTCTTGGTAATACTTGCATCTAATACCTGCATCTTTTATAGTTTTTCTTCTCGGTAATTCGACATTGCTAAGTTAATAAGCAAGCCTGGGTTGCCTTGCAATTTTTCTCAAATACAATTTTGCATTCTTTTATTTTGGCCGGTTTATGCTCGAATTGGGTTGCAAGAGGTTTCTACATCGGTATCTTATGTGCTGTGTTAAATCCTTATTTTACCATAGGTTTGACACTAACTGATGAGGAGCTAAAAGAAATGACCCTGGTGGCAATTGAAAAACTGTTACAGAATAATAATAATAGAAGTTTGAATGACTACAAGACAATGCCATATCCAAAAGATTATGTTGTTATGGATGTAGGAAATAGACTTCTTTATGATGAGCGTCAATATGATCCTGTTGCTCAAGAATAAATTTTTTTTAATTTGTACTCTTCTCTTACAGGTAATATGACGTTGCGATAAAAGTTGTTTAAAATAACTATTCATTTGCATCATATTAACATCTATATGAATCTTCTCTTATTTGTAAATGAGCAAAGAGGCATTTTTAACGAAATCATGGATGCTGTAGAAAGGCAACAAGGTGGGTTTTTTTTTATATGGCTACGGTGGGACTGGTAAGACTTTTATGTAGAACACTTTATCAGCAACACTTCGGTCTAAGAAAAATATTGTCTTGCTTGTTGCCTCAAGTGGGATTGCAAGTTTATTGTTACCAGGTGGAAGAACAGCTCATTCTAGATTTAAGATTCCAGTCCCTACTTTAGAAACTTCTATTTGCAACATTAAGAAAAAGGATGATCTTGTCGAGCTTCTAAAGATGATAGATCTTATCATATGGAATGAGGCTCCTATGGCTAACAGGTTTTTCTTTGAGTCTCTTGACAAATCCTTAAAAGATATTATGAGTGGATTGCCACATGCATCTAAAAAAATATTTGGAGGTAAGGTTGTTGTGTTTGGTGGTGACTTCAGACAAATTCTCCCCGTTATACCAAGAGGTACTAGATCTGATATTATCCATGCAACCATCAATGCTTCTTATATTTGGGATGAATGTAGAGTCTTGAAGCTTACAAAGAACATGCGCTTGGAAACTAGTGCAACTACTTCTACAATTGAAGACATAAGGAGTTTTTCTGAGTGGATTTTAAAAATTAGAGAGGGACCATGTGTGAGCTAAATGAAGGTTATGCTGATATTTGTATTCCAACAGAGTTTTTGATTTCAAATTTTTCTGATCCGATTAAGGCAATTGTTGAGGATACATACCCTGATCTCATTCATAATTATCTTAATGCTGGCTATCTTCAAAGTCGTGCAATATTAGTGATCGTACCTGGATCAGACAATATAAGGATGGCCAACGACGTCTGGACTTGTTGTTACTTCAATGATGATGAAAGATAGTGGGGGGTGTACCTGCAGGACACTCTGATGCTTAAGTCAGTGAGTGCACATCAAATACAGAGAAAGTGGGTGAGAGTAAGCAGTTGACTTATCCTGACCCTCTCAAGTGAGAGGGTATTTATAGGAGACCCCCAACGCGTGGCCAACGATTACTTGCAATGGGTGGGACCAGCGTGTGACCCGTTCCAAGTAACTGCTAGGGCTTACGTGTAGTAATAATGACCAGCTCGTGGTCAACGCCCTAGTGTAACTGTCCCTTTAATGCCATTATTAGACGGTTACATGAAACGTATCTGTGTAGATAAGACCGTTGATGGGCTCCTCGGGAAGAGAGTCTACAATGTCGAAGAGATATGGTGGTCGTGGTTCGGACGTAACCTAAGGGAGGCGAACCATGTTTGTCGAGGACCCATGAGTCAACGGGGATTGGGAGTATTCTCGCGGGGAGAAGTTAAGCAGTCGAGGAGGTCCATTTCATCAGGGTGTGGTGTCTTCTTTTCCTGTTTGTCTTCAAGTGCTCGACACTGTCAAGGAGTCAGGTGCCCGACATACCTTTGGCCTTGCGTATGGAAGTCATGTGTCCTTCTCTAGGGCTTTATTGGGCTTCTTCAAGTTGTCTGGATTGGGCCTGTTTGATTGTAGGAAACCACGACCCAGTCTAGAACAGGAGCCCCCCCCCCCCCCAAGTCGTTGCTTTGAGGTATCAGAGTAATGACTTGAGGGTTAATAACTGTGTCGGGGAAATGCCAAGGGGTGATCCGAGGAGGATATCAGCATAGTCAAAATTTCCATGACGTCAGGCATTGACGGCTTACGGGCAGTTAAGAGTTGCATCTGGTTGAAATGTTGGGGAGATGAGAAGTTTCTGTTTTGAAACGATGGGATGACGAAAGGACACGCGTGGATTTTTGACCGGTGTAAGTGTGCCACGTGTCACTAGTCATCATTGCGTAGGGTGGCTGCCTAGGGTAGAGTACTCGAGTGCCTCAGGTTTCTCGAGTTCCGTGATTTGTCTATAAATAATCTCATTTCCCTTCATTTCTCATTTTTCGCTCTTTCGTTCAAGAATCGTTTCCTCTTCTTTCTCCGTTTTCTCATCCTCCGTTTGCCACCGTCAACCACCGCAAGTTCGCCGTGTGCTACGCCGTGCCTGAACCCTATTCCACCATTTACAAGGTATTTTCTTCAAAACTGTTGTTTTCTCTGGTATCTTCTTTAAGTTTGACTTGCTTGAAATCATTTCACTGATGAACTGATGAAGTTCTCATGAGAAATGGAAGGATTCCTGGCGAGTACGGCAGGGATCTTTGGCTGTTTCAAGAGAAAGAGTGTATGAGATTTTCTCTATTTCTGTTTCTGTTGAATAAAACCGAGGAGCTGGATGAATATTCCGGGGACTTCTAGAAACCTTCCGGGGAGTGTGATGAACATCGCGGGGACCTGATAATGTTTTGGGTCCCCAACAATTACTCTTTCTCGTTGATTTCACGGAGAAAGGGGCAAGATTATCCAGGGAAGCGATGAGTTTCCCGGGGACATCTGTTATTCGTCTCCGACTGGCTAGTTTGGTATGACTCGTCGAATTCACCTGTTCCCTTCTGCTTTTCAGGTTGATGGACAGATTGGCTGCTGAAGTGGCTATAGGTGAATTCGAGGAGGACAACCAAGCTGAAATTCCGATGGCCCATATGGCTTTTAGGCAAGAGCGTCCGTTTGAGGATTGGATGTGTGATGAGGCCCTCACTATGTCGTCCGTCTTCACATTCCCCGACGAAAATGGGTTTTGCACTGTTGAGCATAGGTTGCCCGGTTCTGAGCAATCCTGGAAAGTGTACCGTCCCAACGAGGACCAGCGTATATGTACACCTTATATGGGAATGCACTTCCCAGTGTACGAGTTTATGTTTCAAGAGGCGGGGTGGAGGCTCCCCTTCACAGACTTCCAAGAGGGGGTCTTCGAATGGTTAAAATTGGCCCCATCGCAAATCCACCTGAACTCATTGGCCTTTCTCCGGGCTTTTGAGATCGTCTGCAAATATTTGGAGATCAGGGCAACAATGTCCCTTTTCTTCCGAATTTTTCATCTGCAGCGGTCTACAACTGATGGTCGACACGACTGGGTGTCGTTCAAACAAAATAAAGCTTTATTCCACACCTACTTGGACTCTGTTCGAGACTTCAAGTGGTTTTATTATTTTGTGAAGTCGGTCACTCCCGAGGCTATTAATTCAATATATGAAAGGGTGACTCAAGAAGTGGATGGGCTGTCTACCGAGGTGATGGTGCCAAAATTCCCCCTCTATTGGACAGAGGAGCACTACAAAGAGGGGGTAGACAAATATAAGGTAAGACATAATAAGCTCAGTGTCGAGGATCGCGATGCTTATGGCAAGATTGTCGAGTACGTGGAGAGTTTGAATAAAATTCCAAGCGTATCCGAGGACGGAGAGACCTCGACAGGTGGGAAAGAGCAGGTGACGAAGACTCGGCGCTTGATTAATACTCGTGTTCTGCTCGAGACTTTCTCCGATGAGGAGGCTGTCGAGCTCTTAGGTGGTGCAAAGATCCTCGACTTAAATTTCTCTTATGTTCGTGTATCTTGTTTTACTAATATTTTTCTTTCTTTTTGTAGGGAAAATGGTCAAAGCTGCAGAAAGATACTCGAGGCTAAGGGCGAAAAGGGCTAGGGAAGAACAATCTCGTCCAGCTGAACAAAGTACCCCTCAGCCTACCTCTTCCACGATAGTGCCCAAGAATGCTCCCTCTACTGCAGTGCCCGAGGGTTCCGAGCAATCTCATGCAGTGTTAACCGCGACTGCGACCTCTGAGGATCAGTCCCCGGGGGTTCAAAGGACACCTAAGTGGGCAAGGATTGCTGGGGCGCCCATTGTTGACGTGGAGGGTAGTCCTCCTCATCCTCCTGCCAGCTTCGAGATTCCTCCGTGTCATCTCCAGCGTCGCTATTTCTCCGAGGTTAATTGTCCTCGTGTCGCCCCTGCTGAAGTCCAGGCTTTGTTGGGGATTGCTTCGGATGCGAGAAGGAAAATAATTGTCGAGGATATGTCTGCCGTCATGCGGCTCTGTTCGGCTGCCCTCGTTCTAAATGACAAGAGTTGCTCCGCTGCTGAGTTTTCTCGATTAGAAGAAAGACTTCGAGCTTTGGAGGCTGAATTGTTTGGCGTGCAGAAGGACTTGAAGGACTGCAGGGAGTTGAATAGAGAACAAAGCGAGCAGCAAGAACGGTCGGAGAGAAAGTTGAAGGAAGCTGAGGATGCGGTGAAGGGTCACCTTGCTCGGGTTACTGCTTTAGAGGGGGAAGGGAAGCGTCTTAAGGACAAGATAGTCAAACTGGAAGAGGCAGTTCGGCCAGCCGAAGATGAAACTGAGGAGGACAAATTATTAACCTCTCGAGCAGCCCTGATAGCCAAGCTTAGGGAAGTCGAGAAGGATCTTCGGTTGGCTGAAGATGATGCTCTAGAGTTTGCAGATGTCGGGTTTCAGAACGCTGTGGCGCAGCTAAAACTCCTGAATCCGGACCTTGTAACTGATGGAGCTGATTCCAAGTTCGAGGTGGTCGACGGTGCGATTGTGTTGCCCGGACAGACAGTGAATATTGATGGGGGAAACGGGGAGCAGGAAAATCCCGAGGCAACTGATGCTGCTGCGGAGCGATAGTGTAGTTAGTTTGTCCTGCGTGCTAATTTTTTGTATTGATTGGCCTGCGTGCCATATTTGCTGATTTGCCCGGCCTAAGGGCCAGGATTTTATGTAATATTTTTACAATGGGCTAGCCCGATTTAGTGTTCTCATTTTGCCCTTTTATCTGCTCTGTGTGTGGTGTTTTGCTTATCTTTATCTAAGTTATTTTGAAATTGCTGGATACTTGGGAGTTTGCTCGACTCTAGTGATCCTCGACTGCGAAGAGAGCTGGTCGAGCGGTCAGGGGTTGTACCCTGACCTTTAATGAAGCTAAGAGGTCGATCGAGGTCTTAGTTTCATGGCGTGAACTTCCCATCGCGAGCTGGGTGTTCTGCCTACAAGGTACGTCGACGACGGATCTCGATAGAGTACTCCTCGCCGAGCCAAGGTTCAACGCACACACAACATGACTTTTGACCTTCGTTAGCATATAGAGGTGTCGTGCTTGTACCATGGCACGCTCCCCGTAACGGCAACTTTTGTCTATTTACATGTGGCGTTCAACTGTAATATTATTTAAGCTTCTCAGCATTCCATGGTCGAGCAAGTTGTTCACCTTGGAGGTTTTCGAGGTAATAAGCACCTGTCCCTGTCTTTACAATGACGCGGTAGGGGCCCTCCCAGTTTGCGGCCAGCTTTCCTTCACGTGAATTTTTCTGATTTCGCCGTAGGACGAGACTGCCTACTTGGAATTCTCGTTTGATGACTTTGTCATTATAACGCAAAGTTATTTGTTTTAAGGAGGCTTCTTTGAGGGATGCGCCCATTCTTATTTCTTCGACAAGGTCGAGTTCCTCGTGAAGGGCTTCGTTGCTCGTTTCTTCGTCAAGAGGAGCTTCTGTCCTTCTCGAAGGTTCCCTGATTTCCACGGGAATTACTGCCTCGGTTCCATATGTTAACAGGAACGGGGTCTCCCCGGTCGAGGAATGAGGGGTAGTTCGATATGCCCAGAGGACGCTGTGTAACTCCTCGACCCACCGTTGTTTGGCTTCGCCGAGTCGTCGTTTGAGTCCTCGGAGTATTACTCTGTTCGCGGCTTCGGCTTACCCGTTGGTTTATGGATGTTCGACCGATGTAAAGTGTTGCTTTGTACCCAGCTTGGCAACGAAGTCTTGGAAGTTTCCGTCGGTGAACTCTGTCCCATTATCTGTGATAATGGCCTGAGGCACGCCGAACCGGGCGAGTATATTTCTCTTGTAGAAACATAATATGTTGAAAGCCGTGATCTTGGCTAATGCTTCTGCTTCGATCCACTTCGTGAAGTAATCTACCCCGACGATGAGGTACTTATTTTGGTATGATCCTACGACAAAAGGTCCGAGGATATCCATTCCCCACCACGCAAAGGGCCACGGGGATGACAATGATTTAAGTTCGTTTGGAGGAGCGAGGTGCATGTCCCCGTGCCTCTGACAACGGTCACACTTTTTGATGTGTTCCATTGCGTCTTGTTGCATAGTGGGTCAGTAATATCCTGTTCGGATGGCCTTTCGAGCCAAAGATCTTCCGCCTAGATGTTGCGCGTTGATTCCTTCATGTATTTCCTGGAGAATCTCTAAAACTTTACTTTCCTCGACGCACCGGAGTAGAGGGATGGAGAATCCTCGGCGATATAGCTTACCTTCGACTATGGCGTATGCATATGCTCGCCTCTTAACAATCCCAGCTTCTTTAGGGTTGTCGGGCAGTATGCCCGTCATCAGGTATTCGTAAATCGGAGTCATCCAACAGTTTGCGTCCCTGATAACGTTCACCTCGGTGGTCGAAGTAGGTTTGTTGATGCTCGAATGGGTCAGTATCTCTTGGATCACTGATTTGTTCCCTCCTTTCTTCTTAGTGATCGCTAGCTTAGAGAGCACGTCTGCTCGAGTGTTATGCTCGCGCGTGATGTGAGCCACCTCCGCGGAGACAAATTTCTTCAACTTTTCTTGCACCAAGGTTAGGTATTCAATGAGACTATCATTTTTGGCCTGAAATTCTCCCCTAACTTGTGATGCTACGAGCTGAGAGTCTGTAAAGATTTTGACTTCTTTTGCGCCAAGGTCTTCTGCAAGTCGAAGTCCTGCGAGGAATGCCTCATACTCGGCTTGGTTATTTGATGTTTTGAAAGATAGCTCTAGTGAGACTTCTATCAAGATGCCCTCCTCATTTTCAAGGATAATGCCTGCTCCGTTGCCCTTTGCACTGGAGGCTCCGTCGACGTAAATTGTCCATTTTTGGGAGCCATTGGTCAAGGATTTGGGGACTGTCATTTCTGCTACGAAGTCGGCCAGTACCTGAGCTTTCAAGGCTTATTTTCCTTTGTATCGAATATCGAACTCGGATAGCTCGAGAGACCACCGGAGCATTCTCCCCGCCATGTCTGGCCGACTAAGGAGCTGTCTGATAGGCTGCTCAGTTCTTACCACAATTGTGTGGGCTAGGAAGTAATGGCGTGGTCTTCTGGCTGCAGTTATGAGGGCCAAGGCGACCTTTTCAATCTATTGATATCTCAGCTCGGGACCCTGAAGAGCTTTGCTCGTGAAATAAATCGGTTTTTTGTCCGTCGGGGGTCTCCCGTATGAGGACAGCACTTACCGCTTCGCTGGCGATGGCCAGGTACAAGAAAAGTGTTTCCCCGTTATCTGGTCGGGACAACACCGGGGGTTGTGATAAGACTTGTTTTAGATGGAGGAGGGCTTGTTCGCATTCTTCATTCCATTCAAATGTTGATTTCTGTCGAAGAAGTTTGAAAAATGGGAGTGCGTATTGGGCAGATTTAGCGACAAAACGAGAGAGAGCAATGAGCATCCCGTTAAGTGACTGTATCGAATTTTTTGAGTTCGGAGTAGGAATCTCGGAAAAGGCCTTACATTTGTCGGGATTCGCTTCAATTCCTCTCTCCGTAAGGTAAAAGCCGAGGAATTTCCCTGCTCGAACACCGAAAGTGCACTTGTCGGGGTTGAATCTCATGCGACATTTCCTCGCTGTGTCGAACACCTTTTTAAGGTGAGCAGCGTGGTCGACTTCTTCTGCGGATTTGACGATCATGTCGTCCATATAGATTTCGAGCATGTCACCAATTTCTGCTCGGAAGACCTTGTTCATCATTCGTTGGTAGGTGGCGCCAACATTCTTCAGACTAAAGGGCATTACATTATAATAGTAATTGCCCGACTCGGTCATAAAAGTTGTATGCTTTCTGTCGGCCTCATCCATGGGAATTTGGTTATATCCCGAATAAGCGTCTATGAAAGACAATAGTTTAAATCCTGCAGAGTTGTCGACCAATCGGTCGATGTTAGGCAATGGGTAAGAGTCTTTAGGGCATGCCCGATTAAGATCCGTGTAGTCAATGCACATCCTCCATTTTCCATTAGATTTTTTAACAAGTACAACATTGGACAACCAAGTGGTGTACTTGGCCTCCGAAATAAAGTTTGCCTCTAGGAGGTCTTTTACAGCTTTTTCAGCAGCCTCCATTTTTTCTAGAGACTGTCTACGCCTACGTTGAGCTACAGCCCTAGCATTTGGATCTATGGTCAGCTGGTGACAAGACACTTGAGGATCTAATCCGGGCATTTCCGAAGCGCTCCAAGCGAACAAATCTGCATTCTCTCGGAGACATGCCTTTAGCTGTCTCCTCGCTAGGTCGGGTAGTCCATGGCCGATCTTCACAGTTTGCTTTGGGTCGTCGCCAAGAGGGATCATCTTGAAATCTCCGTCTGGGATGGGGCGCGTTGGGTAGAGAGGCTTCCCGTTGACTTCAACTGGGAGGTCTTTGCCTGCAACTTCTTCCTGTTCCCCGGAGAACCTGCTATCAAGGTCGACCGCGCTGACCGATGGTAGTGGAACCTGTGCGACATCTGAAGCTTACCTTTTGGGGTGGATGCCACCAACGACACTTAGACCTTTGATCGCTGCATCGAAACATCTTCTAGCTGCTTCAATGTCCCCGTGTAGGGTTACCACACGTCCTCGAGTCATATAATACTTCATTTTTAGGTGGACAGTGGATGGTACAGCTGTTATTTCAGCCAAAGTGGTTCTTCCCAAGATGCAGTTGTAGAGAGAAGGACAGTCAACCACTAGGAAACGCGTCTTCGCCTGTCGAGCTATTTCACTTGCTCCGAATGTGACCAACAATTCTACGTAACCTCGAGGTCTAGTAGACGTGCCGTTGAAGCCTTGTAGATCGGATCCAACATATGGGGACAGGTGATGCTTTGTCAGTTGGAGAGTGTCGAAGAGGTGAGTGTACATGATGTCCACTGAGCTTCCCTGATCGACCAAAATCCGATGCACATCAAAGTTGGCCATTTGTGCCCGGATTAGGAGGGGTATATTAGCATTCGGGGATCCCCCTGGTAATTCCTCGAGATAGAAACTTATAGAGCATGATTTTCCACGAGATAAGTTGAGAGTTGGGTCTCGAGGAGTGGATGTCCTTATTTCGTCGAACTTCCTCTTTATTGAACCGACAGTCACTCGTTCAGGGTCTCCGCCTTATATGACTAGGGCTTGGAGGAAATTTTCCCAGGTACTGCGAACACTTACTAGTTCTTCCGCCGGGAAGTTCTTCCACATGTTTCGAACAGCTTCGGCATTGCTTACATTTCCTTGGAAACCGAAGTCTTCAGGTCGTGTGATGCTTAAGGAAACCTGCAGTTTTCCGGTATCCGGATGGTTTGACTCCTCGGTATTTAGAGCTTCTTGGCCGGTGGGACGAGGAGCCTCGTCTTGTTTGGCGTATTTTTTCAGGTAGCCTTCTTTTATTAGCTTTTCGATTGCGTCCTTAAGGTGGATGCAATCCTCAGTAACATGCCCGTGACTGCGATAGAACCGGCAGTACTTGGATTTATCAGTATTTGGTTTGGGAGCTGTTGGTTTTGGGAAGCGGATTCCCCCTTTCACGAACTCCGAATTTGCACATTCGCTGAAAATGCGTGCACGGGACACGTTTAGTGGAGTGTACTCTTTGAAAAGATCGGCTAGTCCCCGAGATTCGCGGGACTCTTTATTCCGATTTTCCTTTTTCCTCTCCCCGCCTCGCTTTGGTGGAGAGGAATCTTCTCTTCTCCTTTCCCCTACTCGCCTAGGTGTCGGGGAGTCTTCTCTGTTCCAGCCGTGGGGACCTTCTCTGCTTCTTAAGTCAAGGGCAATCTGGGGTGCTTCTGCTTCCTCGAACTCAATATGTGATTGAGCTCGTTCGAGGAAACCTTCGAAGCTGCGAGGACGGTGTAATCTGACAGATTCTGCGAACTTGGAACCAACCCGCAGTCCTTTGATGATGAGATATAATTTTATATGGTCGGTCGTATGGACCTCGACCGCTTCTTTGTTGAATCTCTCTATGTAGCTCCGGAGAGATGCTCTCTTTTCTTGGAAGATGGCCTCCAAGGAGGATATAGTTTTTGGATGTCTTCGAGAAGCTGTAAAATGCTTCCTGAAACGTTCTCTTAGAGCTTTCCACGACGTTATTGATTCAGGTGCCAGGTTTTTATACCACGCCATGGCTCCCTTCCGAAGAGTCGTAGGGAATAATCGACATTTGATAGCGCCGGAGACGTTTCTAAAGTCTAGAAGAGCCTCGAAGCTCTCGACATGGTCGTCCGGATCAGATGTTCCATCGTAAGTCCCCAAGGATGGAGGTCTCTCTAAGCCTTTGGGAATATGAGCTTCCATTATTTGTCTGGATAGAGGAGTCTGGTAGTCGTCATCATCGCTGCCTCCCGGGGATACAGAAGGAGAATTATGACCACGAACATAGTGACGCTTCAGGGAGTTTTCCCTATGACGGCCTCTTGGCTCCTCGACATTAGGCTTACTCCTCTTAGTCTTCAAGGGACGAGTGGGCCCTTTTGGTGGCGGAGAGCGATGACGCTTTTGTGGATGCTCGGTCTGGTTACGTTCCAAACGTGGCCTGCGACCTCTATTTACTAGAGAGGGGCTGCGAGATTCCACTGGAGATTGTGGATGTCCGGGATAAGGAGGTGGGGGGTGTCTTCGCGGGGAAGTTCGCCCACGGCCTCATTCCAGCTTCTCGATCCGTAAGCTTTGGTTGAAGATCATTTGATTGGTCTGATTGACCAACGCAAACAAGGCAACAGTGTTCGGATCTGCATTTGGTGGTGGATCCACAGGATGGTAGGTGGGCTAGACGATTGCTTCCTGTCCATCTTGTTGAGCAGTCTCGTATTCCACCTCATCGGAAGATGGGGAGACGGTGATTCTATCTCTGACATCATTGTCCACGACGGGCTGACGAACATTGTTGTCGCCATGGGTGTTACCACCAAGTTGTGTGATGACATTATCAATAGCTTGATTTGCTGACGGGTTGGCCATTGCTGGTAGTTGAATGAGGAAACTTTGGTTTATCGCGAGGGAAAAATGGGGAAGCTTATGAAATTTCCCACAGACGGCGCCACTGATCGTACCTGGATCAGACAATATAAGGATGGCCAACGACGTCTGGACTTGTTGTTACTTCAATGGTGATGAAAGACGGTTGGGGGTGTACCTGCAGGACACTCCGATGCTTAAGTCAGTGAGTGCACAGCAAATACAGAGAAAGTGAGTGAGAGTAAGCAGTTGACTTATCCTGACCCTCTCAAGTGAGAGGGTATTTATAGGAGACCCCCAGCGCGTGGCCAACGGTTACTTGCAACGGGTGGGACCAGCGTGTGACCCGTTCCAAGTAACTGCTAGGGCTTACGTGTAGTAATAATGACCAGCTCGTGGTCAACGCCCTAGTGTAACTGTCCCTTTAATGCCATTATTAGACGGTTACATGAAACATATCTGTGTAGATAAGACCGTTGATGGGCTCCTCGAGAAGAGAGTCTACAATGTCGAGGAGATATGGTGGTCGTGGTTCGGACGTAACCTAATGGAGGCGAACCATGTTTGTCGAGGACCCATGAGTCAACGGGGATTGGGAGTATTCTCGAGGGGAGAAGTTAAGCAGTCGAGGAGGTCCATTTCATCAGGGTGTGGTGTCTTCTTTTCCTGTTTGTCTTCAAGTGCTCGACACTGTCAAGGAGTCAGGTGCCCGACATACCTTTGGCCTTGCGTATGGCAGTCATGTGTCATTCTCTAGGGCTTTATTGGGCTTCTTCAAGTTGTCTGGATTGGGCCTGTTTGATTGTAGGAAACCACGGCCCAGTCCAGAACAATTAGCTTCAACAATTGAAGTAGTAGATGATATCAACCAATATATCACAAACCTTCTTCCAGGTATGCAACTCGCATTTTTTCAACCATACTTATGCTAATAGTAAAAAGTAGGGTTATATATGTTATGTAGTCATTAATTATATTTTTCAATTGTTGTAGGAGATGAGAAAGAATACTTCAGTAGTGATTCTATAGATAAATCTGATGCTACTAACTTAGATGCATATGAGCATGTCACACTTGAGTTTCTAAATGCTCTTAAAACTTCTGGATTACCTAATCATTCAATCAGGTTGAAATTTGGGGCAACAATAATGTTAATGCGCAATCTAGATCAGTCTGAAGGATTGTGCAATGGTACACGACTCACTGTAACCAGGCTTGCCAATCATGTCATTGAAGCTAAGATCATTTCTGGTAAAAATATTGGCAACATCATTTATATTTCTAGAATGTCTTTGTCCCCCTCACAATCACCATGGCCTTTTAAATTGGTGAGACACCAGTTTCCAATAATTGTTTCCTTTGCCATGACAATTAACAAGTCTCAAGGACAGTCTCTAGACAATGTTGGTTTTTACTTGCCAAAAGAAGTTTTTAGTCATGGCCAATTATATGTGGCTATCTCTAGAGTTAAATCCAAAAAGAGTCTCAAGATTCTTATTCACGACAAAGATAAAGAAGCATTGAGTACTACCACCAATGTTGTCTTCAAAGAAGTGTTCTAAAACATTTGAAAGGTATGTTTTTATGAGATCTTTTTTTCATTCCATACAAACAATTTAAAACATTTGTGTACTTTACATCCAACCTTATTCTACCTTTCTTTTTCCCTTTTTCAGGTTCAAACATTGCCTTCATTTTGAAGATGTATGTTACAATCAAATTTCATAATCCTTTGTAACACATCTTGAAAACTTTTTTTCTTTTCATACAATTTAAGTGTTATGACATTAACACTAATTCATGTTGTTATTTTAGTATTATATGAGTATAAATTGAATATTCTCATGTTCTATATATTTTTTTTAGAGATTTACTCAATATATTAACTAACGCACGGGTTTCTTGCTATATATATATATATATATATATATATATATATATATATATATTCTCTTTCTAATCCTTATTTGCATAGTTTTTGAAAATCTAGTCTCTTCCTATCTTCTCAATTTTGTTATCTCTATTGTTCCACAAAATACATTAACTTAAACTTAGTAGAGATTGGATAGTGGAAAGATCACCAAGTTATTAGAGGTGAGGTGATTCTTGAATGCTAGTTTTTTAAAACTTATTTATAAAAAGTAATTTTGTAAATATTTATATACTCTTTTATATTTATTATTTTTATTCAGTATGTTTTTTTTATTAAATTAAAGAATTAATTGACTTTTAATTGATTTCTTAATGTGTAAAATCTGTTAAATCTATTAAGTGTGATTACATGTGCTATTAAGGTGAAAAAGGCGACATGAACAATATTTAATAGGATACAGTGTGTCAATGACGTAGATCGAAGGACATAAAGTTTATGTAAAGTGTTTAAGTTTATTTGGCTTCTCAAAGTTATATTTTTTAATATACTTTTTCAGTTTTTTTTATAACGTTTTTAAATTTATTAAATAATTAATATATTTAGTCTATAATATAAATAAAATACATTAATTATTTAATAACTTTAAAAAAGTGAAGTGTTTTATATAAAAAGACTAGAAAAAGTATATTTTAGCATTTGGTTTCACTTCCGACAAAAAATAAATAAAATGTTAAATAATTAGTCATTTGTTTGTGCTTAATAAAAATCCTTGCAAGGAGATTTACATTGTCTGTCATTTGTTTGTGCTTAATAAAAACTCAAATTTCGTCAATAATTAGTTAATTTAATAGTGATTGATGTTAGATTTAATAAGGAGTATTATAATTTGATTTCTACAACAACGATCAAGAGAGAACTAAAATTGACTTCTGAATTAGATTAATCAATCTAGACCAATTATAGATGTTGAAAAATAAAAACTCAAATCTCTAAAATTAAGCTTAAAATTGAAATAAGAACATGTTTGGACACATTAGTTCGAGTCTACGTCTCATCAAAATTATAGTTCAATTTATTATAGTGGCTGCAATAATAATTTTTAGACCAAGAGAAAGTTGCACAAATTAACTTGGAAAGTTGGAATAAGCTCTTAGAAGCTTTGGATGAGGTCATTATTATTTTTAAGAAATTCAAAATGTTAGACAATTTGAATTCTTCAATTAAATTCTATTTATTATTAAATCTTCTGTTTAAATAGAATAATAGATAAAATTCATCATAGTTTAATTTTTGGGCCATATTATTATTTTTTTTTCAAAGTTTTGGGTCAAACTTAAAATTTGAAAATTGGGACCAATTTACAAAATTTTAAACTTTTTTTTTGTATTGGCCTTTAGCAAAATGGGATGCTTTTGTTGAATTCTGCTCCATTTTGCATTCTAGAGTCTCTAAATCATAGTAGTAATAGATTAGAATTTACTAGATTATATTGATGTTTGTTATTTTTCAAAGCTATCTTTTCCTGTTGTTTATGTTGTTAGTAGCTTTGTCCTTTTTGTTTTTCTTGTCGTGTTTTATCCCTCTGGATTTTTCTAGTAAGGATTTTAATGAATGAGATGTTGAGTTCCATTAGTTGTTCAAGTTTGGACTTTTGCCTAGTCTCCTTAAATCCTTTTGTTTCTTTCTTTTATTTAATACTTTCTCCTTCTCACAATGAATAACTTAGTTTAATCATTTCAAATAGATTAAAAAAATAATAATAAATGAAAGAGAGAATAATATTTTTATTAAAATATTCCTTATCAAATATTGAAAATAATGAAAGTAATATTAATTAAATGGTAGAATTTAAAAAGTGAATTGGAAATTGAAATGAGTCATTTATTTTAAAACATTTTTTTATTCTAAATAAATCACGCATTATGAACGACGGAGTTGAAAATAGAAGATGATGTCGTTCCTTTTGCACTCTATTTTGGTTTTATAAAAAACTGGATAGACCCGAGAGTGGTGACTGATATATCTAATATTTTAAAATTTTGAATGAAGAATTGACATGATCATTTTCTCTCTATAATTTCTAGAAATTACAACAACAATGGCTTTAATGCAAGTCAACTATACTAATCAACCTCAATATATATCGCATTTGGAAGTTACAACAACAATACCTCTAATGATAACTCTAGCACCCCCTCAAAATGGAGGGTAGATATCATCAACTCCTATCTTAGAAGGTAAATGATAAAATAGACAGCCTGAGGTTTCAAAGCCTTCTTTATAATATCTATAATTTGGCAGAAGCTGGTAACAGATATTAAATGAAACAGTTTGGCATGAAGTTTTTTGCGAACAAAATGAAAGTATATGTCAATTTTTTCAATTAGTTTGTGAAATGTTGGATTGGTTGCAATATGTTTAGCAGTTATTGCAGGGAAAGACACTCAATCGGAATCATTGAAACCTTTAAATTGAAGGATGGAAGTAGAGGATAAAATAACAATTAGGCAGGAAAGTTCTTGATGCAGCTTAGAAATGACCAAGCAACCTCTAATGATGCTTAACAGATGTTACTTCAGTGTAGTCATTACCAGCTAGAATTAAATCATATGTATATTAAAAGGGCTGTAAAAGATGAATCTCTAATTTTGGTGAAACGAGAGTAATCCGAGGAGCAGTGGTGATAGCCTAATGAAATAAGGGAATGAGATAGTTTGGCATACCATGACGACTAGCTTGCTTCATACCATATAAAGATTTAAGAAGGCGACAAACTTTACCAGAATTCAGGATAGTAAGACCTTCAGGAACGATCATCTGGACTTCTTCATGAAGATTTTCATGCAAGAAAGCATTGTCAATATCAAGATGTTGAAGAGACCAATTTTGTATGGCAATAATGGAAAGTAACAATCGGACAATTTTAAATTTAGCCATAGGGGTGAATGTGCCAAGAAAGTGTTTTCCATCAGTTTGGGTATAACACCCTGCAACCAAACAAGCTTTATGCTGTTCAATAGATCCATCAATCATACACATGATCATGTAATCCCATTACACCCAGTAGGCATTTTATCAGGGGGAAGATCAACAATTTCCCAAGTGTTGTTGAGTTGAAGGGACTGGAATTCACTGTAATAGACAGCATATACATAATTAGTAGAAATATTGTGTAACATAAACACAACATAGAAATGTAAGAACTAGCTAATGTGCCCTTAAGTTTAGAAGTGTTAATCTTGAAAACTTACATTAGTTACACACATAACTCATCAAAGAACGAGGCCCGAAAGGAAGGGAAAAATAACATTTGGAATCAAACCAGAAAAAAAAAAGTAAGAACTAGCTAATGTGCCCTTAAATTTAAAGGTAACAAGAAGTTCGTCCAACGATAGGAAAAGTAATAATGAAAATTTATCCGGGCATAATCACCAAAAGCAGTCCCTACAATGTCAAAGAAATTATTGAGACTAACAAAGCTGTCACATATACCAAAGCAGAATTTGTTTTTTTACTGCAGCAAGTAGCTTAAGAGATTAAAGAACTATGGTTTAAAAATAATGGATTGAAATAGTTATATGATCTATTGGTTAAATGTGCTTGGATCTAATCCTCAAAAGCTAACTCAAAGGGTGAGATTGTCCTCACACATTTATAAATTAAAGAGTTCGGAGCCTAAGCAATGTCGGACTCCAAATAAACTCTAACACAAATACAACTTCAATATCTACTGTCATTCGCTCATTCAATAAGATGTTACTTTTTCCTTCCTTCAATTCCAATATATCATTTCATACCTATGTTTTTGCCTCTCACTACTCTTGTAAGTGTTTGAATGCTTTATTTCATACCTGGCAATGCCTTTTCATCCAAGTAATTCCTGCTGGTACCCTCATTTTTGTTCCTTCGTTTTTATGAACACCTCTCCGTGAACTTCGGTCTTTCTCTCCCAAATATTTTCTACAATTTTCTCTCTTTATGTCTTCATGCATCATGTGCCCTTTTCTATCTACTATATGTTTATAATCCACCCCTTTTTTAGGTATTAGAATTGAAATTACCTTTTACCAGGCATTTCCACCTCTCCATTCGATCATGCTTGGTCAAAAGAATGGAATGTGAAGTCTGATCCTCTGCAAAATTTGTTGAGTTTTAACGTGATGGATAACATATGAGGTCATGACTGCTTATCAATAAACAAAATAATCCCGACAGACCATCAATCATTTCTGTGCTGAAAAACTAAATTCACAACATGCTAGTGTGTTATTCTCACTTCAAAGGAGATTGTTCTAAGAAGTCCTGTACCTAAGCTCCAATAGCAGTCATCAGGCTTCACAGTGCAATAATCTTACAATAAATATGCACAGTCAAATTCCAATAAAAATTGCAAAATTCTAGTCTTTAGCATGGCTGAGTTCCGGTTAAATTTTCATCAGAACCCTCACCAATAATCACCACAAGAGCAAACACCATCCTTAAAATGGTGGAATCTATTAGTATCTCTAACAACAATTTCACGTTTGACTATTTTGGAGATTAACTTTGCAGCAATGTGACAATCTCCACAAACACGAAGGTTTTTGGTAATTCTAATTTGAGACTCTTGTGTATTCAAAAGAGCAAACACAATAGCTAACTTTTCACTGTGAACAGCTAGATGGCCTTCTTTATCCTCCTCCTCCACATCATGAAGTGCTGAATCAGTCTCGGGTACATATCCTAACTCTTTCATCTTCCCCACCAGCACACTTAGCTCTTCATATATTTCCTTTGACTGCGGATGCGATGTGTCGCCCGCAAGAAATGTATGAACTTGATTGTTTAGCTCAACATTACTGATACCGGGAGTTTTCCGAATTTTTCTTCTCTTCATTACCGATCGGATTTCCGCTACTTCTTTCCATCTACCAGCCTTGGCATAAATATTAGATAACAAAACATAGTAACCGGATTGGTCAGGAGCTAATTGAAGTAGGTTGTCAGCTACTAAAAGTCCAATTTCCATGTTTGAATATACCCTGCAAGAGCTAAGAAGTGTTCCCCAAACTCTTTCATTTGGCTCAATTGGCATTTGTTTGATAAAATTATAGGCCTCGTCTACACGGCCGGCACGTCCTAATAGATCAACCAAACAAGCATAGTGTTCGATTCTTGGTGTTATTCTAAAATCATTTGTCATCTGCTTAAAGTAAAACTTCCCTTCATCCAATAATCCTGAATGACTACAAGCCGAGAGAATTGCGACAAATGCAATGGAATCTGGAGTTTGGCCTGAATTTAGCATTTCTGTGAAGAGTTCCACAGCATTACATCCTTGCCCCGTCATACTGTAAGAAGATATCAATGAAGTCCATGACGCAACATCGCGGAACTTCATTCTGTCAAACACTCTTTTTGCATCTTCTAAACATCCGCACCTTGCGTACATGTCGATCAAAGAATTCTCCAGTAGCAAATTAGGATGTAATTTCTTCCTCTCAACATATTCATGAATCCTCCTTCCCAACAACAATGCCGAAAGATCCCCACACGCTGGAAGAACACTAGCACATGTGATTGCATCTGGTTCCACTCCACTTTTCTCCATTTGCAAATACAAATCCACAGCATTTCCGGGCATGGAATTTTTCATATAAACTCTTATCATCACATTCCACGATACCAAATTCCTCCTTTCCAAATTCAAAAAAATCTTCTCAACATACAAAACATTCTCCACCGAAGTATTGGCTACAGCTGGCATGAGACTAGCCATCGTACCTCCATCCGATCTTTGTCCCAAATCCTCCATTTCCCTACAAATCTCCAATGCATCATCAAACCGTATATTTTGAGCATACCCCGCAACCATCGAGTTCCACGAAACAACATCTCTACACAACATTTCATCAAACACACGCCGCGCCTCAACCAAACATCCACATTTCCCATACATAGCAATAAGACCATTACCAACAAATAAATTCAAATCCATCCGAACCTTCAACACAGCTCCATGAATCAGCAACCCATAGCTCAAATTTTCAGAGCAAGAGCAAGCCTTAAGAACACAAGGGTATGTATAATTATCAGGTCTAAACCCTCCATTAACCATGTCCTTAAAAACAAACAACCCATCATTGTACTGGTGATTATTCACGTAACTTCTAATCATGACATTGTAGAAAATAACATTCCTCTCAGACATTTCATCAAACACCTTGCGTGTCAAGTTGGGTTCTCCACAAGCAGAATATGCCCTCATGAGTTTGATCCCTAGTGATGGATTTTGGTGTGAATTGAGATGAAAAATCTTGGAGTGGAGATTTTTCAAGGTTTTGATATCTGGGTTTTGGTCTAGCACTTTTGCTAGAAGTTCCAAAGGAAGAAGTAGGTTTTGTAGTGATGTTATTGATTTGTGGAATGAAGAAACCAATGCTTGTAATTCTGAAATGTGGTGAGATAGCTTATGAAAAGGTAACATTTGAGAAGCTTTGATGGCAAGATAAAGAATGAATTGGAAGGGAGAAGGTGAATATATGGCGTGGTTCAGATGAGAATTAGTGTTCTAAACTCTAGTCACCACCGCCAAGATGCAGCCTTCATGTCAGACCGATAAGCCTCCGCAGGCGCAGTTGTTGTCTCGTCACCGGTCCATCCGGAGATACCTGATGCTGTTCTCCGAAGGTATGGGAGAGAGGGGTCGAGGAGGGGAAATGGAATGTCGGGCCTTGACGCGGGAAGGCAGAGTAATGTTCACTTGTTCTAGTCCGTTTGATTTATCGCACGCTTCACAAAACAACACGCACTCATTATTTGTTTATTCTTAAAATAAATAATTATATTGTGTTAAATAGAAACATTATTCCTATAAATAATCTAAAATTTGGTTTTATTTTTTATAAATATATCTATATCTATACAATATATAAAGGGAATACTTTGTTTTGGTGTAACCCTTTTTTCTACCATTTTTATCCTTATTTTATTTTGTAATTTACTTAATAACTTCTTATTATTAACTTTCACATAAATTATATTATTAACTTTCACATAACTTTCTATTATTAACTTTCACATAATTTTTTTAAAAAATTATATTTAAATAAAAACTATTATTTATATTTTCATTCATGCGCATTAAAAAAACGGACAGACGGGCACGCGAATGCACGTCTGAACGCTAGTTTTTAATAATGGTTTTCTTAAAATTTTCCGTTCACAATTTTGATATATGTGGTTTATTTGTGCTAATGAAAATTGACATAACATGTCATGTCACTTAAGATTAAGGGTATATATGAACTGAATTGGGTCTAATTTGATTAAATCTAATATCTGACTCAATCAATAGTCTTTGGTTTCTGTTTAGTGTTCAACTTCTACGACTAAATCCGAACCATACCAACCCACTAATCAATAGATTGGGTTGAGTTGGGTTCGTGAATTATTC
This sequence comes from Lathyrus tuberosus, assembly GCA_022829125.1. NCBI lineage: Eukaryota > Viridiplantae > Streptophyta > Magnoliopsida > Fabales > Fabaceae > Lathyrus > Lathyrus tuberosus. The sequence continues at coordinate 5,382,889 of JALAZF010000196.1, read as the reverse complement.
ACTAAATATAATTTTCAAATTCTAATCTATACAATATATAAAGGGAATACTTTGTTTTGGTGTAGCCCTTTTTTCTACCATTTTTACCCTTATTTTATTTTGTAATTTACTTAATAACTTCTTATTATTAACTTTCACATAATTTATATTATTAACTTTCACATAACTTTCTATTATTAACTTTCACATAATTTTTTTTTAAAATTATATTTAAATAAAAACTATTATTTATATTTTCATTCATGCGCATTAAAAAAATGGACAGACGGGCACGCGAGTGCACGTCTGAACGCTAGTTTTTAATAATGGTTTTCTTAAAATTTTCCGTTCACAATTTTGATATATGTGGTTTATTTGTGCTAATGAAAATTGACATAACATGTCATGTCACTTAAGATTAAGGGTATATATGAACTGAGTTGGGTCTAATTTGATTAAATCTAATATCTGACTCAATCAATAGTCTTTGGTTTCTGTTTAGTGTTCAACTTCTACGACTAAATCCGGATCATACCAACCCACTAATCAATAGATTGGGTTGAGTTGGGTTCGTGAATTATTCACTAAATATAATTTTCAAATTCTAAATAAAACATCAATTTAATTAATACATTTATTTTACAAAATTATTTGAAAATCATAACATTTTAGTCTTTAATTTGAATAAAATTTATCATTTAATACCTAAAAACTCTTTTACAATTCAGATCAAGTAAAAAAAAAAATACAAATGGTGTAAAGTATGATTTAAAATGTGAGTTATATTTCTCTTTGAATAAATAAATTTAATATCTCAAATTTAATTTAGACTTAGATTTTTACAATTAATGAAAATTATAGTTATATTTTAAAAAAAATATATGCATTGTAAGAATTATGCTAGATAATTTATAAATAAAATAAAACAAAAATAGCGTGACATGTCAATAGGTTCGTGGATTTAAAACTTTAAACCCGTTATCCGAACCAAATATCAATGGACTTGAATGGGTTGGTTCCGGTTGGACCCGTACATGATTGGATTGGGTAAAAATAAGAGTTGGTCAGGTGAGTGGATTCGCGGGTTAGCCCGTGCCCATGAACACCCCTACGTAAGATCAACATCTCACTTGACTGTAAAAAAACGTGTTAAATTGTAGGGGTTACAAACCTTCATAAATTCATTCAATTATGGTGAAGTGTTGTTTCCGTTCATGAGCACATTTTATTGAGAACTTGCCTTTACATCAGATGAACTTATATTTTAGGAGAAAAAGTAACCATTACCATGAACATTTTCATGTATGGAGCTAAAGCATTCACAACCATGAACGTACCTTCTCGAGTCACATGTTTCTATTCTAAATACAAGGTGTTGGATCAATGTCCTTATGGGGAAAACATTTCTCTATGTCGAAGATGCAATTGAGGCTATTTTGTTAATGATTGTAAGTTAAGAAGTGAACCTGCATCTTTCACATTGAGCTTAAAATAATGTACGTGTTATCATGCCACATGCAAGACAACCCTAATATAGCAAATGGACACATCTTTATTATGGGAAACCCAGACAATGAAGTATATGTGACAGTGATCGGTGCATCCTTAACATGACGTTTATCACTAAGTGTAGCAGTCATTTTTTTCGGTGACGCGACCACCTTACCGCATGATTTGGGTGCTACTTTCTGATTTCAGTATTTATCCTATGAAGCTAGAAAGGAAGGGGAAGATATCTTAAACTAACCCTGCACGCAAATGTTTTCTTTAACAAATGCTAAGAGATAGGGGATCGGGTATGGTTATACAAAGGGAAGTTATTAACACCTAGTGTATCTATAGTAATGTATAGGAACCTTCTTTTGCATGTTTTTCTGTTAATTTGAAATGCTTTCTTGTGTTTATCTGCTATGGATTGGGAAAGTTTCTCCTTTGGGAGTGTTGAGAGAATGTTTTTGTTGTTTTCGGGCTTTCTGTTGTGTTTGGGAAGATACCTGGACCTAAAGTTTTTGATTTGTGTGCTCGCTAAGATTTCGCAAGCTTATGCCTATGTATTCCCGAAAAGAAATTTGGGAAATCAAATCAATCGTAGTTCCTCATATTCTATGGGAGGAAAAACATTTTGTGTCTTGTTCAAAGCCCAAGATTGAAGCTAGCTAAATATTTGTGTCTTGTTCAAAGCCCAAGATTGAAGCTAAAGGTTGACTGGGAGAGAATTTGTCATCTCTAAAGGGAGATATCTCACTTATTCATCACAAATGTTGAGTAATTGGTTATAAGGGAAATTACTTTAACTGAGATGTGTGATCCAGCAATTCCATGATTTCCTTTATAAGAGAGATATCATGAAGGAAGAAGCTTTAACTCAGTGTAGGGCAATGCCACTTTTTCCTTTATGAAACTTTCATGCTAAGAAAGGGACATTGGCTTGGATGTTAAAGATCCAGAGGCTTGTCACTTAAAGCAGTTAGAAAAAAGATAAAATTTATCCAGGATAAGGGAAGGACTCCAGCTTGGATTTTGAATCAACAAGTGTGCCACTTACAACAATTATCTGGAAAAAAGTTTTGATTATTTGTTTTGATATATGATGTATAGAAAGGGTATCTTCTCCTACAAAGTGGACTCATGGTCTCATCTGAGGGGATGCTGATTTTTGTGTGTCTTGATCAAAGCCCAAGGTTAAAGCTAAAGAGAAATGACTCCACTGGGGAGGGTTTTTATTTGTCTTGTACAAAGCCCAAGATTGAGGCTGACTGGAAAATTTTTATATGAAGCCTAAAAGGAGGCTGTCTCTTGTTGATGATTTATTGAAATCTAGGAGCAGATCTAAATTGTATTGGGGAATCCAAAGGGAAACTAACTCTGACTGAGGAAATAGGGAAGAGTTAAAGTACCAGATGCCATGAGGCTCTGATTCTGTTAGGGTTTTATTAAGGTCAATCTGACATTGGTTGGGATTTTCTAGGTGAAAGTTAAGCCTTGTTGGGGGGGGGGGGGGGGGTTTGGGGAGTTTAAAGGTGAGTTTGAAAGCCTTAGAGGTTTTTAACTTTGCTGGAGACTGGTGTATTGGTAAAATGACCAGGTTTTATCCTATGCCTTTAGAAAACCTGAGGGTCCTTGTGTGAGCCCAAGAGGAGGCTATGGGGGTTAGACTTTCCAAGTATACTTAAATGAAGCCCAAAAAGAGGCTGAGACTATCCAAGTCTCTTAAAAAGTAGTAGACTCTAATTAGAGATGGATCTTTGTATGATGCCCAAGAGAAGGCTGTTGGTTTAAGGGATGAAGATCAACCCTTGATGATTGATGTTCTGGAATTTTGACTCTCCTGGGGATGGAAATAGTAGAGGTGATTAATTTCTATCTTATGCTTTCAGGAAGCCTTTGGGTCCTTGTACTAAGCCCAAGAGGAGGCTGGGGAACTTTTAAGAAGCCTGTTGGTCCTTGTACTAAGCCCAAGAGGAGGCTGGGGATACTTCTAGGAAGCCTTTTGGGTCCAAGCCTAAGAAGAGTTCAAGAAAGGTTTCACCGGGAATAAGTCCTTTCTTTGTTGAACAGTTCTAAGGTTTGAAGAAATTCAAAAGAGGTTTCATCGGGAATTAATCCTCTATGGGGAAATGAATTTCTTGTATGCGTTTATTTCTAAGTTTTAACAGTCTTGAGAAAAGTTTCACCGGGAATAATGCCTTTCTCTGTTCCATATTGAATAAGCCCAAGAGGAGGCAGACTGTATTGAGGGAATTTCCTATGAGGGTACAAGTTTTGACTATGTTAGAAGTAACCTCTGGTTTGACCTAAGTGTAGACCTAACTGCTGGGGGAAACTCTAGACAAATATGGACAGGTATATATAGATGAATAAATTAACAGGTATATAAACAAGTATGCATTGAATTGAAAAGATGTTGGGTCTTACACTCTGAAAAGAGGCCCAAGTGTATTGTGATTGATTTACTGATTACAAATGTAGGATTAGGGTTTTAAGAAATTGAAGAAAGCTTTGAGAAAATTTTGAATTTGAATTAAAAGAAAGTTGTTTAAAAAGAAAAGAATGTTTGGGGCTTATAACTCAAAGAGAGACCCAAGTGGTCTAAGAGCAGTTTCACCAGGAATAATGCTCCTCTTAATACCAGTTAAAAACAGACAAATGATTTTGAAAATAGAGGTGTGGGGCTTATAACTCAAGGAGAGGCCCATGAAGGTTGTTTATTGTTTAAAACAAAATTTATGAACAAAAAGTTGGGGCTTATACTCAAGGAGATGCCCAAATGACTTATTTTGAAAACAGTGATCGCACTGCGATACCGAAAGACGTTGTGGGACTTATACTATAGGAGAGGCCCAAAAATTTGTTTATGTACAAAGAGGGTTGGGTCTTACACTCTATTAGAGGCCCGAAAATGTTTGTAAAGAAAATTAATGAGGCTTATACTCAAGGAAAGACCCAGATGAAAAATGACGAACGCGCTGTTGTTCTGAAAATCGCACCGGGACTTATACTATGACAGAGGCCCAAAATTATTTATTTACAAAAGGGGTTGGGTCTTACACTCTATTAGAGGCCCAAAAGTGTTTGAAATGAAGTTTGAAAAATTCAAATAAAGGGAAACCCTAATTTTAATTAAAAATACATTTTTTTCAAAGAAAAATTAAATAAAAATGATATAAAATATCAAATATATTTAAAAACATGTTGTGAACTTTGAAAAATGTTTGAAAATAGATGTTTTAATCCACAAGATGATTTGAACTTAATTGATTTTGAAAAATCAAGAAAAAGAATTTATTTAAAATGTTTAAAACAATTAAAAAAAATTCCTTGAAAAATTCAAAAATATATCAAATACAAAATATTCTTTTTTTTTGTGGAATAAAATATTAAAATGTATGAATGACTCATGTTTTCATTCAAAAAAGATTAAAAATGAGAGAAATATGAATTTTTGAAAATAATTGAAAATATTAAAAATATTTAAAAATTAGAAAATTTGAAAAAAGGCGCCAAGAACACCTTCTTCTTCCTCGTGCCTCCCTCCATGTTCAGATTTGCTAAAACTCACATATCTCACTCAATACGCAATGAAAATGACTTTTATAAACATGAAAGTTGCTCGTTTTTTAACAAGGATTTCAATGATACCAATTAATTGCATTTCTTTTAAGTGTAGAGTGAGAAATCATGTGAAGAACAGATGAACCCTAATTTTTGCAAGAACACTATGAAACTCCATACACGATAGATACAAAGCAATTAATTGAGGTGAAATGTAACGCCCCAGTTTTTGTTAGATTTATTTAATCGAGTCGATTTAATTATTTTTATTTTTATATTATTTTATTCTTGACTTTTATTTGGCAATAAATTATTTTTCATCGTTATTATGTTTTATCGCGTTTTGGAAGCGTTTGCGAGATATTTGAGTGTAGGGGTATTTTGGTCATTTTACTTGTGTTTCTTTTAAAATAGAAACATAGAAAGAAAAGAGAGAAAATAGGAAGGGAAGAAAGAAAAGAAGGAAAAGAGAGTAAGAAGAAGAAAAAGAGGAAAAACTTGGGGTTTAAGGAATCGATTCAACCGACATTTCAAAACACGATTAATCGGGTAAGGGTGCAAAACTCGGTTATTCTATACTTGTGTATGATTATGTATGTATGTATTTGTTTGATGTTTGGTTGAAATTGAATATAGAACAAAAACCATTACTATGTTGAGATTGTTAGAATTTGATACATTTTGTGTCGGAAATCATGTTTTAAGGTTCCTAATTGCTGAAACATGTTAGGTATAAGTTGTTGTGTATTCAATTGGTAGTATGCTGATGTTTAGATGAGATTTAGAGAGGATTTTGGATGAATTTCGCAGCAGAAATTCTGCAGGAAAAATTCTGGGTTTCGCTGCCCATACGCGTAACAGGCTAGGCAATACGCGTATTGATTAGGGCAATACGCGTATGGCAAGGGGGAAATGAGGGCATTACGCGTATGGAACCCATTTTGCACGACCCTCTGCTGAAATGCGTAATGGTACGCGTAAGGGGCAAGGCATTACGCGTAACTAGGGAGGCAATACGCGTACGGGGTTCTTTAGTGGAATATTTGGGGAGAAATCAGTCTCTGCCCATACGCGTATCACTTTGGGTATTACGCGTATGGATGGGCGAGCGAGCTGGGCAGTACGCATATGGCCCAAGGCAATACGCATATGACCAGAGAGAGTGCAGAATTTTCCCGATTTCGCGTCCGATGCCGTAACTTTTGATCCGTAACTCGGATCGAGGCGTTCTTGGTACCGATAGAAAGCTAATGAGATGTTCTTTCTTATAAAAATGGTTTTTAATTTGGTGGCCGATTTAATTGTGTCGGGAATTTGGAAATGTGTCGTTTTGCCGACTTTTACCGTCTTAACTATGTGTATTTGATGTGTTATCATGCAATATACTTTTGATCTATAACGTATAGCTTGTGTGTTGTTATATGATGTGAATGTATGTGATAAAGTGATGTGATGATGTTTTGCGGCCTTATGGCAAATAAATGCATTATGTTGTGTTTGATTGTATAGGCATGATTATGGATGTTGAAATGGTTCACATGGTTGTATATATGTATGCATTTGATTGTCATGAGTCATTTTATGCCAAGCATCATGATATGCATTCTTGTGATGTCGTGTGCCCTAGTGGGTGTGAGCGACGAAACGATTCCAGAGGGAATCTGCTATAACGGTCGTGAGCCTTATACAAAGAGGACCTAAAGTGACGTTATAGACGATCGTGAGCCTTATACAAAGAGGACCTAAAGCGATCGGATCGTGAGCCTTATACAAAGTGGACCTAAAGCGATCCATAAACGTCGTGAGCCTTATACCGAGAGGACCTAAAGCGACGGAGAACATCGTTTTCCTGACGGGGAGTTACACTAAGTAACAAGCGATGATTCCAATAATTCCTGAGTGAATTAATGATGAGATGATGGATGGAACGGTACCGCATTGCATTGCATAGAGTCGTTGTGTCGGTCTCTGTGCGTTTGCATAAATCATGAATGGATTGATTATGTGTGGAATTGTGAATGGAATTGATGAGTTGATATATATATATATATATATATATATATATATATATATATATATATTGGTGATAAATGCATTGAGCATGATTGATATGCCTTGTGATGGAGGTATGAGATATGAATTGTGTTGTTTTGTATTTGAATTATGGTGTAAGTTGTGGTGAGAATGTTTTACATGTGTATTTTGTGTTATTATATAATTATATGCAACTATATTATAATTGTTTTTCTCACCCTTCTGCTGTTTTGAATGCTCTATGAGGCATTGCAGATTAGATGCTGGAGGTCTTTTTGTGAAGCTTATGTCTTCATTCTTTTGTCGGTCGGCTCTGATATGTAGTACCGGGTAGTCGGGGAGATCGTTGTGTGATTATATGTATATATATATATATATATATCTTTTTGGATTATACATGTATAACTCTGTGTATGACAGACAAACTTCTATGTTTATATATATGAGATTTCAGTTGCAGATTTTCCGCTTTTATTCTGTATCTGAATTGTGGGTTTTAGGAACTGAGTTCCTCTGTTTAAGTTGCTACCTGATTGTTGCATATCTTTATGAGCAGGTTGTTGTATTTCGTCTTTTTGATGTGACACTCTCGTCTATGCCATGAATGTTTTAATTACACTCTGATTATTTGTCATCGCTTTAATTGCTTGGGGTATAGATTGGGAGTGTTACATTAAGTGGTATCAGAGCTAGTTTGTGTCGGTTCATGCCAGTCTGTGTCGGTCGTTTTGACCAAGTTATTTGTTGTGCGCCATTTATGTTTGGGTGAGCTGTTTGTTTAACCATAATTACTGTTATTGGATATGAACAGAATATGGCTGGTAGGAATGACGCTGCTCTTGCTGCTGCTATGCAAGCTATGGCTCAGGCTGTGCGGGGAGCACCTAATGCTGGTGGGAATGATGAGTTCAGGAAGAAAAAACCGCCTATCTTCAAAGGAAGATATGATCCTGAAGGTGCTCAGATTTGGCTTAAGGAGATCGAAAGAATCTTTCGAGTGATGGACTGTGCTGAGGAACATATGGTGAGACTGGGTACTCATATGTTGCAGGAGGAGGCTGATGATTGGTGGGTTAGTGCGCGTCATGTGTGGGAAGCTACAGGTGAAGAGGTCACTTGGGCTGTGTTTAGCAGTGAGTTTCTGAGGAAGTATTTTCCTGAAGATGTTAGAGGAAAGAAAGAAATAGAGTTCTTGGAATTGAAACAGGGTAACATGTCTGTTATTGATTACACTGCTAAGTTTGTGGAGCTTGTTCAGTTTTATCCACATTATGTTGAAGCAACTGCAGAGTTTTTCAAATGTGTGAAGTTTGAGAACGGGTTGCATCCCGAGATCAAACAGGCAGTTGGTTATTGAAGGATTAGGAGGTTTTTGGATTTGGTGGATTGTTGTAGAATTTATGAGGAGGATAGCAAAGCTCGTTCTACTCATTATAAGAGTGTGAACGAAAGGAAAGGAAAGCAACCGTTTCGTGGTGGTCCTTATGTGTCACCAGCTGACAAGGGTAAGCAAAGGGCTAATTTTGATAAAATGCCAAGTGGGGGGGGGGGGGTATGTCTAATCCTCTGAGATGTTTTAGGTGTGGTGACTTAGGACATCGTCAGTTTGAATGTAGAAAGGATATGAGGAAGTGTTCCAATTGTGGAGGTATAGGACATGTAACAGCTGAGTGCAAGAAGAATATGGTGAAGTGTTTCAACTGTGGGGAAGCTGGTCATATTAGTACGAGGTGTCTGAAACCAAAGTAAGCTCAAGCTGGAGGGAAAGTATTTGCATTGGCAGGAACTCAGACTACTAGTGCAGATCGTCTGATCAGAGGTACTTGTTTTATTAATAGTACGCCTTTAGTTGCTATTATTGATACCGGAGCGACTCATTCGTTTATTTCGTCTGACTGTGCGAAGCGTTTGAATCTTTTGTTATCATCGATGGGTGGAGAAATGGTTATTGATACTCCAGCAATGGGGTCGGTAACTACTTCTTTGGTTTGTTTAAGTTGTCCTTTGACCATTTATGGTAAGGATTTTGAGATGGATTTGGTGTGTCTGCCGTTGGAGGGTTTAGACGTGGTTCTGGGAATGAATTGGTTGCAGTTTAATCGAGTTCATATCGATTGTTATCATAAGTTAGTAAGATTTCCTTCTCTTGAAGAAGACGAGGAATCGAGTTTCTTATCTACCAAAGAGTTGAAGAAACTTTTGGCGGATGAAGCTCAATTGTTCGGGTTGTTTGCATCGTTGACTGTGGATAGTCAAGTTGCAATTGGTGTGTTTCCAGTTGTGTGTGATTTTCCAGAGGTGTTTCCAGAGGATATTTCAGATGTGCCGCCAGAAAGAGAGGTGGAGTTTTCTATAGATCTAGTTCCTGGTACTAGACCGGTATCTATGGCACCTTATCGTATGTCGGCATCTGAGTTGGTTGAGTTGAAGAAGCAGTTGAATGAATTGTTATAAAAGAGGTTTATGAGGCCGAGTGTATCGCCTTGGGGTGCTCCAGTTTTATTGGTGAAGAAGAAAGATGGAAGTATGCGATTGTGTATTGATTATCGCCAGCTGAATAAGGTGACGATTAAGAATAAGTATCCTCTTCCGAGAATTGATGATCTGATGGACCAGTTGGTAGGTGCGTGTGTGTTTAGTAAAATTGATTTGAGGTCAGGTTATCATCACGTTAGAGTGAAAGAGGAAGATATTCAGAAGACGGCTTTTAGGACACGGTACAGACATTACGAATATTCTGTGATGCCGTTCGGGGTTTCTAATGCGCTGGGAGTGTTTATGGAGTATATGAATCGTATTTTCCATGAGCATTTGGATCAATTTGTTGTTGTGTTTATTGATGACATCTTGATTTATTCTAAGTCTCGGGAGGAACATGAGGAGCATTTGCGGATTGTGTTGCAGATTTTGAAGGAGACGAGACTTTATGCCAAGTTGTCCAAGTGTGAGTTTTGGTTGTCAGAAGTGAGTTTTCTTGGGCATGTGATTTCAGGTAATGGTATTGTTGTGCATCCATCCAAAGTAGATGTAGTTCTACAATGGGAGGCTCCTAGATCTGTTACTGAAATTAGAAGCTTTTTGGGTTTATCTGGATATTATCGAAGATTCATTGAAGGCTTTTCCAAGTTAGCACTTCCTTTGACCCAGCTGACTTGTAAAGGTAAGGCGTTCATTTGGGATATTCAGTGTGAGGAAAGTTTTAGTGAGATGAAGAGAAGATTGACTACAGCTCCGATTTTGATCTTACCGAATCCTAGTAAACCGTTTGTTGTGTATTGCGATGCATCTTTGATTGGTTTAGGTGGAGTGTTGATGCAAGAAGGTAAGGTTGTGGCTTATGGTTCGAGACAGTTGAGGGTTCATGAGAAAAATTACCCTACTCTTGATTTGGAATTAGCGGCAGTGGTTTTTGTATTGAAAATTTGGAGGCATTATCTCTACGGTGCAAGATTCAAAGTCTTTAGTGATCATAAGAGTTTGAAATACTTGTTTGATCAGAAAGAGTTGAATATGAGGCAACGGAGATGGTTGGAATTTTTGAAAGACTACGATTTTGGCTTGAATTTCCATCCTGGTAAAGCTAATGTGGTAGCCGATGCATTAAGCCTTTAATCTTTGTATATGTCTGTTTTGATGGTTAAAGAGTGGGAACTTTTGGAAGCATTTAGAGATTTGAGTTTGGTGTGTGAATTGACATTTGACAGCGTGAGGCTTGGTATGTTAAGAGTCACTAATGATTTTCTGTTGACCATTAGCGAGAAACAGAAGCTGGATGTGAAATTTGTTGATTTGATGATGGTTGGAGATAAAGGTGTGAATGGTGACTTTAAAGTGGATGATAAGGGTGTTTTGAGATTCCGTGGTAGAATTTGTATTCCTGATGATTCGGACTTGAAAAAGATGATTTTAGAGGAAGGAAACCGGAGTAGTTTGAGTATACATCCGAGAGCTAATAAAATGTACCAAGATTTGAAGAAGATCTTTTTGTGGTCCGGATTGAAGAGGGATCTGGCTCAGTTTGTTTATGCGTGTTTGACGTGTCAGAAGTCGAAGGTAGAACATCAGAAGCCTAGTGGATTGTTGCAACCGTTGGATATTCTCGAGTGGAAATGGGACAACATTTCTATGGATTTTATGACCGGGTTGCCTAATACTCAGAGGGGACATAATGCCATTTGGGTGGTTGTGGATAGGCTGACTAAATCGGCGCATTTCATTCCGATTGACATCAGTTTTTGTTTGGAGCGGTTGGCTGAGATTTATGTCCGTGTGATTGTTAAGCTACATGGTGTTCCGTTGTGTATTGTTTCAGATCGAGATCCGAGGTTTACTTCCAGATTTTGGGAAAGTTTGCAAAAGGCGTTAGGTTCCAAGTTGAGGATGAGTTCTGCTTATCATCCTCAGACGGATGGTCAGACCGAGAGAACTATTCAGTCATTGGAAGATTTGCTGAGAGCTTGTGTTCTTGAGCAAGGTGGTGCTTGGGATAGTTATCTTTCGTTGGTGGAGTTCATGTATAACAACAGTTTCCATTCGAGTGTTGGAATGACACCTTTTGAAGCGTTGTATGGAAGAAGATGTCGAACACCTTTGTGTTGGCATGAATCTGGTGAGAGTTCGGTGGTTGGACCGGAGTTAGTTCAACAAACTACAGAAAAGGTGAAACTTATTCATGAGAGAATGAAGGCTTCTCAGAGTAGGAAGAAGAGTTATCATGATCGAAGGAGGAAAGATCTTGAGTTTCAAGAAGGCGATCATGTATTTTTGAGAGTTACACCGGTGACGGGTGTTGGTCGTGCATTGAAGTCGAAGAAACTTACTTCTCAATTTATTGGTCCTTATCAGATATCCGCGAGAGTAGGTGTTGTGGCTTATCGGGTGGCGTTGCCACCGAATCTTTCAAATTTACATGATGTGTTCCATGTTTCACAGCTTCGGAAGTATGTTCCGGATCCGTCGCATGTGATTCCGATGGATGAGGTTGAGGTGAGGGAGAACCTTACGGTTGAGGCATTACCGGTGAGAGTTTTGGATCGCGAGTTGAAGCAGTTAAGAGGCAAGGACATTGCGCTTGTGAAAGTAGCGTGGGGAGGCGCTGCTAAGGGCAATATGACTTGGGAGTTGGAGAGTCGGATGCGGGAGTCGTATCCGGAGTTGTTCGTCTCAGGTAATATTTTCGAGGACAAAAATTTCTAAGTGGGGGAGAGTTGTAACGCCCCGGTTTTTGTTAGATTTATTTAATCGAGTCGATTTAATTATTTTTATTTTTATATTATTTTATTCTTGACTTTTATTTGGCAATAAATTATTTTTCATCGTTATTATGTTTTATCGCGTTTTGGGAGCGTTTACGAGATATTTGAGTGTAGGGGTATTTTGGTCATTTTTCTTGTTTTTCTTTTAAAATAGAAACATAGAAAGAAAAGAAAGAAAATAGGAAGGGAAGGATGAAAAGAAGGAAAAGAGAGTAAGAAGAAGAAAAAGAGGAAAAACTATGGGTTTAAGGAATCGATTCAACCGACATTTCAAAACACGATTAATCGGGTAAGGGTGCGAAACTCGGTTATTCTATACTTGTGTATGATTATGTATGTATGAATTTGTTTGATGTTTGGTTGAAATTGAATATAGAACAAAAACCATTACTATGTTGAGATTGTTAGAATTTGATACATTTTGTGTCGGAAATCATGTTTTAAGGTTCCTAATTGTTGAAACATGTTAGCTATAAGTTGTTGTGTATTCAATTGGTAGTATGCTGATGTTTAGATGAGATTTAGAGAGGATTTTGGATGAATTTCGCAGCAGAAATTCTGCAGGAAAAATTCTGGGTTTCGCTGCCCATACGTGTAACAGGCTAGGCAATACGTGTATTGGTTAGGGCAATACGCGTATGGCAAGGGGGGAAATGAGGGCATTACGCGTATGGAACCCATTTTGCACGACCCTCTGCTGAAATGCATAATGGTACGCGTAAGGGACAAGGCATTACGCGTAACTAGGGAGGCAATACGCGTACGGGGTTCTTTAGTGGATTTTTTGGAGAGAAATCAGTCTCTGCCCATACGCGTAGCACTTTGGGCATTACGCGTATGGATGGACGAGCGAGCTGGGCAGTACGCGTATGGCCCAAGGCAATACATGTATGACCAGAGAGAGTGCAGAATTTTCCCGATTTCGCGTCCGATGCCGTAACTTTTGATCTGTAACTCGGATCGAGGCGTTCTTGGTACCGATAGAAAGCTAATGAGATGTTCTTTCTTATAAAAATGGTTTTTAATTTGGTGGCCGATTTAATTGTGTCGAGAATTTGGAAATGTGTCGTTTTTCCGACTTTTACCGTCTTAACTATGTGTATTTGATGTGTTATCATGCAATATGCTTTTGATCTATAACGTATAACTTATGTGCTGTTATATGATGTGAATGTATGTGATGAAGTGATGTGATGATGTTTTGTGGCCTTATGGAAAATAAATGCATTGTGTTGTGTTTGATTGTATATGCATGATTATAGATGTTGAAATGGTTCACATGGTTGTATATATGTATGCATTTGATTGCCATGAGTCATTGTATGCCAAGCATCATGATATGCATTCTTGTGATGTCGTGTGCCCTAGTGGGTGTGAGCGACGAAACGATTCCAGAGGGAATCTGCTATAACGGTCGTGAGCCTTATACAAAGAGGACCTAAAGCGATGTTATAGACGATCGTGAGCCTTATACAAAGAGGTCCTAAAGCGATCGGATCGTGAGCCTTATACAAAGAGGACCTAAAGCGATCCATAAACATCATGAGCCTTATACCGAGAGGACCTAAAGCGACGGGGAACATCGTTTTCCCGACGGGGAGTTACACTAAGTAACAAGCGATGATTCCAATAATTCCTGAGTGAATTAATGATGAGATGATGGATGGAACGGTACCGCATTGCATTGCATAGAGTCGTTGTGTCGGTCTTGGTGCATTTGCATAAATTATGAATGGATTGATTATGTGTGGAATTGTGAATGGAATTGATGAGTTGATATATATATATATATATATATATATATATATATATATATATATATATTGGTAATAAATGCATTGAGCATGATTGATATACCTTGTGATGGAGGTATGAGATATGAATTGTGTTGTTTTGTATTTGAATTATGGTGTAAGTTGTGGTGAGAATGTTTTACATGTGTATTTGTGTTATTATATAATTATATGCAACTATATTATAATTGTGTTTCTCACCCTTCTATTGTTTTGAATGCTCTATGAGGCATTGTAGATTAGATGTTGTAGGTCTTTTTGTGAAGCTTATGTCTTCATTCTTTTGTCGGTCGACTTTGATATGTAGCACCGGGTAGTTGGGGAGATCGTTGTGTGATTATATGTATATATATATTTTTGGATTGTACATGTATGACTCTGTGTATGACAAACAAACTTCTATGTTTATATATATGAGATTTCAGTTGCAGATTTTTCGCTTTTATTTTGTATCTGAATTGTGGGTGTTAGGAACTGAGTTCCTCTGTTTAAGTTGCTACCTGATTGTTGCATATCTTTATGAGCAGGTTATTGTATTTCGTCTTTTTGATGTGACGCTCCCGTCTATGCCATGAATGTTTTAATTACAGTCTGATTATTTGTTATCACTTTAAATGCTTGGGGTATAGATTGGGGGTGTTACATGAAACACTCTACATAAGTGCATAAACATGTTTGTAACTTGAAAACACATTTATGATGCATGTAGTATATAGTTTGAGAGCTTCAGGCTTACTTGTGCAAGAGGAATTCGAATTTTGATGTAGAGGTGTTACAGATGTTGTGTGATGATGTGGACAACTTCAATGGACCTTATGTAAGGTGTTTGGAAGCTTGGAATTGATTGGAAACACCTGGAACTTGTTGTGGTACCTCAACTGCAAATAGGCCTAAGTTGGATTTTGAGCTTTGTGATTATGAGGTTACAGATGATGGAGAAGTGTTTGGATAGTTTCTATATGATTATGTGTGGTGTTAGGATCATTGGTTGTGGTGGAATCCTTCTTTATTTGAAAATTCACATGTTACTTTCCAAAGAAGGAAATTCTGGGTTTGAAGGGTTATTTGGAGGAAAACATGAATTCTGATGTTTTAGGGTTGTTTGATCAGTCACACATGGCCTCTATTTATAGTTGAGGAAGTTTGTTTTTGAAGTAATAGTGAATGGAGGCTGGATTACCCTATTATCCATTGAGTTTTATCATGTAGCCAAAGTTTCCTCTAGCCATTGACTTGAGATCAGCTTTGCAGGTTTAGGTCTTCTGAACTTTGGATATGTCTTGACTCATTTGAATAACAATGTCTCTGTTCATGCCACCTCTATGCACCCATTGAATGCCTCATGACAAAATTGAAAGTTTTGGAAATGAATCTTGAATGCCACATGCCTAAGAGATAGGATTTTTGACTTGGTGGTCTTATGCTCAGATTCCTCATCATTCATGTTGATATTGGACAGAAAAACAATGATGCAAGTGTCCAAAATTAACTCAAGAAATCGTGGGATACAAGTCATGTACCAATGCTATTGTGTAGGCAGGGTGAAAAAAATGCCATTTTGGGAAGCTTATAGCTTCTTTCTTAAGTTGAATCATGGGAGGCTCTTGTACTTTTTAGAAAGCCCCTATATCATACTTCAACTTTGATGCTTATCTTTGTTCTTGATTCATCTTGGATCATAATGAAAAATAGCCTCAAATTTGGTAAAAATACAAGAAAGATTCTGTCCAAAAATTTCACTAAGTGTCCAAGTTCAAAAGTTTTGAAACCCTATCTTCATGACTCTATAACTCAAAATCCAAGCTTTTTGGGCTCATGAAGCACTGTGACACTTTTGTAGTATGTAATGAGAGCTTTCATTTGAGCTTTGGATGGAAGAAAATGGTTTTGTGGTTTGGGACTTATGACCTTGCAAAGTTGGGAAAATCACCTTTTTTTCATAACTTAGAGAAATTTTAAGTTTCTTAAGATTACCCCTTTTGCAAGTAACCTCACTTTTCTTGATTTTTCTTGATGTATGATCATCCAAACCATGAGTTAACATTTTTTTTTGACTTAGGGGAGCCATGTTTGTCAAGAAATCTCAAAAGTCAAACTAGGTTTTTGGGCACAGTTGACTTTTTGTCAAATGAATTTCAAACTTTGTGATCCTTTATGAAATCAATTCCTTGGGCCAAATCAAATTTAATGGATGGATTCCATAGGTGTTTTAGAGTGTCTTGAATCATTTCCCAAGGTTTGAGATCATGTTTTGGTCAAAAGTCAAAGGTAGGGTTGACTTTTTTCCCAGAAACCCTAGTTTGTGGTCCAGATGAATTTGCATCTTTATATTGCTCATAGACCAAGTTCTTTGTGTCCATTTGAACTTGTAAGAGGATCAATATGAGATATTTGAGGTCTTCAAAACATTCCTTGAGGTTTTTGCTCATGTCTTGCTTCAAAAGTCAACTTAGGGGTGAATTAGGTCAAGAAACCCTAATTCCTGATTTTTGATGAATGCATCCCCTGAGGTTATTTTAAACTTATGATTGGATCCATGAGGTCCCTTTGAGCTTATTGGATAATGTTTTGAAGTATTGGCTCATGCCCAGATGAAATTTTCTCTCTGGAGGCCTTGGTCGACCAAAACCCTAATTTGGTGACAGTGGTGATTTTGAGGCTTGATCAGCTTAAAATGTTGCACTCTTGTGCTTGATTCTTGATATGGGAGACCTTTTGATCCTTCATGGATGTTTGAGAGGCTTGACAAGTTGAAGACCATGTCCATTCTTGATTGATCCTTTGTCTGAGTACTCTAAGAGGGTCCAAAACCCTAATTCTTGATTGAGGTGAATGCTTAACAATCTTTGAGAGGATTGATGAGGCATGCAGGTACATCCATATTGTGGTGATAATTTGTACAATAATGGGAAATCTTGTGGTCAAAATTTGGGGTATGACACTAAGCGCCTTGGTCGCACACCATAATCATGTCAAGTTTATCGTCTTGAATATGTAATTTACTATCATGACAATAATCACCTCAGAAAAATTACAATCTTGACCGCATACCATAATTATGTCAAATTTAACGTGAATCAAAACATGCGTTGATTAGTCTGTAGAATTTGACATTTTATTGTTTATTCTTCTAACGTTAGTAGGGATGTAAATGGATGGAGGCAGATAGTATGATATTCATGTCTTCCTCATTAGATAAATATGATATATGTATCCGCTGCATATTCGTGCGGGTATCCGCTAAGTAGGTAATGTGCGGATTTTAAGATACCCGCAAATATTTACAGATATCCACGAATAACATTTTTTCTAAAATTATTCTTTTAAAAAAATATTTTCATCTTCTTCTAAAGATATAAAAGTCAATATCACATAACATCCATACAATTCACTCTCAATTTAGCAACAAAATTTCATCACATGAATTTCATTCTTTTTCACCTAAATATAATAACATCTAAACATAATATCCGTACATTTCATTTTTAGCCAAAAACAAATGAAAGATATTGTAATTAGGAATTATGGTGGAAAAACGAATGACAGAGGAATAGAAAGAGACACACTGGTTGGACGGAAGAAGAGCGATATTTATTGGTTGGACGCTGGAGTTATTGAAGTGAGGTCTAGAGTATAGAAGAAGTTTAAATATGAAATAGTCAAATATGATTTGCATAGAATGTGAAAGGATTTATTTAAAGAAAACTAAATAAAAAAATAAAAATAAATATGAGAAGACTAATTACTTTAGAAGATGAAAAGACATAATATAATAAACTAATGATATTTAAATCATTTTTGTAATTTATTAACGGATACAGATATTCGCGGACACAATTATCATTAAACCCACATTTATATACATTAAAAAATTGAGTATTTAAATATCCATTCATTTTATCTGCAAATATTCATTAAGTTACCCGTCTCGTATCTATGACAGATTTTATACGCGGATACCAGCGGGTACAGATTTTTTTGTCCTCCTTAGAGGTTAGGTTGGAAGCCAAGGACATCACTTGATGAGTGGTTGGATTCTACCCATCAATATCAACATCAACCATATTATCATGCTATCAAGAACGAACTCCCAAACCCTTCATTTTGACTAACTTTAAAATTGAATTGGAGATTCAATTTACTTCTAATTTTTATGTAAACATGCCATTGTCGTGATAAGGCAATTTGACTAATGTATATGATACACTCATTGTGAGGTCTAGATCATAAATCTTCAAAAAGCATATAGTCAAAATTCTAAATTAATAGCATGGAATTTTCTTATTTGATTTAATATATTCTAGTATTTGTTTTTCATATTGGATGCACAAATCATAAAAAAAAAGTTGATGAACTCATTGGTTCTTTGCAAACTTTTGAGATTGTTATAAGTGATTGATCTGAAGATAAGAACAAGAGCATTTCATTTGTGTCCAACTCTAAAAAAAGATGAATATGAAGGTGAAGAAAGTTTTTTAGAGACTATAGCCCTTGTTGGCAAAAAGTTTAACGACTCCTTAAACAATATGGACAGAAGATGGAGAACAAATATCCCAGACAAGGTGTCAGAAATCAGTCACCTAAGCAAAGGTAAAGGAATGAAATGTTATGAATGTGAAAGGTTTAGACACATTAAAACTTAATGCCCTGCTTTTCTAAAGAAACTGAAAAAAGGATTATCAATCACTTGGCCTGAATCTGATGATGAACGTCAAGGAGAAATAATTGATAACATGATGGCTTTTACTGGGAAATATGGCTCTTGTAGTCAATCTAGTGATGAAAAGATGTTAGCAGAAGAACTTGCTGAAACATATGGAGAGTTCCTCACTGAATAGAAGGAATCTTGCTTGAGAGAAGAGAAAAAAAGAAAACCAGAAGTGCTCTACTCCTTAAAAAAGATAAGCTTGGTTCAACCATTGCGGATATGGAAGAGGAAGTCGCATTTTTAAAGTCCAAACTTGAAAATATCACAAAATATGTTTGTATGTTGAACAATGATTTTGACATGCTAGATGAGATCTTGGAGACTGGGAAAAATAAGGTTATATGGTTTCTGTTGCGGTGAAAATCGGATAACAAATTATTAATTAATTTTCATCATATTTCTTTTACAACCGACTTTGATTTATCCAAAGGAAAGGTTCAAGATCGTTAGAAAAACCTAAAGGGAAAGATCTAAAGTTCGGGGGTTGGTTACGCCTAGGGAAGGTATTAGCACCCTAAACGTCCTTAGTACTCTACGGGAACCTCTTGTTAATGTTATCTTATGTTTGCTAAAGGTTCTATGCTAAAGGTTGAAACCCTAGGGGTTAATATCTAAGTATACTCGATAAAGCATCGCACTTTACGCCTACGTATCCTCGGGAATAGAATCAAAGTATGCGTAGTTCTACTTCTACTGAATGATTGACTGTGGTCAATATTCAGAGGGGAAATGAGTGCAAGCTCATTGTAGAGTTTAAGAACTCTCTAAATTTAGTTGTAATGGACCTATGTTATGTTTAGTCAGTAGGGAAAGTGATAAATTCATTAGGATGAATATCACTAAGAGTTTAAGAACTCCTTCCTAAAGCTAGTTGTGATTTCTATGGCTCTGATGAGGCCAAGAAATAAGGTTTCTCCTAAGAAGTTACTTAGGTTAAGGTGGGGGCTATGACTTTAAGAGTCAACACTCATCACCTTCCTTTGGGATGGGGGAAAAACAGTTGATAATATACTAAGAGAATAGATAAAGACATGATAAAAGCTAAAACATTGATGAGGAGATAAAAACAACATAAGCATGAGGATGGCAATATGTTTCATGATAAAGTATGGACAAGGTGAACATGATCATAAGGACACATCAATATGCTTCAATCTTTAGGAAGACAAACATATAGAATGATATTAAGGATGACATTTAAAGAAAAATAGCATTTATATAAAAGTCAAGGATATGACAAGTCAACATGGATAGATTAATTCAAGATTTAAACAAACCATTAGTGAATTACTCAAGATCAACAAAGGTGCTCATAAACAATTAAACCAAACTTGATAATTAATTGACAACACAATTGAAATTAGCAATTAACGACACATAAGGTAATTCAAAATTAACTACATATGGATAATTAACATTTAGAAGTTAACATTTAACCATACATTAGAAATACAAAGTGACAATCTCAAAATTAAGACACAAATTGATAATTTTAAAATTAACAACATAATTGAAAATAACAATTAGCACAATTAGAGTTAACAATACATTTTAAGACATAATTGATAATTTAAAATTAAAAGCTAACAAAATAATTAACAATTAAAACTATAATTAACAATTAGAAAACGTATTAAAATTAACCATATAAATAATTAAGGAGAAAACTGGAATTAAATAAACATTAAGCAAAAATAAATAAGATAGAAGAGATTTTGAAATAAAATAGAAAAAGAAATAAACACGCAGGGGGGTGCATAAGTGATTTGGTTAGTTTTAAAAATAAAGGAAAGAAATTGGGCCAGCAGACAGGGGGCGTGGATAACAAATAAGGGCGCAAGGCCCAGGTTGGAAAAGAGAAAAGCATCAGGCGAAAAAAAACAAGAAAATGCAAAAGGGTTGATCCAAGGATCGAACCCAGGCATGGCAAGTGATAGGAAAATTATGTGCATGTGTGTGACCGTTGGGACGACGTGTTTCATCCGTTCATAACATGATTCAAATAATACATAAACCACAATAACACATGAAATTAATAAAATGAAACAACACACATCAGAACGTGTAGTAGTGGTACGTGATATCAATTGGACAATGGTATATTAATGCGCTACAAGACAAAAACCATGTAAATGGCCAATCAGGATTACGCATGGGAAAATGAAAAACATGCAGAATCTTAAAACATTATCGTGTTTCCATTTTACAACAATAAAACAAGTATTCAACTTCAAACCATCCTAAATCAATCAAAACTTAACCAAACAACATGAAATAAAAAACTAAAATGAAGTACTTCAAACATAGAACATATTGCAACCATAAGTTGAACAAACTAGTGACTATATCATGAAGAGAAAACAGAAGAAACTCAAGGTTCAAAATATGAAATCAGTTTAGGAGAAAAAGATAAAACATTTTTTGTTCATATTCTGAGTAACACACTAATCCAAAACGGTCACAAAAATATGATAACCAAACTCTTGAACTCACACACGAATGAACAAAATATTAAGAGCTCAACAACAAACTCACATGAATAAACCAAACAGTCAACATGTCTTTAAACAAATAATTCATGCAAACTCAAAACAAATACATGGACATGGCAAAGCACAAAAACCACAGCATTTAATCATGTTATCACCAACATAAACCAAAGACAACAACTGAACAGGTGTGTAATGAGTTATGGGAGGTTGAAGAATAACTATGCCACAATAATAGAAAAACCACATAAAATCATATATTATAAACCTTGAGCAGAAGAGAAACATTTGAGGTTATCTCGTGGGTTTGACATAAAGGGAGCACAATAGCAAACCAAGTTATTAAGATACATTCAACACAAGCGTTCACATCATTTAAACTCCCATCATATTTCAACAGCAGCTTTAAGAACAACACATAAACATACCAAAGAGTTCAACAACATGACTGAACTGTGAGCATGATATTGTAAGCAAGGAAAAGAACCACGAGACACTAACATTCAAAGTGACAACTTAGTAAAAGCAACCTCTGCTCCATTCAACATTAACATGAACCTTACATCCCTTAATAATAATATGCACTTATGAACAAATTTCACACCCAAACTGAACACTCAAACAAAGTATAAAGTTCAAATAATTTGGAGATAGTATCAAACAGATTGGCATGCTTCTCAAGTCATTCACACATGTAATGAGTATTACTCACATTCTAAACTTCAACCAATAAAAGACAAACCCTAGTAGGTTATCATCAAGCCAATACACATCATGCATTGTAAAGACATAGTTGGTATCATGGCATCAATCCAAAGTAAAACAGAAACAACATATGAACGTGATAACATTAACTCTCCAACCATACAAACTTCATAACCAAACTAGCCAACATGTTTTCAACACAAGCACACGTGATATTAATATTAACACTAGGGCATCTATGGATAAGTCAGAGTTTCCTCAAAACAAACTAGTTTCCAAGCAAATTGCAAGAGTTTCTTCTCCTTCCCCTAGCTAGCTCACGTGCTCCAAAGAAACAAATTTCAGAGAGGTTTTAGTGTTGTTGTTGGTGTCCCAATGAAGAGGAGAAAGGGTCCTTTTATAGGGAGCTCAGCTGGTCCATGAGAGTGAATATCCAAAGTGCTAAGAGTTTGGCTTGAGGAGAAAAATCGTGGGGAGGATTTGGGAGATGGCTGTTCTGATCACAAGGTTATGGAGCCACGTGAAATTCTCTTTGATGCCAATAGGTCAGAGAGAAATAGGTCATTTTGGTTTGTGTCCTTTGGGTTAAGGGTGTGTACGAAGGAAATGTTTATGGTAGCTTGCAAAGGTTATCAAGAAAGTACAAAAGCAAAAGCAAAGGCATCGTGCTTTTAGGGGAGAAGTGATGTTGGAAAAGATTTGGTAAGTCTGCAGAGAGTACTTGAAGAGATAAGAAAGAAATTCAAACTCAAAATTATGTGTGTTCTTGGTGCAAAACAATTTCGTATGGCCATATTCTTCACATGATATCTCTTAACTTAGTGATCTAAAATTTATGCTCTTGGGTTCAAATGAAAGCCCTTGCATAATACTTCAATGTTGATGTTGGAAAGTAGTTAAGATAATGCCTTGAATTGGTAGAAAAATGCCTCACAAGTCGTGTCCCCAAAACTGCCAAGATGAGACTTAGAAACATTTCTAAGTTAGAATTTTGACAACTTCAAGTGCCCTTCTTTGAAAATTCATAACTTAAGAATGGTTTATCCCCCTTGAGATGTTCCATATATGGTTGGAAAGCTCTCATCATGCTCTACAACTTTCATTTGGGACTCAAGTCTTGAATCCAAATGGAAAAGGGTGAAAAATGGTGCCAAAGTTGAGAAAAAGAGTGATGAAAAGTGCTGAAAATTTTTCTAAGTGTTTGGCCAAAATATCTTGCAAGCTTCATAACTCAAAAACCAAGCATTTTTAGACAAAAAGTCATATGGAACAAATTGAAGATCTTGAAGAGAGCTTTCCAATGAGCTTTGAGTCACTCCAATTGAATGTGTGATTTAGGAGTCATGGTCATTTCAAAATAGGCTATTAGGGGAAAAAAAACTCACAAATGACACCTTTCTTGATCAAAACCCTACTTCTCTTACAAGAAATCTCATGAAACTTGATGTGGATGCTTTGTATACTTCATGAGACAATATATGATGATTAGAGCCATTAATACTTTATTTGATCCAAAATTCCACAAGATTAGGGTTTCAGTCAAACCCTAATTTTGACTGTGAATGCACTAAGGTTAGATCTTGTAAACTTGCTTCTTCCTTCTCATCTAAAGGTCTTAGGAGACTCTTGAGGATGTTTATAAACCAATAGAATCAAGAATTAGGTTTTGGGAGTTCATCTTGATGAAAATCAAAGCCATTGACTGGTAAGTGTCACAGAAACCCTAATTTGGAGGCACAATGAGGCTGAGGCTCAAACTTCTCTTGTTGAGGGCCAAAAGATCTTGGGTTCTTGTTGAATGATGTCTCTTGGATATAGAGGACCTTAAGTGGTAAGTGAACCACACAAATCTTGACTTGATAGAGCCAAATTCTCAGTGATTTCTTCAGAGCAAAACCCTAATTCAAAGTTCTTGCACTGGAGATCTTTTGTTGACTTGACTTGCTTCAAAACAACTTGTGGAGCTTCATGGTGATATGTAAACCTAATTTCAACACAAAGAAACAAACTACAAGATATGGGTTAGTTTAAACAATGCAGAGATGCTCCTAAGATGTACAAAAGCTGGATGACATCTAAGGGTAAAAATTTAGGGTACAACAGTTACCCCTATTTAAATAGCTTCACCAGACGGCACGAGGAACGGAGATTCTAGGGGCATCAAGGTGAAAGGTATTTAAATATAGCAAACCAAAAATTTTGCCCTTAGATGGAATGCAAATGCTAAGGACAAACGACAGACATGCAAATGCTGACATGCCATGAACTTCTAAAATGATGATATGATGCTAGGAATGCAAAAGATGCAGACAGACCAGACACCAAGGACAACATGAAGCAAACACACAAGAAAAGCTTCGCCGGGGAAAGACGAAAGATAGTATCCACAAGAAAAAAAACTGGGGATACGACCAACCAACAAAAGAGACTCACTGGGGAGACTCCAAAAAAACACTGGGGAAAAACCAAAAGACAATCTCCACTGGGGAAAGATCTAGGGAGATAGACCACACAGGGGACAAAACAAACCCACGCTCTTCCTGGGCATGAAACCAGAAAGAAAAACCTAATCACTAGGGATCAGCCTAAAAAAGGACAGACAACCAAGCAAAGACTTCCTGGGGATTCCATACTGAAGAGTTCAAGATGGGATCTTCAAGGAAAGCCAGGAAGACAGAGACAAACTCTGCGCACCAGCTAGGAGCCTTATAAGGTTTAAAGAAATTTGTTCCAAGAAGATTAGCTTAAAGCAATTTCAGAAAAGAAACAAGATAAAGGTTCAATGTCCGACACGATTTGAACAAGAACAGTTTTAAAACAAAAGACAGTGCTTGACACGATTCAAACAAAGTCCCAATTCAAGTTCGACACGATTCGAACAAGAACGGTTTTAAAACAAGGGTCAGTGTCCGACACGATTCGAACAAAGACTCTGTTCAGGTTTGACACGATTCAAACAAGAACAAGAAAAGACAATGCTTGACGCGATTCAAGCAAGGTCCAAGTTCAAGTTTGATACGATTCAAACATGAACAAGTTCAGGTTTGACACGATTCAAACAAGAACACACAAGACGATGCTTGACGCGATTCAAACAAAGTCCAAGTTCAAGTTTGACACGATTCAAACGAGAACACATAAGACAGTGCTTGACACGATTCAAACAAAGTCCAAGTTCAAGTTTGACACGATTCAAACAAGAACATATAAGACAATGCTTGACACGATTCAAACAAAGTCTAAGTTCAAGTTTGACACGATTCAAACGAGAACACATAAAACAATGCTTGACACGATTCAAACAAAGTCTAAGTCCAAGTTTGACACGATTCAAACAAGAACACATAAGACAATGCTTGACACGATTCAAACAAAGTCTAAGTTTAAGTTTGACACGATTCAAACAAGAACACATAAGACAATGCTTGACACGATTCAAACAAAGTCTAAGTTCAAGTTTGACACGATTCAAACGAGAACAACTCTAAAAATCCTTTAAAGTTAAACTTCTTGGGGAACAGAAAAATATTTTAAAGATTCAAATCTGGCGCGCAAAGGTTAAGACCGAACAAGCACGACACAAAGTAAACCGGGAATGTCTTTACTTCACTGGGGAAATAAAGACAGGCACAACAAAAGACCACAAGCAAAACAAAGCACAAGAAGGGGGTGATGCATATGCTTAGCTATATGCTAGGAACAACGCGAACGACGCAAAGCAGGAAAGAAGAAAAGAAAACACGAGCCAACACCCTGAAACCCAAACACCAAGGATAACCGAGGCAAACTTCTTCACTGGAGATGGCAACTCCATGCCAAAAAACAGTACTGCTACCTCTTCTTGCATGAACTTGATTCCATAGAGCATCTTAATTCCAGAGTAAAACTTAGTTTATCTTTGAGTTTTCTTAGGTATAACAATATTTCCGTTTTCAAAAATCAAGTGAAAATGACAAAGTTCGCAAAGATAAAGATGATAGCATTTTAAACAATAAGATGGTTCAATAGCCGATATTCATTGAAAAATGGTGACTTGCCAAATAGCAGAGTCCCATGAAATATTACAAATGCATCAAAATGGCAATTTAGCAAAGGTTACATTGTATTCAATGACCAATAACCCTAATGACTAAGGACTCCAATTGTAGCAAAAGAAACTTGAGCTTCTCTGGGGATTCCTGGATACCAAAGAGGTGTCCTTGTCTCAAGCATAATACTTCCGCACCGAATCAGCATTCACAGGATGCACAAGCTGTTCACCGTCCACAGTTGTAAGAAAAAGTGACCCTCCTGAAAACACTGTCTTGACTACGAATGAACCTTCATAATTGGGTGCCCACTTCCCACGGGCGTCTCTTTGTGACGACAGAATCTTCTTAAGTACCAATTCGCCTACTCGAAATTCCCGAGTACGAACCTTTTTATCAAATGCTCTCTTCATCTTCTTCTGATACAACTGACCATGACACATGGCTGTCAGGCGTTTCTCATCGATTAGATTTAGCTGATTATATCTTTCTTGAACCCACCCAGCTTCAGCAAGCTTCGTTTCCATCAATATTCTCAGAGAAGGTATCTCAACTTCTATAGGGAGAACAACATCCATTCCATACACCAATGAAAAAGGGGTTGCCCCTGTTGATGTTCTGACGGACGTTCTATATCCATGTAGTGCATATGGCAACATCTCATTCCAATCCTTGTATGTTTTGACCATCTTCTGAAGAATTTTCTTGATATTCTTGTTTGCAGCTTCGACCGCTCCGTTCATCTTCGGACGATACGGTGAAGAGTTATGGTGTTCAATCTTGAAGTTATCACACAACTCCTTCATGGTTTTGTTATTCAAATTGGTTCCGTTGTCAGTTATGATTATGCTCGGGATCCCATAACGACAAATGATATTGTTCTTAATGAAGCGAGCAACTACTTGCTTAGTCACGTTCGTATAAGAGGCGGCTTCCACCCACTTGGTAAAGTAATCTATAGCCACCAAAATGAAGCGATGCCCATTAGACGCTTTAGGCTCAATTGCCCCAATCATGTCGATGCCCCACATAGAGAACGGCCAGGGCGATGATAACACATTCAACAGAGTAGGAGGAACATGCATTTTGTCTGCATAAATCTGACATTTATGGCATTTCCTAGCGTACTGGATGCAATCAGTCTCCATAGTCAACCAATAGTATCCAGCCCTCAAAATCTTTCTAACCATGGCATGTCCATTGGTGTGAGTGCCAAAAGCTCCTTCATGAATATCATGGATTAACAAATCTGCTTCTCTCTTATCGACACATCTTAACAAAACCATATCATGATTCCTTTTGTACAGTACACCGTTGCTGATAAAGAATTTGGCTGACAATCTTCGTAGAGTCTTCTTATCAAGAGCGGAGGCGTTGGCCAAGTATTCTTGATTCTTTAGGAAGTTCAAAATGTCATGAAACCAAGGTTTGCCGTCTGATTCCTCTTCAATGGCCTGGCAGTAGGCGGGCTCGGTCCTCTTTCCAATACTGATTACTGGGTCTTCGTTGATAAATCTAACTTGCCACATCGAAGCCAGTGTTGCCAAAGCATCAGCCACATGATTCTCAGTGCGTGGAACATGTCGAAAAGTTATCTCATCGAAACACTTAATCAACTCTAAAGCATATGCCTGATAAGGGATAAGCTTCTCATCTTTTGTCTCCCACTCGCCTCTGATTTAATAAATGACCAGAGCAGAGTCACCCATAACCTCAAGAAAGCAGATTCCAAGATCGATTGCAGCTTCCAGACCCAGAATGCATGCTTCATACTCAGCAATATTATTCGTACACCAAAAATCCAATCTAGCTGTAAAAGGGGTGTAGCCACCTTCAGGATTAATTATAACAACACTTACTCCATGCCCCTTGTAATTGGACGAACCGTCGAACATCATCTTCCATCTATACCCAACCCTAGGATCTTCTTCAGAACTTGACTCTTCACAATCCTTCACTGCCATAATATCCTCGTCAGGGAAATCAAATTTGAGTGGTTCATAGTCTTCAACTGGTTGATCGGAAAGATATTCTGAAAGAACACTTCCTTTGATGGCCTTTTGAGTGACATACTGAATGTCATATTCAGATAATAACATGTGCCAGCGGGCAAGTCTACCCGATTGAGCGGGTTTCTCGAAAATGTACTTTATCGGATCCATCTTGGAAATCAACAAGGTAGTATGACAAATCAGGTACTGTCTCAGGCGTTTGGCAGCCTAAGCCAAAGCGCACCAAGTCTTTTCCAGTAGTGAGTAACGACTTTCACTGTCTGTAAACTTCTTGCTCAGATAATAAATTGCATGTTCTTTCCGACCTGTCTCATCATGTTGTCCCAAAACACAGCCCATAGATTCCTCTAAAACAGTCAAATACAGAAAGAGGGGTCTCCCAGGAACCGGAGGAACCAAAATAGGAGGCTCTTGGAGATAACTTTTGAGCTTCTCAAAAGCCTGCTGACAGTCTGCATTCCATTCTACTGGCTGATTCTTACGGAGTAATTTTAAAATTGAAGCACATATCGGAGTCATGTTGGAGATGAACCTGGAGATGTAATTCAAACGGCCCAAAAATCCTCTGACTTGAGACTCTGTTTGTGGAGCTGGCATTTCTTGAATTGCTCGCACTTTATCTGGATCCACTTCAATGCCCTTCTGGCTGACAATGAAACCTAATAACTTCCCAGATCTGACTCCAAAGGTACACTTCGCAGGGTTTAACCTCAACTAATACTTTCGCAGTCTCTTAAACAATTTTAACAAATGGTCTACGTGATCCTCCTCACTCTGTGATTTGGCTATCATATCGTCCACATACACTTCAATCTCTTTGTGGATCATATCATGAAACAGGGTTACCATAGCTCTCTGGTAAGTTGCCCCAGCATTCTTCAATCCAAAAGGAATAACCTTGTAATAATAAGTACCCCACGGGGTAATGAAAGTAGTCTTGTCCTTATCGGCTGGATCCATTCTAATCTGATTGTAGCCTGAAAAACCATCCATAAACGAGAACATTGCGAAACGAGCTGTGTTGTCTACCAGTGTGTCGATATGTGGTAGAGGAAAATCATCCTTGGGACTAGCTTTGTTAAGATCCCTATAATCCATGCACATTCGCACCTTTTCATTCTTCTTCATAACTGGAACAATATTAGCTACCCATTCTGGATATTTGGAAACTACTAAAAATCCGGCATCCAACTGTCTTTTAACTTCATCTCAGATTTTGAGGGCCATGTCAGGATGACTTCTGCGAAGCTTTTGTTTTACTGGCGGGCACTCAGGCTTGAGCGGTAACTTGTGGACCACAATATCTGTATCTAAACCAGGCATATCTTGGTAGGACCAAGCAAACACGTCCACATATTCCTCAAGGAGTGAAATCAACCGTTGTCTAATTTCTGGCTTCAGGGATGCCCCAATCTCGACCTCTTTCCTCTCTTCCTCCGTGCCAAGATTGATGACGTCCACCTGCTCTTCATGAGGCTGGAGATCCGTATACTGGTAGTCACACATATCTGCTAGATCTTTCGGCACTTCATAATCTTCTTCCTCCTCAGCTTGATAGGCAGGGGAGTCGAAGTCAATGGTAAGATCAGGGTCATTGAATACAATGGGTTTATGATTCATTCTGCATGGTAGAATGACTTATATTATTAAAATGCACAACAATTCAAGAACATGCGAGATGAAAATGTTTTTGAAAAGACCGCCATTTTTAGAAACGGAATGCAGTAAAGTAAAGACAACAAGAATTTTGCAAAAAAGTCATTTCATTGATTGAAAACGGAGGCCCGTACAAAATAATCCACTAGCTTTGGGCAAGACTAGGGAAATGAAAACAACAAATCAAACAAGTTACTCTAGTTCTGGGTACACAGTTGGGATCTCTACAGACTCCCAGTTGCTTAAAGCACCCTCCTGGCAAAAAACCAAACGATCAATGTCTTCCTCTTCTTCAGCACTTCCAATGATTGCGTGGACATGATGTCAATCTCTGACGAATGTTTCCTGCACAGTCTTTATCTTCATCCTTCTTCTTCTTGTACTTGAAGCAGCCTCATCTTTCGGAGTTGGTCTGTAACCCAACCCCTGATGTCGGTCTCTCTTCTCAATCTCAATAACTTCTCCCCAACCTGCGGGCACGCCTTCTCGAATGGCAGACTGGATACTCTTATACGAAGCAAAGGATGGATATTCTGGTACCACTGGCTTCTCATTGTCGATCATAACTGCATTGGCTATTTCCAAGGCTTGGAAAGAAGTTTCCAAAGCATCTTCGTCCGCTTCAATGTAACGAAACGAGGACAGGTTACTGACCATTAAGTCCTCTTCACCGTGTATGATAACTAACTTTTCATCAGCCACGAACTTCATCTTCTGATGTAAGGTAGAGGTTACAGCACCAGCTTCGTGGATCCAGGGTCTTCCGAGCAAACAACTATAGGCAGGGTTAATGTCCAGAACTTGAAACAGAATATTGAATTCTTGAGGTCCAATCAAAACCGGTAGCTCAATTTCCCCCATCACCGATCTTCGTGACCCATCAAAGGCTTTAACAATTAACGATGTGGGTTTCATGATCCCTCCTTTGTATGCCAATTTATCGAGAGTTCTCTTCGGTAAAACATTCAGAGAAGATCCTGTATCTACAAGGACCCTAGCCAACGTGTCTTCCTGACATGTCATGGATATGTGCAGAGCAAGATTGTGTTTCCGACCTACTTGGGTCAACTCTTCATCACTAAAACTGAGTGTATTGCATGCGGTAATGTTAGCAACAACATGATCAAACTGCTCGGTGGTAATATCTTGAGCTACATGAGCCTGAGCCAATACTTTCTGCAGTGCTGATCGGTGAGCTGGTGAATTAATCAACAGAGATAAAACAAAAATTTTCGACGGGGTTTGGTGGAGCTGATCCACAACCCTATAATCACTTCTTTTTATTATTCTGAGAAATTCTTCGTCATACTCTTTGGAGATCACTTCTTTACCTTTATCATTGACGGGTACATGACTAACACCTTTTTTGCTGGACGCTTCTTTGTTCACAGGGGTACAAATCCTTCCACTCCTCATCATTCTCCCTGTTCCTACTATACTGGACACATTCTTCTCATCAGCCCCCACCTCTTTCCTTGGGACTGGTTCTTCTATAACGACCCCCACCTCTTTCCTTGGGATCATTTCATCCTTCTTCTCTCCACTTGTAATGTCTTCATAGATCCACGGCACCGCTTTGGTTCCTCTGAACCTGAATGGGACTGGTCTTGGGAAGTTATTTCGCCTGACATGATTAACAGGAGAAACAGCTTCAGGCCTGTTGAATCTTGGAACTAATTGTTTAAACACAGGACTCACAGTACTTTCCCCTGGACTGTTGAACACAGGAACTACTGCTATGTATTCTTCTTCCTCAAACACTGGCACTTGCTTTGGTAAATTGAACACTGGTTCAATCACTGCTACTTCGTCTTCCTTTCGAAAAACCTGTAAGAAACCTTCATTAATCAATTGCTGAATATCATCTCGAACCAACTGGCACCCTTCACTACTACCATCACACTCTTCACAATCGTCATGGCAAACTTTGACCAAACCGGCACTGAATAGCTTGGCATGAAACATTCTCAAGGGAGTTTTAATCTTCACTACGTCTAAGACCAACACTTCATCATTCTCGTCTTCGATAGCATTAGCTGACCCATGTGTGGGCAAGGGGTTGCTCTTCACATTTGGCTGGCTGTTATCGAAAGATAGAATGTTCTTCTCCATCAAACTTTTCACTAGATTCTTTAATGCCAAACATCCTTAATCATGACCTACCCCTCCTTGATGGAAATCACAGGTTGCATTAAGGTTATAGAACTGCATAGACTTTTCGGATGGTGGCCCCAATGGACTGGTAACAACTAACCCTTGTTCCACCAATGAAGGATATAATGCTTTATACGTCATTGGTATGGGTAGAAAACTTGGTGTTACCGCCTGTCTTCTTTGAGGGGTATTTTGCTGTGGCGCTGGCCGCCGTTGCTGCTGGTAATTCTGATTCTGATTCCTCGGCCACTATTGCTGATTTGGTGGCTGGGGAATAGGAACTTGTTGGTTCACCTGATGATTAAAAGTGGGTGTAACAGACGCCACGTATGGTTGTTGTGCGAACTACATAGGGTAAACTGGCTGTTGAGGAAAACTGGGACCTGGTTGTGGTTGGAATAGAGATCGCTTCCAACTAGGATTCTGCTTCTTCCCTGTCATGACAGCGTTAATCTCGCCTTCCTTTTTCTTATGAAAATTACCCGGAGACCTCTTGACACCGGCGCTAGTGGCACTGTTAGGTGAACTGGCTACCTTTCCACTTTTCAGACCTGCTTCCACCTTCATACCAATTGCGATGATATCAAAGAAATTGGCACCAATATTGCTAATCATTTTCTCATAGAATTCAGGTTTTACAGTGTCCACAAACCAATCAGCTAATTCCTTCTCAGTCAATGGTGGTTCCACCTGTGATGCAGTCTCTCTCCATCTTTGAGCATATTCTTTGAATGACTCAGTGTTTTTCTGAGTCATGGTCAATAACTGTCTATGATCAGGAGCTAAATCCAAGTTATACTTATAGTGCTTTATGAAGACATCCATAACATCTTGGAAACATTTGATCTGAGACTGGTCTAAGCTTAAGTACCACTTTGCGGCAGCGCCCTTCAGGCTGTCATGGAAACAATGGATCATTAACTTATCGTTATCCATATATGCCTCCATTATTCGGAGATACATGACCAAATGTGCCTTAGGACACGTAGCACCAGAGTACAATTCGAAGCTTGGTAGTTTGAATTTTGGTGGAATTACTAGGTTAGTGACCAGACACATATCCTTAAGGTCTGAACTGAAGACATTATCTCCCTCCATAGCCTTCAGCTTTCTCTGCATAATCTCCATATTGGCTCTTAATTTCTCATTACTTTCATCTTCTGCTACAGACATATTGTCATAATTAAGATGATGAGGGTTCTGAAAAACAGGTTGGAACTGGGTCTGCACCACAGGCGGAGCATAAGTTGGAATAGCTTGTTGATTCTCACCAAACAACGGCACAGCTTGCTGCGTGGACTGAGGAGCTGTGGCTCGTATAAACTCAAATGGCATCCCTAGAGTGGGGTTTACAACAGGTACAACTGGCGGCTCTACAGTAGTAGCGACGACCTCTGAGACTACAGTGGCCTGCGTATCCATCATTGCTCGTATAACACTTAAAGCTTCCATGATCTGCCCCATTCCTATTCTCAATTCACTGAGCTCGTCATTAACTTGATCCAGATTCTCACAATTCTCAGACATCTTTTCTCTTCAAGCCTGGTCTGGATGTTGCAACAATGTAGAGAGATCAGGGTGATGGTTCTGAAGAAGACAAAACGACGATGAGACACGGCAGAATGCACATGCATATGCAAAGATGCAAATGAGGATGGACATGCAAATGCAAGCTAAACTATCAAGAAACCAAAGAAATTTTGCAAATAATGTAGATAATAGATTCTTGATAAAATAACTTCTTCATTCAAGAGTTTGGCGAATATTACATCCGGAGCAGGGTATTCTCATACTCCAAAATACATAAGTAGAAATACATCAAAATGGAAAGGTACAACAGTAACATAAAGGTCAATAATAACACTAGAAATTGAATCCGTCGGTTGATGATCCTTCTCCTCCACTGATTACCCTCATTATTTTGATGATGCGCTCCTTTGTTTCCTCCTTTGCGAGAACCAATTCTCCTAACTCCTCCATCATCTTCTGCTTTGTCTTTGTAGGGGATTCATGGCAAGGACGTGGCTTCATCATTACACGGGCTATGTCACGAGACCATTGCAAATGAGCCTCCGTGACCGGGCATTCTGCCTTCCAGAGTTGTCTGTTAATCTGGCTCCAAGCGCGACTTAAACGCATCTTCATCTCAAAACCTCCCCTTTCATCATAGAACATCATCTGCATATATTCGTCATCTGGAAGTCCTTCCTTCAGATGACCCAACTGACGGCGCGCGAGGACAGGGTTGTAATTGATACAACCGTTTCTTCCCATGAGAAGTACGTTGGGGCAGTCCCCACAGCTGTGGATTATGGTGATTCCCTCGTCGATTGAATCATACCATTCAATGTCGGTATGCTTCAGTTCCATCAGTTTTTTAGACCAAATCTTACAGTCCTCAACCTCCCAAAAAGTTGGAGTCTTCGGCAGATACGAAACGAACCACTTGTAAAAGAGGGCCACGCAGCAAACAATCGGCCCACAACCTCTAGTATACCTGGTCTGCATGGAATGGTAAATATCAGCCAGCAGTGTTGGGACTGTATTGTTGACTGCAAACAGCTGAATGGCCTGGGTGTCCACAAAATCCTTGGCATTTGGGAACAAAAACAGACCATAAATCATTAGTGCTAGAGTTGATTCAAACAAAGCTTCACTTCCCCTATTCTTGAAGTACAGAGCTTTTTCCATCAAGAACTGGGCTGGCAACCCCAGCTTTCCTCCCTTGTTGGTCAGGTTGGCTTGGATATCAAATAGTCTAATTCTGGTTATTCTGGCGATGTCTCTGGCAGATTCTTCGATTCCAGAAAAGACAGGAGCTTCTCTGATCGGAATTCCTATCATGGCCGAGAACTCTTCCAAGGTTGGCACCAACTGGAATTTAGGGAATAAGAAACAGCGGTACGCCGGATGATACAGCTGGACCAAGACTTCAAGAGGCCCCACAGTTATTGGTGTCTTCATCAGTGGTATGACACACCCATATCTCTCAGCGAAGGCTGACTGGTCTTCAATCATCTCTCCTAACCACAATAGGCGCTCCACCTCTGGTAATTCAAAGAAGTAAGGCCAAACTCTTTTTCCTGCAGCATCCATTTCTACAAAATCTGCAAAACAAGATTAGTAACTTGATAGCTTAGCAAGAATGCAATGCAAAGTTTCATGGAATTCAAACACTCGTAAAATATCGGAGAAATATCAAAAGACCTCATTTCATTAAATAAAAGTGAATTACAATAGTTGATACACTTTCAAAAAACCCTAAACATGAAGCTAAATAAAAACTAGAAAGTCCTAAGGATATTCTCCCAAGAGTCGTAGCTTGAGTCTTCTGATTTCTTTCTCCATCTGATCTCTTTCTGCGACAAGATTATCGACGATCGTCTTCCAAGCTGTAGGCTGAACAATAGGAGAACTTGGGCCTTCTTGGACCTTCCTTTTCTTGTAAGAGGTCAGTTCTTCATCCTTGGCGCGTAGCTGTTTTCGAAGTTCAAAATTTTCCTCAACAACCACCTGATGCTTGAGTTTCCATGCTTCCTCGGACCGCTGGGTTTGTCTCAATGATATCTCTAACTCCTCTTCTTTTGACATGAAATACAGAATAGGTTCTTCTTTCATGGGTATTGGTTCCTCCCTCTTGTATGGCATCTTCAATTCAATGGCTCGCTTGCAGACCCACTGAAGATATGGTTCCAAAGAAACACAATTGGGTTTCCCTAAGAAGCTACTTTCTCTTTTACACTTGCTATCCCAGGCTTTTAAGATTGAATCCCTTTGCTCTTCATTCTTATCATACTCCTCAAAATAAATTCCCTCTATATGGATGCTTAGAGGTTTATCCTTCATAGGGTATCCTAATTGACGGCGTGCCAACAACGGATTGTAACTGATCCCACCTTTGATGCCAAGAAGGGGCACGTTGTTATACGGGCCACAACTGTCTGATATTGAGATTTTGTCGTACACTCGATTGTACCAGTCGATGTCAACATGAGAAAGGGCCATAATCTTCTTAGACCACCATCCCTTCTTAGGATCCCAAAATGCACCTTTCTTTGGTAAGTGTGAAACGAACCATCTATATATCACAGGAATGCAGCAAGTGATCTGTCCATTACCATGGGCATTTCTCGTATGGACTGAGTGGTAGGCTTCAGCAAGTAAGGTAGGTATAGGATTCTGCTTTAGGAAAATTTTGATTGCATTTAAATCCACGAAGTTATCAAAGTTTGGGAACAAAAAGAGTCCATAGATGAGTAGAGCAAAAACAGCTTCAAAGGCGACCTTGTTGGAATGTTTAGTAAAGTAACGAGCTTTTTCAAACAGGAACTTAGCAGGCAATCCAAAAATTCTTCCCTTGGAGATTAAGTTGTCTTTGATGTCAACTAATTCCAAGTGAGTCTCCTTAGCTATCTTTTCCTCTTTTGGGTCTCTGTTGAAGATGGAAAATGGAGAATCATCCTTGACGGGTAAACCAACTATCTGAGAATATTCTTCAAGTGTAGGCAAGAGTTGATAGTCGGGAAAGGTGAAACAATGATACTTTGGATCATAGAACTGAAGCAAAGTTGAAAGGATTCCTTCATCAACACTTTTTGTCAATAATATCCACAAATTCCCATATCTGTCTTTGAATCCTTTGGGGTCTGTTAGCAAATCTCCCAATCTCCTTAGGTCATCCAACTTAGGGTTCTTGAAAGTGTATTTCACTGTTTTCCTTCTTGATTCGTCCATGATATTTCTGTGACATTAAAAAGAAGTATGAGTTCCATGAAACTGATATGCTTATGCTTATACTAAATGGATGCAACAAACACAAACAAATACAAACACAAGCACATAAAGGTTTGGGTTAAGAAGTGTGAAGCTAAGGTTCACCCTCCCATTGGTATATACTATGGTTTTCACCTGCCGAACAAGGTTCTAATGGGTTCCTAGAGTCTACGATCCATCTTTCGGATTTTGTCGACTTCCCAAATGACTTGGTAATCAACAAAATTCTCAAGAGAACCTTGTCTGAGTGTAGTATCGCGTGACAACTAATTCAGAAATAGACTCCATCATGGTCACCGCACTACATCTAAAAGGCTTAAGTGGGGTTTGGTAACTACGGTTCTCAACCTCAATGGCACATACATTGAGAGTAGCACGTTTTCACGAAAAGGATCGTTCAACATGACTAAACTCTCAAGAAGGCCTAAGCTGAGTGATGGTGTCTCAAGTTAACTTTTTCAGGAATCGACTCCTTCAAAACCCCCTTGAATATACCATCGTCCTATCATAAGTGCACTCAAAATCCGGGTATAGGATTTATCTCACTCATAGATATCAACCCAAATCAAACAGGATAATCAAAACAAGAACATATATACAAGCAGATATGACATACAGGCGATCATCCAAGTAGATAAGCAAAACATGAATAACATAAAGACAAGATAGGCTTAACCCTCTTAGGAAAGGACCAACAATAGGTCTAAATTTTCCCCAGTGAAGTCGCCATTTCTGTTACGGTGAAAATCGGATAACAAATTATTAATTAATTTGCATCATATTTCTTTTACAACCGACTTTGATTTATCCAAAGGAAAGGTTCAAGATCGTTAGAAAAACCTAAAGGGAAAGATCTAAAGTTCGGGGGTTGGTTACGCCTAGGGAAGGTATTAGCACCCTAAACGTCCGTAGTACTCTACGGGAACCTCTTGTTAATGTTATCTTATGTTTGCTAAAGGTTCTATGCTAAAGGTTGAAACCCTAGGGTTAGTATCTAAGTATACTCGATAAAGCATCGCACTTTACGCCTACGTATCCTCGGGAATAGAATCAGAGTATGCGTAGTTCTACTTCTACTGAATGATTGACTGTGGTCAATATTCAGAGGGGAAATGAGTGCAAGCTCATTGTAGAGTTTAAGAACTCTCTAAATTTAGTTGTAATGGACCTATGTTATGTTTAGTCAGTAGGGAAAGTGATAAATTCATTAGGATGAATATCACTAAGAGTTTAAGAACTCCTTCCTAAAGCTAGTTGTGATTTCTATGGCTCTGATGAGGCCAAGAAATAAGGTTTCTCCTAAGAAGTTACTTAGGTTAAGGTGGGGGCTATGACTTTAAGAGTCAACACTCATCACCTTCCTTTGGGATGGGGGAAAAACAGTTGATAATATACTAAGAGAATAGATAAAGACATGATAAAAGCTAAAACATTGATGAGGAGATAAAAACAACATAAGCATGAGGATGGCAATATGTTTCATGATAAAGTATGGACAAGGTGAACATGATCATAAGGACACATCAATATGCTTCAATCTTTAGGAAGACAAACATATAGAATGATATTAAGGATGACATTTAAAGAAAAATAGCATTTATATAAAAGTCAAGGATATGACAAGTCAACATGGATAGATTAATTCAAGATTTAAACAAACCATTAGTGAATTACTCAAGATCAACAAAGGTGCTCATAAACAATTAAACCAAACTTGATAATTAATTGACAACACAATTGAAATTAGCAATTAACGACACATAAGGTAATTCAAAATTAACTACATATGGATAATTAACATTTAGAAGTTAACATTTAACCATACATTAGAAATACAAAGTGACAATCTCAAAATTAAGACACAAATTGATAATTTTAAAATTAACAACATAATTGAAAATAACAATTAGCACAATTAGAGTTAACAATACATTTTAAGACATAATTGATAATTTAAAATTAAAAGCTAACAAAATAATTAACAATTAAAACTATAATTAACAATTAGAAAACGTATTAAAATTAACCATATAAATAATTAAGGAGCAAACTGGAATTAAATAAACATTAAGCAAAAATAAATAAGATAGAAGAGATTTTGAAATAAAATAGAAAAAGAAATAAACACGCAGGGGGGTGCATAAGTGATTTGGTTAGTTTTAAAAATAAAGGAAAGAAATTGGGCCAGCAGACAGGGGGCGTGGATAACAAATAAGGGCGCAAGGCCCAGGTTGGAAAAGAGAAAAGCATCAGGCGAAAAAAAAACAAGAAAATGCAAAAGGGTTGATCCAAGGATCGAACCCAGGCATGGCAAGTGATAGGAAAATTATGTGCATGTGTGTGACCGTTGGGACGACGTGTTTCATCCGTTCATAACATGATTCAAATAATACATAAACCACAATAACACATGAAATTAATAAAATGAAACAACACACATCAGAACGTGTAGTAGTGGTACGTGATATCAATTGGACAATGGTATATTAATGCGCTACAAGACAAAAACCATGTAAATGGCCAATCAGGATTACGCATGGGAAAATGAAAAACATGCAGAATCTTAAAACATTATCGTGTTTCCATTTTACAACAATAAAACAAGTATTCAACTTCAAACCATCCTAAATCAATCAAAACTTAACCAAACAACATGAAATAAAAAACTAAAATGAAGTACTTCAAACATAGAACATATTGCAACCATAAGTTGAACAAACTAGTGACTATATCATGAAGAGAAAACAGAAGAAACTCAAGGTTCAAAATATGAAATCAGTTTAGGAGAAAAAGATAAAACATTTTTTGTTCATATTCTGAGTAACACACTAATCCAAAACGGTCACAAAAATATGATAACCAAACTCTTGAACTCACACACGAATGAACAAAATATTAAGAGCTCAACAACAAACTCACATGAATAAACCAAACAGTCAACATGTCTTTAAACAAATAATTCATGCAAACTCAAAACAAATACATGGACATGGCAAAGCACAAAAACCACAGCATTTAATCATGTTATCACCAACATAAACCAAAGACAACAACTGAACAGGTGTGTAATGAGTTATGGGAGGTTGAAGAATAACTATGCCACAATAATAGAAAAACCACATAAAATCATATATTATAAACCTTGAGCAGAAGAGAAACATTTGAGGTTATCTCGTGGGTTTGACATAAAGGGAGCACAATAGCAAACCAAGTTATTAAGATACATTCAACACAAGCGTTCACATCATTTAAACTCCCATCATATTTCAACAGCAGCTTTAAGAACAACACATAAACATACCAAAGAGTTCAACAACATGACTGAACTGTGAGCATGATATTGTAAGCAAGGAAAAGAACCACGAGACACTAACATTCAAAGTGACAACTTAGTAAAACCAACCTCTGCTCCATTCAACATTAACATGGACCTTACATCCCTTAATAATAATATGCACTTATGAACAAATTTCACACCCAAACTGAACACTCAAACAAAGTATAAAGTTCAAATAATTTGGAGATAGTATCAAACAGATTGGCATGCTTCTCAAGTCATTCACACATGTAATGAGTATTACTCACATTCTAAACTTCAACCAATAAAAGACAAACCCTAGTAGGTTATCATCAAGCCAATACACATCATGCATTGTAAAGACATAGTTGGTATCATGGCATCAATCCAAAGTAAAACAAAAACAACATATGAACGTGATAACATTAACTCTCCAACCATACAAACTTCATAACCAAACTAGCCAACATGTTTTCAACACAAGCACATGTGATATTAATATTAACACTAGGGCAGCCATGGATAAGTCAGAGTTTCCTCAAAACAAACTAGTTTCCAAGCAAATTGCAAGAGTTTCTTCTCCTTCCCCCAGCTAGCTCACGTGCTCCAAAGAAACAAATTTCAGAGAGGTTTTAGTGTTGTTGTTGGTGTCCCAATGAAGAGGAGAAAGGGTCCTTTTATAGGGAGCTCAGCTGGTCCATGAGAGTGAATATCCAAAGTGCCAAGAGTTTTCCTTGAGGAGAAAAATAGTGGGGAGGATTTGGGAGATGGCTGTTCTGATCACAAGGTTATAGAGTCACGTGAAATTCTCTTTGATGCCAATAGGTCAGAGAGAAATAGGTCATTTTGGTTTGTGTCCTTTGGGTTAAGGGTGTGTACGAAGGAAATGTTTATGGTAGCTTGCAAAGGTTATCAAGAAAGTACAAAAGCAAAAGCAAAGGCAGTGTGCTTTTAGGGGAGAAGTGATGTTGGAAAAGATTTGGTAAGTCTGCAGAGAGTACTTGAAGAGATAAGAAAGAAATTCAAACTCAAAATTATGTGTGTTCTTGGTGCAAAACAATTTCGTATGGCCATATTCCTCACATGATATCTCTTAACTTAGTGATCCAAAATTCATGCTCTTGGGTTCAAATGAAAGCCCTTGCATAATACTTCAATGTTGATGTTGGAAAGTAGTTAAGATAATGCCTTGAATTGGTAGAAAAATGCCTCACAAGTCGTGTCCCCAAAACTGCCAAGATGAGACTTAGAAAAATTTCTAAGTTAGAATTTTGACAACTTCAAGTGCCCTTCTTTGAAAATTCATAACTTGAGAATGGTTTATCCCCTTGAGATGTTCCACATATGGTTGGAAAGCTCTCATCATGCTCTACAACTTTCATTCGGGACTCAAGTCTTGAATCCAAATGGAAAAGGGTGAAAAATGGTGCCTAAGTTGAGAAAAAGAGTGATGAAAAGTGCTAAAAAAATTTCTAAGTGTTTGGCCAAAATATCTTGCAAGCTTCATAACTCAAAAACCAAGCATTTTTAGACAAAAAGTCATATGGAACAAATTGAAGATCTTAAAGAGAGCTTTCCAATGAGCTTTGAGTCACTCTAATTGGATGTGTGATTTAGGAGTTATGGTCATTTCAAAATAGGCTATTAGGGGAAAAAAACTCACAAATGACACCTTTCTTGGTCAAAACCCTACTTCTCTTGCAAGAAACCTCATGAAACTTGATGTGGATGCTTTGTATACTTCATGAGACAATATATGATGATTAGAGACATTAATACTTTATTTGATCCAAAATTCCAAAAGATTAGGGTTTCAGTCAAACCCTAATTTTGACTGTGAATGCACTGAGGTTAGATCTTGTAAACTTGCTTCTTCCTTCTCATCTAAAGGTCTTAGGAGACTCTTGAGGATGTTTATAAACCAATAGAATCAAGAATTAGGGTTTGGGAGTTCATCTTGATGAAACTCAAAGCCATTGACTGGTAAGTGTCACAGAAACCCTAATTTGGAGGCACAATGAGGCTGAGGCTCAAACTTCTCTTGTTGAGGGCCAAAAGATCTTGGGTTCTTGTTGAATGATGTCTCTTGGATATAGAGGACCTTAAGTGGTAAGTGAACCACACAAATCTTGACTTGATAGAGCCAAATTCTCAGTGATTTCTTCAGAGCAAAACCCTAATTCAAAGTTCTTGCACTGGAGATCTTTTGTTGACTTGACTTGCTTCAAAACAACTTGTGGAGCTTCATGGTGATATGTAAACCTAATTTGAGCACAAAGAAACAAACTACAAGATATGGGTTAGTTTAAACAATGCAGAGATGCTCCTAAGATGTACAAAAGCTGGATGACATCTAAGGGTAAAAATTTAGGGTACAACAGTTTCACTACAGCTCCATGAACAAAAATATCAATTTTCCCTTTAAGAAATTTGTTGCTTCTGAAAAGAAAACTCGATTTTTGATGAAGGATCACATGTCCTAGAATCTTGCTCAGCATGTGTGCCCCCACAAGAAAGGCAACAAGAAATCATCTTGGAGGTGTCACCACTGTGGTAATATGGCCATATAAGACCATTTTGCTATAGACTGTATGATTATCCTAAATTTTATAGTCAACTAAGCCCTAAGAGAAAGAAGGGTAAGAAAACTCAATCTAAGAAGGTGTGGAAACCCAAGGAAATTGTCACATGTCTTATATCATAAACTTCTCTTAGAGTTTCATCAAGAGAAGACTAGTATTTTCATAGTGGGTGCTTAAAGCACATGACTGGTAAAAAGAGTTATCTTGAAGAATTGAAGCCCTACTCTAATTGTTATGTTAACTTTGGTAATGGAGCTAGAGGAAGAGTCAAAGGACTTTGGTAATGGAGCTAGAGGAAGAGTCAAAGGTACAGGCAAACTAGTTAGTCTAGGTTTTCCTTGTATTGGTGATGTGTTGTCGGTAGAAGGATTAACTGCTAACTTGATCAACATAAGTCAACTATGTGATCAAGGTATGAATGTTAGCTACAACAAGTCTGAATGTATTGTCTCTAGAAAGAGGTGCTAATGAAGGGTTCAAGATCCAAATACAACTGTTATAAGTGAATCTCTCAGCCCTCATCCAAGGTTAAGAGCATGGAGGAGATCATATATAAATGTGATGTAAAGGGATTTCCAAAACTCATGATTGAAGAGGGCAAAATTTATGGAGCGTGTCAAATTGGGAAGCAAACCAAGATGTTATACAAGATGTTTCAACATCCTACTCATGTTTCTGAATTACCACTTATGTACTTTATGAGACTCGTGTAAAGAGTTGTCATTGAAGGGAATGCTGATGGTCAGGCTGAAGGTCCTCCTAACATTGAACAATCAACAACGTTTCAGAAGAAGAAACTAAAGAAGATTAGTGATTATGGCACAATTCTTCCTATTAGGGTTCCTTCTCATAATTATGGAATTTCCACTATTCAAAATCAAGGTATTGTGTTGGGTGAAGTATAAATTGGTGTTCCTCTTGGTATGGTGAATCTCAAGAATAAGTTGTATGACAGGAAACATGTCCTAGATATTGTTCCCCATAATATTCCACATTTTGATGATGTGACACCTGATAATAATTTTGTGAGTGATGATGATCATGTCTATGAAGATGTTGAGGTTCATATCATTGTAGCCCATGTTGAGCTGTTAATAAC
Source organism: Lathyrus tuberosus (assembly GCA_022829125.1). Taxonomy (NCBI): domain Eukaryota; kingdom Viridiplantae; phylum Streptophyta; class Magnoliopsida; order Fabales; family Fabaceae; genus Lathyrus; species Lathyrus tuberosus. The sequence goes on along the minus strand of JALAZF010000196.1, from coordinate 5,339,272 downwards.
AATAATAAGAAAAGGTATTGGATTGTTACTAGAAAAAAGGCTCAACTTGTAGAACAATACTATGTTGAAGACTCTTCTCCTATTGCTCATCTTGAAGCCATCAGAATGTTGCTAGGTTTGTCTTGTAGCCTTATGTTCACTCTTTATTAGATGGATGTGAAAAGTGCCTCCCTCAATAGGTACTTGAATGTATATGTCAGCAGGATGTGCAAGACAACCTGTATGACACGTTGGTGACTGAGTGTCCAACTCAGAGGAAGAATGGGCAAGTTGTCTCTGTTAATTCTGAAGTGAATGATATGGTAAATAATGTGAAAGAAAACATTGATGATGTTAATGATTCTGTCAGTGCTAATGAGGGTTCTATCCACAAGAACAATGGAGTTCATGTTGTATCTGCTCCTGTCAATGAAGGTGTTACTAAAGATGTTGTTCTTAGTAAAAGGTTAGACAAAAAGTCAAACAAAAGGGTGGAAAATATAAAGGTTGTGTTGAAGGCTAAAAGGACTCCTTCCAAGAATATCCCTACTCCTACCAAGGCAAAGAATACACCCAAGAAGAATAATAAATATGTGGTTGTTAGTAAGAAATCTTCTAGGAAGAAAATGTATGTAGCTTATCATAGAAGAATGGATATTGAAAAAGAACATTGTGTTGAATCATTGGAATATAATGAAATTTCTGAGCCTTTTAGTGATGCTCAATTATTGAAGACAATGTTGAATGATGAATTTGATTATCCTATGTTGATGAAGTAATTTGTGATTAAGAATGATGGTATTCCTCATGGGTTGTTGAATTTTAGTTATAAGTTGTTTCTTGGGAAATATGTTCTAGACATTGTGTTACATATCTGTGCACCTGTTGATGAACCTGGTCTATTTTTTATGGAGAAATGTTGGAGCTTTGTTAACTCAACTTGTTGTTGATGCTACTGCAAATTTGTGGTATGTGCTCTTGGGTTTTTGTTATCTAGTACTTGTGCCCATATTGGGCTATTTTTTTACTCCTTGTCCAGTTTGAGAAAATTAGGGGAAGATGATGATATGATAATACTCAAGAAAGGATGTTGCTTTGATCTGGCGTTCATAAGTAGTTTTGTGTTGTTGTTATCTAAAGAATTACTGGGGGGAATGTGTTTAGTATCATGTCTGTCTGCAGGATCTACTGTTGGTATTTTTATTGATGGTGGTCCTATGTCATTTGTCTCTTTTTAGGAAACCGTTGAAAAGTGCTCACTTCTCTGATAATTTTTTTCTCTTGTGCACTAGCTGGTGCAATTCTGAAGAAGGGTTTAATTTATGCTTTGCATAAAAATAGCTAAAAGGGAATGTTGTTTCTTTTATTGTATAGGCAAAATAGATAGCAAGATGTCTGGAACATGTTGTGTGACATCTTGGCGTGCATAATGGTTGGATTCTCATGCACATCTTATTTGTTTCAAGTTTGTTTAAGTCCAAGTTTCTGCTGTAATTGCTTTGAAAGGAGATTTGGAATATTGGATTTGCATTGAAGATGAAACCTACTCAGGTAACGATGAAGAGTGAGTTTATTTTTTTCATAAGGAGTTATTCTAGCTTCAATCCTGATGTTTTGGCTTTCTGTTCAACATTTGTGCTCGTGGCTGTTGTTGATAGTTTCTATTCCTAATTTTGCATGCTCTTGTATGACACGTTCATTAACTGTGCTCATGGCTAGTACTGACCAAGCTATTGCTAACTATGCTAATGGAGATTTGCCAAATTATGACAAAAAGGGGGAGTAATGGTGTGTAGTGGTGTGACTACTAACTACTAATGTGTGGAATATGAGGTTCAATTGATATATCATATTGTGCTTAGAACTAACTGATGTTCTAATAAGTAATAACTGATGATTTGTGTGGACACATGCTAAAGCATCTGGCCATCAACCCTGTGTCTTAGTTGTAGCTTCTGACCTTTGACTACAAAGTACTAACTGTTTGTGCATGCATGACTAACGTACCATAAATGATTGCATGTTAATTGTGTATGGAAGCATCTTTGTGTGTCAATTGACTAATGTGAAGCAACTACTGTGCTAATGATATGTGCTTCTGCAACTGTTGATGTATGATCTGATGTTTGTGCTTCTGCTGTTGGTGATGTTTGGTATGAGTATGGGATATTCTTTATACTCAGTTGTGTTTCTTCTTAAAGAGTTATTTTTCCAAAAATTGCCAAAGGGGAAGATTGTAGGTCCTTTTGAGATTGGCTGCATTATGCAAAACAACATGAAGTTAATTTGTTTAAGCTGTTTCTGGTGCAGAAGGGATACATGTGGAACACGATGTTCCAACATGTGTGCTATAACATCTATTCTCTGGAAACAAAGATAAGTTATTTCAATTTTAGTTCAAAATTATTCTACACAAGATTCACTCTACAAATAAGATCTACAATACACAGAGAAAAGTTAATTTGGATGTACTAGTGCACCATGTGGAACATGATGTTCTAGCACGTGTACAACATTTGTCCATTGTCTATATAATAAGGATGCTTATATGTGCAAGCGTTTTTCAGTTACATGAAATGCATTTTTTATCACGTGTGCAGCAAATATTGTTGCTATTTTTAGCAATTAGATTTATTTGATTATTTAATTAGTTTAAATTCAAATAAAGGAGATTTAAATTTCAATTCAAATCAAATCAAATCTTATTTTGTGGAGCTGATTTGGAGCAACAAATCTCAATAATATCTTCATTAATTCTGGAAGAAATCGGATTATTATCCAAGGAGAAAAGCTCAAAAGACATTGTTATTTAAGGAGACTTAATTATCATGTTTAGGTGTGATTTTTGTGCACAAGACTGAGTTCTTAGGGCCTAGGGTTTGTGAGTCTTTTGTTTCTTGTATTCCACTATAATGCCCTTATAAGGATTATTGTTAAATCTACTGTTGTACATAACTCTATGTTTCTGTAACTAGACATAGTTATTGGTTTGTCTTACTTGAGTTGTAAATTCAACAATCGATATAGTTGTTATTGTGTTGATCATTTAGGGTTAGTGATATGTTTATTGAGTGTGTCACTTGGGATTAGTGTTTAAAAGAAAGTGAGAGGGGCTCTCATATTTAGGGGGAGACCTAAATAGAAAGTCACTAGGATTAGGAAGAGACTGGACATCATGCAATTAATGTTCGTATAAGACTAATTGTACTAATTCGAAGTAGTGAATTTCTTTTTTTGGGTAGAGTGACCCCAGATGTAGGTGTGGTTTCACTAAACTAGGTTACCAATCTCTTGTGTTGTTTTATTTCTTTCTGCATTGTGTTGTTGCTGTTGTTATTTTGATATCTTACTGTTTAACAAGTTAGATCAGTTGACCAAACATCGTGTCCAACCTTTATCCCCTTAGGAACATAATTATACCATGTATTAAAACTTCTTATTCATAGATGTGTATTATATATTTATATAAGGGCATACATGTCATTTATGAAATATATGTCTTTCTTTCCTCTCACAATCTATTGCCTTTCACTTATACCAGACAACAACAAAATTATTTCACTTTCCATCTACTTTCTACCCACTTTCAATCCTTTAACATTCATTCCTCTTACTTTCTTTCCTTTTATTTTCTTTTCTCACCTAAACAAACTATTACAATTAGGGAAATAACTCGAACATATTATCTTATGTACAATCTATTGTTTTTATAATTGCTGAAATTAGTATTGAGATCATATTTAGATAAGGGATACATATCAACATAACTAAATAATGAGATATGCGACAACATTTATCTTATTTGAATAAGGTCTATAATGTCCAAAACAACTTGTCAGCACTTCTAAAACTTTCACCATTTAATCCACTTATATTTACGATGACATCATAAATAACTCTGGCATCCTCCCATCTTTTATATTGAGTAGTCTATGTTAGAATTTATCCAAAGTCGGTTTGAGTTTGTTTACTTCTTTTAATGTAGATTTCATTGGTATTTAATCAAATTCATTTTTTGATCTGGCCTCTTTGGATCATCCTATTTTAATAGAAAATTGATCAAAAAGCCTTAATAAAAAATTTGGTATGGAAAATTTGCTTATTGTAATGTCGTATGTGTAGAGGAAAAAATCTATAATGATGTTTTGAAGATAACAAATTTTAGTGATTAAAGATTAGAAAGAAAAAAAGTTGTTTGTGGCTTATGCCATCTCTTGGGGAGGGGGGAGGCATATTTTCCACTTAGGAGAATCTCCCCATCATTATGAGGAAAAAGGGAAATTTTAAAATCTTTGAAGTATATTCCCATTAATTCTTATTTTTAGAAGGAAAGTTGGTAGGGGGCATGACTAATTACGACGGCCGCAGGGTTTTGATTTACCGTGGGATCTCATGTGACATCATGTATGAATGAGTGTTGGAAAACCTATAATTAACATCTACAAAACTTATACCTTACAACTATTGTGACCTTCAAAGGTTTAATCAGTCGACCACCAGACTTTGGGGTTATATAGATCTAATGGTGAAATTCATATGGAAGGAGTCCAAGAAGGCCATCAAAGAGCAATTCATAGTTATTGACTACAAATTTATTTACCATTTCATCACAAGAAGATCAACACATGTCACTCTAGGACCACTTTCCTCATTTGTCCACTAAAAGCTTCTTGCAATGAATAATGTGTTTCCTAAATATATAGAAGCACGCCTTGCGGCAAACAAGGCATACCTCAGTAACAGGAACTAAGGAAATCATAAGCTGGTATTTAAGGATGGTACGGTATTCTACCAGGGACATATATTGGCCTAGACCGTCAATAGGGATAGTAATGAGAAAATCTTGAGCATGTGCTACTTGCAAACAACCAAACACTGCTTTCGGTCTTTTGGTCATGTTAAACTATACATCCATGTCCTAAACACTTTTATTAAAATGGCACTCGTAAAAAAATGTTGTGCTTTAGGTGGAACAATGTCCTTTCTAGTAAAACCACTAAGGTCCAAACTTTAAATCACAACACTACGATCATCCAAAGCTCTATCGAAATCAAGGTTCGTACCATATATCTCATTGTCTATCAATATATGATCAATGTAACATCCAAGATTGAGCCCTAGAAGTCACAAACGCGTATGAGGCAACCTCCATTGCCGAGTACAAGCACAACCCCCAACTCTAATAAGTAAAGAAGTCACCCCTTTGAAAGTCTCTGAAGAAATGACCTCCACCAACCACGATGTTTTCAACCGCCCTCTTTAACAAATCAAATAACTGTTTTCTCCATATGATTAAATTGACATGTTCTAAGACCAAAATAGAGTTTGACGATATCCATGCAAGAACGAAGTAGAAGAAGTTCATTCTGAGGATCCCTCAGCTGTGGCAGAAAATGCATAATTTCAATGACCTTAACCACTATTTTCATGGACAACCTCTCTATATCTCGATTTAGTATTATTTAATTCTCCAGATCATATTTAGACGCCATTCATACTCATATTCATTAATTATAACGTTTTGAAACTTTTTATTTTAAGATCCAACAGAAATAAATCAAATATTTAGAGTTTTCAATGAATTATTATTTCTCAAACAAATTTTAGAAAACTCTTGCACATTAAAAACATATGTTTAGAAGTTATGTAATATTGACATCTTTGAAAAAATACGTGTTTGTGTCGGATACTAAACACAAACATTTGTGATTACGTTTAATTTATTCATTTTTTTAAAATTATAATCAGTATTGTCGTGTCAGTGTTATGTCTATTCGGCATGTTCCATAATTCAGAAGTGAACATATGTTGCTAAATGAATCTCATTTTTAAGACAACGTTCAGAGTGACCTAACATATTCAATGCAGAATATGGTAACTGACCGAAAAGACCCTGCATCTAAATTCATTGATCCTAACTAAAATTCAAAATCGCATTCAATTTCTTATGATGACAGACTTTAATAGTAACAATGACCGTTACACCATACAACAGAAAGATTTCCAAAAAAACATTATTGAAATTGAAAAGTGCCTCTTAACATCTTCCTAATCTATTTTCAAACAAAGTAAAACATAATTAAATTAGTTTAAACTGAAAAATAAGAGGTTGAAGTTTCATTTTTCTTCTCAAACAACACTTCCAAGCCAAAGGTAACCAAACAGTTTCTACTTTTCTTTTTTTTTTCCTATGCTTTTTCTTTTCTTAAATTCTTGTTCTGTCCTTCTTAGAAAAGTCCATGTTGTTGAAGGATGTGTTATGAAGTATTCTTCTAATCTAACTTCGCACTTTCTCTATACTTACTCCATACAAGATTCCCATACATGCTATAAAATGTACTTTTAAAAATTATAAGAAAAAAACTATATCAGATGCATACAAAGTATTCTATTACAATGTCATTTACTTCATGTTTTTGTCTTGAAGAATCAATATTTATTGAGAATTTGTTTCTTTGTTAGTGTTGAGTATGATTCATATTCGCTGATATAGTGGGCTAAACACATATCATACAAGATAGAGTCACCATGCCATTTGGGTTGGTCTCGGCTTGGAACAAGCGGCGAAGAAGCAAGTCTCAAGATCATTCCGACCCTTGTAAAATTCCCTCTTCTTTCTCTATTTCTCATTTTTGTAAGATTTTACTAAATTATGTGTCCATATAGCATCGATTTGATAACATTTTAGACATTCAATGTCTTTCAGGGGTTTATAAACCTGCAGAGTTTTGGCAACTTGAAGATCAAACAGTATCTACTAATAGGATGCATGGATCATCTGTTTTCACACTCAAAGAGATGGAAGATGCAACTTGTTCATTCAGTGATGATAATCTTGTTGGAAAAGGAGGATTTGGTAGGGTCTATAGAGGCATTTTGAAGTCCGGAGAGGTAATATGGTTTTAAATTTTACTCGCACGAATGTGTCTGATACAGCCATAATTGCGGTTGCAGACAGAAATTTTAAACTAATAATAACAATAATATAGAATGTTTTTCCCCGCGAAGGTTGTAGCTATCAAGAAAATGGAATTGGCAGCAATTAAAGCGGCAGAGGGAGAACGCGAATTTCGCGTAGAAGTTGACATTTTGAGCCTGCTAGACCACCCAAATCTTGTTTCTTTGATAGGTTATTGTGCTGATGGAAAGCATAGGTTCTTAGTATATGAATATATGCATAATGGAAACCTGCAAGATCATTTGAATGGTTTGTGTCATGTACCCAAAATCTACATGATTTCATCATTTCTTACATTACATCTATCATAATGGTGTAAATCACTATTTTAGTCCTTGAATTTGGAATGGCCCGGCCGGTCAATTTAGTTCTTCCGATTTACGAAATAGTAATTTAGTTAATCCTTGAAACTATTTACAAAATAGACGGACTAATTTGAGTTAAGGGACTACTTTGCTATTTCGTAAATTTATAAGACTAAATTGTTAGACCTTCACAATTTCTAGGACTAAAATGCTCATTTACTCTTCTTATATGTAACCGAAATTTAATTTTTAGGAATGAGGGAAAGAAAAATGGATTGGCCTCAAAGATTAAGAGTGGCATTAGGAGCTGCAAAAGGCCTAGCTTATCTCCACTCAAGTTCTTGTGTTGGAATTCCTATTGTTCATAGAGATTTGAAATCCACCAATATTCTTTTAGATGCCAATTTTGAAGCAAAGGTATTGATAATTAACATAAAGTGATAAAACCATATATAATCTTTAATGAGTAAAAACTAACCAGCTTTTTGTAGATATCTGATTTTGGGTTTGCAAAGCTAATGCCAGAAGAACATGAAATACACGAAACAACCAAAGTACTTGGTACATTTGGCTATTTTGACCCTGAGTATACATCGGTGCGCATAGATAAATTTCATTTGAAACATCGTTTTGTTCTTATCTTTCATTAAAGTAACATTAATAGCCATTTTGTTTCATGACCAGACAGGAAAATTGACTCTACAAAGTGATGTTTATGCTTTTGGTGTTGTTCTTCTAGAGCTTTTGACAGGACGTCGAGCTATAGGTCTAAACCAAGGTCCAAATGATCAAAACCTTGTACTACAAGTAAGGCACTTATTGAATGACCGCAAGATGCTCCGTAAGGTGATTGATCCAGAGATGACTCGAAATTCTTACACTTTTGAATCAATATTCATGTTTGCGAATCTTGCATCACAATGTGTTCGTCCTGAGAGTCATGTGAGGCCTTCAATGATAGAATGTGTCAAAGAAATTCAAGTGATTATTTATACAAATGCAAAAGGGTTGGGAATGGTTATGCATAGTTTGAGAATGCTCTAGTGATAGAAATACTGAATTAATTATACATATTATTATTTGTGAGTTAGATAATTCATGTTCAGATATCAAACTGAATGAAAAGAAATATTCGGCATGTTTGTCCATAAAACAATATGGATTTTGATAGTGTTATAACAGATTATGATCCTGCCGTGATTTCAGAGAACTTGGAAAACTAAGTTTCATCATTTGTGATTAAATAAAGTGACGAGACGACAACTTTTCATTAATTAGTAAAAAAATGTACACACATAAACATAACCATTTGAAGCTTATTGTATGACAGAATGCGCATTACCGTCACCGTCACTATCTTTCATGATATTGAATACAATAAACGATAGCTCCATATTTATTTGCAAACAAGAAATTAACAAACTAGACAGACACCACAGAAATAATCATTCTTTCTGGAACACAACAGGGAGTGCACCACCATCCAAGGCCAACAGAATCTTGCCATTCTCACGAATAACACCAACATTCCCACATTCCAACTTACAGCTGGGGCATACCTCGGCAGGGCACCATTGGATGTTATAGATACCAACAGTTTGTGTCGGCACAATCCTAAAGAAGTTACCGTATGATCCAACTGTACTATCATCTCTTCCGGTGACAATCAGTCTCCTTCCACTCGTAGCATCCTTCTCTCCCACTCTCCAGTCTGTTGATTGTGCACAGCTTGAGGAAGTTTGGAATGTTACTCTCACGTCTCTGTTAATCCTTAAGTCATCGAAATCGTGATGGGTGGCAAAAGGAATGAATTTCACAGCCACGCCTTGTGCCGAATCAATGTTGACAAGACCAACTTGCAGAGGGCATGGCGCATTTCCGGTGATCAATGTAGAACCTCCTCCATTGCCAGTGATAGCAGGCCTAATGAAATATTCTTCATCACCCTCAACGGGTTCGCCGCTTGTGTCCATCACAAACTGAGCTATTGATATTGTTGCCATCAAAAGCCAGACATGTGCAAGGATGAATACGGTGAGGAATCTAGTTGACATTGTTGTTACTTGTTGTAAGTAGTTATGGAATTTAGTGGTTTTGTGTTTTGCTGTTTGTTGTAAGACAAGGTATTTATAGGACAGAGATGTTAGCATGAATGCATGGAATATTTGTAACTTGTATCTTTAAGGTTAAATACAGCTATTAAGGATAAACACTTAATTTGTTTGTTTCTCTGGATCGGGCAAATTTGTACTTATAGAAAAAATAAAAAGCAAAATGGTGAAATTTTCCTCGTTGCAATCGTCCAATGAAATAGGTTTGGGACCAAAAAAATCTTTTGCCTTTTCCAATTCTACTCATAATGTCTCCATTTTGTCCAAAATCATACAATATTTTAGAATTTTAGTTGCATTTTCAATCCCATATTCTTAGCTTTCATAAGAAGCAAGGAGCAAATAATGGTTTTTTTTTTACATTAAAAAATGTCAAAATTTAAAAATAGGAAAAGAAAATAAATATATTTTGTATAATTAATGTAACCTGACATGATTTAATTGAGTTGCAAAGTAATTTTTTTTAATGATAAATAAATACTTTTTAAGTCAAGGTCATATTTACAGTGGTATGTCCGGTCAACAAGGATTTTACAGAAATGTTAATTTGCTCGTTTAAGTATGAGAAATGTTATTCTTACACCAACATATACACTACACCGTATTTTACTGTTCACCAATACGGTGAACAGTAAAATATTATAATAATAAAATAATTAAAAAAATATATATAAAACTTAATTATTTTTTTATATTAGAACGTTTATTAACCAACTTCATAACTTCATTAATCAACTTTATATATTGCATTAACCAACTTTGTTTTACGACTAAAAATTATTTTTACATCTGGACGTTTATTAACCAACTTCATAACTTCATTAACCAACTTTTTATATTGTATTAACCAACTTTATTTTACTAGTAAAAGTTATTTTTAATATCTGAACCTTTATTAACCAACTTCATCACTATATTAACCAACTTTTTATATTTCATTAACCAACTTTGATTTACTATTAAAAGTCACTATTCACAGATACTGTTCACAGACACTATTCACGTCGCTATTCATGTACGGTTTTACTGTTCACGGCACTGTTCACAGTATTTGTGAACAGTGCATACGGTGTAGTGTAAAAAAGGGTGTAAAGATAGCATTCCTGTTTAAGTATAGAGGATTGGGAGTAGGAATAAGAAAAGTAAGGTTAGAGAGTTTATTTGGTCTAAATCCTTGGTTTTTGTGGCAAACCAATAAATAAATTTTTTTAAGATCTCATATTCTCTTATTCAATTTTTTGTGAGTGGAGTTTTTATCCTTCAGTTGAAAATAGTGATGGTTTATTGTCAATCTGGTGCAGTTCGAAAGGTAGATTATTGTTCTCCTTCTTTGGTCCTAATTTCTTAAGTGTTTGTTTGGAGTGAGGGTTACTAACATTTTGTGTTATGTTGTTAGTATTTATTCCAAGTGTTCCTTGGCTAAAAAGAATGCTAGGTGGACTGATTTGTCTGCCCATAGAGTGAGTTTAGGAGGTGCCAATTGGTGAGCTTTTAGTGATTTTAATTCTATCTATTCTTCTGAAGAAAAGGTAGGAGCGCGACACCCTTCTAGTTCCCATGAGAATGTGGATATCTTGGAGTTCTCTAATTTTATCTCCCAAATGGAGCTAATTTACTTACCTCTCTTAGGAAGAAAGTTCACTTGGTTTCAACCCAATGGTGGGGATTCTTCCAAACTTGATCAAATTTTGGTTTCTAAAGGGTGGTGAGATCGTTGAAGTGAGGTGTCCCATCGGGCCCTTACTATGGATGTTTCTAAACATTATCTTGTTATCCTTAAGTATGCAAATCAAGAGTGAGGTCATAAACCCTTTAGATTCAATAATGATTGGTTATCTTACAGTATCTTTCATGAGCTAGTGTACTTAACTTGGACTGGTTCTGAGATCCATAGTTGGAAAGCTTTTGTTTTGATGAAGAAACTAAAAGTTCTCAAATTGGTTCTAAGATATTAGAATAAACATGTGTTTGGTAATCTTGATTCTCAAATTGATTGTGGGGGTCGATACATTCAACTGATGAGCAGACTCCCTCGTGTTTGCAGTCGACTCCTTCTGAAGATTTTTTCAAACAAATATTCCCTTCCCTGGATGTATCAACTCCTTTAGGCTATGTATCGACTCCTTAGGCTTATGTATTGACTCATTCATATTTGGAGGCAATACATTCTGTTCTAATTTTCAAAACTTGCATTTTTTGCCTAAAAATCTGTTTTGTTTGCTATTTCTTTTCCACACACACACACACACACACATATATATATATATATATATATATATATATATATATATATATATCAGTCATTCATCATTTCAAAATAAATTGAATTCAAGAACACACTTAGAACTTTCTTATCATCTCCAACCTTTCTTTGCATACATTCAACAACTGCCCCGTGAACTTCAGAAGGTGGAATACCTATTCTCTCCGATGCGGGTAGTTGACTGATGACGTGTCCCCACGTGGGGAGCACGTGGAGACCGTGGGGAAGACGCGTAAGGAACGTTCCCCATGCGAGATGATGGATTGGGACGTTATTGGCCCATCCCCGACGAGGAGCTGGGTTGGGCCATGCCCAACGGTGGGCCATCCTCTAGCCCAGTCCAGAACAGGAGCCCCCCAAGTCATTGCTCTAAATCATAGGAGTAATGACTTAAGTCAATTCTTGTGTCGAGGAGGGGCGCAAGGACTTGCCAAGAGGAGCATCGCCCGTGCTCGAGGCTCTGACCTCGCGGGGTTGCGCGCGTAACTAGATGGGGAAGTCATTGGTTGTGCTCGATGGCGAGGTTTATCTATGGTCAATGACAAGGTCGATCAGGAGTTTATCTCGAGGACAGGTGCCCGTCACACTTATTCATGTCTTATTTCCTACTTCTCTCGAGGAAGTTTTCCCGACAGTGCAAGGGCCGGGAATTACGCTCGGCGTATTGGACGATGTGACGGAAGTGAAAGGAGCGGACACGTCATTTCCTCGAGTCGTGCGATGGGGCTTGAAGGGACATGTATGATGTCATCTTGGGCCACGTGTTAGAAGTAGTAAATACCTATGACGGATACGAGTAGGGGTGCTTGAGTGCCTATGTGATGCTTCACTTCCCGTGCTACATGATATAAATAAGGGGAAGACTGATTCATTTGCACAGTAACCTTATTCAAGCTTAAGAATTCCTCACAGTCTCTCAAAGTTCTCTCTGCTCTCCTAACGTCTCTTCGTCACCGTTGTCGCTGTCAGCTCCTTACTCCACCGTCCTAATCTCCAGATTCTTCTTCGTATAAGTAAGTCTTATGTCTTTCTTCAGGATTTATGCATTTTCCGGTGTGGTTATGAAGTGCCCAGGGAATCTCTTGAGTTTCTAATGAACTTTCCGGGAGGTTCATGAAGTTTCCGGTGGATTCATAATGTTTCCAGTGAACACTTTTGGTAGTCTTTGAAGTTTTTGGTGGATTCATGAAGTTTCCGGGGGAATCATGAAGTTTCTATTGAGCGCGTCGGAGAACTCATGAGGATCCTGGGAAATTTCATGAAGTTTTCGATGAAGGTCTTGAGGATCCCTTGAGGCATTAGCGTCCTTGCTGGGTTCGACGTCAGGGAAACCATCTCCCCGAGGACACGTGAGTAGCCAGAGGAAGTCTCTCATCGAGGAGACTTTCTACGCTCTATTCTGGTGGGGAACTTAAGTGTTGAGGAATCCCCCCCCCCCGCGCGGAGAGGGGGTTTCGTGTTCTGTGTCAAGGAGAATTCCCTCACGACCATGCGCTTGTCGGCAAGGGCTTCGGTCGAGGACGTGCATCGAGCATTTCCTCGCCCTTTCACTTGGTTTGCAGTGGAAGGGTGGATTTGATCTTATCATCGAATTCACTGTTTCCTTCTTCTTTTCAGGTTAAATGGATCCTAAGCCCGAGGATGCCGTCATGGCCGACGTAGAAGACGTTGATGGGGATGTCGAAGACAACTTGGTCGATGCGAACGCTGAATCCCCATCCGTGTGGGCCGGACTGGAACCTCTTGCCGCTGCTTCGCGTTTCATCCTCGACGATTCGGATGCTTTTGCCACTGTCGAGAAACGGGACGAAGGAACACCTGCGAACTGGCGGGTTTACAAACCTAGGGAAACAAACCAGATTTGCTCATCGTACCCGGGGAAGCGCTTCCCGATGTACGAGTTTGATTTTCGGGATGCGGGGCTTCGCCCGCCCTTCAGTGATTTTCAAAAAGGGGTATTCCAATGGCTGAACTTGGCACCCTCGCACCTTCATCCTAACGCAATCACGTTTATGCGGGCATTCGAGCTCGTATGCCAATATCTTCAAATCAGTGCTACGCTCCCGCTGTTTTTGCACCTCTTCCACCTACAGCGGCAAACTCATTATGGACGACACAACTGGGTATCCTTGAAATAGCCGAGGAAGCTATTCAAAGCATATTTGGACTCTCTCCGATTTTTCAAGGACAAATATTTCACCGTGAAGCCTGTAACTCATGCCGCTGTCGATTCCCTGTTCGAGCGCGTGGAGAAGCTCTTCGAAGAGCATAGGGAGGAGACCCTGGAAGCAATGTTCCCCCTCGAGTGGCAGAACGTCCACTTTAAAAGAGGGATGAAGAGCTTTGTCACGAAGCCCCACGAGCTGGACGAGAAGGACAGGCCCACCTACGACAAGATAGTGGGCTTCGTTGACAGCTTCACTCCCTCCAAGTGCGTGACCAAGGACGGGAGTTTTGTCCGACACGACAGCGGGGAAATTGCCCTCGAGGCCTGTTTAATCAACACCAAGGCGCTCCTCGAGTGCGGTTCCGACGAGGAGGCCTTGAGGCTCTTAGGTAGTGAGCGTTTTTGTTTGTTTGCCTGTTTGTTTTTATTTGTTATATTGACTCATTCCTTTCTTTGGTGCAGGTCAGATGTCGAACCTCCAAGAACGCATGCTTAAGCTCGCGGTGACCAAAGGTGGAAAGAAGGCTCCCAAGGACTGTGTCACTCAAGTCCAGCAGATAGCGAGGGTCGACCAGCATCTCGGGGGTTCCTCCTCCTCTCCCTAGGGGAGTCACTCTCCCATTTCTCAAGAACAACCTGGAAAGAGGCCGTGTTTAGAGGAGTCTGGATCTGTCGACCTCACTGAGGGCATTCTCAGGGAGAGGTTTATGATGCCTCATTGCCATCGTAACCGGGAACTCTTCGCTGCAGAAAACTCTCTGACCGTGCCTGAGGAATAGGCCAAAACGACTCTGGGGGTCGACCAGGTGACCAGGAGAAAGACGTTGTCTGAGGACACGACTGCTGTGATGAGGGTCCTTGAGACGGCCTTGGCGAGATGGAGAAGCTCAAGGTGGAGAATGACTTCGTCGACTACAAGGAGATGTATAATATCCATATCAACCTTTACCATGAGATGAAGGAGATGGAGAAGAAGGTGGCCGAGGTCGACGAGGAAAAGAAATGGCTCCAGGTGAGGATCGCTGAGTTGGAGGCCACCGCAAGACCCGTCGAGGATGAAAGTGCTGAGGAGAAGCTCTTGGTAACCCGGGGTGATTTGGTTTCCCAGATCCGGGAGCTCGAGCAGGACTGTCTGGGTACCCTCGAGCTAGGTTTTAATACTGCGGTGAAGCAGCTCCAAGTGTTTAATCGTGAGCTTTAACTTGTCACTGATGGGAAAGGGCCTTTCCACTAGGTGGTCGACAGCCAGGTGGTTTCCCCAGCTGGGCTTGGTGGAGGAGCCGATCAAACTGAAGAGGAGATCTAGCCCGAGGAGGAAACTGATGTTTAGTTTGCCTAGTTTGGCCTGCGTGCCGTATTTTATAATTTGATTTTGCCTGGCCTGCGCGCCGTGGAGTTTAATATTTGAACAATGGGCTTTGCTCATCATTTGTAATATAATGTTTCTTTTAATGTTAGCCTTTTTTGCATTTTGTGTGTGCTATTTGTTGGGTATTTATTTTCCCCGTTGGCGTGTATGCAATATCGTGTTTGCTTATTTTTGTTAAGTGATTGGGGCTTTTGCTCGACATAATTGGTTCTCGACCATGCGGGGAATTGGTCGAGTGGCCGGAGTTGGTTTTCAGCCGGTAACGGAGCTAAGATCTCGGTCGAGGTCTTTGCTTCGTGGCGTGAACTTCCCATCACGATATGGGTGTTCTGCCTTACTGGTACGACAACGGTGGAGCTCGGTTGAGGTGTCCCCTTCGGATCAAGAGTCTGCTCGCACATATAAGAGAAGAATCTTGTCTTTTTGTTCAAGTTTGGAAGTCATGCTTGTACCTTAGCACGCTCTTGTGGTCGGGATGTACTTCGTCGTGGTCAAACCAAGCAGTGTTTAACTGTAATATTGTTTGAGATTTTCTGCATTCCATGGTCGAGCAAGTTCCTCCCTATTCAGGTTTTCGAGATAGTAGGCCCTGTTTTCTGTTTTCGCGCGGACATGATAGGGGCCTTCCCAATTTGCGGCGAGTTTGCCCTAGCGCCAGTCTCTCTGGTTTCTCCGCAGGACTAGACTGCCTATCTGGAATTCGCGTTTAATGAGTTTGTTTTCATGTCGCAAAGTTATCTTTTGTTTGAGCGAGGCTTCGCAGAGGGTTACCCCCAACCGGATTTCTTCGACCAGGTCAAGCTCTTCCCTCAGTGCCTCGTCGTTCATCTCCTCGTCGAGGGGAGATTCGGTCCGCCTAGAGGGTTCTCTTTTTTCGACCAAAATAACTGCATTGGTTCCGTACGTTAGTCAGAATGGGGTCTCCCCGGTGGTCGAGTGTGGGGTCGTTCTATAGGCCCAGAGTACGCTGTGTAGCTCCTCAACCCACCCCTTTTTGGCATCGCCTAGTCTTCATTTTAGACCCCGCAAGATCACTCTATTCGCAACTTCAGTCTTCCCGTTTGTCTGCGGGTGCTCGACAAATGTGAAATGTTGCTTTGTGCCCAGCTTGGAAACGGAGTTCTGGAAGTTTTTGTCGGTGAACTGCGTCCCGTTGTCAGTGACGATTGCTTGGGGTACGCCGAACAGGGCAAGTATGTTCCTTTTGTAGAAACGAAATATGTTGTGCGTCTCGATTTTGGCAAGGGCTTCTGCCTCTATCCAATTCGTGAAGTAGTCGACATCGACTATCAAATATTTGTTCTGGTATAACCATATGGTGGGGGGAACGAGGATATCCATCTCCACCACGCGAAAGGCCATGGGGACACAAGTGTTTTGAGCTCGTTGGGAGGTGCCAAGTGCATGTCCTCATGGCGTTGGCACTTGTTGAACCTTGCAGTCAGCAATCAGATGTCCTGCCGATCCACACTTGAAGCATTTCTTCACATCACTCGTGCACTCACTGACACGATGGCCTAGCTCACCACACCTGTAACACTTAAGAGGAGCACCTCCCCCACTCGGCTTCTTGCCATCAGTGTGTTTCTGTTTACCCTTCTCAGCTGGAGCTACAAAAGGCTTCCCACGGTTCATCGATTGTTTTCCCCTCCTCTCGACCAGCCTTTTATAGTGAGCCAATCGAGCCTTGCTATCTTCCTCAAAGATTCTACAATAATCCACCAAATCTAGAAACTTTCTAATTCGCTGATAACCAATCGCCTGCTTGATTTCAGGTCTCAATCTATTCTCAAACTTGACACACTTTGAGAACTCAGCAGTTGCCACACTGTAGTGAGGGTAAAACTTAGCCAGATCTGAGAATTTGGCAACATACTCCGTACTGTCATGTTACCCTGCTTTAATTCCATAAACTCAATCTCTTTCTTTCCTCGGAAATCTTCAGGAAAGTACTTCCTCAAGAACTCCCTACTGAACACAGCCCAAGTGATTACTTCTCCTGTTGCTCCTAATAATTGACGAGTGCTAACCCACCAGTCATCAACCTCCTCAGCCAGCATGTGAGTATCTAACCGCACCTTCTGTGCTTCATAACATTCCATAACCCAGAATATTCTCTCGATCTCCATGAGCCAAGCATGCGCTCCATCCAGATCATATCTTCCCTTGAAGGTAGGCGGTCTATTCTTCCGAAACTCATCATTCTCACCAGCATGAGGCGGGTTGTGTACCGCCTGAGCAACAACTTGCAAAGCAACAACAATAGCAGCATCGTTCCTTCTAGCCATTCTAAATCTGTTACACACCAGCAACAGAACACAAGGTCAAGGAATCGACATCGATAGTAATCAACTGTCACACAACAACGACTCGAAAACTTGGCCGGACGGACCGACCTACTCTGATACCACTATGTAACACCCTATAGCCCCCGCGTAAAATAATACTATTTATCAGAGTAAATATCTGAAAATTATAACACGTAGGATGTTACTTTCCAACAAATTACTTGCTCATACATACAACATGTAACACAAAAACTTTATTAACCGCAATTAACAAAATTATAGTTAAAATTCATCTTATTAAGCAGCGGAACTTCACCAAATTAATGACGAAAACATAACATATTTTGAAACAAACATAACCAACAAAAGTCAACAAAGATCAAATAATCAACGATATCTCAAATAACATAGTGTTCCATCACCCTAGTCTTACACATCAGAGCAGACGCCGACTCTACTAAATAAAATGGAAGACTTCATCTTCACTAACCGCAACTCCGCACTATCCTTGATTATCTGCACGTTACCCACGTAGAGGTAACATTCAAACAGAAGGGGTGAGATTCTCAAATCAACAAAGGAAATGCATAATATACATATAAAGGCATATAATCATTATACAATTCACCCCATCATCACAACATCAACATAATTACAATTTCATACGCAAGCAAGCAATCATATCATCCATGACACAACATAATGCAATGCAATGAGACTCTCAACTTGAATCAATGCATGTGGTACTGTTGCGGTGAGAATCGGATAACAAGCTATTAATTAACTTGAATCACAAAACATGAAATTCACCACCGAGCTTTGATTTATCCAAAGGAAAGGATAAAGAACGAAAACCCTAAGTTAAGAGAATCTAGGTTCGGGGGTTGTTTATACTACGGGAACCTCTTGTTAGTATTTGTGTTATGCTAAAGTTTGCTTGCTAAGGGAAATGTGCTAAGGGTATATACACTAAGTATGCTCGCCAAGACATCGCATCTCGTGCCTACGTATCCTGACGGGAATGGAATCGGAGCATTCGTAGTTCCCCGCAATGGGGTAAAAGGGTGTAAAAGAAAAGGTGGAATCCAAGAAGGCATTGGATGCAAAGGTAAAAAAAGGGTGGAATCCGAGAAAGCATCGGATGTAAAGGAAAAAAGGGTGGAATCCGAGAAGGCATCGGATGTAACAAAAAAAGGTTAAAAAGAAAAAGGTAGAATCCAAGAAAGCATTGGATGTAAAAGGAAAAGGTGGAAAAAGAAAAAGGTAGAATCCAAGAAAGCATTGGATGTAAAAGGAAAAGGTGGAAAAAGAAAAAGGTAGCTCGCTAGGATCTCGCAATCCTATGCCTACGTATTCTCAAGATGAAACTTTGAGAAATCAGAGCATCCGTAGTTCCCCTTAACAGGGGTGAAGAACTCTTGACTGTGGTCAAGGTTCCAAGGGAAAGTAGGGTCTGACAGCAAGACACCTACGTGGAGTGCGGCGACTGAAATTCTGGTATCAGATATGTGATGTTAAGTGCGATGTCACAACATCAATATCTGCAGTATAAACAAGACAATAAAAACACTGAATAGTACATAAGGATTGTTCACCCAGTTCGGTCTAACAACCTACATCTGGGGGCATACCAAGCTAGGAAGGAAGTCCACTATTAGTAGTATCAAATTACAGATTCAACAAACCAGTTGATAATCTTCCTAATTTAATCACTACCCAATGACCCTTCTATCTAAGTCCTCCCTAGATAAGAGACTCCATCTCACTCCCAATCATCGCTATGATGTCTAGCAGTCAACATCTCAGTCACTGCATCAACGACTTGATTTCCAAAAACTCTCCAAACAGTAGAAGTCACACTTCCATGACACATCTTGGAGTTGCTTCAAAGCTTCCTCCAAGAACAATACAAAACTCATTACCTACAGGTTTCTGAGTAAGAACACAGTGACCATCTCACAACCTGAGTGGTTCACTTAGACAAAGCCCTAATGATCTACATCTTGGACCCGTGCCAATTCTAGATTACAAGCATACTATTTATAACTTTTTCCCAACTGGATTTGGGCCTTCAAATCACACCAAATCTTCTGCTACAAATCTGCAAAAGATTCTGCTACTAAATAGATCTTCAATTAAATCTTCAATCTACTATTCATAATTAACTCTAATTATTCTCTATATCTTTTTGCATTAAATTAGCAACAAACTAATCTTCTTCATAATTGATTGCAACAGAATATTTCTAACCCATGATATTCGCCTGCAATCTCTGATTCTCTTCAGTAGAATATCTTTTTAAAACCAGAAACACGCGCAACCCTAATTAATCATCTCAGACTGATGTTCACAACTGATGTCACGACATCAGGTTTAACATCAACACTCAACTGCAACCCTCACAACTTTAACAACACCAGAATGTTAACTAAACATATCAATAATGTTAGAAGCTCATGTTGAAACATCAACTATGACATTAACATTGTTTTACCAAATTTCAGCCAATCACAAGAACTAACAATCTCCCCCTTTGGCTTATTTTGGCTAAAACACACACACACACACACACACACACACACACACACACACACACATATATATATATATATATATATATATATATATATATATATAAACATTACGACTCAGATTACAGCAGCAATTACAACCCTATACTACTGTTAGTAGTCATCAGCAACTACTGAACCTAACAGTGACCATCAATAACTACTGTGTACATCAACCATGGAGAATCATCTTCTTGGGAAATTTTGAATGATGTTAGGACATCATGTTTGACATAACATCACTACAACACAGCAACTTCAGGCAGCACATTAGGACCTAAGAAAGTCCTGAAGTCATTTGGTGCACATGAGGAAGAAGATATCTGACACTCCCCCTCAACACAACACATTTCTTTTTCCTTCCAGGACATACGCAGAATAGATGTAGAAGACTCCTCCAGAAAAGAAATGTCTTTCTATACATAAAAGACCAATGGTGGCATAAGAGAATTCTGCACACCCTCTTTGATCAGACACCCCTAGTCAATCTGTGGCATAAGATGAAACTTAAGAAGTGCGATTCTGCCAACCCAGGTAACTCAGAACACAAGTCGCAACTGTGTTCATAACTCAGGACGCAAGTCACAAAGACTCAACACCAACTTAAGGATAGGACATCCTCTTCAACATCTGGAACTGCATCTGGACCTGCAGACTTCAGACATAGCATTTGCGCAAACCATTTAGCAAAAACCTTTCCTTTCTCCCCCTTTTTAGCCACAAGTTGGCAAAGAAAGCCCTCACAGAACCAGACCCAAGTAGTGCTCACCCAAAAACGAACAAACGCCATAAGAATTATGAAACAAGAACACTCACTGTCCAGAATAAATCCTTGTTTGGCTCAAGAAAAAACATGTCTTGTACCATGTTCTGACACCTTATCACACACTGTCTGCTTGCTCACACCATTATCAACCCAAGACTTCCACAGAAGATTATACATTCCAAAACAATAAACTTGTCTTCAGACTTCTCCTCAGAAGTATGTGCACACATGATTCAATTACTTAGCTTCACATGGCTAGAACCATCTAATGCCCACCAACAGCCTAATGTCATAACATGTTATCTGACATTATATCCTCATAAGAGGCAGCCAGTCTCCACAAGCTTGATCATCATGCAAGCTTCATAATGTATGCACCTTTGCAGCAAGATCCATAGACACATACTCCCTCTATCATGGTTCACTAATGCTATAGATGGAGATAAACATTTATTCATTTAGGTACCACTATCCCTTATGACCATACACAACAGTCACTCTATTCATAAGTCATAATTAGGCTATTCATAAGGATCACCAACCTCCTTCAAACACACAGTTAGATAAAGATCAAAGTCACATAGATCACCCAACTCTCCAAAGGCAGTCATTCCCTATCATACTCTTCATCTTCAGACTTCCAATCAATCAAAACCTGATCTACTTCAGTCTTTTCTACATTCTCCATCAAAGGCAGACCTTCTACTTCATCATTCTCCCGTATGACTATGTAGACGCTCCTTAGGCATAATGTATGCACCAAGCTTCAGAGCCAGAACAAAATCATCCTTCACCAAGGATATTCAACCAAATAATGTCCCAACACAAGATAGAACATATTCCACACACCAAGATATCATCACCATGATTCTTGATATGCTCCACCAACTGGACTTACTATTGCATAGTAATCCAAA
Organism: Lathyrus tuberosus; assembly: GCA_022829125.1. Classification (NCBI taxonomy): domain Eukaryota; kingdom Viridiplantae; phylum Streptophyta; class Magnoliopsida; order Fabales; family Fabaceae; genus Lathyrus; species Lathyrus tuberosus. Next base: position 5,317,579 of record JALAZF010000196.1, on the reverse strand, counting down.
GAACTAGAGAATTAAACTCTCATCCACCTTCAAGAAGACTAATCTCCTTGAGTCTTCAACTCATCACCCTTCTGCCCAAGAGTAACTTGTTCCAAGACAATCCTCAATAATAACCAGCTGCCATACTCTGATTATCTTGATTCTTCGAATCCACTTTTGAGATCAACCAAATACCTCATTCATGAATCCTCATATGAAAACAACCAAATGCCACACTTTGACCTTTTTCACGTTTGTCAGAACTCTCACAAAGATATCTTGATCCACCTAGGAAACTTGATCTTCAAGTCACATGTTCCACTTGCTCAAAAGCAAACACACTTAGACTCCCTAAGCCATGGTCATGTAACATCTTCTCCTTCCTGCAGCTCCCGCAAACTGCCATGAGAATGATCTTTTTGAAGCATCCTATTGTTCATTCCTGTAGATCACCCTATCATTAGCTGATGTGCCACATCACCAGCTGAGACTCCTGATGTTAAGCTAGATGTCAGAACATTATGCCATCCAACTGTTGAATTCAGCTCTACCTTCTGCCACTCAGAAGAACCTCCTCCCTTTGCAGAAACAAATTTCCATGCTCTCATAGACTTGATTCAACAATCAAGTTTGAGTAGACAACCTCCATCCTGCTTAGAAACTCCAAAGACTTCAAACATACCACATCTGAATCTTCAGAAAATAAGTAGTCCAAGACTACCCCATAGCAATACTAAAGAAAGTCACTTCCCTTAGTAGAGCCGTCAGTAGAAAGCCAGAGATAACTGCCACTTATCCTCGACCTTCACAACCAGAGCAAACACCATGCTCCAAACCACTTAGATCAGAAATAAACTGATCCAAGCTGTAACTATCAAGATTATGATGTCTTCATAGTCTTCCATCTTCATCTTCAACAGCACCATCATCTGGACAAGTCATTCATAATACTTTCTAGGACCAGATGCTAAGCAATAATCCCAGGTCAACACCTAGGCGACTTGTGAGCGAATGTATAACCCCTCTGTTGAATGCGGTATAGGGAAAGCAAACAAAAAGATTTGAAAGTATTTTTCCGGGAATTATCGTGTCCACAGAGATCGGTGTTATTGAACTGCCGTTTGACAATTTAATTGTTAATGAGTTTGGGTTTAAATGGTTTGAATTAAATGCGGAAAAGTAAATATGAACATAAAAAGAGTACATTCTTTGAAGAGAAGAAACCTATCAAGCATGAATATACACTACTCAGAACAAACGTAAACCTATCGATCAGTCGCATTCAACATACAATACTCATCAAAATCATCACGTATCGCTCACAACAGTGTCCATCTCTGGCACACTGAGCTGAGAGAGCAACCGTATCACTCTCGTCATCACTCTCGCGCACGACGCCTCGAAACACGCAAGACATTAAGTTCCGACACCATAAAGATTATTATCTAAATCTATCTCTAGCATCTAGACAATAGATATCCATCCTTAATCAATATTTGTGATGTTTATCTCTAACACAACACAAATCCAAACATAAATGCAAAAAGATCAAGGAAGACATCGATAATGATTTGTAAAGCATATATATTATACAACCATGATCAATACATGTACATAGGTTTAGAGTAACAATACAAACATAACCCAACAAATAGAGAAATACATAGAGAAGAAATGGAGAAAAACCAAACATTTCATGAGTTGTCGGCTCCGATTGATGAAGGATTCGACTCCGGATCATCCTAATGCATGCTCCAATGTGTTTTCTAGCCAAATTCTACTAAAAAAATGCTATTGGATGGATTTGGAACCAAAAATATCAAAACCCATCCCTAAAAGTTGTGTTTTTGGGCCTTTAATGGAGTTTCTGTCCGCCCAGTTTCGCCCGGCGGAATTCTGGGTCGCCCGACGGTGTAAGGCGGCTATTCTGTAAGTTTTCCACACTTTTGGAGTGCCCGGCCCGCCGCTGCTTCGCCCGGCGGAGCAGAGGCGCAGCACACCAGTCTGCAGAAAAATTCTGCACTGTTTTATTCGTAACTTTTGAACCGTAACTCCGATTGACGCGCGGTTTGAAGCGCTGGAAAGCTTATTCAATGCTCTATCTAACAATGGCAAGACATCCTTGATTGGATACCTGTAAAAATGAGAGAAAATCAATTAAACTCATTGAAATTTACACGATACGCAATATATACACTAAAACGTAAAGTAAACGTAATTACGAACAAAGCGGGGTTTATTCAACCAATTTTAACACAAAGTAATGATAAGTGCAACAAAACTTATATACAAAAATAGCTACAATTTGCACTTATCAAACTCTCCCCAACTTACCTAATTGTTTGTCCACAAACAAGAATTAAACAAACTTGAAAATGCACAAGCAACATCCAAAGAACGATGAATCAACAGGTTTTGAAAGATGGAAACGAATGTATGGTTCAAATGAAAATGGTACACACAAAAAGTAAATACTTACCACTAAACTACGACGACAACATAATCACGAAGCAAATGCAAAATACAAAAATCATGCCAAACATTCTCAAACAACACAAGTTCCAAAGTGAATCACACCTAGCAAAAATAATCATCGGTAGATGAAAAACACACAATAAGGTACTTTACACTCACACAACAATCTTGAAAACAAAAGACTAAATTATGCATACATCCACAAATTCATATTGAACATACAAAGGCAAGAATCACAAGGACTTTCAAGGTTGTAGCGTGGTCGGGTAAACAAACAAGGGGAAATTTCTAAAGGTAATTGAAACAAAAACTTGCCTAAACCTAAGGGAGTGAAAACTCACAAAGATTCACACACAAAATTTCAACCAACTTCTTCCAAAATCCCAAGTGCTACATAACACACAATAATTATTTAGCACAATTATTGAAAATCTTTTTGTTTCCTTTTTCAAGGATTTTTCTTTTTCTTCCTTTTTTCTTTCTTTTTCTCTTTCACAAATTTTTCTCTTTTTTTTTTCTTTTCTTTTTCAATCCTCATAGAATCCAACCAATGAGTATACAATCATCCTCTCCCCAACTTGAATTCAACCGCACCATCATGTGAATACTCCCTACTTTCTAAGGCAAGGAAAAACTCATACAACAACACAAAGTTGAGGGTTCAAGAAAAAATAATCAATCAAAATCCATACAAAAAGTAAATTTGACACTCATAGACAAGCATCAAACTCAAACAACATGGATAATGACCAAAGGCTCAAAGGGGTTACAAATGATCACAAACTTACAAGGTGAATTGACTATTTGGCTAGGGTGGTTGTGCTCAAAATGAAACAATTGCCTTGATCCTTTTCATGCATTCATATACACAACACAAACAACAGATTCAACATAATAAAATCCAGTTAGAACAAGAATGTTGGAACTCCAAGCATATATGAACAATGGAAAGCCACCTCACAAAAAGGTTGGGAACTAAAGTGATTCACAATAGAACAAGTATACAAAAGAATGAATGGCATGGAAGTTTGTAAAATGCCTAAGTATCATGAATATGCTAAAGTCAAGAAAGCGATAAATACATACCTCAGACGTGTACAAAACTTAAAAAAATCATTACCATACATCCGCAAGTTGAAACGAACCAACTTGGAAAATCACCAAAGCATCCTCAAATAAGTCAATCAAAATTTGCGAGCAAACAACAACCAAAAACATTAGAAATGAAAAACTATAAAACATGCTTGTTTTACGTCATAAGCTCGACGCCTTTACGGTGCTTAATTAGAAACTTCCTTCATTCATGCCATGGTGATGTCTCACCGCGCAACCAAAAGCAAGCGTCCTAACCAAACACTTGAACAAACGTTAAAATATACAAATATCAATATAAACAAGTGAAAATAGATAATATATACGATATCTACAAAACGCAAAAACAAAGAAACTATCGCAATGCGATTCAATAAAAACACCAATCCCCGGCAACGGCGCCATTTTGTTGAATGCGGTATAGGGCAAGCAAACAAAAAGATTTGGAAGTATTTTTCCGGGAATTATCGTGTCCACAGAGATCGGTGTTATTGAACTGCCGTTCGACAATTTAATTGTTAATGAGTTTGGGTTTAAATGGTTTGAATTAAATGCGGAAAAGTAAATATGAACATAAAAAGAGTACATTCCTTAAAGAGAAGAAACCTATCAAGCATGAATATACACTACTCAGAACAAACGTAAACCTATCGATCGGTCGCATTCAACATACAATACTCATCAAAATCATCACGTATCGCTCACAACAGTGTCCATCTCTGGCACACTGAGCTGAGAGAGCAACCGTATCACTCTCGTCGTCACTCTCGCGCACGACGCCTCAAAACACGGAAGACATTAAGTTCCGACACCATAAAGATTATTATCTAAATCTATCTCTAGCATCTAGACAATAGATATCCATCCTTAATTAAGATTCGTGATGTTTATCTCTAACACAACACAAATCCAAACATAAATGCAAAAAGATCAAGGAAGACATCGATAATGATTTGTAAAGCATATATATTATACAACCATGATCAATACATGTACATAGGTTTAGAGTAACAATACAAACATAACCCAACAAATAGAGAAATACATAGAGAAGAAATGGAGAAAAACCAAACATTTCATGAGTTGTCGGCTCCGATTGATGAAAGATTCGACTCCGGATCATCCTAATGCATGCTCCAATGTGTTTTCTAGCCAAATTCTACTAAAAAAATGCTATTGGATGGATTTGGAACCAAAAATATCAAAACCCATCCCTAAAAGTTGTGTTTTTGGGCCTTTAATGGAGTTTCTGTCCGCCCAGTTTTGCCCGGCGGAATTCTGGGTCGCCCGGCGGTGTAAGGCGGCTATTCTGTAAGTTTTCCACACTTTTGGAGTGCCCGGCCCGCCGCTGCTTCGCCCGGCGGAGCAGAGGCGCAGCACACCAGTCTGCAGAAAAATTCTGCACTGTTTTATTCGTAACTTTTGAACCGTAACTCCGATTGACGCGCGGTTTGAAGCGCTGGAAAGCTTATTCAATGCTCTATATAACAATGGCAAGACATCCTTGATTGGATACCTGCAAAAATGAGAGAAAATCAATTAAACTCATTGATATTTACACGATACGCAATATATACACTAAAACGTAAAGTAAACATAATTACGAACAAAGCAGGGTTTATTCAACCAATTTTAACACAAAGTAATGATAAGTGCAACAACACTACAGTAACTTGCATAACACACTCTTCCAGAAGCTTCTTCTTATAAGCACAAGGTTTAGACCTCTTGTCTAACTTAAGAGTGATAACTGCCATCCTTCTGCATAAACATACCATAGACAATCTGCTACTTCCAATCCTTCAAGCCAAAAAACTGAAAGAGCTCATACAAACACCAATTGACCACAAGCTGATTTACACTGCTACTGCACACAAACTCTTGGACGCATTTTCCCTATAAAATTGTCCTCAGACATTTTAGCTTAAATAGGGATCATCTCCTTCTCTCCTGCTATCAAGATTACTACCTTTTCTTCAACCAGCTCCAGCTGAGATGTTATGACATTATGAACAGGATCTCAAAAATTGTTCAACTTCATAGCTTCAGTGATCCTTCAAAACAGCTACAATCTAATAAGTCTTTGACTTAGCATTTACCATAAACTGCTTAATGTGTAGCGCGACGTCGAGACATTAGAATTGACAAATTAAGCTCAACATGTATCTTATCATAACCAGGAAGATCCTCCTAATTAGGTCACCACAACTAAGCTTAAGAGATAACATATCAAGATCTTCACTCCCGCATGAAAGATTTGACAGTGATACTCTTTTGCTTTGGCTTCATCCTCTTCTTTCACCATCAAGAAAATTGATAAAGAATGAATCAATGATCTGGACAGATTGGTCTTCAATGCCTGATTTGAAATATATTCTTCTGAAACTTCCATGTCATACAGTCTTTAATAAGATTCATTCACCTTTTGATCACTTCTTCCCCAAAACAAAAATATGAGATAATCCTCATGTATCTTTGGCATCTCTAACCAAAGGGTTGAAGCTGTCTTGTATAAACTACAACATCATAGAATATCCTGCTGATGAGACCAAACCCTAATGACTTTCCAAGAGAATACCTTCCTAGAATCTCACCACCAGAGATACAAGAACCAACCAGGGTTACATCAGATACCATGCAGCGGAACACACAACAACTCCTCAACAACCTTCAGGCACTACTCATTAATCCTTGCACATCAGCACCATAAACCAAGTGCAAATAAATCAAACTCACACCAGCAGTTCTCCTGATAACAACAGACAGGTCTAATACATACTCTATCATGAATAATCCTTCCTTCACTTCAGGGATCAAACAACTATATGAACTGACCAAGTCCATAACTCAGCAAAACTATCTTCCTTGCTCATGAACCAGAAAGTATCTTCCCTAGATCTCATCCAGAAATAGACAGGATGCCTGCTCTGATACCAATTGAAATTCTGGTATCAGATATGTGATGTTAAGTGCGATGTCACAACATCAATATCTGCAGTATGAACAAGACAATAAAAACACTGAATAGTACATAAGGATTGTTCACCCAGTTCAGTCTAACAACCTACATCTGGGGGCATACAAAACCAGGAAGGAAGTCCACTATTAGTAGTATCAAATTACAGACTCAACAAACTAATTGACAATCTACCTAATTTAATCACTACCCAATGACCCTTCTATCTAAGTCCTCCCTAGATAAGAGACTCCATATCACTCCCAATCATTGCTATGATGTCTAGCAGTCAACATCTCAGTCACTGCATCAACGACTTGATTTCCAAAAACTATCCAAACAGTAGAAGTCACACTTCCATGACACATCTTGGAGTTGCTTCAAAGCTTCCTCCAAGAACAATACAAAACTCATTACCTACAGGTTTCTGAGTAAGAACACAGTGACCATCTCACAACTCAAGTGGTTCACTTAGACAAAGCCCTAATGATCTACATCTTGGACCCGTGCCAATTATAGATTACAAGCATACTATTTATAACTTTTTCCCAACTGAATTTGGGCCTTCAAATCACACCAAATCTTCTACTACAAATCTGCAAAAGATTCTGCTACTAAATAGATCTTCAATTAAATCTTCAATCTGCTCTTCTTAATTAACTCTAATTATTCTCCATATCTTTTTGCATTAAATTAACAACAAACTAATCTTCTTCATAGCTGATTGCAACAGAATATTTCTAACCCATGATATTCGCCTGTAATCTCTGATTCTCTTCAGTAGAATATCTTTTTAAAACCAGAAACACGCGGAACCCTAATTAATCATCTCAGACTGATGTTCACAACTGATGTCACGACATCGGGTTTAACATCAGCACTCAACTGCAACCCTCACAACTTTAACAACACCAAAATGTTAACTAAACATATTAATAATGTTAGAAGCTCATGTTGAAACATCAACTATGACATTAACATTGTTTTACCAAAATTTCAGCCAATCACAAGAACTAACAGCGACTCCAAACCTAAGGCTAGGTTATAAAAGGGAAAGCAAGTCCCGATCGCACGGCGGCGTGAGAAAAGGGAATGATGGACAAGGCTATCCTAAGTGACGCGGCGGTCAACGGGAACGACCCATTTCCTTTGGAATGTGAGGTATAAGCAACAAAGGAACAAAGAGGAAAACCTCGGGTATCAGGAGTAAAATGAATAGCAATATATACAGCAAATGCAACAAGAATTAAATTAAAAATGAATAGCAATATATACAGCAAATGCAACAAGAATTAAATTAAAAATGAATATTAGGAAACAAAATGTCAAGATTAAATTAAAAGTAAAAATCTAAGTTAAACTTAAAATTAAAAAATAAATCACATTCTACTTAAAAAGCTAATTAAACTATTAAACTAATTAAATTAAAAACTAATTGATTAAAATCTAACTAAACAAATTCTAGAAATCTAAAACTTAAGACTTATTAACTAAAAATAAATAACTAACTCTAATTAACTAATCCTAAAAAAACTAATTAAAAATAACTCTAGAACCAAAAACTAAAATTAACTAAATTAACTTTTAAAACTAACTAACTAACTTCTAATAAAACTAAATAACTAATTAGAATAAAACCTAATTAACTAATTTCTAATTAAAACTTAAATAAATAAATTAGACTAACTTCTAATAAAACTAATTAATTAAGTTTTAAAATCTAATCAAATTTACTAACTAAATTCTAAAATCAAGTTAAAAGAACACCTAACTAACTAAATAAAATACTAGACACTAAGCTAATATCTCAGGTTTGCTAGAAACAAAAAGGGTGCATCGTGTGATGTGGGCAGAATCAAAATGGGCCAGAAAAATTGGTAAGCCCAAATCCACTTAAACCTAATCATTAATATCAGAAAGAAAGAAAAATAAAGAAGATAAACTAAAAGCAAAACCTAAATTCAGTCAGCAAGAAACGCATTTTCCTCTTCTTCAATGATCTCTCTGCTTTCCATCCCAATCTCGTTCACCTTCCGTCTTTCTCAATCGCTTCTGCTTCTTTCTTCAATCGTGGCGGCTGATTGCGGTGGTTGTGTGGTGTATTGAGTTTGGATGAGGTTATAAGGTGGAGTTTTGTTGTCGGAAAACACCAAGACGAAGAAATTGGTCGAAGATTGCAAAGGGTTATTCGACGATTGTGTTCTTTGGTGTGTTGAAAGAGGTAAGGTTAATGTTTTGCTGTGAAGAAGGTGAGTTACAGAAAGGTTTAAATGGAGGGAGTCATGAGAGTGTGTAGGTGGTGGAACAGAAGATATGGATCCAACTCAATCTCTCTGTTTCGGATTTTTGTAGGTGGGAAAATGAAGAGGTTGGAGGGGATGGTTTGCAAAGTGTTCCTCACTGTGTTTTTTCATTTTTGCAGAACATGAGGATTTGATAGAGGGTGTCGTGTGGCTTTGGTGTTTGATGTTGGCTGAGGCATTTTGGTGATATTGAGTGAGGGTGGCGCTAAGGTTATTGAGAGTGAAGAGAATAAAGTCGGATGAGGCAAGTTTTAGAGGAAGATTTGCAAGATGAAATTTGTTATCCTTCCTGTTCTGATTTTTTCAGTGTGTCTCAATAGTTCTTCCTCTCCTCATTTTAATTCCAAGAAAACTTATCTCTCCCTCCTTGTTATTTTCATAGCAGAACTTTTATGTTGAACTGTCGTTGTTGCTGGTTTACTCAGGTCTGTGTTGATGCCCTATTGTTGTTGTTCAAATTGCAGGTTATGGTTTTGTGGTGTCGCAGACCGAGGTACAGGGAGGTTTTGGTGAAAAATCTGGGCGGTGATGAGAGCATATGGCAGCAGGGATTTTGTCATGGTCAAATGGGTAGCAGGCTTGTTGATGTGCAGAGGTTTTATTTTGATGCTGCAGAAACTTGTCTTGGCGCAGGTTTTCCAATTTAGTATAAGACAGTGGCTTGTCGTACCGCAATTGAAATAAGCCTGTGGAGCTTGGTCAAAGTTGGTATGGCAAAGTTGGGTAGTGGTGCATAGGCATGCACGATTTTTTTTCTGTTAGCAGCAGGGAAGTGTGGTTGGCAACTTATATGTGTAATTTACAATGAAAAAATGAATGTATGCAGTGTATAATGGCTTTTGAAGAGCAGCAAATGGATAATAATAATAATAGTAATATAAAATGGAAAATGAAATAATAATAATATAAAAGATGAGACTGTATTAAAAAAATCTAAAATACTTTAATATTTTGAAAGTAATGATAAAAATGGAATTTTAAATTAATACTGAATAACTAAGACTATTTGAATTAATGTTAAATTTAAAGTTAAACTAAACTAAAATAAAGAATTTAATTAAAAACTACACTAAAAAGCTACACTAAAAAAAAATTAAAATTACTAAGTTAAGATTAAAAATATGCTTAAGAATAAATTAACTTAAATACAAATTATGTAAAAAAAGATAAACTGGACTGAAATTGACTACATAAATTCTAAACAAATTTAAAGTGAATATCTAACTAAAAAACACAAATAATAAATAATTTGAATCGAGAATGACATGGAATGACAAATGCATGATTAATAAGATGTCTTACTAAAAAATGCGAGAACAGAGACCGACTAAAAATGATATGCAAACGATCAGAAAATCTAAGGGTAAAATTTGGGGTATGACAGTTGCCCATATTTAAATAACTTCACCGGATGACATGAGTGATGATAGTTCTCGAAAAATCAAGGTGAAAGGTATTTAAATATAGCAAACCGAAAATTTTGCCCTTAGATAGAATGCAGATGCTAAGGACAGCTAACAGATATGTAAATGCAGACAAAAATGAAAGCAGACAAGGGCAAAGTCCACACAATGAGCAATCATTCACTGGGGATGACAACACACTGAGGAACAGAAATAAAACCGGGGCAAACCTGAAGTGATGGAGGAACTGGTTCAGGCGTGATCGGCTGACACTTTAGAAAGAAAAGCTGACACAAGGTCCTCACTAGAAGTAGAACCGGAAAGACGGTCTCCACTGGGGAATCAAAAAACAAAGACTCAATCTGGAGGAACATCAAAAAGAGAAAGGCACATCCGGAAGAGCATCAGATGGAAAAATAAACCAGACATCCAATAATGGCTTTGAATGAAAGGTAAACTCATAATATCTGAGAAGGCATCAGATGAGAATGAGGTAAAAAGAGGGTAATTCAAGAAGGCATTGGACACAAAGGAACCAGACATTCAATAATGGCTTTGAATGAAAGGTATAACTCACCATATCTAATAATGGATTCAGATAAAGTGAGCAAAGTAAGGATCCAAGACAGCATTGGATAAAGAAACCAAAGTATTCAAGACATCATTGAATGAATGGTATAAATCACGATATCTGAGACGACATCAGATAGGCGTGAGAAAGGTAAGGATCCAAGACATCATTGGATAAAGAAACCAAAGTATTCAAGACAGCATTGAATGAATGGTATAAATCACGCTATCTGAGACGACATCAGATAGACGTGAGAAAGGTAAGGATCCAAGACAACATTGGATATAGAAACCAAAGTATTCAAGACAGCATTGAATGAATGGTATAAATCATGATATCTGAGACGACATCAGATAGACGTGAGAAAGGTAAGGATCCAAGACAACATTGGATAAAGAAACCAAAGTATTCAAGACAGCATTGAATGAATGGTATAAATCACGATATCTAAGACGACATCAGATATACGTGAGAAAGGTAAGGATCCAAGACAGCATTGGATAAAGAATAACAAAATCTAAGAAAGCATTGGATGAATGTGAGCAAAGATATACCCAAGAAAGCATTGGATAAAAAGAATCACAGTATCCAAGACAGCATTGAATAACTATGAACAAGGAGATACCCAAGAAATCATTGGATACAAAGAAATAACAACGTCCAAGAAAGCATTGAACAAAGAAATACCCAATAAAGCATTGGATACAAGGAAAGAACTTTCAGGAATGGCACTGAAAGATATCAAAGCAAATTTGATGGGGATTACAGAAGAGAGGCAAAACTTCCAGGAATAGCACTGGGAGAAACAAGAGGAATAAGATATCCAGGAATGGCACTGGAGAGAAAAAGAGACAGACATCCAAGAATGACACTGGAGTGAAGGAATATAAATGTCCAGGAATAGCACTGGAATGAAAGGATAGGTAACGTTTTGGTAGGCGCCAAGTAAGTTGGACTTTGACCACAAGGTAAGACGCGGATAACGACACGACCTCGGGAGAAATGCAAATGAGGATGAAACGCTCATGCTATGCATATGTATATGAATCATGCAGATGCTATGATCAAATGCAGATGCTGATGCAGATGCTGATGACACAACACGACTCTTGAGAAAAGACAAGATTGGAAGACTGATTCCTCAACACGGAGATCACTGCCGTTCTGCTTGGGACTAGGGATGTTACTGCTGAACACATCTCTGCCACACTGGTAAATTGTATCCAAATTGATGGTCCTTGTAGGAAGGATGAAGAGTTGCTTGGGGATTCTTCAGGTAACTTGCCCCAAATTAGCTTACTGTTGTAGATGAACTGATCATTCCTTCAGCTTGATTGATTCTGAAAATGACCGTTTCATGGTGCTCTTAGAAAGCTTGCCCCTGTCTGAGTCTTGAAAGATGATTATTTTACTGTACACTGGGAAAGCTTGCCCCAGCCTGAGTCTTGCAAAATCTTATGTATAAACCAATTCTAAGAAGTCGCCATTAAACCACAAATCTTGAACTGATTCTCAACAGGATATGGAAGGAACTTGCCCCTGATTGGATCACCGACCAAGTTTCTTAATTGTTTGAAAATTCCTTGAGAGGAAAGCCAGTTTGCAAACAAAAATGTTCATACAAACATAGTAAATGCAGAGTTTATGCAACTTTTGAAATCAATTTCATTTTTGAAAGATGCAAAGTATATGAGTCATTGGTCAGAACACGGTGGTTCAAGACATTAAAGTGAAAAGTTTAAGCAAAGGGTGTAATACCCAAAATAGGTGATCTGCAAAGATGTTTTGGAGTCAGTTTACACAATCTTGCTGTAGTATGCTTTCAAAATAACCTCGCTTTAATTAGGTATTTTGAGGATTATAACGTGGCCTGGTTCACGGTTTAAGAAACAAAGGATAAGGGCTCAAAGTTTATTTGTACCCACCCAATCTACGTGATGAACTCCAGTCCTATGCCCAGTTAACTCAAACTATGCACTCAAATTCCCATGAGTTAGGAATTGCACTGATGATGATGATGGTTCAGAAGTTAAGAGACTTCGAAATGGCGGTCACTACTTCCTTACAAAGTTGTTTGCCATTGAGGACTTTCAGGATAAAGGATTTAAAGATTTCCTCCTTTGGTTGTCATACAAACTTTTCTTTCTTATTTTTTTTTCTTCTTCTTCTTTTTTTTTAGTGACTGCCTGGCTTAAGGATTACGACGAACCATCGTTGGCATTCGACTTGAAAGACATCTTCGACACTTGCTTGTTGTGTGCAAATGAAAATTTGTGAATGCACCCTATTGTTGAAAGCGTCTCGCATGAAACTCTTGTATTTGAATGCACAATCCAGTTAACTGAGAACTACCCTGCCCCAGGTTAAGATTGTGGGTTTTTATTTGTAAATAAAGGAAAGTCCTACTTCAAGGCTCGAAGGGGTCAAAGAGGGGTTAACTTCCTTATTTCTCCAGTGTTTAGGAGTCGAAACAATGTCTTACATCGTCAGCAAAGTTTTGATTTGAAAGCATACCACGACAATTATGAGTATAATGTTTCATCATCTTCCATTCAATCTTTGCATAATCAACAGAAATTGGACAAGAAATTTTTTTTTTGAAAGAGAAAGCATTAAGAAGTAAATAGCAGACACAAATGAATTGAATCAAAAAGTTGTAAATGCTCATTTCATTAATTGTGAAAGTACAAACATAGTTGAAAGCAAACAGCTATTACAAAATAAAGAAAATGCAAACAACAAGAAACAAAGGCCTAGTGACTAATCAATACAAGGATGAGCTGTCCTGTCTGAAACACTGGCTTTTAGGAGGATAATCGGTTGAAGTCGACTGAAGCTTCACTTGGCGTGCCCTGGCAGAGGGTTGTTCTGAACGTTAGGGTTGTCTTTGAAGGAGAGGATTTTGTTTCTCATCAGTTCTTGTACTCTAGCCTTCAACGTAAAGCAACCTTCTAAATTATGGCCTGCACCACCTTGATGGTATTCACAATGAAGATCAGCCCTATAGCCGGCTGGAAGAGGATTTGGAGGAGGTGGCATAGGCCTTGTGGTAATCAAACCTTGCTCAACCAGGCAGGGATACAGTTTAGTGTACTTCAAGGGAATAGGATCAAAATGACTCCTATTACGGAACTGGTTTTGTCCTGCAGCCGGACGTTGAGTAGCTTGAGCTGGCATGGCAGTCTGACCAATCGTAGCAGCAGATGCAAGAGGTGGAGAATAATTGTGTAGCAAATCAAACTCCGACCAAGTTAAAGGTGGCACCCGAACAGGTTGAGGATCAGCATTTAAAAACTCCTGGATAACAGTCCTTTAAGGTTGCTCTCCCCTAGCAATCAAAACTTGAATCATTTCAGTGAGTTTGGTCACGCTTGACTTAAGGTCATCGATATCCATTCGAACCTCAGCATTGTGTACCTCTTGCTCTGACATCTTGCGTCTGTAGTTAGCTCTAGTCCGGTATCAGTGTCGAGGAATCAGCTTGACGACTCACTGGTGACACTGGAAGATAGAGACAACTGGAGATGAGTAACTGGACAGATAGACGTATGCAATGAATCATGCAAAGATGCAAATGATATGCAATGCAATGCAAACAGGATACAAAACACACATAGCAGGATCAAGGGTTCGAGATCACAGCATGGAGTCTGGGTAAATAACCAACCACGGGGTGTGTACTAGGGTTCATAAACTGTAGAACAGGGTTCTAAGAAGTTCCTAGAGTCGACAATCCATCTTTCAGATTTTAAGGATTTCCTAGATGACTTGGTAATCAATAAAATTCTCAAGTGGATCTCGTCTGAGTGTAGTATCGCGTGACAACCAATTCAGAAATAGACTTCATCATGGTCACCGCACTACATCCTAAAAAGGCTTAGTGGGGTTTGGTAACTACGGTTCTCAATATCATGGGCTCCTAGGTTGAGAGTAGTAACGTTTTCACGAATAGAATCGTTTAACATGACTAAACTCTCAAGAGGGCCTCAACTGAGTGATGGTGTCTCAATTCAACTTTTTAGGATTCGACTCCCTCAAAGCCTCCTTGAATACCATTGTCCTATAATAAGTGCACTCAAGTCCGGGTATAAGACTTATCTCACCACTCAAAAGTAGTACCCTGCACACAGAAAAAGCCCAAGCACAACAGGTATATATACATATATAAATATACAAATATACAAGCAAGCAAACATATAAATAACACAAATACAAACAAGATAGGCTTAACCCTCTTAGGGGAATGTCCCCAGTGAAGTCGCCAGTTCTGTTGCGATGAGAATCAGATAACAAGCTATTAATTAACTTGAATCACAAAACATGAAATTCACCACTAAGCTTTGATTTATCCAAAGGAAAGGGTAAAGAATGAAAACCCTAAGTTAAGAGAATCTAGGTTCGGGGGTTGTTTATACTAAGGGAAGGTATTAGCACCCTAAGTATCCGTAGTACTCTACGGGAACCTCTTGTTAGTATTTGTGTTATGCTAAAGTTTGCTTGCTAAGGGAAATATGCTAAGGGTATATACACTAAGTATGCTCGCCAAGACATCGCATCTCGTGCCTACGTATCCTGACGGGAATGGAATCAGAGCATTCGTAGTTCCCCCGCAATGGGGTAAAAAGGTGTAAAAGAAAAGGTGGAATCCAAGAAGGCATTGGATGCAAAGGTAAAAAAAGGGTGGAATCTGAGAAAGCATCGGATGTAAAGGAAAAAGGGTGGAATCTGAGAAGGCATCGGATGTAACAAAAAAAGGTGAAAAAGAAAAAGGTAGAATCCAAGAAAGCATTGGATGTAAAAGGAAAAGGTGGAAAAAGAAAAAGCTAGAATCCAAGAAAGCATTGGATGTAAAATGAAAAGGTGGAAAAAGAAAAAGGTAGAATCCAAGAAAGCATTGGATGTAAAAGGAAAAGGTGGAAAAAGAAAAAGGTAGCTCGCTAGGATCTCGCAATCCTATGCCTACGTATTCTCAAGATGAAACTTTGAGAAATCAGAGCGTCCGTAGTTCCCCTTAACAGGGGTGAAGAACTCTTGACTGTGGTCAAGGTTCCAAGGGAAAGTAGGGTCTGACAGCAAGACACCTACGTGGAGTGCGGCGACTACAAACCTAAGGCTAGGTTATGAAAGGGAAAGCAAGTCTCGATCGCACGGCAGCGTGAGAAAAGGGAATGATGGACAAGGCTATCCTAAATGACACGACGGTCAACGGGAACGACCCCTTTCCTTTGGAATGTGAGGTATAAACAACAGAGGAACAAAGAGGAAAACCTCGGGTATCAGGAGAAAATGAATAGCAATATATACAGCAAATGCAACAAGAATTAAATTAAAAATGAATATTAGGAAACAAAATGTCAAGATTAAATTAAAAGTAAAAATCTAAGTTAAACTTAAACTTAAAAAATAAATCACATTCTACTTAAAAAGCTAATTAAACTATTAAACTAATTAAATTAAAAACTAATTGATTAAAATCTAACTAAACAAATTCTAGAAATCTAAAACTTAAGACTTATTAACTAAAAATAAATAACTAAGTCTAATTAACTAATCCTAAAAAAACTAATTAAAAATAATTCTAGAACCAAAAACTAAAATTAACTAAATTAACTTTTAAAACTAACTAACTAACTTCTAATAAAACTAAATAACTAATTAGAATAAAACCTAATTAACTAATTTCTAATTAAAACTTAAATAAATAAATTAGACTAACTTCTAATAAAACTAATTAATTAAGTTTTAAAATCTAATCAAACTTACTAACTAAATTCTAAAATCTAGTTAAAAGAACACCTAACTAACTAAATAAAATACTAGACACTAAGCTAATATCTCAAGTTTGCTAGAAACAAAAAGGGTGCATCGTGTGATGTGGCCAGAATCAAAATGGGCCAGAAAAATTGGTAAGCCCAAATCCACTTAAACCTAATCATTAATATCAGAAAGAAAGAAAAATAAAGAAGATAAACTAAAAGCAAAACCTAAATTCAGTCAGCAAGAAACGCGTTTTCCTCTTCTTCAATGATCTCTCTGCTTTCCGTCCCAATCTCGTTCACCTTCCGTCTTTCTCAATCGCTTCTGCTTCTTTCTTCGATCGTGGCGGCTGATTGCGGTGGTTGTGTGGTGTATTGAGTTTGGATGAGGTTATAAGGTGGAGTTTTGTTGCCGAAAAACACCAAGACGAAGAAATTGGTCGAATATTGCAAAGGGTTATTCGACGATTGTGTTCTTTGGTGTGTTGAAGAGGTAAGGTTAATGCTTTGCTGTGAAGAAGGTGAGTTACGGAAAGGTTTAAATGGAGGGAGTCATGAGAGTGTGTAGGTGGTGGAACAGAAGATATGGATCCAACTCAATCTCTCTGTTTCGGATTTTTGTAGGTGGGAAAATGAAGAGGTTGGAGGGGATGGTTTGCAAAGTGTTCCTCACTGTGTTTTTTCATTTTTGCAGAACATGAGGATTTGATAGAGGGTGTTGTGTGGCTTTGGTGTTTGATGTTGGCTGAGGGATTTTGGTTATATTGAGTGAGGGTGGCGCTAAGGTTATTGAGAGTGAAGAGAAGAAAGTCGGATGAGGCTAGTTTTAGAGGAAGATTTGCAAGATGAAATTTGTTATCCTTCCTGTTCTAATTTTTTCAGTGTGTCTCAATAGTTCTTCCTCTCCTCCTTTTAATTTCAAGAAAACTTATCTCTTCCTCCTTGTTATTTTCATAGCAGAACTTTTATGTTGAACTGTCGTTGTTGCTGGTTTACTCAGGTCTGTGTTGATGCCCTATTGTTGTTGTTTAAATTGCAGGTTATGGTTTTGTGGTGTCGCAGCCGAGGTACAGGGAGGTTTTGGTGAAAAATCTGGGCGGTGATGAGAGCAGATGGCAGCAGGGATTTTGTCTTGGTCAAACGGGTAGCAAGCTTGTTGATGTGCAGAGGTTTTGTTTTGATGCTGCAGAAACTTGTCTTGGCGCAGGTTTTCCAATTTAGTATAAGATTGTGGCTTGTCGTACCACAATTGAAATAAGCCTGTGGAGCTTGGTCAAAGATGGTATGGCAAAGTTGGGTAGTGGTGCATAGGCATGTACGATTTTTTTCTGTTAGCAGCAGGGAAGTGTGTTTGGCAAGTTATATGTGTAATTTACAATGAAAAAATGAATGTATGCAGTGTATAATGGCTTTTGAAGAGCAGCAAATGGAAAATAATAATAATAATATAAAATGGAAAATGAAATAATAATAATAAAAGATGAGACTGTATTAAAAAAATCTAAAATACTCTAATAATTTGAAAGTAATGATAAAAATGGAATTTTAAATTAATACTGAATAACTAAGACTATTTGAATTAATGTTAAATTTAATGTTAAACTAAACTAAAATAAAGAATTTAATTAAAAACTACACTAAAAAAGCTACACTAAAAAAAATTAAAATTACTAAGTTAAGATTAAAAATATGCTTAAGAATAAATTAACTTAAATACAAATTATGTAAAAAAAGGTAAACTGGACTGAAATTGACTACATAAATTCTAAACAAATTTAAAGTGAATATCTAACTAAAAAACACAAATAATAAATAATTTGAATCGAGAATGGCATGGAATGACAAATGCATGATTAATAAGATGTCTTACTAAAAAATGCGAGAACAGAGACCGACTTAAAATGATATGCAAACGATCAGAAAATCTAAGGGTAAAATTTAGGGTATGACAGGTACCAATTCGATCCCTTTTTTATGACCATAATTCCTGTCGGAATTTCTATATGTGTCGCTTACATCCCACATGGGCACATGAACACCCGTAATCGCTCACACCCCGCATAGACACATGATTACCTCAACAACAACAACAAAAACAACAACATAATCCCATTTCAAGGAATCTGGATAAGATGCTCACACCCCACATAGGCACACGACTTATCATACAGCTTATGCAACATGATATGCATTCAACGACAGCATACAACAACGACCAATGTCTATGACTAACATACAACTAATACATCACACCACACTGCCCAACACGCAACATATACCTGCCAAAACATACAACAATTGCAATCTATATCCACAACACACACTCGCACAACCGAACTCAACATTTTAACGTTCGACACATCACAACGTACACAGAAACACTATTAACACGTCGAATAGTTGGAATTCTAGCATTGAAAATAATTTTAACAAAAAGTACATGAAACCAGCTTTCCAATGATTCGAGCGGTGACTAACGGATCAAAAGATACTAATTTTTAAAGTTTTAAGAAAATTCTGTCCGTAACAGCAGCAAGAAGAACTGTCATGTTCGCTACAAGTTCGCCCAGCAAACTGTCATTCGCTAGGAGTTCGCCTAGCGAAGTCGCCAGTGAAACACCTTCCCCATACAAAATCCAGAGACTCACCTATTTTCCTCTCCCTTCGCCTCGACATTCGCCCAATGAATCTAGGGCGAATCTCCCCAAAAAACACTCCAGTAACCCATTCCCTTTCTCTTATTTCGCTTCTTAGTTCGCCCAACGAACTGCCTGCGAACCCTTCGCCCAGCGAACATCTATTCGCACGGCAAACTGTACAAATCAGCAACACAGCAGTTGCGATTCAGCATGATTCCGGCCCCAAGCATTCTCCGATTTCAACAGTAAACCACACGAAAATACACATATAATCCACTGTTTTTACACAATCAATTAAAGTCACATAAACCACAATTTAATTGGTCAATTTACACCAACTACATGTTATTACGAATATCGACACGCAACTGACAACAATCAAACAATCAGAGATACATAGAGACGAATCTAACGAATTACCCACCCTCATACATACATTATTCACCCCTTAAGCGATCGAAGAACCCCACCCTTACCTTATTGGCGATTCTTCGAAGGTTCTCTAAGCCCTAGCTCTGCTCCTCTCTTCTGTTCCTCTTTTCTCCAAAAATGCGATCGTTCCCAAACTGATTCTCCTTCCCAATTTTCTCTTTTCCTACTATAACCCTTAGACCTCTATTATGCTTTTCCTTCCTTACCCTTACTAATCCTCACGAATAGTCCACTTTGCCCTCCTTATTCTTGTTATTATATCATATTATTATTATTATTACTAATATCTACTTATTAAAATAATAATAATAATCAATATTTAATTAATTTAATATTATTCAGCTAATATTACAATCAACCAAATATTACTAATATAATTTAATTAGTACTACCCTCTACACCACCAAGTTCTACATAATTGGTCACACACCCCCAACACCTTAGTCTCTATAATTCCGAGGTCACTACCCCATACTAAGGGCAACCCAAACACAACCAAAACACCCATAACCATACATATATACACAATATCACATAATTTTAATTACAAAAAATAATTAAAATAAATCGGGGCGTTACAGGGCACGTTCAAACTAGGACTCCTCTTACGGTACCAAAAAATCCACCTTTTTGGTTCAAAGCAGATCAAACTTGCCCTTACCATCAAGGAGGATCAGGACATAACATTGAGAATTATCTCAGCTTCAAGTCTGATGTACAGAAGCTCACCAGAAACGGGATTTTATCTTTCAAAGACACTAATCCAAATGTCCAGATAAACTCATTACTGCAGCATGAGAAGACCGCATTGAATTTGATAGAAGGAGAACCTATCAACAGTTATCAAATTCACAATGTACGCTTACTGGGAACCAACCTGGTAAAGATGCATTGCAAACAGAGAGGGTACGACCATGTGCCATCTCACAACTATCATCAGTGTGATATCTGATATCTGTTCCAAATACATTCAAGGGTGTGCCATAGTACAAGCAGCTCTACAAGAACAAATGGATCTGGGCTGGATTCAGGATCACAGGATTCGTGAAGTAAGCATGGCCCATGCACATCTCAATATTGCTCAGAACCACGACATCCGTGCAATGAACGTCAATCTGGTGGCATTGTATTCAAGACAAAGTCAGTATTACAATCTGCCTTGGCACGATTACAACACTTGTCTGATCTGCTCAAAAGACAATTAGGGATGCTCTTTTATACAAGAGGCCCTCCAACGTCAAATGGATCTCGGATGGATCCAAGGTTACCGTGAAAGAACTAATCATCAAGTCAATATGGTTCAAATCTTTGACATATGCTTAATGAATACCAGTCTAGTGGAATTATATGCTAAGTAGGTCAGACTTGGTTTTCTGGCTTCACATGATTATCAAGACTGTAAAGAATGCTATGAAAACGACCAAGGGCATGCACTTGTACAAAGGACTCTTAAACATCTATTGGACCACTGGTGGCTTCTGATCTACCTGGATGAAGATACACAACAAGTTAGCATGACTGACGGGAACCCTGGTAGACATCAAAGTTGGGATGTTCGCTCAATAGAAACGGATCTAGTAAGGATGCACTGCATACAAAGCGGATATGGTCGGTACCACCTCATAATTATGAATGCTGTAGATTATGCTCGGAAAATAACCAAGGATGCTATC
Source organism: Lathyrus tuberosus (assembly GCA_022829125.1). Taxonomy (NCBI): domain Eukaryota; kingdom Viridiplantae; phylum Streptophyta; class Magnoliopsida; order Fabales; family Fabaceae; genus Lathyrus; species Lathyrus tuberosus. Next base: position 5,296,300 of record JALAZF010000196.1, on the reverse strand, counting down.
TAGTGCGAGCAGCTCCCCAGCACCAGCTAGACCGAAAGGAGATTCAACCATGTTTGAATTCTGAATCAATCAACATGATACAAGATTACCTCCCTGGTCAAAGCAAAAACACTATCATAATCTCCAATCATGGAAAAACCAAGGATGTTTATGTCATAATTCCTCTACTCGATGAGTCAAGAGTCTCTCTCGGCAATAGAAAGATTCTAAACTTAGAGTTAATTGAGGTGGCCTACGACAGTCAAAAAGCCCAAAAAGCCCCTGTGGTCATCTACTTGCCAGGTCTAATACCGTACAAGTCAGAAAAGGCTATCCCATACAAGTACGGTGCAACGACCATAGAAAATGGAAAAGAAACTCCATTACCCTCTGTTGTGAACATTACTGACATCAGTCGAGTTACCCGGAGCGGTCGGATCTTCAACAGAGGAGTTGGAGAACCTACTAAAGAAAAGGAACCTCAAACGGAAGTTCCTAATCAACAAGTTGGTCAATCCAGCAATACAGAACCGGTAAAGGACAAGGATGAGATGCTGAAGCTCATTCAGAAAAGTGAGTACAACATTGTGGATCAATTGTTGCAAACTCCGTCTCAAATTTATGTGTTATCTCTCCTGCTTAGTTCAGAAGCTCACAGAGAAGCTCTACAGTGAGTCTTAGAGCAAGCCTTTGTGGAATAAGATGTGACGGTACGATAATTTGACAACATCATCTCCAACATCACTTCCTGCAACAACTTGGGATTCAGTGATGAAGAACTGCTGGAGGAAGGCAAGAACCATAATATGGCACTCAATATCACAGTCAATTGCCAAGACGATGCTTTAGCCAACGTACTGGTAGACACAGGTTCATCCTTAAATGTCATGCCAAGGTCAACTTTGGTTCGACTATCTTTCCAAGGTACTCCGATTAGAGGCAGTGAGATCATCGTCAAAGCCTTTGACGGATCCAGAAAAACAGTTATCGACGAAGTTGATCTTCCCATAACCATCGGTCCTCACACTTTCCAAGTCACTTTCTAGGTCATGGATATCCGAGCAGCATATAGTTGTTTATTAGAAAGACCTTGGATACACGAAGTCGGGGCAATCACTTCGACACTTCACCAGAAGTTGAAGTTTGTCAAGAATGACAAATTAGTCACGGTATGCGGAAAGCAAGCTTTAATCATGAGCAACTTATCATCGTTCTCCTGCATAGAACCTGAGGAGGTTGTTGGAACTCAGTTCCAAGCACTCTCAGTGAGCAATGAGAATCAACAAGAAAGAAGAACGTCGATTTCCTCAAACAAGGACGCTCTCAAAGTAATGGGGAGTAGTGACGTAAAAGGATGGGGACAGATTGTAATTCCTACTGATAACAAGACAAGAAAAGGTCTTGGTTTTTCTCAGGTCTGTACCCATACTACAAAGAAGGACGAAAGTTTTCGTCCCATTCAGGATTTCTTCAACAGCGGAGGTTTCCTCCATCCAGTATCTCAAGAAGTCCACACCATCGATGGGAACGACTCCTTCGATGCGGATGGGGAGTGGAAGTCTTATCTTAAAAATGAAGGTTACATATCTCAGGGAGAAATGTACATACCATTCTGCTCTCCAAAGCATAGGCCAAGATATATACCAAGATCAGACGTCAGAATGATCTATGGAGATTGTGATTCCGAAGGATGCCGTGCTCCACCTAATTCATTAGAGGAAGAAAATCTGATGAAAGGCAACTTTGACTACGATTATTATGATCCCCTGGATGACTTGCCTATCTGGAAGCCATACACGGAAGATTTGGGGCAAAAGAGTCAGCCGGAAAATGCCTATCAGCTGAGTAATCTTGAAAAGAATACCCATGTTCCCACAGAGTCATGGAACCCTTACTCAGAATATTCCGAAAATGTCTAAAGTCATGTTGATGAATTTGCAAAGGTTGCAGGACAAGAGTTCATTAACTATGCATTTCCTGAAGTCAACGTCATTGAGGAAGATAACTCATCTATTCCCACAGAAACCTAGGATACCTTTGGGCAGCCAAGTGGCAAGTATGACTTTCTAGTCAAATACACTGCTTCTGAAAGCTTTTGCATTAGATACGAGGACATCCATCCAACTAGATGGCGAGATCCTCTTGAAAGTGAAAGCACCATGGAAGATGCAACAGAAGATTCCTCTTATGATAACTCTGCCTGGGAAGAAGACTCCAATGATCCAACTCCACCAGAAATCAGTGCCATTTCTGAAGACAGACCAAGAAGGGAAGTACCTGACTTTGTGATTCACAGAGGAGTTCATCGCCACTGGGTTGCAGTCGATGTCCTGAAAGTCTTCCATAAGTCGAAGTAATTACCATCTTTGTTTTGACCTTTCACTTTGCCCGGGTGAAATGGATGTTTTATAGGGCTTACTTTTCTGTAAATGTCCCTCTTCGCTTCGCCCAAAGCGACAGAGTTTTGTTTTATAGGGTTGTGTTTCAAGAATCGACAAATCATAAATAAATAATGTCATTCTGAATTCCCTCATTTTAGTGCTGTTTTCACTTTTCGTTTTTCAGAAAATGGTAATCCTAAAAAAAAAACAACCCAAAATAAAAACAAGCGTTTTCAGAAAATACACTGTCTTGCATTCTCTCTGTCTTTTCTAAAAAATGAATCATCACGTCATGCAGATTGCTTGTTTTAAACCTCATTGAAACATATGATCCAATGCCTTCTCCCAACTTTGAATTCCCGGTATTTGAATCCGAAGAAGAGGACGAAGAAATTCCAGAATAGATCTCCCGACTACTCAGGCAAGAGGAAAGGTCTATTGAGCCTCACAAAGAGCCGTTGGAAATGATCAATTTAGGTTCAGAAGAAGAAAAGAAAGAAGTTAAGATTGGAGCACTGCTCAGTCCAACTGTCAAAGAAGACTTGATAAAACTTCTCAAAGAGTTTCTAGATGTGTTTGCTTGGTCCTACCAGGACATGCCAGGGTTGGATACCAGCATTGTGGAACATCACTTACCAGTGAAAACAGAATGTCCTCCGGTAATACAAAGACTGAGAAGGACTCATCCAGATATGGCCATTAAACTTAAGGAGGAAGTGCAGAAGCATATCGACGCAGGTTTCCTTGCCACCTCAAAATATCCTCAATGGTTAGCCAACATAGTGCCAGTTCCGAAAAGGACGAAAAAATTAGAATGTGTGTAGACTATAAGGATCTGAACAAAGCAAGTCCAAAGAATGACTTCCCTTACCACACATAGGCATGCTGGTAGACAGCACAACAAAATTCAAAGTCTTCTCTTTCATGGATGGATTCTCGGGCTATAATCAAATCAAAATGGTGCCAGAAGATATGGAGAAAACTTCATTCATCACCCCATGGGGCACCTTTTGCTACAAGGTAATGTCGTTCAATCTGAAGAACGCAGGTGCAAACTATCAAAAGGCCATGACAACTTTGTTTCACGACATGATACACAAAGAGATTGAAATGTACGTCGATGACATGATAGCCAAATCTAAAACAGAAGAAGAACATGTGAAACACCTGTCAGAGTTATTCGAGCGTCAAAGAAAATACAAACTCCGCTTGAATCCTAACAAGTGCACATTAGGTGTTTGCTCTGGAAAACTCTTAGGATTCATCGTCAGCCAGAAAGGAATTGAGGTCAATCTTGACAAGGTCAAGGCCATTCAAGAAATGCCTTCACCAAAGACTGAAAAACAAGTTAGAAGATTTTTGGGACATCTGAATTACATCTCAAGATTCATATCCCTCATGACCGCGACATGCGCGCCGATCTTCAAACTACTCAGAAAGAATCAAAGTTGTGTATGGTCAAAAGATTGCCAAAGAGCATTCGACAGTATAAAATAATATCTGTTGAATCCATCGATTCTATCTCCTATAATGGAAGGAAGACCACAGATCATTTACTTAACAGTCTTGGAAGACTCCAAGGGTTGTGTGCTTGGCCAGCAAGATGAGACAAAAAGAAAAGAGTCTTCCATTTATTACTTAAGCAATAAATTCACGGACTGTGAAACTCGATACACTATGCTCAAGAAAACCTGCTGCGCTCTGGCTTGGGCAACCAAAACGTCTTCGTCAGTACATGACTTGTCACACTACTTTGTTAATCTCCGAAATGGATCCGATCAATACGTCTTTGAAAAGCCTGCTCTCACGGGAAGGATTTCCCGTTGGCAAATGTTGTTATCAGAATACGACATCGAGTACCATGCTCAGAAAGTCGTCAAAGGAAGTATTTTAGCCGATCATTTGGCTCATCAACCGATTGACGATTATGAATCAGCCGAATTTAACTTCCCAGACGAAGATTTCATGTACTTGAAAATGAAAGATTGCGATGAACCGCTACCCAGCGAAGGGCCAGAAACGGATTCCCAATGGGGACTAACATTCGACGGAGCCGTCAATACTTATGGAAACGGAATTGGGGTAATCATTGTAACACCTCAGGGTACCTATATTCCTTTCACTGCCAGATTGGCATTCAAATGCACAAACAATGATGTCGAATACAAAGCTTGTATCATGGGTCTCAAAGAAGCTATCGACTTAAGGATAAAGAATTTGGATGTGTATGGCGACTCAACCCTGGTTATCAATCAGATCAAAGGATATTGGAACACATACCAATCAGGATTTATTACTTACAAAGACTACGCGAGAAGGTTGTTACCATTCTTTAAAAGAATCGAGTTTCATCATATCCCTCATGAAGAAAATCACATGGCTGATGCATTAGCCTCCCTATCCTCCATGATTAGTGTAAGTGAATGGAACGAAGTAACTAAAATTGACATAATGCGTCTTGAAAGGCCCGCTTACATCTTCACAATTGAAGCAGACATAGATGACAAACCCTGGTATCATGATATCAAGTGCTTCCTTCAAAGACAAGAGTACCCGCCTAGGGCATCCAGAAAAGATAGGAAGACTCTCAGAAGATTGGCTGGCAACTTCTTCCTGAACAACGATACACTCTACAAGAGAAACTTGGGCATGGTTTTGTTCAGATGCGTAGACAGACAAGAAGCAAACACACTGATGAAAAAAATCCACGAAGGATCCTTTGGCACTCATGCCAATGGACATACAATGGAAATAAAATTTCTGAGAGCAGGATATTATTGACTGACAATGGAATCCGATTGCTACCAGTACATGAGGAGATGTCACAAGTGTCAGATATACACTGACAAAATCCATGTACCGCCAACACATCTCAAAGTTCTTTCTTATTCATGGCCTTTTTCTATATGGGGAATCGACATGATTGGCATGATTGAACCCAAAGCTTCATATAGGCATCGGTTCATCCTGGTAGCCATTGATTACTTCACCAAATGGGTTGAAGCAGTATCATACACCAATGTAACCCAACAAGTGGTGGTCCAATTTATCAAGAACAATCTCATCTGTCGTTATGGTGTTCCATGCCAGATCATTACGGATAATGGATCTAACTTGAACAACAAGATGATGAAAGAGTTGTGTGCTGAGTTCAAGATCGAACACCATAACTCATCTCCCTACCGACCCAAAATGAATGAAGCGTTCGAAGTGGCTAACAAAAATATCAAGAAAATCGTTCAGAAGATGGTTGTGACCTACAAAAACTGGCACGAGATGCTACCCTTTGCTCTTCACGGTTATCACACATCTGTCTGCACCTCAACAGGGGCAACCCCTTTCTCTCTAGTATATGGCATGGAAGCAGTACTCCCCATAGAAGTAGAGATACCGTCAATCAGGGTATTGATGGAAGCCAAGCTAAGAGAAGCTGTATGGCATCAAAGCCGGTACGATGAACTGAATCTGATCGAAGAAAAGAGAATGACGACTTTATGCCATGGTCAATTATATTAACGAAGAATGAAGAAAGCGTTTGACAAAAAGGTCCGACCTCATGTCTTCATAGAAGGAGAACTTGTGCTCAAAAAAATACAATCATTCCTCACTGATTCTAGGGGCAAATGGACTCCGAATTACAATGGCCCTTATGTTGTTAAGAAAGCCTTCTCAGGCGGTGCCTTGAGACTCGCAACCATGGATGGAGAGGAGTTTACCTACCCTAAAAATGTTGATGTAGCTAAGAAATACTTCTCCTAAATTAAAAAAAAAACGTCTCGGTGGATTGAAAACCCGAAAGGGCGGTCTAGGCAAAAATTAGAGACATAAACAATGATCATCCCGATATATTGAGAAAACAAAAGGACAATCTAGGAAAAAGTTAGGGATTCATGGCAAGTAACTATATCCAACAAAATTAGCCCCTCCGAGGCGACGTCATCTGTTAAGAAATCCTCGATCAAGGTCATCTTCGACAGAAGCTCAGAATGTCTAGAATTCAAAGTTGGTGGAAGGACAGAGGTCGTTATGTTTCAATGTAGTCCCTTTTCATTTAAGTTACCATTTTCTAAACTTTGTAATGCTCCATGGGATCATGCGTTTGGCTGATTACCATTCTATTAATAAAATTTGAGCCTTTGTACCTTTGGTTGGCAATTCTCATTTATTCTGCTTTGTGAAATGACATTTTAATATGATTAACGATTCTTGAAAAAAAAGAAATGATGAATTTACTTTTCAAAATTTTTCTTCTTCTTTTAAAATAAAGATGGTAATTTCCTTTTGATTAATGAGCACAAAAAGGGAATCTCGACTGCCTCTCCTGTAGTGATCTAAACTCAAAATGCAGAATCAAAGTACTTCCTAAATGAAGGATCAACTGCTTCAGACGGAATGTCCTGTATATCATCCCCGATAGAATTATTACCTCTGAGAACCAATGATTGGTTTTTCTCCCCAGTAGGATCTACCCCTGAAAAACCAGCACGAATATCTATCCTTAGTAGGTTTGTATCTCCGAAAACCGGAACGGACGCAGGAATCCCTGCTCCCAAACAAAGGTACTACCTTCAGAATCTTCAGTGATACCCCAATCTCCCAGATTGGCCGAGTATCCAGTTGAACAATCCCCAGTCTATATGTTGTGTCTATTTTGTCAGCATAAACATACATACATCATGCATAATTAATTCATATTCATACACATGTTGCATCAATATCACTCTGGTCATTTTAATGCCCAAGTGATAAACGTCTTCTCTCTGATAGAGTTGTCAGTCTTCCTTTCTGTGTCAGATAGGACAAAATCCTGGTCTAAGTTCTTTCCTCGTAAGGAAAATGTATCGTCTAAACAATCTTTCTCCAATGTATTCTTGGATTGAAATCAGTCCTCAACCACTTTGATAACTTGAACCTCTGAAAGGAAAGAAGTCATTCGGATAGACACCTTTGGAACATCACTCTTCACCATTGAAGATGATATTTTGCTTTCCCGGATTAAAGAAAATCCCCAGAGAAAGCCTCTCCACCAAAAGACTCTTGGCAACACGGCAGTTTCTCTCCAAAAATTTTGCTTTCAATAAAGTCATCAGCACCTCAAAATTGGATTACATCACATGAAATTTCTCCGAAAAGGTCTCGAAGGAAAGTATGATGTAACACCACCAAGTAAAAAGCAATCTCTCAAGAGGCTTGTTTTCCCCAGTATAAGGTCAACAAATAGCATCTCCCACAAGAGAAGTTTGCACACCTCTGCAGTTCAGACAAATGGGTTTTCCCAGCAAGTCTGACATCAAATATTTTCCCATCAAATGGCGTCTCCCCAGTAAAACTTGGCGAGAAGTTTGATGAAGACTGCTACAAATAGCGTTCCTTGTCGAGGAAAGAACTCGAAAAGAAAAAACTAAGACCAGTTTCAGCCAGGATTGAATGGAAGTTTATTTTCAAAAGAAAACTAAGACCAGTTCCATGGCTGAAGACCAGGATCGAGGGGAAGTTTTATCCTTTTCTAAGTAACATCGCTTAGTAAAAGAAGATGGACGAGCAAATAGCTACCATTCACAACCACAATCAAAATTTCTGGTATTCTGATATTTAATCCTCTTTTACCTTGAATGTCCGAACGTCTTCGCCATTCACACCTTCAGGTCCAAGAAGATTAAATAGGGGCATCTGTCATACCCCAAATTTTGACCACAAGATTTACCATCATTTGTGAAAATCATCACCACAATATGGATGTACCTTCATACCTCATCAATCCTCTCAAAGATTGTTGAGCCTTCACTACAATCAAGAATTAGGGTTTTGAGCCCTCTCATAATACTCAGACAAAGGATCAATCAAGAATGGACATGATCCTCAACTTGTCAAGCCTCTCAAACATCCATGAAGGATCAAGAGGTCTCCCACATCAAGAATCAAGCACAAGAGTGCAACATTTCAAGTGGATCAATCCTCAAGATCATCAGTGTCACCAAATTAGGGTTTTGGTCGACCAAGGCATCCAGAGAGAAATTTTCATCTGGGCTTGAGCCAATACTGAAAAACATGACCCAAGAAGCTCAAAGGGACCTCATGGACCCAATCACAAGTTCAAAATAGCCTTAGGAGATGCATTCATAAAAAATCAGGAATTAGGATTTCTTGACCTAATTCACCCCTAAGTTGACTTTTGGAGAAATACATGAGCCAAGACCTCAAGAAGTGTTTTGAAAACCTCCAATAAATCATATTGATTCATTTAAAAGATTGGATTGATTCAAAGAACTTGGTTCATAAGCAATACGAGGATTCAAATTCATCTAGACCAATTAGGGTTTTCTGATGAAAAGTCAACTGTACCTTTGACTTTTGACCAAGACATGATCCCAAACCTTGGGACATGATTCAAGACACTCTATAACACCTATGGAATCCATCAATTATGTTTGAATTAGGTCAAGGACTTGATTTCATAGAGGATCACAAAGTTTGAAATTCTTATGATAAAAAGTCAACTGTGCCAAAAAAACAAGTTTGACTTTTTGAATTTCTTGACAAACAAGGCTTCCCTAAGTAAAAAAAATGTTAACTTATGGTTTGGATCATCATCCATCACGAAAAATCAAGAAAATTATGGTTACTTGCAAAAGGGGCAACCATAAGAAACTTGAAATTTCACTAAGTTATGAAAAAAATTGATTTATACCCAACTTTGCAAGACCATAACTTGTGATCCAAGCAACCTTTTTCTTCCATCCAAAGCTCAAATGAAAGTTCTCATTACATACTTCAAGATTGTCAACTACAACAGATTCCAAATCCTCATGGATTTTGAGTTATGGATTGATCAAAATCACAAAAATATGAAAATGACCATTTTTCCAACACTTAGTGAAATTTTGGACAGAATCTGTTTTGCATTTTCACCAACTTTGAGGCCATTTTCATTATGATCCAAGATAATTCAAGACCAAAGTTAAACATCAAAGTTGAAGTATGTTATTATGGATTTCCAAAAAGTACAAGAGCCTCCATGGTTCAACTTGAGGAAGGAGTTATAAGCCTCCAAAAATGGCATTTTCACCCTGCCTACACAAAGGCATGAAAACATAACTTGGTTCCCACAAATTCTTGAGCCAATTTTTGACACTTTCATCATTTCATTTCTGTCCAAAATCAACTTGAATGATGAGGGATCTGATCAGAAAGCCACCAAGTCAAAAATCATATTCCTTGGCATGTGAAATTCAATGTTACAAATCCAAAAACTTCAATTTTGTTTCAAGGCATTCAAGAGATACATTGAGGTGGCATGGACTGAGTCATTGATCACTAAAGGAGTCAAGCCTTATCCCTGCAACAGAAGACTCATAGTCTGCAAGATTGACTTAAGTCAATGGCTAGAGGAGACTTTGGCTACATGACAAAGTTCAATGGACATTGGAGTGATCCAGCCTCCAATCACTATTGCTCCCAAAATAAAGTTGCTCTACTAAAAATAGAGGTTCTTTCTGATCAATTCAAGTACACCAAAGCATAACAATACATGTTTTTCTCCAAATCCTTCTTCAAAAACCAGAAAATGCTTCTTTAGCAAGTCACTATCGAATTTTCAAATAGGGATCAATTCCATCAAAACCAACCATCCCAACACCTCACATATATCATATATAGGTGATCCATAACCTCAAAACATATCTGGAACACCAGAATCACAAAGTCACCCCCATTTGCTCAAGCTTTTTGGCAAGGTTGTAGTTGAGGTACCACAACAAGTTCCAGGCTGTTTCAATCCATTCAAAGCTTTCAAACACACTACTTGAGGTCCAAGGAAGCTGTCCAGATCATCACACAACATCTGTAACACCTACAACTGAGGATTCGATTTCCTCTTACAGAGGTAAGCCTGACACTCTCAAACTCTATGATCCATACATCATAAATGTGTTTTCAAGTTACAAACATGTTTCTGTACTTGTATAGAGTGTTTCCCCTCAGTCAATTACTTTGTAGCTATCGTGTATAGGATTTCATAGTGTTCTTGCAAAAATTAGGGTTCATGTGTTCATCACTTGATTTCTCACGCCACACTTAATATAAATGCAATTAATTAGTACCAATGGAATTCTTGTTCAAAAACCAGTGAGATTGGTGTTTATAAAAGTCAAAACCATTGAGTAATCAGAGAGAAAAGTGAGATTTTGCAAATCAAAGAGATAGGGCACGTGCGAGGAAGAAGATGAAGTTCTTCGCGCCATAATTCAAATATTTGAATTATTGAATATTTTGATATTTTATTAATTGATTTCAAAAATTAATTTCTCTCTCAACTTTTATCATTTTTTATTGGTTCTTTTTTTTTTTTTAAATTCACAAAAATGTTAAAATATTTTAATCTACAAAAAAATAAAATTTATATTATTTATTTGATATAGTTTGAATTTTTGTAATTAATTTCATTTTATTTGTTTTTTAACATTTTTAAATGAAATTTCTATCTTGGTTTTTCAAATTCAAATGAATTTTAAGCTTTCATGTGATTAAACATGATTTTTCAAAATATTTTTCAAAGTTGACAACTTGTTTTTTAATATATTTGATATTTTATATCATTTTTTATTTAATTTCCTTTGAAAATTATATTTTTAAATTAAAATTAGGGTTTTCCTTAATTTTGATTTTTTCAAACTTCATTTGAAACACTTTTGGGCCTCTATTAGAGTGTAAGACCCATCCCCTTTATAAATACCAAATTTTGGGTCTCAGTCATTGTATAAGTCCCGATACGATTTTCAAAATAACGCTGCGATCGTTGTTTTTCATATGGGTATCTCCTTGAGCTATAAGCCCCAACTCTTGTATAAAAATAACTTTTTAGGCCTCTATTAGAGTGCAAGACCCATTCCTTCTTGTACATACATAATTTTGGGCCTCAGTCATTGTATAATTCCCTTTGTGGTTTTCAAATCATGGCGCGATCGTCGCCTTTTCAAATAAATCATCTGGGCCTCTCCTTGAGTATAAGCCACATTTTTATTTTTTCACAATCACTTTTGGGACTTTAATAGAGTGTAAGACCCAACCCCTCTTTGTAGAAAAATAATTTTTGGCCTTTGCTATAGTATAAGTCCCACAACGTCTGTCGGTATCACAATGCAATCAATGTTTTTAAATAAGTCATCTGGGCCTAAGTCATTGTATAAGCCCCAAACATTCTTTTCCTTTTAAAATAACTTGTTTTTAATTCAAATTCAAATTCATAAGTTTCCTCAAAACTTTCTTCAATTTCTTGAAACCTTAATCAAGCATACAATTGTAGTCAATACTGCAGATCACAATACACTTGGGCTTCTTCTCAGAAGGTAAGTCCCAACATCTTTTCTTTTCAATGCATATTTGTTTATATATATATTTGTCAATATAATTGTCTGTATATACTTGTGCATATAATACTTAGAGTTTCCCCAGCAGTTAGGTCTATGTTTAGGTCAAACCAGATGTTACTTTTCAACATAGTCAAAACTAGTTCCCTCATAGGAAATTCCCTATACAGTCTGCTTCCTCTTGGGCTTATACAATATGGAACAGAGAAAGGCATTATTCCTGGTGAAACTTTTCTCAAGATTGTCAAAACTTAGAAATATATATGTACAAGAAATTCATTTCCCCAGAGAGGATTAATTCCTGGTGAAACCTCTTTTGAATTTCTTCAAATCTTATAACTGTTCAATAGAGAAAGGATAAATTCTCGGTGAAACCTTTCTTGAACTTTTCTTTGGCTTGGACCCACAGGCTTCCTAAAAGCATCCCCAGCCTCCTCTTGGGCTTAGTACAGGACCAACAGGCTTTTTAGAAGTTCCCCAGCCTCCTCTTGGGCTTAGTACAAGGACCCAAAGGCCTCCTAAAGGCATAGGACAAAAATTAGTCATCTCTACTAGTTTAATCCTCAGGAGTGTCAAGAATTCCAAAACATCAGACCATGCTAGGGTTGTTCTTCATCCCTTAAACCCTTAGCCTCCTCTTGGGCATCATACAAAGACCCCTCTCTACACCATAGCCTACCACTCCTTGAGAGACTTGGACAGTCTCAACCTCCTCTTGGACTTCATTCAAGTTAGACTTGGAAAGTCTCACCTCCTATTAAATCTCACACAAAGACCCTCAAGTTTCCTAAAATCACAGGAAAAACCCTGATCATTATACCAATACACTAAGTCTCCAGCAAAGTTAAAACCTCCATAGCTTTTCAAACTAAACTTTTAAACTCCTCTGACCCCCAACAAGGTGTAAAATTTTACCTTAAAAATCCCCAAACCAGAGTCAATTTACCATCAACAAATCTCTAGTAGAATCAGAGCCTCATGGCATCTGATCCTCTAACTCTTCCCTGATCCCCAGCAAGAGTAATCCCTTAGGATCCCCCCAACAAAATACATACCTGCTCCTGGATTTCCACAAATCCTCAGCAAGAGATAGCCTCCTCTTAGGCTTCATATAAGAATTTTCCCCAGTCAGCCTCAATCTTGGGCTTTGTACAAGACAGATAAAATATTCCCCAGTGAAGTCATTTTCCTTCAGCCTCAACCTTGGGCTTTGTACAAGACAAATAAAACCCTCCTCAATAGAGTCAATCTCTTTTAGCTTCAACCTTGGGCTTTGATCAAGGCACAAAAAAATTAACATCCCCTCAAATGAGACAATGAGTCCACTCTGTAGGAGGATATTTCTTGTATACATCACATATCAAAATAAACAATCAAAACCTTTTCCTAGATAATTACTGTAAGTGGCACACTTGTTGATTCGAAATCCAAGCTGGAGTCCCTTCTTTATCCTGGCTGAAATTCATCTTTCATCTAACAGCTATAAGTGGCAAGCCTCTGGATTCCTAACATCCAAGCCAATGCCCCTCTCTTAGCATGAAAGATTCATAAGGAAAAAGTGGCATTGCTCTACATTGAGTTAAAGCTTTCTTCCTTCATGACATCACCCTTATAAAGGAAATTATGGCATTGCTGGATTCTACATATCTTAGTTAAAGTAATTTCCCTTATAATTAATTTCTCGATATTTGTGATGAATAGGTGAGATATTCTCCCTTTAGATATGGCAAATTCTCTCTCAGTCACCCTTTTAGCTTCAATCTTGGGCTTTCAACAAGACACAAATACTCAGATAGCTTCAATCTTGGGCTTTGAACAAGACACCACATATCTTTCCTCCCATAGAATAGGAGGAACTATGATTGCTCTGATTTCCCGAAACTCTTTACGGGAATACGTAGGCACAAGATTGTGAAATCTTAGCGAGCACACAAATAAAAAACTTTAGGTCCAGTACCTTCCCAAAAACAACGGAAAACCCGAAAGCAACAAAAGCATTCTCTCAAATCTCCCAAAGGAGCAACTTTCCCAAGCCACAACAGATAAACACAAGAAAGCATTTTAAGTTAACAGAGAAATATGCAATAAAAGGTTCCTATGGATTACCATAGATACACTAGGTGTTAATAGCTTCCCTTTGTATAACCAGACCCCGTTCCCCGATCTCTTAGCATTTGTTAAATAAAACATTTGCGTGCAAGGTTAGTTTTAGATATCTTCCCTTTCCTTTCTAGCTTCATAGGATAAATAAGAAATCAGAAAGTAGCACCCAATTCCAACATTGCGGTAAGGTGGTCACGTCACCGACAAAAATCGCACGCTACACACAAAAGTTAAAACAAAAGCAAAAGAAAAAGAAGATGGAGGAGAAGAGATGATCATCCATATTTGAAACAAGGCAATGGATCATCTAATTATCAATTTCAATCATCCAAGTTCAAATACATTGGGATCAACTTATCTTTAATCCAAAGTACCAAAAATGATCAAATGATCATTTAAATGATAAGTTTGAAATGATGAAAGTTAATACAACCAAAGCATTATTAAAAGGCCAATAGAAATTTGATCAACCAAGTCATGATCCAAGTCAACAAAAGTCAAAATAGAAAATGGACCAAAATAGAAATCAAAAGAAGATTAAAATGATTTAAAATGGAAAATAAAAGGAAAATTCCAAAGATGCAGCAAAATGCAAAATAAATGATTGAGAAAATTATGAAAAGTCAAGAAATATATGACTAAGTGGATCTTAAAAGTTGAATGCAAAAATATTTTAAAATGATCAAAAATAAAATGAAAAATGAAAATTAAATGAAAAATAAAAGAAAATATCAATTAAATGAAAAAATAATTTTAAAAATTATGCAAAAAATATATGTGATGCAAAATATTTTTAGAGCTTTTGTGTAAAAAATTTGGATCAAAATAAATTTAAAATAATTTAAAATAAAATCAGAAAAGAAAAAGAAAATGAAAATGAAATGAAAATTGAAAAAAAGCGCCAACGGCTAGCACGCGTGTCAAACTAAGAGAGGCTAGAATTTAAATTCACGCACAAACTGAACTTCATCTTCCTCCTCGGTTTGATTTCTACAAATCAAGAACTATGTGTTTTTAGCATGAATCAAGCAAGGATCTGACATCAACATCCATCATCGTCCATGTCTCTTTGCATAAGAGCCACTGATTGGCTCTGAGCAAAGAGAATTTGCTTTAAAGTAAAATTAAATGACTAATACACAATATAAAATCCAGGTAGTTGAGGGCTAAAATTAAATGACTAATACACAATATAAAATCCAGGTAGTTGAGGGCTTTCAATCAGTGAATCAAGACAAACATGCTGGTAACTTGTTTGAAGTATAATTTTACAGTTATCTACCTTTTTAGTTGTAGCTCCAAGGTTCAACAACAATGAAAATGGAAGTAAGGTTTCAAAGAGCTTCAAAGTAAGGCAATGGTTCAGTTAGCTTCAAAAGGTGCCGATGAGTAATTATGGGCGAAGAAACGAAGCTAAAAGAGCTTGAATAAAAGAAATAATTAACTGGATTTTTGAGGTATCTGGTTTAAATGGTTTCAATTTTTCTTTGGCTCTCCAAGCTTGGAAATGATGGAAAATGAAGTCTCTATTTATAGGAAAAGTAATGAGCAGCTTGTACGTGTGAAATGGGATAAAAATCGTGTGAATTAGGGTTGAGCTTTTGCGATTTGCAATCCATTTGAAATGCAACACAAAAAGTGTGAAATTGGGATGAAACAAGGTCGTTTAATGCATGTTCTAATGCGTTTTGATTTGCCAAAGAGGTTTCACATGTGCTTGTGGTCCCAAGTGAAGATTTGGATGATTACAAGTTTCAGTTCATGCGTGAAATACAGAGTCTATGACACCATGTTAGAGCTTAGGCCATATGAAATCCACTCGTGCGTTTTGAAATGTTCTTTGTGCCAAATGATCTTCTCATTGTGAATAATTAAATGCAAAAAGAATCCGATCAAAAGGATGTTTGTGTTGAAAATGGCATCAATGAAAAGTTCAAGTCATGACCTGAAATTCTAGGTCAGGAATTAGGTCGACCAGGTCTTGGACCTACTTTTGTGCACACATGGGCATCTTGGTCAATTCCAAAATTAATGGACTTATAGGCAAAATTGATTTTTGACCCTTTAAACAAAGTTGTTGAGGAGTTCAAATGTGACATTTGGCTCAAAATAAATTCCAAAAATGTTGAGAAATGAGAGAGTTATGGTGTTTGGACCAAGTGACATGTCATACTTGTTTTTAGGTCAACCAAACATGTACCAACTTGTGACTTTTTTCCATTTCTTGCATCCAAAGGACCAATGAAGAACACTTGAATACCAAATGAAGGAAGCTTGATTTTGCTTTGAATAACATTGATAATTGCTTGAGAATTGGATGAAGATGGCATGGAAAAAAACACATGAACCATACTTAATTTAACTTTGAAATCATGTACCAACTTGAACTTCTTTTGACAAATAATGTTGAATGAAGCTTGACATGAATGTGACCTAAGATTATAGGTCATGCCTTACGGTAAAAGCTTTTGTGGACCACTTGTTGACCAAAACTTTGACTTTGAGAATCAAAACCCTTATTTAAAAACCAAGCTTGATTCTTTGATTGCAAGTCCCTACCTTGTACAATAAAAAAGGAAACACCACATATTTTTGTATTTTGAATAAGGTTAGCAAAGTTAGAATGTAAGCAAGCATAGAGGCAAAAAGAAACACAAAGGGTGCTTGGTGATCTCCCACAAAGGCAAATCCAAAGAGGTGAAGCTTAAGAGGATGTCGTGCTTGTGACCTTGATGGGATGCAAATGATATGATAAGTGGAATCTTAGGGGTAAAAATTAGGGTATGACACCTGGAATAAATATGCAATAAAATAATAATCTTCTCCAACCAGAGACTTAAATCCGGTACAGAAAAACAAAACGAAAAGAAGAAATAAATGTTAATCTGGTAAGATTAAATCAACTACAATATTCAAAGAGTCTGCTTTGCTCCAAACTTAATACTAATTCCCTTATGTGAGAAATTAAGTGTTTTTATAATAAGTAGTTTTTCTGCCTAAAATTCAATACTAAGCCTTTTTTTCTTCTCTTCTCCTCTCCAAAACTGAACTCTAAAACTCTTTTCATAGCTAAAATTCGTACAAATAACTATTGCATAACGGGTAAAAGTGATGGAGAAAAATAAGGAAGTGGGGAAAAACTGGTTCTAAGCATAGTGGGGCAGAAAAATAGAAAATCAGCATCATGACAGGCGTCAGCAAGGGCCGACGGGCTGCCCGTCATGACTCCCAAATAAGAGAAGCAGAATTCGCCAGGCTGACAAGCGTCAGCTAGGTATGACGAGCATCGGGTATTGAATTCTTATATTTTTCCTTTTCTTTGGCTGACAGGTGCCTGGGCTTCAGGCTGACAGGCGCCAGCTCTGTTATGACCTCGTCATGACAGCAGAAGAATGTAATTTTTGTCCTATTTTCTTCGGTTTTTATCTGTTTTTGCTCGCACAATTCTCTGATTAACATGTACTTGAAATACACAGATAAAACCCTTGTAACACAATAAAAACATATAAAATTGATACTAAAGTGCATGCGAATCGAGTCAAAATACACTATGGTTAGTTAATGTTTTATTATATTTAAATATATATGAGTTATTTGATATAATCGACTAAAATTTCAAAAGTTGTTTGATAGAACATTTTCAAGAATACGTGGGCTTAAACCACATTTTAATGAAGAAGTTAAAGGGTTTATCATATTTGAGTTTGCTCAAGAATGTTGTCGAAACATAGGAGGGATAAGATGTATGTGTTTAAAGGGTGGTTGCATATATATATATATAATATTAGTGACACAGATGAGGCGAAATGCCACTTGAAGAGAGTGGGTTTTAAGAAAAATTATTATGCTTGGACATCAAATGGAGAAAAAATGTCGCATGTTGGACTAAAGATAAATACAAAGGCTTCAAGTAGTCAATGACATGTGCAATACAAAGAACAATTTAATCTAATAGATGTCATGGTCAGTGATGCATTTTGGGTGAATGTTGCTTATAATGAACTTCAAGATTTTAATGTGGAAGAGCTCCCGAATTAGAAAGTACAAACATTTTATCAGTTGTTGAAAGAAATAATTATACCATTGTTTGAAGGGTTATAAAACTCTAGATTATCAATGTGTGTGAGACTCCTAGCTACCAAGTCAAATTCGAATGTTCCTTATCACAATTTTTAATTCTTTACAAAAATGATATTGGACGTGACTGATGTGAAAAAAAACACGCCACAAATTATTAATATGTGAAGAGGATGGTGTCAAAGCTGGGACTAGAAGTAAAAAATATTGATTATTGCATTGGAGGTGACATGTTGTTTTATGACAATGAGTTTGATAAAAATGATGGGGCATTAAGGAATGTAAGTTTTGTAAGAGTCCAATGTATTTAGCTCACAATAAAGCCATTGGTTGGTGGTTTAGTTCGCAGTAAAGCAATAAATATTAGACTTAGATTATGCTCTAATGGTTTTACTTCGTATATACACTCATCCACAAGTATAAGGGAGGTAATTAAATAAAAATATAAACAACTAAGAAGACATATCAGCCACTTACAAATGAAGAAAGGGAAGAGTGATTTAACTTATTTCAGGTATAATTAACTACACTACTACGGAAAACATATACAATAACGGTAGCAAAAGGGATAACATCAAGCGTGACCTGCTATTGTTACATATGGTGTGGTTGTATATGTGCTACTTACAATCATAGTCTTATGATCGTTGCAGATAATCTGAAAGCACGATATATATGATCACAGTTGCTATAACTAACCGTTGTGGTATATACATTTAGGTAAATAACATTTCATAACGGTTAATATAAATAACTGTTGTTGAAAGTACCCAGAGTTTATTATATAATATGTAGATTATTTGTTTTTCAATAAACCTCACAACAACATACAACCATTCAAATTGATGAAGAAGTATATAATTTGAAAATTAAACTATTCTCAAAAGCCAACTTAAACAAGCCACTATTTTCCAAATTGCATGCGTCTGATCATTCATTTCTTGCTCTTTAACATATAGAATGTGGTTCAATGGTCTAAGTCCTTCATGAGATCAATTCCTTCTATTCTAGTTTAATTTGGATAATATCAATAAAATGTTGTCATTCAAATTAAACTATAAGAGAAGATGTGGTCATTGACCCATATTTTGTATGTTAAAGAGCGTGGGATGAAGGATGGTACAAATGCAATTCGAAAAACATTGATTAATATAAGTTGGTTTTCAAATACAACTTAATTTTTCAGATTATAAGTTTCTATGTC
Organism: Lathyrus tuberosus; assembly: GCA_022829125.1. Classification (NCBI taxonomy): domain Eukaryota; kingdom Viridiplantae; phylum Streptophyta; class Magnoliopsida; order Fabales; family Fabaceae; genus Lathyrus; species Lathyrus tuberosus. The sequence goes on along the minus strand of JALAZF010000196.1, from coordinate 5,277,191 downwards.
AATTTAAATGAAATGTATTTTCAGTGAAGGGTTATTGAAACAAATAATCTACATAGCATGTAATAAACTCAACTTCATACAACAACATACAACAACACAAGATATTATGTAATGTTATAAGAATTTAAAGAACAAAACATTGGTAAGTCACAAGAAGTTTCTTTCTTGTGACTTAGCAATGTTTTGTTCTTGTTCTTAAAATATTAATCAACAACAACAACATACAACAACATTTATCAACAACACAACAACATACAACAAAATAAGGTTCAAGAACAACAATAGCAACATACAACAACAACAACATACAACAGCATACAACAACATAAGATATTATGTAATGTTTAAAGAACACACATTTTTTTAAAACTAATCGTGGAACTGGAACAAATTATGATTTTCATATAGTTTATAAAGCTATGAAGAAGAAGTACAAGGTGAATGAAGTTAACACAATAGCTTCACACTTCTTGTATTTTTCTTCATAGCTACACAAATCATATGTATCATAGCCAAAGTATACGCTTTGTTGAGGTGGTGATGACGAATCTAAAAAAATGAGAACATTCACCAAATAAAAAAATGAGAACCCATTTTTAACAAGAAATGTAAACGAAATCGAAGCATAAGTTTAATGAACGAACCTGAAATATGATTAAAGAGTATCATAGCGATTGGTGAAGACGAATCTGAAGGTTTAAGAAAGTTTAAAGAGTGACATGGATGTTAGGGTTATGTTATAAGAGAGAAGAGTGAAATATGTTAGGGTTTTTATTTGAGAGAAGCGACTATTATGTACTGAACAATAGATACTTTCGCTTATATAGTAAAAAATATCACTTTTCATCACGGTTAGAAAGAAAAACCGTGATATAATATATCACTTTTCATCACAATTAGAAAGAAAAACCGTGATATAATGTTAAACTTTTACAATGGTTCTTTAGTAAAACTGTGGTTAAATAACTTTCAATTTTATTTATTTATTTATGAACGCAATGGTGAGAGAGTTATTAATTATTGTTATTGTTATTCTTCATTACTATTGTGATTGTTGTTGTTATTTTTGTTGGATTGTACTATTTTTTTTTGTAAAACAATAATAGTGTATAAAAGAAAGAGTATATAAAACAATAATAAATAATTTCATTAAGAGGCACAAAAGGGAAGAGTACATAAATAATTTCTTTACATAATTTTGTCAATGTTGGAACAATGTCCTATAGCAGCAAAGGAATCTTCATAATCTATGACTCTCTCCTCACTACCCTCGTCAGAATCATAGTAACAAATCTTCCTCGACACATTTTTCTTCTTCTTCTTCTTCTTCTTCTTCTTCTTCTTCTTCAGCTTCTTCTTCTTCTTTTTGGCCTTCCTAACCCTCAGTGTATTGATAAGTGCAAATTGTAGCTATTTTTGTATATAAGTTTTGTTGCACTTATCGATACTTTTTGTTGATATCGTTTGAATAAACCCCGATTTGTTTATAAATACGTTTACTTTACTTTTTAGTGTATAGTTTGCGTATAGTGTAAATATCATTGAGTTTAATTAATTTTATCTCATTTTTTGCAGGTATCCAATCAAGGATGTCTTGCCATTGTTGTATATAGCATTGAATAAGCTTTCCAGCGCTTCAAACTGGGCGAAAAACGGAGTTACGGTTCAAAAGTTATAGCCAAAACAGTGCTGTTTTGTTGTTGTCTACTGTCAGTTGCGCCTTAGCAGTGTCGGGCGGTCAAAGCAGTGTCGGGCGCTCCATAACAATGCTGGAACTTACAAAATAAGTCGCCTTTCGCCCCCCGGGCGCCCCAGACTACCGCCGGGCGAAACTGGGTGGACAGAAACACCATTAAAGGTCTAAAAACACAATTTATAGGTGATGGTTTTGGGGTTTTGTGATCCCAACTCCATCAAACTTCATTTTTCAGTAGATTAGCTTAGAAAACATCATGGAAGCTTGCATTTGGATGATCCGAGGTGGATTTCTCATCGATCGGCTCTGACAACCCGTGAAGTATTTGGTTCATTTCTGATTTTCTTCATGTCTTTCTTCTTTGTTGGGTTTGTATATGTTTGTACTTTGATCTTATGTACATTTTTCGCCCATGGCGTTATATTTAATTTGCTTTACAAATCTCTATTGGTGATTGTTCTTGATTTTTGCTTAAATGCGCGGGGTTTGGGTCGTGTTAGAGATAAACTTCACAAACTTCGATTAAGGATAATTATCAGTTAGCTTCTGAACTCTAGAGATAGATTTAGGGCTAACAATCAGAATGGGTGTCGAAACTTAATGCCTCCGTGTCTTGACTCGGATGCGAGAGTGCCGATGAGGGTAGCATGGTTGAGTGTGCCAGAGATGGACATGTGCTGTGAAGGATACCGGGTGATATTGAGGAGTATTGTAAGTTGAGTGTAACTGGTGGATAGGTTTAAGTTTGTGATGAGATGAATATTTACTTGCTTGATAAGTCTTTTCTATCTGATGAATGAGTTTTCTTGTGTTAATATTTACTTTTCTGTTTGTATACTTTAAAACCATTCTAAACCCAAACTCATTAACAATTGAACCGTCGAATGGCAGTTCAATTCCAATCTCTGTGGACACGATAAATTCTCGAAAAAATACTTCCAAAATGTTTGTTGCTTGCCCTATTTTGCTTCAATAAAATGGCGTCGTTGCCGGGGATTGGTTTATTGTTCTTGCATCGCGATAGTTTCGTTGTTTTTGAGTTTTGTAGATACCGCACATATTGTATATTTTCACTTGTTTATATTTATACTTGTATATTTTTAATGTTTGTTCAAGTGTTTGGTTAGGACGCTTGCTTTTGGTTGCGCGGTGAGACATCACCATGGCATGAAGAGAGGAAGTTTCTAGCTAAGCATTGTAAAGGCGTCGAGCTTACAACGTAAAACAAACATGTTTTATTTTCTTTTGTTGTTGTTATGTTTAGTAGATAGTATGGTTCTATTGTCTAACAAATTTAGATCGGACCAGTTCTTAAATTACAAATCTTCACTTTTAAATTTGTTTAGACAATTTTTGCTGGTTTTTAGTTTGTTTATATTAATAGTTTTTGTGTTTGCCTTTGAACTTGTTTTGAGTAGCTTGAGGTGATGTTCCAAGTTTGATCGTTTCAACTTGTGGATGCATGGTAATGATTTTGTTAAGTTTTGTACACGTCCAAGATATGTGTTTATCGCTTTCTAGACTTTTGCATATTCATGATACTTAGGCATTTTACAAACTTCCATGCCATTCATTCTTTTGTATACTTGTTCTTGTTGTGAATCACTTTAGTTCCCAACCTTTTTGTGAGGTAGCTTTCTATTGTTCATATATGCACGGAGTACCAACATTCTTGTTCTAACTGGATTTTATTATGTTGAATCTTTTGTTTGTGTTGATTATAAGAATGCATGAAAAGTATTAAGGCAATTTTGTTTCATTTTGAGCACAACTACCTAGCCAAATAGTCATTCACCTTGTGAGCGTGTGATCATTTTTATCCCCTTTGAGCTTTTTGATCCATGTTTTATTTGAATTTATTGCTTGTCTATGTGTATTTAGTTCACTTATTTTTTATTGGATTTTGTTTTTTCTTGAACCCTCAACTTTGTGTTGTTGTATGAATTTTTGCCTTGACTTAGAAAGTAGGGAGTATTCACATGATGATGGGGTTGAATTCAAGTTGGGGAGAGAATTATTGTTTACTTATTGGTTGTTTTCTATGAGGATGAAAAAGAAAAGAAAAAAAGAGAAAAATATGAAAAAGAAAAGAAAAAAAGAGAAAAATATGAAAAAGAAAAGAAAAAAGAGAAAAAAGAAAGAAACAGAAAATCCTTGAAAAAGGAAACAAAAAGAGTTCAAATAATTGTGCTAAATAAGTATTGTGTTTTGTGTAACACTTGGGATGAAAGAAGAAGTTGATTGGAATTTGGTGTTTGAACTTTTGTGAGTTTATCACTCCCTTAGGTTTAGGCAAGTTTTTGTTTCGATTAGCTTTAGGAAATGCCCCTTGTTTGTTTGCCCGACCACATTACAACCTTGAAAAGCCCTTGTGATTCTTGCCTTTGTATGTTCAATGTGAATTTTTGGATGGTTTCATAATTTAGTCTATTGTTTGCATGATTGTTGTGTGAGTGATAAGTACCCCCATTTTGTGTTTTTCATCTACCGATGATTGTTTTTGCTAGGTGTGATTCACATTTGAACTTGTGTTATTTTAGGATGTTTGGCATGATTTTTGTATTTTGCATTTGTTTCGTGACTATGTTGTCGTCGTAGTTTAGTGGTAAGTATTTACTTTGTGTGTACCATTTTTCATTTGAACCATACATTTGTTTCCGTTTTTCAAAACCTGTTTATTCGCGATTCTTTGGTTTTCACTCTATTTCTTTGAGTTGTTTGATTTTTGTTTGAGGACAAACAAGTTTAAGTTGGGGAGAGTTTGATAAGTGCAAATTGTAGCTATTTTTGTATATAAGTTTTGCTTCACTTATCGATACTTTTTGTTGATATCGTTTGAATAAACCCCGATTTGTTTATAAATATGTTTACTTTACTTTTTAGTGTATATTTTGCATATAGTGTAAATATCATTGAGTTTAATTGATTTTATCTCATTTTTTGCAGGTATCCAATCAATTATGTCTTGCCATTGTTGTATAGAGCATTGAATAAGCTTTCCATCGCTTCAAACCGGGCAAAAAACGGAGTTACGGTTCAAAAGTTATGGCCAAAACAATACTGTTTTGTTGTTGTCTACTGTCAGCTGCGCCTTAGCAGCGCCAGGCGGTCAAAACAGTGTCGGGCACTCCAGACCAATGCTGGAACTTACAAAATAAGCCGCCTTTCGGCACCGGGCACCCCAGAATACAGCCGGGCGAAACTGGGCGGACAGAAACACCATTAAAGGTCTAAAAACACAATTTTTAGGTGATGGTTTGGGGTTTTGTGATCCCAACTCCATCAAACTTCATTTTTCAGTAGATTAGCTTAGAAAACATCATTGAAGCTTACATTTGGATGATCCGGAGTGGATTTCTCATTGATCGGCTCTGACAACCCGTGAAGTGTTTGGTTCATTTCAGATTTTCTTCATGTCTTTCTTCTTTGTTGGGTTTGTATATGTTTGTACTTTGATCTTATGTACATTTGTCGCCCATGGCGTTATATTTAATTTGCTTTACAAATCTCTATTGGTGATTGTTCTTGATTTTTGCTTAAATGCGCGGGGTTTGGGTCGTGTTAGAGATAAACTTTACAAACTTCGATTAAGGATAATTATCTGTTAGTTTTTGAACTCTAGAGATAGATTTAGGGCTAACAATCTGTATGGGTGTCGAAACTTAATGCCTCCGTGTCTTGAGTCGGGTGCGAGAGTGCCGATGAGGGTAGCATGGTTGAGTGTGCCAGAGATGGACAATCCTCACCTTACAAGCCGGTTTTGTAGGGATTAGTTAGGCCCAACCCAAATTCTGAGAGTAGGGAAGAAGAAAAATGGGAGAATGTATGATGCTGGTCATTTGGCCACAAATTTCAAACCATAGGATAGGTGTTTGAGCATGAGAATTGCTGATGGAGAAAGATCGTCTCCTCAACCCATTCTAACCGTTGTAAAGACAAAAACAATGAAAAATTTAGCAAAAAAATAAGGAAGCACTTGAAGCATCAAGAAAGGCATAAATGCATGAAATTAGGAGAAAATAATTAGAGTTGGTGGATGAAATGAGGCAAAAACAATTAGATTTAGAGGAAGCATTGTGAGTTGCAAATAAGCGCGCATAGAGATTTGAACAATTTAAAGCTCATTAATTTCCAAAACTAATGTCCGATCATTTTTATAAATCTCATATAGAACCTACAACCATCCATACATTGAATCATCCTCCTTTTCGAACCATTATTCTTAGTGAATACATTTTTTTAATTTTCCACGCCATAATCCTTGATAGTATCCATTATTACCTCTTTGGTGTAAACACCATCCCTAAGTGAAACCTCACTCCCTCATGAGTCTTACCTCACTCATAGTTCATCATCATCACTCCTATAAATGGCATACAAATAGTCAGAATCTTCACATTCTTTTTTATATATATTAGATGGTTCTTTGCCTTTGTTGCCACTTTAAACCTCACCAAGGGTCTCAAGGGGTAGTATGTTAGTCCAATCCATCTCCTCAAAATATTCACTAAATTGAAACTCTCTATCCTCATAACTATCATCAATTGCAACATAATCCTCATCAATTCTTCTTCAACATTTTCACTATTGCCACAAACAATAAGGCTTTGATGTTCGTCAACATGTTCACTATTTCCACCAACAATATGACTTTGATGTTATTCAACATTTTCACTATTTCCACAAACAATAGAACTTTGATGTTCTTTAACATGTTCACAGTTACCATCAATAGTAGGACTTTGATGTTCTTTAACATGTTCAATATTGACACCAACATTAGGACTATGATGTTCATCAACCTGTTCACTATTGACATCAACATTATGAATATTAACTTCTTAATCAACAACACTATTTGCATTACTAACACTAGTGCATTGTTCATCATCATCATCATCATTAAAGCTGGCACCTATCTCACTTTGATCCACAATTTCAGGATTATCTACATTGTGCTCAACATATACATATATTACCGCAAACCATATGACATCTTTCCCAAATTATAAAAAAACTGTTATCATTATTTAAGGTTTTAAGACCACGAGAAAAACTATACTTAAAAATCTAATACCACTTACACCTTGTGTCCTTATAACCCTCTGTTTTAATTGAACTCTCCAACTCTATGCTTGACATGTAATCCACATCCCAACTCCAATTTATCTTAGATACTTCCCCTTCAACATACCATTTTACAAGTTCCTCAACTAATATCCCCTTATGGTGTATCCTTAACCTAATCTTATGACTCTTAGGTTACCTGAGAATTAAAAAAAAAAACTTGTATAAATTATCATGCAATAAGACCACAACATAAAAAATAGACAACAAAATTTTTGGGACCACATGTTAACATGAAAACACCATGGTGGAACACAACAAACAAAATAAATAAGAAAACAAGTGGGACCATGGTGCTTTGCAAAGGTGACAAAAACATATCTTACATTGTACTTGACTTCTTCATTGCTATCCCATTGGGAACGTCCTTTCGTCATCTTCACAATAACGAATGTTGAATCCCAGAAAAACAAGTGTTTCAGTTTGAACAACCTATGTTTGATTGAGCGACAATGTTGATTGTGCTTGGTTTTGATTAAGCTAAGATTTTTTTTTTGTAAGCAAGGATTAAGATTAAACGAGTACTAGGGGTGCTCGAACCCTCGATACAAAAAAAGGCTCCCAATAAGAGAAGCGCGACAAAACGAAAGAAAAACACTACCGAAACAAGGAAAATACTAACCAACTGAAGATTAATACAAGCAATCCAATGGAGCTTGACAAAAATCAAAGAAATTACAGTTGGAATTAGAATTTTCCCTAATCAAAGACCACTTCCACGTTGTAAGCTTTATATCCCATAAGAGGTTCGAAGCCATACAAGCATCCCCATTAAAAATAATCGAGTTTCTAGCCTTCTATATGTTCCACACCATCGCCATCCAAATTATCCCCGAGTTCCCTTTCTTCATGCCCTTAAAACACTCCTTATTAGACCATGACAAGAAGCTTTTCCAAAGGATCTTCTCCAGTTCCAAAATCGTCCCTGTCCAAGCAACAAATTTGTTCCATATGCCCTTTGCCACTTCACAACCAAAAAATAAATGTTGAATATCTTCATCCACTTGAAAGCACAAAGCACAGGGAAGGTCATGAACAGAGCTGATAATTCCTCTTCGCTATAAAGAGTCCTTTGTCGGAATACGATTCAAAAAATACCTCCAAACAAAAGCCCGCACTCTATAAGGGGAATTAGTGTGCCACAACAGGTCTAAAGAGGACTGGAAATCAATATCCACAACATTGATCACTCTTTCTTTTTCAAAGATATATCTAGCATATTTCACCGTGTACCTGCCCTCTGCTTCAGGCAGCCAACTCACATCGTCCGAAACACCCTGCACCGGAGTAATATCCTACAAAACATTCAAAATCTCTGCTATGCCGACGTCAGCTTGTGCTGCCAGTCCAAAATCACTCCAGATCCAAATACCTACATGCCACTCTCCCATACTCCCAACAAAGACTTCTTTCATCAAACTAGCGTCTAATGCAGCAGGATACAAAACTCTCAAGGGGATATCCACCGCCCATTTATCAGACTAAAACAACAAATCTTTACCATCACCCAAACTGAGTTTGCAATGGTTCATAAAACAAAAAACAAAAGCGGTACCTGCAACAACCTTTTCGATCTGAAAAAGGTCCTTCCACCAGCTGGAACAATGCTTCGATCTGTCATTCCATTTTCCTTCCTTCACCGCACACGTAATAGCTCCAAAACAAGCCAACATAACTTTGAACCAAAGAGTGTCCCTTTCATAAAGCATTCTCGACTTACATTTCATCAGTAACGTCGCGTTCACTTCTTCTACTTTCTTCACTCCTAATCCTCCCTCGTTGAAAGGTTTACACACATCCTCCCAAGCCACCCAATGAACCTTCCTTCTCAATGAAACCTGCAAACTCTTTGTTGTCGAACTAGCAATCGAGAACTCTGAAAGGTTTAGGGCCCTAGTCGTCAATGTTGATTGTTAACTAGATAGGGAAATTGTCGGAAACGTTTCTTGCTCCAATAGATTTCCCAACTACCCCCCATTTTGTTATCAAAGTATCCGACAAAAAGAACCGATCTAAGCGACTCATTGATTTGCCATCTCTGCTAAACCAAGTAAAGGTATTGCCTTTAAAGGGAAGATCAATAAGGTTTGACTCTTAAATGAATTCAGAAAACTGCAGCATCTCAAGGGTCCTATCCGCATGGACACTCCCTTTTCTCTCAGAGCTGCTAACCACAAAATTAAAATCCCCTCCTAAACACCACTCTCCGTCAGCATAGAACTTCTTCAGATCAAGAATTTTATACCACAACTTCCACTTCTTGTCTTCCTTCCAAATTGTAAGAAATCCTCCCGAAAATCCAGAAGATCCTGAGAAAGACCATCCAACATTATGGTGGGGCCAGAAACTCTTAGCCAAACAAGCATCAACCATTTTCAATTTAGTTTCCTGAATAAAGAAGACGTCCACTTTAATCGACTCAATCAATCTCCCGATTCTTCTCCTCTTCGTACTGTTCCATCCATCTCTTATGTTCAAGGATCCAATAATCATTAGACCTTGATAGAATTCACCTTCAGAACCTTTGATCTCTTCTTGTCTCTAACTTTCATCTCCTCAATTTTCTTATGATAATCCTTTCCCTTATCCCTGGTGACGACCCCCAACCTCGAGATAGCTTTCCAAACTTTATCTCCTACATTTGATTCAATATTATCCCAAAATCTTGCATTGCCTTGCCCAATATTAGAGTCATGCGTAGAGCCGCATCATAAGTCTTCCCCTCCCGAGAATTGAACCTCCTCAGCATGCCTCTAAGAGGATCCCCCTCCTAAAGATGAACTCGAATTAACGACAATAGGAATGTGAGTTGGCAAAAGCTGGATGTTTTTTTTGATATTTTTCCTTTTAGAAGGAGAGGATGATACACTAGCAGACTTGGATCTGAGGTTCGCATAACCCACTACAGGATTGGGCCTAATACACACAGGCCCACTCTACATCCCCATCTTACTTAAAACCATATTCTCTAAAAAGGATTGCTTCCTTTTAAGCTTTTCCACCTCCTGATTAAAAGCTCCTAGAGCTGCCAAGTCATCCTTACCTTTAACATTGGGACCTGCGTCTGACGGCTTAAGGCCCAGTTGAGTATCCAAAATGCTATATCCACATTTTTTCGGAGCCACTTTTCCACCTAGCTTAGCTTTTAAAGCTAAGACAATGTCACCCTTAGCAGCATTCATTACAATAGCCTCTGCTGCTACCTCTAGGTTCTTACCATATGCCTCTCTGCCAACCTTGTTGCGAACAAAAAACTGATTTCCATCTTCCAAGATTTCCCCCTCCTCGAAAGTAGGAGACGTATCTTGCTCAAGGAAGTGTTTACCGAAAGCACCCGGCGTCCTCTCTTCACTCTACGAGAGAAACCCCAAACTTCATCTTCACCAGAGCTAACAGCTTCCTCCCTACCATAATCATCCCGATTCCTAACGTTAATACACATAGGAGCATGAGAGTCCTTAGACATCTTAACAAAGAACATTTCCCCGTTAATTTTAATCCGAAAAGTTTCATTAAGTGCCATGGTGCACCTTGTTCGGACAAAAAAATGAGCAACATCCATACTTTCCACCTTCATAGTATTATCATCTAACCAGACCAAAGAGCTCACCATTTTAGCCAGAAAGTCGAAGAAGGAATGGTTCCATGCGTGGCAAGGAATACCGAAATACCTTAGTCAGGTTACTCTCTCCATATCTACATCACCTTCACTCCATTGACATATTTTCGTAAACCACTGTTGCCACCAAGACTTTCCTTCTCTAATGAGGTCGCAAATCTCCCCTTCTTCCATTTCTTCTAACAAGCAAATATTAGCTCCCAAAGGAATAGCTTTAATTGAAAAGTAACCCTCCATCTCAAAGTGGGTTTGAATGTTATATGACGATCCCGACACCACCACAAAACCTACGTGAGCTTTCTTAAACCTTGCAACGTCCTTATCCTTTGTGGTATACTCTAAACAAGCACCTGACTTCTTCTCTGGAAAAACAAAACTGGCATCATCTTTACTACCTGCTACCTCAGCAAAAGACCTCTCTCCAACAAAACTACTGCTGATATTCGGATTCCTCGAACGGTGACCACCAGGAACATCACCTGTCCTACTTAACGGCGTTTTATGATAACCACCCTGATGGGCGGGAGCTACTCTTGCACTCCTTTCAAACCTTGGAACATTCACATAGAGCCTCTTCTTCCTAATGAAGACGTTGTCCAAAGTAACAACAAGGAGTCTTATATCCGTAACTCCGTTAAATCTTGCAAAACCGAAACGTTTCCCAAACTTGTTCCTCTAAGGGAGAATAACTACTTCGAAAAGATCACCATGCTCCTTAAAGATTCCAAAGATGTCCACAACCTTATAATCCTCAGGAAATTCTAAAAAGTAAACCGATCCACTCCCGACTCCTTCGACTCCCACCAGAAGAACCTTTGACTAGTAGATATCCCAACGTTTCAATTGATACCTCCCTCCCTTAAACACTTTCCTTCTGACTCTGTGCCATTCAGGCGGGTCTCCCATGAAAGAATTACTGAAATTCTGGTAAATATCCTTCTGATATAGAGATTATCAAACTGTGAGATGCAATGAGATTCTTCTTCTGCTAACGGGATAGTTTTTGCTTACCGCTCACTCAGTCAAAATTGCCTGCTTTCACTGTGCAAAATTTCACAGGTATACCTAAGCTTGGTTCTCGATTACAGATTTTTTTTATTGAAAAAAAAAATGAAAAAAATTGGTTTTAAGTAGAGAAACTGAGTTAAATATGAAGACCCTTGATTTTCAATTTCATTTCTTGAGCTAAAATTTGATATTTTTTTTATTTCAAATCTCATTAAAAAAAATTATTTTAAATATTGTCTTGTTAAATGTGTATTAAAAAATAAATTATTTCAATTAAAAAATAACAAAATTTAATATGACGTCACAGTTGCAGAGCCACCTCATAAATAAGAAGACCACAAGTGGAAAATTTATGGGAATAAAAAATTTCTCAAGAATATAAGTTTCACCTTTTCTTGTAATAGTAGTTGATGATCTCTCAACCAATTAACATTACATATCTACAATAACATAAATGTTAAACATAAATATATCTCTAATATTTAGTTTTAGCAAATGATTACCCGGCATCTAAACCTATATTCTGTAAGTAGTTATTTTAATAAACACCTGATATAATCAAACATGTTGCTGATCTAAAGAAGTCCTAGATAGTGCATTTTTCACATCTATGTCCTAGTACTGCTATGTTCTAGCATAGTGACACTTTCATGTGTTATCAACAACAAACTCTCTTTGCCAAAACACAACCGCTTGCAAGAATAAACACCTTTCCAAAAATAAAACATTTAACCATATTTCACTATCACCGATAATATTGTTACAATTATTAATTAATTTCTTACCTCTACTGAAAAAAAATGCAGATTCTCTATACTTATTATTTTCGTTTGAGAAATTAGTAATATCTGTACATAAAATTTGACATCAAATTCATTGATACTTTAAGTATTTGGTTTATGCAGTTTAATTGAAGATTAGGAAATATAATAAGATAATTTTAATTTAATGAGATTATCACTAATAACAAATATTTAAATTTTATTTTAATCATACATTTATAATTAGATAGAGAGAGTATATTTCATAACATCATTCTTCCATTGACTAATTATGACATTGTACTTCTAAATGTACTTATTATTAAGGTTATTTGAAACCTTAAATTGAAAGATAAAAGTTTCATAAATAACTTACTCTAGAATCTAAGTCTTTTGGGACCAAACTTTATTGTAGCATGTGAAAGATTGCAACTTCATAAAATGTTTTCATGGTGGTAGATGAACAACCACCACGTGAATTAAATTATACATTAATTTCCCTTTGTGTCAAACCTATTTTCTCTCTATATATACGAGTCTCAAACTTTGATAAGCATAACATATTCAATACATATATTTTCAGCTTGATTTTATTTTTCACTTAACAATGGCTACCACTGGAAAGCTTGAATTAGACATTGAAGTAAAGTCCAGTGCTGAAAAGTTCTGGAGTATTATTAAGGATTCTGCAGCTATATTTCCTAAGGCATTCCCGAATGATTACAAAAGCATTGAGATTCTTGAAGGTGATGGCAAGACTGTTGGTTCTGTCCGCTTAACAACTTTTGGTGAAGGTGTTTTAAACTTTCTTTCCTTATTAACAGTTTATATTATATTTATGATCAATAGGACATCTGTTGTTTGCATTTTGAACTATTTGTGGTAATTTTTATAGGGTCACCACTTGTGAAGATATCCAAAGAGAAGATTGATGTTGTTGATGATTCAGAGAAAACACTAACCTATAGTGTTATTGATGGGGACCTTCTTGAGTACTTCAAGAAATTTAAGGGACACATCAGTGTAGCACCTAAGGGTGATGGAAGCTTGGTGAAATGGTCCATTGAGTATGAAAAAAATAGTCAAGAGATTCCTGAACCAGAGATCATTAAGGAATTTGCTCTTAAGACCTTTCTTAAGGTTGATGATTATATTCTAAATGCATAAAATGTTGTGTGCTGATGAAGAAGGGAATTAGTATTGTAAGGTTTGAATTATGAAAGAATAAGATTATATTATGTATTTTACCATTTCCCATTTAGTATAAGAGGGAATGGTGTAAGTTTATAGGACATGGTCCTATATGTTTGGTTGTTTACTGTCTTAATAATTATGTCCTGTTTGTAGTTTTGGTAAATTTGAAAATGAAACTTTGTTGGCTGTGAGTGTGTTCATCGAATCATCATCTTCTTGTTAATTCAAAAAGTTTAATTTTATCCTTTTCATAAAAGTTGTCAAAAGCATTCGAAACTCAACCCCCAAGGGTTGGCTTGGTGGTGGAAGTTTGGGTCTTGAGAGTGTGCTCCTCTTAAGGTCTTAGGCTCGAATCCTATTAGGTACAATCAACTCTTGTGTGAGTCAGTCTATACGGAGCTTTGCTCCGGCTTTAAACAGGGCCTCCGCTAATAGCCGGTAGAATTTGTCTCTCTTGAATTAGTCGGTCGCAAGACTGAATACCAAGATTTAAAAAAAAAAAAAAAATATTCTAAACTCACATTTATAACTATGAAGTGTTTATTTAAAAGCATTCAAAAGCATTAAAAAAAACACACACACATATACAAATTTAAGATTGTCTACATTATGCTCAAACATAAGCACATATTACCGCAAATCATATGACATCTTTCTCAAATTGCAGAACATCATTATTTATAGGTTTAAGACCACTAGAAAAAATTATACTTAGGAATCTAATACCACATACACCTTGTATCCTTATAACCCTCAATTTTAATTAAACTCTCCAACTCTATGTTTGACATGTAATCCACATCCAAGCTCCAATTTATCTCATTTACTTTTCCTTCAACATACCATTTTACAAGTTCCTTATCTAATATCCCCCTATGGTGTATCCTTAACCTACTGAAAATTAATCAAAAAATAACTTGTATAAATTATCATGCAATAGGACCACAACATAAAAAATAGAAAACAAAACAATTGGGACCACATATTAACATTAAAACACCATGGTGGACCACAACAAACAAAATAAACAAGAAAACAAGTGGGATCATGGTGATTTTGCAAAGGGGACAAAAACATATCTTACATGGTACTTGACTTCTTCATTGTTACCCATTGGAAACGTCCTTTCGCCATCTGCACAATAACGAATGTTGAATCCCAGAAAAAACAAGTGTTGCAGTTTGAACAACTTATACTTGATTGAGTGACAAGGTTGATTGTGCTTGGTTTTGATTCATCTAAGAATGAAGCTTGGTTCTCGATTACATATTTTTTTATTGAAGGAGAAGAGAGAAAAAAAAGATTATTGTTTAAGTAGAGAAACTTAGTTGATTAAGAAGACTCTTGATTTCCAATTTCATTTCTTGAGCTATATTTTAATATTTTTATTTCTAATGTCATTAAAAATTGATTTTAAATATTTTTTTATTAAGTTTGTATTAAAAATTAAATTATTTCAGTTTAAAAAAATAATAAAATTTAACATGGCGTCGTTGTTGCAGTGTCACATCATAAATAAGAAGAACACGTGTACAAAATTGAAGGGGAATGTTCTGGACCGGGCAGGGCTTCCTGCCCTTAAGGATCAGACACAATCCATTATAGTTGGCGAACAGGCCCAATAGGCACAATATAACCGTTGGGCACAATATAGCCGTTGGGCACGTCCCCCACTCGCTTGTCAGTTCACACGACCAACTACCTCCCCGGATATTGCGGGAATAGTTGGACCAGGTCAGAGGACCACGCGCTGTGTCCTCCACTTGGCAGTCTCTCATTCGCCGAGCAGACATCCTACTCGCGAGGAGAGATCTTAGCCCCGCGCCAGGGGTATATTATAAATACCCTCTATCTAATCTCTTACATTCTTACTTTGTACTTGCTTTTCTCCTCTTGTCCAAACTCTCACTTTGGCATCGGAGTACCTTGCAGGTACGCCCCCCCTTTTTTCCTCTCCTACGAGCATCAACTCCTGTCCAACACGAAGGCCGCGACGATCTCCTTCTGGTCCTCTCCGATCAGTGGCGCCGTCTGTGAGAAATCCCAGCTTCCCCGTCTTTAACCAAGATTCTCTCTTGCTCAACAAAGACCAAAGCTTTATCCTTTCAAATCTCAGATCGACATGACTTTCATCAAGAACGTTGTTCACCAAGACTTTGTGGCCTCTGCGGCCAACAACAACGACCACGCTTTCGTCGGCCATATCCCGCAGGAAAGTGACCGAAGAGACGGAATGCCTGCTTCCCCGAAACCCGACGAAACAAAGCCACGGGCACCAGCTGTGGAGCTCACCTTTGAGCCCATCCCGGTTTCCCAGGACGCTGATCCGAGCACCGCAGCGCTCATCGCATCTCTTAACAACTCGAACCTCTTAATCCTCCAGCAGGGGGAGAAGATCAATGTTCTCGAGCATATCCTTCAGGAACGCCTTGCTTCAGAAAAACTGACGAGTCTTTCCCCGCGTCCACGAACTCCCTCGAAGCAAAGACGCGACAGTCTCTCCCCAGAGAGGAAACGTTCAAGATCGAGGAACCCTACACCCGATCTAGCACGACGACGCCATCAGTCTCCCCCGCGGAGATCCAGGCACTCCCCGGTATCCAAGAGGTCTCAACACTCAGATAAGTACGAACACCGACACACCCGCGGACGTTCTCCTCGCCGAAGTCGAAGCCGCGGTCACAGCCGTTCCCGCTCGCTCTCTCCTAGTTCCAGCAGTGACGATGACGTTCACGACCCGTTCACAAGAGATATCCTGGACACTCGAATCCCTCGCGGATTGGAGAAACCACCCACGTTGACAACCTATGACGGGACGTCTGATCCCCGCGAGCATATCAAAAATATAGAAGCTATGCTCCAATATCACGGTGTCTTCGGGGCTATCAGATGCAAAATGTTCCCCATCACCTTGAGAAAGGGAGCGATGATATGGTTTAAACGACTTCCTCGCGGATCCATCTCTTTATGGAGAGAGTTAAAGAGCCAGTTTGCCCGCCATTTCACAGCTTCCCAACGACATCCCAAGTCGGAGGCTACACTGGAGGCCATTATACAAGGAAGGGATGAATCCCTGCGGGCATACATTGATAGATTTAACAAAGAAGCGGTGGAAGTCCGAACAACGGATCACATGAAAAATTACCTCCTCGAAAAGGGACTCCGGCCCAAAAGCGATTTCTGTAAGGCAGTAGGGATCGAAGCTCCCCGGACACTGACAGAACTCCTTCGTAAAGCTGAGGACTACATCCATTACGAGGAAAAAGAAGCTGCATTCCATGCCCGGGACTTAAGAGATCGCGAAGCACCCCGGGCATCAAAAAAAGACGAGCCGGAATCATCCTGGCAAGGGAAAGAGAAAAGGCGCGACGAGCGTCCTCGCGAAAGCAAAGGGCCAGCTGGCCGATTTACGGAGTACACCATGCTCACGACCTCGTGCGAACGCATTCTCTCCGAATGCATCAACGCAGAATTTAAACAAGGGGGTGTCAGGTTCCCTAAACCGACCACATCCAAAGGGAACGTCGACAAAAGCAAATACTGTCGTTTCCACCGTAGTCACGGCCACATGACAGAAGATTGCGTGCATCTTAAGGACGCAATAGAGATCCTCATCAAAGAGGGTCACCTAAACAGTACGTAAAGAAGGGAGAGTCCTCCCGACGAGACACATCCGATTCGAAGAAAGAGGCAGAATCAGCCCAATCCAGTCCTTCCCCGCATGTCGCAATGGCCATCAGCCGACCAGAGGACTTCTTCGTTCCTGACCACCTCGACACGATTTCCCAGGTATTCATACACAGCACCTGAGAAGCCTTTCCTACGGCCATGGTCATCTCAGGTGGGGGGTACCATGAGCTTACAATAGGGTCCATCAAATGAAAGTTTGAGCAGCTGATAGACAGTAGCCCCGATCAGTTGTCCGAGATTGGAAAAAGTAAAGGGCGTTCGCAGCCGATCACGTTTTACCAAGAAGAACTGCCCTGGGGATCCCCAAATTCACATATCCCTCTGCTGATCAGGGCCAAATTGTCCTCTATCGATGTTCGAAGAATCCTGGTCGACCAGGGCAGTTCCATGGCATCATGTATACCAGCTTGTTCCGCGCATTGAAACTAAATAAGTCCAACTTCTCACTATACGTGGGATCGGACCTCCAAGGATTCAACGGGGCAACAGCACGACCTTGGGGTTACGTGGAGATACCAGTCACTTTTGGCGAGGAAGAGGCATCTCGGACAATCAAAACGCAGTTCTTAGTCATTGATTGCCCGTCACTTTATCAGTGCATCCTCGGCAGGCCAGCTCTTGCAGAACTCATTGATGTCCCCTCTACGTTCCTCCTCAAACTCAAGTACTATACTGAGAAAGGGCATGTCGCAACGCGGCGACATCGAGGCTGCTCGCAGATGCTTTAAGGCTGCAACAAAAGGGCAGAACCAGATCGCGACGACGACAAAATCAACAAAGCGGCCAAGAGAGGAAGAGGTTCCAGCTGAAGGTGGCCAGCCAGACAAAAAGTCCACGCTTCCCGTGCATATCATCGACCTCGATAGCAGGCTTTCTGAAGAAGGTAAAGGGGATCGTGACGAAGACAAACAGTCAGGAGCAACAAGCTCCCCGGCTTCTGCACTTTTGCGACCAGTCCCAGATGGGGAATTCGAGATCATCGCCTTCAGCAATAACCCTAACAGGGGAGTGAAGATAGGTGTTGGTCTCCCCGAAGAGATTAAGAAGGAGCTGAAGAAATTTCTTGACGACAACGTCGACCTGTTCGCCTGGAGTGCGGCGGATATGCCCGTCCTTGATCCAGAAACTGCATGTCACCACTTGACAATCGATCCAGTTGCTCGCGCCATTGCCCAACGAAGAAGAAAGCAATCAGAGGAAAAGGCACAAGCCGTCGAGAAACTAGTACAAGACCTCTTAGAGGCAAAATTTATTTCCGAGGCCAGGTATACGACCTGGATCTCAAACATTGTACTTGTAAAGAAAAGTAATGGAAAATGGCGCATGTGCATTGATTACACTGATCTCAATCGGGCTTGCCCGAAAGACGCTTATCCGCTTCCGAGCATAGATAAACTCGTAGATAATTCCGCAGGTTTCAAGCTCTTGTCCTTCATGGACGTTTATTCAGGATACAACCAAATCCCAATGGCAGATGAGGACAAGAGGTATACGGCGTTTATGACCTCCTCGGGGAACTATTACTACAACGTAATGCCCTTTGGACTAAAGAATGTCGGGGCCACGTACCAGCGCATGATGAATAAAGTCTTCCGATCAGAAATCGGGGACATGATCGAAGTATATATGGATGATATAATCGTGAAATCCCAAGAGGAATCCGACCATACCACCCACTTACAAAAGGTGTTTGACCAAGCTCGAAAGTGTAAAATGCGTTTCAATCCAGAAAAATGCACCTTTAGTGTACGAGCAGGGAAATTCCTCGGGTTTTACCTCACTGAAAGAGGAATAGAAGCAAACCCAGATAAATGCCGAGCACTCGTGGAGTTCCCCACTCCGCGGTCGAAGAAGGCGATACAATCCCTCAACGGGATGGTCGCGTCCCTTGCTCGCTTCGTGAGCAAATCCGCCAAGCACGCTCTGCCCTTCTTCAAATTACTCAAGAAGGAAGCCAATTTCGAGTGGACGGACGAATGCGAGCGAGCCCTTGCCCATTTCAAACAAGCTTTGTCCGAGCCACCAGTATTGTCTCGACCAGACCGTGGGGAAACCATATACCTGTACCTCTCCGTGGCCAACAAAGCAGTAAGTGCAACACTTATTCACGAGATGACTGACGGGCAGAAACCCATCTATTTCACCAGCAAAGCCCTGCAGGGACCCGAAGTCAGGTACACACAAATAGAACGAGTGACCCTTGCTCTCATAGTCGCCGCGAGGAGACTCAGATATTACTTCCTGGCGCACACTATCGTCGTCAAAACCGACTAGCCTATTAGGCAGTTGTTAAGCCGGCCAGATATGGTGGGCAGGATGCTAAATTGGTCCCTTGAATTATCCGAGTTCGACATTCACTACGAGGGGAGGAAAGCCCTCAAGGCACAGGTCCTAGCCGACTTCGTAGCAGAAATGACTCCGGAACTATCCCCTCCAGAAGGGACGCGGAAGTGGATCATTTACGTGGATGGCGCATCAAGCCTCTCAGGCAGCGGAGCAGGAATTATCCTCAAGAACGAGGAAGGGACCCTGATCGAAGTATCCCTAGTCATGTCCTTCAAAACATCCAACAATCAAGCCGAGTATGAAGCCTTCCTCGCAGGATTACGATTGGCCAAAGACGTTGGCGCGAAAGAAATAAAAATTTACACTGATTCCCAGCTCGTAGCGTCCCAAGTACGGGGAGAATTCCAAGCAAAGAACGACCAACTAGCCAAATATTTGGCAATGGTGAAAGAAAAAATAGCGGAGTTTGAAGCATGGGAAGTTCAGCACGTCCCGCGCGAGCAAAACACCCGAGCAGACATCCTCTCTAAACTATCCAGCACCAGGAAAAAAGGTGGGAACAAATCCATCATACAAGAAATGCTGGCCCGCCCGAGCATTGTAAAACCCGACTTGCTGGATGTTAACGTCATCGGAGATCCCCTTTGTTGGATGACCCCTTTGTACAATTATCTCACCAAGGGGGAACTCCCCGAGGACAGTAAGGAGGCCAGCGTAACTAAACGACAAGCCTGTTCGTACGTACTGGTCGAGGCCAAATTATATCGACGAGGATTTTCCATCCCCCTGTTGAAATGTGTCGACGAGGCCCAGGTCCCCGTAATCTTACAAGAGATTCACGAGGGCATCAACGCACAACACTTAGGGGGAAGATCCTTGGCCCGGAAAGCTTTGCGAGCAGGATATTACTGGCCAACCATGCAACACGACGCGAAAGAGCACGTACAAAAGTGCGACCGTTGCCAACGCCACGGGGACATGCACTTAGCACCCCCAACGAGTTGAAGACTCTCTCCTCGCCGTGGCCCTTCGCCTGGTGGGGGATGGACATTCTAGGCCCATTTACAATGGGATCTTATCAAAACAAATTCCTAATCGTGGCCGTCGATTATTTTACAAAACGGATTGAAGCCGAAACGCTCGCCAAGATCACAGCCTTCAACATACTGCGTTTCTACAAAAGGAACGTCCTCGCAAGATTTGGGGTACCTCAGGCCCTTGTGACCGACAACGGAACCCAATTCACGGACAAAAACTTCCAAGATTTCATTGCCAAACTAGGGACAAAACAACATTTCACCTCCGTCGAGCACCCCCAGACTAACGGGCAAGCGGAGGCCGCAAACAGGGTGATCCTCCGCGGGCTAAAACGAAGGCTAGGCGAGGCCAAGAAAAGATGGGTCGAGGAGCTCCACAACGTCCTTTGGGCGTATAGAACAACACCACACTCCACCACCGGGGAAACTCCCTTCCGACTAGCGTATGGAACAGAGGCGGTAATACCGGTGGAGATAAGGGAACCCTCCAGAAGGACAGAAGCTCTCATCGACGAAGAAATGAACGACGAGGCTCTACGCGAGGAGCTCAACCTGGTCGAAGAAATAAGATCAGGAGCTGCGCTCTGCGAGGCCACATTAAAACAACAGATAATGTTGCGACATGACGCCAGGGTCATAAAACTTGACTTCCCCGTGGGCAGTCTGGTCCTGCGTAGAAACCAGAAGGATTCGCGCGAAGAGAAACTGGCAGCAAACTGGGAAGGACCTTATAGGGTCAAGTCCAAAACGGGCACAGGCGCATATTACTTGGAAACATTGGACGAAAAACCACTTGCTCGACCATGGAATGCTGAAAAACTCAAGCAGTACTACAACTAAGTCCTTAACCACAAGGCTAGACAAATTGCCGACGTAATCACCCAAAATGGGGAGATTTGCGCGGCCATCGTATCATGCCCTGGTGAAGCATGACACGCATTACAACGCCAGCCAGCTTCTGCTCATTATACGAGCAGATCCTGTGCATAACGGGGATACCTCGACCGAGCTCCGCCGTTGCCGCACCATTCAGGCAGGACACCCAGCTCGCGATGGGAATAGTCCAAGCCTATGAGATTAGTACCTCAAACGAAGTCCTAGCCTCATCATGAGCAAAACCACTTTGCCCTCCTCGGTAGGTTTCACAACTCGCCGAGCACACACATATGAATAAACAGAGCAAACGTCCAAGATAAAACATTTTTACACTAAATCCAAGTATATTAAACATCGGACATAACCGGGCAATGTTATAAGTACAAAAGGGCACGCAGGCCCACAAAATGGTAAGGGCACGCAGGCCCACAAAATATGTTAAAAAACTACCAAGTCCTAAACTTCGCTTCCATCCTCGGGGGGAACAACCTGACCGTTAATAACCCTGTTGAACAGACCCATTTCGTCGGTCAGAAGCTGCACGTCTGAGTTAAGGGCTTTCATCTGCTATGAAGCAGCATTAAAACCGAACTCAGACGCATTCAAGTTATCCTCGCCAAGGATCTAAATCCTTCCGATCAGCTCAGCTCTGGTCCTCAGGGATTTCTCATCATCATTCTCACCATCGACGGCCGCTGACAAACCCTCCAGTTCAGCTATTTTGGCCTACAAGCGTGCCTTCTCCTCGTCGGCCGCGATCATCTGCAACTTCAGCTGGGTAACTTCCTGCTGAAGCAATACTCTGGCCTCCTCGTGACCTTCGAATTGCTTCAGATCATTGTACAGCTTATTCTTATCAACTTCCAACTCGACAATCCTCGCCTTGGCCGTGCGAAGGTTAACACGGGAAGCCGCCTCATCGTCCCCTAGGGCAAGAGCCGCTTCGAGCACCTTGAACATGCCCGCAACGTCCTGGCAGAGTTGTTTCCTCCTCGCCTGAGGATTGGCGGTCACAATGGCCTCGACTTCAAAATCCTGAACGGCAATTGAGTTCCCTTCATTAAACATATTTCCACGCGAATAACATGGGGGCAAAACATACTGGTCGGCGCCAGAACCTCCCGGGCCAGCGGCCACAGAAGTCCCTGCGACATCTCTCTTCCTCTTATGGTTGGTATTCGGGGTCAGCGCCGTCGAGGCTCTCTCCGGGACAGGGGTAGGACCAGCTGTAAAATTTTCCAGAACAGTCTGCTTAGGCACCCCGACCTTGGCACCTGCGGTCGACTTCTTGTGAACTTTTGCCACTTGAGATCTCATCAGGCGTTCCCTCATGTCTGCCATCATACCTGCGAACACACAAAATAAGTCAGAACTCATAAATTCGAACAAGCAAAAACAAACAGCGGACCATACCAAGTAATTGGATCGCATCATCATCATTATCGCATTCGAGGAGAGCTTTGATGTTAATATATCTAGCCGCTTGGATGGGCTCCCCATCATTCCCGATCAGCTTATTTCCGTCCCGATCAACTACGGAGGCCGGGGAAAAACTCTCCACATAAGCATGGAGGATCCTGTACGACTCCTTGTCGGCCTCACAGAGTTGTTCGTGTTTCACCAAGAATTGGTCGGTCCTACGCCTAAAATGGGAGTAAACCCATTCCAGAGGAAACATGGATACAACTCCATCCACCTCCCGACCATCAACCGTCACCTTTTCGAAGTCGAGATAGATCTTTTTGCCTCCTCGTAAATAGGCTTCACGATCAGAAACCTATCTTTGAAGTGGCGAATCGAGTCAGAGTATGGCCAGAATAGCCTGCTCTGCTGTTTGAACGAAACCCAACTTTGTTTCATCCCCATGGTACTCCTTTGAAGTTGGAAGAGACAAAAGAAGAGATCTACGGTCACCCCGACATTGAGATGGTGGCAGGCTAATTCAAATGCTCGGATGAAGGCTAGAGCATTAGGGTGAAGCTGCGACGGGCACAACGCCAAATGGGTGAAGAGAGCCACTTGAAAATCAGTAAATGGGAGACACATCTTGGCCTCCGTAAAAGCAAACTCGTACATTGGGAAACGCAATCCCGGATACCCAGAGCAAATTCTATCATTCTCCCCGGGACGAAATGCTTTCCATTGCCGAGGAGTTTCGCTTACCCGGTTCTCCAACAGAGAAAACTCTCAAATCTCCTCCTCGGTGAAAGTCGATCGGAACGACAGAGGTTCGTGCGCTATCCAGTCCAGGTCCCCCTCTGCGACCTTGATGTTGGAATAATCGGCGAGTGCATCCGGCTCCTCTTGTGTCTCTTGAAGGCCGGGCACAACTTCATCCCGAGGATCAGCCATTTTCACTTGAAAAGCAGAGGAAGATAAGTGAATTCGACATCTAAGATCAAATCCACCCTTCCACCACTAATCAAGTGAAAGGGCGAGGATGAAGCCGAGGACAGCCTCAAGCCCGTTCTAACTCATATGTCTAACGACCAGCAGGGCAAGTCCCTGCGACTTAAGTTAGCGAGGATCAAAACGAGGACACAGGCTCGTCACGTCCCAAAATCACGACAAGGAACCGAACAGGCCTAGTGCCCGACTACAAACCTAAACTATACGCCTAACTAGAATCTACAAAGATCTACATCAAAACATTCTCTACAATTATCCTAGAAATCTTCATGTTCTTCATGTTCTTCATGGGTTTTCCAGAAACTCATATGTTCATCAAAAAACACATGAAGTTCAACCGGAAAATTCATAAACCCACCGGAGAATCCATGAACAACACCCAGAAAACTCGAAGGTTCATAAAAAATACGGAAAAGGAAGAACAAACTTATAGGAAGAAGAAGAAGTTGAGGGAGAAGAGGAGGATCAACGGTGGCGAAGAGGAACTCCGGCGGGAGGACTAGTTGTAGAGAAAATAAGAGCAAGGAGTGAGAACTTGTGAGAATTGTGAAAATAAAACCTTCCTCCACCTTTTATAACCATTTGATCGTGGGGAATCATGAAGGTCATCATAGCCTACTCGGCCCTAGGACTGACAAAAGCCATGCATGCTCACCACGTGTCACAAAACTCTTCGCCTGGCTTATTACAGAAAATACACTAAGTCCTTGGCTCCCACACGAGCAAATCTCCTCGTCAAAAATGAACGCATTAAGTGCAGGGCTGCTCGGCGAAAAATGCCAATTTCTGCGAGCACGTAACGAATCTTAGCCGACACTCAGCGTAATCATCTAACGACCACATCTGGTCGGGACTCGAAAGGGACACTCCACGCGAGCAAACACACCCCCGACAGTACGGTCGTAGTCACAGCTGTCTTAAGTCATTACTCTCCAGTAGAGCAACGACTTGGGGGGCTCCTGTTCTGGACTGGGCAGGGCTTCTTGCCCTTAAGGATCAGGCTCAATCCATTATAGTTGGCGAACAGGCCCAATAGGCACAATATAGCCGTTGGGCATAATATAGCCATTTGGTACGTCCCCCCACTCGCTTGTCAGTTCACGCGACCAACTACCTCCCCGGATATTGCGGGAATAGTTGGACCAGGTCAGAGGACCACGCGATGTGTCCTCCACTTAGCAGTCTCTCATTCGCCGAGCAGACATCCTACTCGCAAGGAGAGATCTTGGCCCCGCGCCAAAGGTATATTATAAATACCCTGTCACTTGAGAGGGTCAGGTATCTAATCTCTTACATTCTTACTTTTTACTTTCTTTTCTCCTCTTGTCCAAACTCTCACTTTGGCATCGAAGTACCTTGCAGGTACCCCCCTTTTTTCCTCTCCTACGAGCATCAACTCCTGTCCTACACGAAGGCCGCGACGATCTCCTTCTGGTCCTCTCCGATCAGGGACCAAAAAATTTCTCAAGAACATAAGTTTCACGTTTTCTTGTAGTAGTTGATCATTTCTCAACCAATTAACATTAAACACTACTATACAAAACACATATAATTACGGTTGCGAAACACATATAATGACGGTTGGATGATGGTTTCCATAACATGCGAAAGAACTTGGTTATAAGTTAGGTAGTGTGCCACTTATAACAACGGTTTATTCTAACAACAGTTGTGAAATAATTTATAGGTCCTTGGTTCGCATCCCAACCTCGCCATTCTTGCCTTTTATTATTCTGGATAGCCTGCTCTATTAATAACAACGGTTAAGTTAAAAACCGTTGTGATATATATATATATATATGTATATATATTTCAATTTTACAGTATTCTCAAATTTTAAACCTTAATATTTCTGAATCATGTCAGACTAGAAACAACAATGCAACCATTTTTCAATTGAATTAAACCAAAAATTGTATTACATCAATGACACAATTCCATTAGGAAACAAAAATTGTATAGTACATCAAAACCAAAATGGCACAAAACAACCTACAATGTACACATCATTACAACATACAATACTATCTTGTTGTCTTGTCTCTTTCTGTCTTGACTTTAAACACCTATAATTTCAAATAATAATAGTTGTTAGAAAATAACATCATTAGTAATTATAACATAGAAAAAATTTGAATGAGTAATATAAAATACTTACTTTTTTTATTTTCCCATACGCCTTCTTGATGATCTTTATGAATAACATGTACATCATCTCTATCAACTTCCTCATATGAATTAGGCACTTGTGTTACATAAAAAGGAGAGGAAGTAATATCAAAACTTCCATCATCACTAGGAGGAATGCGTTTTCCTTTGAGAACAATTGACTATATCCTCGAAAAGTTTGCAGGGTCTATCACATAAAACGTTTGTTTTGCTTGAGTAGCCATGATGAATGGTTTGGTGTTATAAGTTGTCTTGCCAGGGTCAACCCGTGTGAATTCTAACTCATCAGCTTGTACACCATTGTTATTGGGAACCCAGTTGCATTTAAATAATGGCACTTTGAAAGCAACATAATCAATCTCCAAAATCTCCTCAATGAATCCATAGAATGCAGTGGTTGCCAAAATAGGATTCTTATCTTTCGAATTAGAGAAATACATGGATTCGACCTCAACCATAACCCCACTATTTTAAATTGTACTACGATCATCTTTTGCTTTTGTATAAAAGGAATAATTAGAAATGCCGTATGCGTTGCACCCCAAAATTTGCCCTCTTTTTTCTTAACCTTAATTGGCTTTTGCTTCGCGATCATCTGCATCTCACAATAGGTCATAACTCATAATCATACATTGCATTGGTCTTCTAAGACATGGGATTGCAACGGTTCTTTGAATCAAGGTTTCCTTTTTGCTTTGGAGGTTCTTCCATTCAAGTTTGGAGCAAGGGTTAATTTCTCATCATAATGAGTATATTTTTATCAAAGTTCATCCAGCTACAAGGCTTTCCTTTGCCGAAATTCATCAAGTATCAAGTTTGTCTGCTTCAAGATGTCTCAAGAGGCGTCAAGTGATTTAGTTTTCATCATGGTTCTAGTAGAGACTGAGGAACTAGGGTTTTGTTGGTTGTCAACATCTCAGGCTATTTTCTTCATCAGTATGCACCCGAAATAAGGAGATTAGGGTTTCTTATCCCTTTGTTGATTGAGAAGAGATGTCGTTCAATTCAGATTCGCTTGAAATCATGTTAAGGGTGTGTACAGTATCGGTTGGAGTTCAATGAAGGTTTGAACTAATCTTGGTAGGACAAGTGGTTTGTTTCTTTATCAGGTGGTCAGGCTGAATCAAGTTCATCAGTGCCTCATGGTGGAGGAATCATCAGAATTCAGTTAATTTTTAATCATTTTATCTTTAATTTTTAATTGGTTTGAGTTTATTTTAAATAATTGATTTTAATTTTTTCATTTAGTTATTAAAACATTTATGTTCCTTAAAATAATCAAATGTGTTTTTAATTCTTTTTTTTAACCATTATTAGTCACTAAGTCATCTAGAAGGGCAAGGTGGCTATTTTGAAGATTAGAAAACTTATTTTTTTTATGTATATATTGCTAACACTGATTAGAGGAGAGGGGACCGGAGAATTGAATCAAAACATTTGTGGCGCCTCAAATCTTAACAAATCTCTTTTTCTTTCAACCAGTATCAACGCTCACCTTCTGAAATTGAAAGAGAACCACCAAGAAGGACCCACAGGTTTTAAATTAGATGCAAGACTGAAGTCTATTTCGTTCGAGCTTTGAATCCATTTTCGAGAAAACTCACGTCACAATAGCCACGACAACACGTAGCAGAAGGCTTACGCACAACTTGCTCCAACAACCGTGATTCCCCATGACCAGCACTGCTACGAAACAAACAACCGCACCACCCTTAGCACATCAGCAATTTTGCAGCAACGACAACAACATTTTGCAGCAACGGTAGCAATATTTCGACTTATTCGGCAACATAGCGAAACAGAGCAGCAACACTGAAATCGGTAACATTTGTTATTTCGTTTATTTCGTCACATACTGATAGAGAGTTATAATAGTACTAGTTTATTTTATATTTTGTAAAATTAGTTATTATTTTAATATTTCTAGAATGCTCTTAAAGCTTTGAGATTATGCCACATGTATGGCTATTATGCATTTAGCGTTCTATATATTAAAGTGTAATGTGTTATTTGAAAATCAATTAATGAAATCAATGAAAATCTTTGTTTTTATTTTATCTCTCTCTTAAATTTATTTGTCTTTTATTTAGAATTTATAGCTTTCTCTAGTCTTGTTAGGGTTCTAATTTTCTTTCTATCAATTGGTGCTCTCATTCTTGATCATCAAAACCTCTCATGGCATACCAATTTCACTCCACATTCAATCTCTATTCCATGGACATCATTCCTACCACACCCTCATTTCCATCTTTTCCATGGGAAATTTTTACACCTTATTCTACCAACACTCATATTACATCTTCATCACCAAGTTTGTATTTAAATAATGGGTATTCACCACATTCACATAACCATGGCAGCAGTAGCACACACATACACACACACCCACACGCCTCCATTATCCAACTCATACCATCCATATCAACAACAACCTCATGATATTCATTCCTATTCTGTCAATGCATTAAAAGATACTAAAATTATTCAACAGTGCCTTCAGAAATTGGCATTGGCAGAAGAGGAATATGTCAACGAACAAAAATTATTGATGAGCAAATCAAATCCTCACAACTTGCTTTCAAAGGAAGTTCTAAAAAACTTTCTAATTCATTCAAAAAGACACCCGAAAAATTGAATGAAAAATATGTTGTGCAGAGAACTACAGAAAAATCTTCAGAAAAAGCAGAAAAAATGACGAAAAATATATCTTCAGCGACGTTGTTGACTCTGACGACAATTCCGGCGACTTCTCCGGCAACATTCCCGACTCCGGTAACAGTCCCGACGTCTTCTCCGCCAACTCCGATGTCACTTCTAATGACAACTTCACTGTCATCTCCTCCGGAGAATTTGAAACCGCCTCCGGTGACATCTCCAGCATCATTTCTGGCATTAATACCGGAACCACCAAATCTACAATCGAAACTACTTGTTTTCCATCCAAAAGATCCAATTGATGAACAAGAATCTTCAGACATGGGATATTTTTTTTTTTCCAAATCCAATTTCAAAAACAATGTTGAATTTTCGATTTACTGTTGGAGGTATAAAGTTGAGAGCTTTGCGTTTGAAATTACCATTTGATAATGAAAAAGTGATTTTTTTTTTCAACTTCCGGCGTCGGCGCCGGCTCCACCTCCAAAACCGCCAGACTCACAATCGAGGCCACTAACTTTAACTAATATGCGGTTGCGACCACCGCCAAAACCACCACCATTCTTACTTTGTTTTCATCATTTTAATTTATAGTTTGTATTATTGAAAAAGAAGCAACCAGTAGAGAAAGAATTAAGAAAGAAAGAAGAAGAAAGAAATGAAAAAAAAAAAGAAAAAAAGAGGAAGAACGGGAAAGAGAAAGAGAAGTAGACGGTAGAAAAAAAATAGAATGAAAAAAAATATCATCATGGCACATGGAAAAAATAGAGGGAGAAAAAAAATATCATCATGGCACATGGAAACAACTGTCACGCGCTTCTACGCAATCGCCTCACGTGTAACCAGTGGCTAATCACACATGAAATATGTGCCTGTTGTATGCCACCCAAAATGCTGCAAATGAGGTCATGCCACCTCACCTCCAGTTGTCTAATTCTTTCCCCAACGGATACCAATGCCTTGTCACTTTCCTACCCAGTCACCTATTATTGCATCCATCCTGCAGCGCACTGACCGAGACCTACCAATTTTTTTCTTTCCCCAACACAACTAATCCTTTATTCATATATTAAGATCAGTCTAATCCAAATCACCAAGATTCACATGCCTCAATTACATAAACTTTAAGCTAGTTTAAATTAGAAAACCTTCACGTGACTCCATTACACCTCTAAGGAGATACTTTTTCCATAAATCACAAAAAGCATCACATTAGTTTAAAAAAAAAAAAAATTCCACCATTAAACTAAACCAGCCCCATTCCACTCAAAATTAAATAATCATTTTTTTCTCATTCCTTTCTTTCATTTCAAATATATCTAATATTCTTAGAACCTGATTAATTTAGAACCATGAGTACAAGGTTCAAGTGAACCCGACAACAATGATAGAGAGTTATAATAGTACTAATTTATTTTATATTTTGTAAAATTAGTTATTATTTTAATATTTCTACAATGTTTTTAAAGCTTTGAGATTATGCCACATGTATGACTATTATGCATTTAGAATTCTATATATTAAAGTGTAATGTGTTATTTGAAAATCAATCAATGAAATCAATGAAAATATTTGTTTTTATTTTATCTCTCTCTTAAATTTATTTGTCTTTTATTTAGAATTTATAGTTTTCTCTAGTCTTGTTAGGGTTCTAATTTTCTTCCTATCACATACCTGTTGCTTTGGATTGCGGTTTGCTCGATTTGGTGATTATGAAGTTTTTTTTGTTAATTGTGATGTTGTGAGAAACTCGTGGATGCTGTAAATATGTGTTGGCGGTTAAAATTATTTTGGTTCTAGCTTGGTTTTCGCAATCTCTTCCGTGTCAATGCTTGCGGGTTCTGATTCGGTTTGTATTTGTTTTCAATGTTAGCCGCCTCGACTTGCAAATGTTGCTCTGAATTGGTAGTATTATTATAAGCATGCTTGGATAGTTTGAGTGATGGCTGCTAATTGTTTATTTTCGGTTTATGCCGGCTCGCTAAGTGTGATTTAATTTCGTTTATGCGGTGTTTCGAGGTCGAGTTTGTGTCGTATCTGTTACTGGCTTCTTTACGGTTTGTGAATTGTTTGTTTACAAGGTTGGATGGTTGCGAATCTGTGTGCGGATTTGAGATTCATTTGTTATAATTAGTTCGGTTAATTAGTATGTTGCTGCTACTGAGATTTTGCTGCCATGAGAATGTTTATGCTTCTTGTTTCTCTGTTATTACGTGACCATGAGCGTGTTTCTACTTCTTGTGTCTTGTTTCTATGCATTAAATTGGTTTTGTCACGGTTTCTACTTCTTGTTTCCCAATTGTTCTTGTCTTAATGATATATGGGCTGATTCATGAGATTTTGTTTTCTTGTGTTTGTATAAGTAAATTGGTGGTTGAATAGAATGCATTTTAAATGTCACATTTTAGTTCTTACTACATACAGGATAGTGTAACTTGCAAGATTCACTCATGGTCACGTTGGTTTTGTGTAAATGGTATGATTCAATTTAATTAGTATTAGTTCTTGAACACAATTTAGTATTTAGTTTATATTATCTTGTTTCATCCATTTTGTTTTTAATTTTCCTTTAATCTTGTTAATTGTATTTAGAAGAAAACTGCTGCACTCTATCTGCTTTGGTGTTAATATTTTGTTAATTATGCTTAGTGTCAATTACATTTAGCTTTAAGGTTTTGTGTTAGATTTTATTTCTAATTTTTTTTGTGGAATTTTAAAATTAGATATTAATTTTCTAGAATTAGTTTACAACTTTGAAATTTTTGGCTTAATTATATTTTCTTTAGAATTGTTTTAGAATTAGTTTCCATTAGTTCACTTGTTTTAGAATTAGTTTTAGAATTAGATTTTTTAGAATTAATTCATAACATTAGTCATTGTTTCCAATTAGAAATTAACCCTGATTGTAATTGACTTTTAACTTTGATTAGTTGTTGGTTAATTGTAGATTAATTCTGGTTAGGTCTTGTTCTAATTTTGACTAAGTGCTAATCACACTTTGATTGTTGTGATTGTGGATACTTGTTTAGACTTCTCATTGTTTCTCTTGATTCTGTATGGACTATTTTTTATAACTATTTGGACTGATGAGTTATCTTGATGCAGATGGTGTTTAGTCCCCGATATCGTTTGGACCATTTCTGGATATTAATTCTGGTTCTCTTGGTTGTTTACCGTTGATGATAGTTGCTTACACTTGATGCTTGTTAAATTCTGACATTGCCTGAACTTGATGTTAGATACTTGACTATTGGAATTGCTTACTTGCTGGAAGTACCTGATAGCTTCGAGGCTTGAGCTTGTTGCGCACTTTGAAGAGGCAACGAACCTTCTCCGTTAGGTACCACTTGCACACTTGTAGGAAGCATGCCTAGGGTTTAGCATTGTTGCTTAAAACTTGTTGTTGATTGAGGAGTTTTCACTCCTAGTTGTATACTTGGCTTTGTGCCAATTCATTGATACTCTGTTGTTGTTGGTTTCCCTGTTTGTCTTACTTTGTGATTGACGAAGATTCACTCAACTTTCTTATAGTTGAGATCACGACA
Organism: Lathyrus tuberosus; assembly: GCA_022829125.1. Taxonomy (NCBI): domain Eukaryota; kingdom Viridiplantae; phylum Streptophyta; class Magnoliopsida; order Fabales; family Fabaceae; genus Lathyrus; species Lathyrus tuberosus. The sequence goes on along the minus strand of JALAZF010000196.1, from coordinate 5,245,119 downwards.
TCGTTTTCATCTTGTGGTTACGAAGAGTCACTCAACTTCCTCATAGTTGAGATCACGACATCATCCTTTTCTGTTGCATTTGCCTTGATAACGAGGAGTCACTCAGTTTTGTTTCTTGGCTGAGATCACGACATCGTTCATTTTGTGATTGATTAGAATAATGTTTACATGTGTTTGTTCACATGATCCCTTAGGATTCCTAGCTCCACTTAATTTCTGATTAAGTTGGAGGTAGGAGAGACATTAGGCTTTCAATCCAAGCATGATAACATTAGATAGACTTCCCTCCTGATCTTGACCTTAGGGCCATTATTGCATAATAACTTGTAGGATCGAGTTTCCCTTGGACCTCCCGTGAGTCCCGAGTTCTTTCTCTCGCACCCGTGTGATCGAGACCGTTTCAGTTTCCCGTAGTAGCGTGAATTACAGATGCTCTGATTCCGCTCTCCCGTCCGATTGAGAATACGTAGGCACGAGATGCGATATCTCGGCGAGCACACTAACAACTAACTTCCCTCTTCTCTCATCCTCGTTCGATCGAGATCTTTTCCCAATCCGTGGTCGCTTTAATACCCTAATTTTTACCCCTAAGATCCCACATGTCTTTTCGCATTTCATACTACAAACAAGATCACACATTGGTTCCCTCTTTTGTAGGATTGTGCCTTGCAAGGATCTTTGGGTATGTGTGTGTTTGTTAGTTGTTTTATTGCTTAATTTGTTTTATATTTACTAACCATTAATTAAAATCCAAAAAAATTTTGTTTTATTTCACTAACATTTTCAGGGGAAGAACAGGTTAAAAATACTAAAACAACAGCCCCTCGACTCGAATGAATTTCATCTGAACAAAGTCAAAGTTGATCTGCAATTAATTCAAAAAATCATCTAATCAAGAGTTTCTAATATTTAATTGATTATTATTCAAGAGACTCCAAGGTTCATGTGTTTATTTCCATGCCTTCTTTGACGAGCAAAAGAATCGAGCTGAACCACAACAGTGCATTCAAAAGGAGCATTTTTCAAAATTTGCATTGAGTAATCGGTTATCATGTGGTGAGTAACCGGTTACCCTCATGAAAATTTGAAAAATGGCAGCAAATTCAAATTCAGCAATTAGCACCAATTTTCATCATTTTGATCACATGTGGAATATTCTAGACCATCCCATTTTAATTCCCTACATCATCATAATTAATTTCTACCATGCACCTTCAGTAATCACCACTCTTTTGATAATTTCCCTCCAAATTCAAATTCGAAGCCTAATTTTCATTTCCAAACCAAATTCCAAACCACCAATTTTTCCAAGCCTAAATTCTATAAATAGAGGCTTCATTTCATTCATTTCACAAGCTTTTGATGGCCAACAAACCTCTTGCAAATTCTCTCCCCAACCACAAATTTCACTAAAGCTCACTTTTCTTCTTTTGAAAGTTAACAAGAATTCACATTGAATCTTGTTCAACTTTGAGCTAAACCTTCATCCAAACTTGTTTTCTTCATCAATTCTCATAGATCAAGGCTTTGGTGTTTGGATCTTGAAGCAATTTGAAGGAATTTTCAGATTTGAAGTGGTAATTCATCTTTCACCATTGTTGAAGCTTCATCTTCATCTTCCATAATGTAGATCTTTGGAGATCTTTGTTACTTGATCCTTTGGATCTTGTAATTGTGTTTAATTGCTGGTTTTTGCTGTTATTTTACTTAAAATTTTGTGCAATTTCAGTTCCATGATCACAAGGTGTTTGTAAAAAGTTTTGAAAGTGGATCATGCTGAATTTTGCACAATTTTCTGCATTCTGGTGCAGAGTAACCGGTTTCACTCTGGTGAGTAACCGGTTACTCTGTGTTAATTTTAAAAAACTGCACTTATTTTTAACTAAGTAACCGATTATCATTTGGTGAGTAACCGGTTACTTCGAAATAGAATGCATATTTTGCCTTGTTTTTGGGGCTGTTTTGGTTTTTCTTCCTCCTTCCCCTTTCTTCTTGTTTTAGCCTTGAAATGCATTGTTGATATTAATTTCTCTTCAATTTCAATGGACTTTGGATATGGTTAAAGTAATTAAACATTCACTAGTTCAAATCTATCTTTTAATGAATTGTTGAATTCATTTGAGGTGCTTTGAATTAGTGATATGTTTTCACATTAAACTTATCAATTAAAGGTGATTGAACTTGAAGATGAAAGGATCTTGAAAGTGTAATTCAATTTGGCTTTCTCTTCATCTATTTCCTTTTTTTTATTTTGATCGATGAAAGTCTTATGGATCTTAGAATTTATTTGTTGAATTCTTGATCAAGACTAGATCGTTACCTATTTTCTTTTCGTGCGGTATTGCTTTCGGATGACGAGCTACATATCGTTCATCTAGCATGCATTAGCACAAAGATCACTATTGACTAGCCACATTGTAGGGTAATTACATCATAAATTACTCGGCGATTGCTTAACATAGCGCTACATTTGTCCCTCTTTATCCAATTCGGCATTTGAACTTTCGTGGTCCGGACCTTGATTGGTCGCGTCAACCCAAAGTTGATTAATTTTTTGCATTAGGTCCATAACCTTAGAAACTTGGCGTTGTAGAGGCTTTGGTTCTACCAATATTCTGTCAAGTTCATTAACCTTGACCTAAGTGCATTGTTTAATCACTATAGTTCAAAACGCGAAACGGAATAATCGGTGAAGGCTTATGGCACTAGAGCCTTGTGCTACTAATTACTAACTTCTAACTTTATGTTTCCATCTCGCTCCTTATCTCTCTTTACTTTTTATTGCTTATTATCATATATCATATCATGTTTATGTTTATGTCATTTTTCTTTTGTCCACTTGGACCATATTATCTTGTGCTTTTATTTTTCTTTTGTCCATTTGGACTCAAAAACATTAATAAAGGATTAAACCACTAAAAGACTTGTGCTCTTAATTGTTGGATTATGGCCACTATCCCTTGCATTGGAGGATCTTCTTGGCTTGATTATGGACTTATGGACTTATGGACTTAGAATTAGGATTCTCTCCCTTATGCTTTGGATCATTATGGAGTTTGGTATCCTAGCCTTTATTTGGTTTGCTTATTGGCTCAAGAGGATGAAATTTTTTTCTTATTATGCTTTGAAGAGTGTCTTCATGTGGTTAGATCTTTCTTATCCTTAGCTTTTATTTTTATGCACTAGGATGGTCACTTCTTCTCCACCCCTTTCTTAAATTTTCAAAACCTTCTCCCTTTTTCAAAATTTTCTTGTTTTCAAACTCAAAACCACTTTCATAATAAAACCTTGACTTCGGTCAATCGTTTTTTTAAAACTTTCTTTTCTTTAATAAATGTCAATCCATGTTAATCATATTTTGACCATTTCAAAAAGACTTTAAAAAACACCAAACTCATCAATCTTTTTTTGTGCCTTGTGTACTTTTCCTTTAAAAAATTTTCATAAGTTTAGACATGATTCATTTCTTTAAGCGGAATTATTCGCTTGGAAATGACGACTTGTCTTTACACTTAAAATCAACCAAAACAAACAAATTTCAATCTTTGTACCACGAACTACGAGGTTTTGATCCTGCATTGCACATCGTGGGTATGTAGGCATGAGGCGATAAGTCTCTCCAAACACAAAAATCTAAAAATTAATTCTCCTCTCATCTCCTCAATCTCTTTACAAGCAAATATTTTCAAACCAAAAGCGATAGATATTTCAAAGGGTTCCTATAGAGTACTATAGACGTTTTGGGTGCTAACACCTTCCCATTGCGTAACCAACCCCCCTTACCCATTCTCTGTTTGTTCTTGTTTTTAAGAACTCCTTAGGTTTTGTTCACTCTTTTTCCTTTCCTTTTTTGGGATAAAATAAAAGTGTGGTGGCGACTCTTATTTTTTTTAGTTAAGTTAATCAATAGCTTACACTCACAAACTTCCTCGCTACAGAAAAGTGGTGACTCTACTGGGGACTCTCCCTTGAGGGGTTTAGCCTACTTTGATTTATTTACTATTTTTTTGTCTGATTTGTTTGTTACTTGATTGTTCTGTTTGGGATTTCCTCTGTGTGTGAGATAGGTCCTATACCCAGACCAGAGTGCACTTTGAGATAGGATGATAGTATAGTCAAGGGAGCTTTGAGGGAGTCGAATCCCAAAAAAGTAGAACTTGAGAATTTATCCACTCGGTGGTTGCCTCTTTGGAATTACTAATGCCGATCGAGCGATCGTTGAAGGCATTAATTTTTCCATAGAAGCCTATAACACTGAGGACCGTAGTAACCCTTAACCCATATTAGCTTTTTTAGGATCGTAGCGCAGAAGCTATGAGGATGCAAATCCGACTTAACTATCACGCGATGCTACATTCAGGTTAAATTCTCTTGAGGATAACTACCAACCACTGAGCAAATCAGTGCACTGGTGTGTCTGATAGTGAACTGTGGACCCTGGGCACTCTGTTAGAACCACTGTTTTCTGTAGGTACAATGAAGACAAAACCTTAGTACATACCTTTGTGGGATTGGTTCTTACCCTTGGCTTCATGCTCGTGGCTTGAACCTTGACCCGTGTGCTTTGTGTGATCTTGTTTGTGGTTGTTGCATTCATGCACTCATGCATTCATGAGCATTCTTTTGGAAGGTTTCAAGGAACTTAAAGGTGTTATTGCCAACATTGTAGGTATTTTTATTATGGATTTTTGAAGAAGAAGTACAAGGAAGTATACTTTCAAGAGTCCTAAGTTAGGGGGTTTGAGAGAGCTAGGATCTTTGGTTGTTGATACCAAGAAGTTTGAGTCTAGATATGGAAGGATTTTATCTCTCTTGAAGGTTGATATGGATGAAGGATTGGTTGCAACTTTGGTTCAGTTCTATGACCCTTTACTTCATTGTTTCACCTTTCCTGATTATCCTTTGGTACCTACGCTAGAGGAGTATTCTCTCCTGCTTGGTTTGCCTGTTCATGGTCAGATTTTCTCTGGTTTGGATCCCGTTCCCGAGCATCACGTTATTTCGAAGGTTACTCACTTGAAGGTTTCTGAGATTAAGGCTCGCATGGATACCAAAGGAAATATTCTTGGGTTACCCGCTAAGTTCTTGATGGATAGAGCTCATCACTTTGCTAGTGTGAAGAACACAATTGCTTTTGAGGCTATTCTTGCCTTGCTCATTTATGGATTATTCCTCTTCCCGAATGTTGAGAACTTTGTCGATATCAACGCTATTCAGATTTTCTTGATTGGGAATCCAATTCCTACTTTGCTTGCTGATGCTTAGCATTCTATTCACCTCAGGAATTTCCATGGTGAAGGGATGATTATCTGTTGTGCGCCTTTGCTTTACAAGTGGTTTATTTCTCACTTGCCAAATTCTGCAGCTTTCTGGAATCTCAAGGATGGTTTATATTGGTCGCGGAAGATCATGTCTCTCACTCATTCTGATATTGATTGGTGTAGCCGTGTTTCTTCAGGAATGATGATTATTGATAGTTGTGGTGATTTTCCCAACATGCCTCTTCTTGGTACAAAGGGAGGAATCAGCTACAATTCGGTGTTAGCTCGTCTTCAGTTGGGATATTCTTTGCGAGAGGTACTGAAGAACATCCATTTGGCGGGTCTCTTTTTCAAGAAATATGAATCTCAGGTTACTCTCAAGAGAGAGATCATGAAAGCTTGGCGCAACATTCGTAGAAAATGAAAGGAAAGTTTGGGAAATCCGAATTGTGTCTCTTCGAAACCTTACCTACAGTGGGTTAAAAATAGAGCTATTACTTTGAAGATGCCTTATACACGTCAGGAACCTTTGTCTCTAACTGCTAAGAAGCCTATCCTCTACTTTATGGAAGACAAAGAGAAGTTTCAGATCGCTTTGGCCGAGATGCAACAAGAGAGATGCTTGGAAGAACAAGTATCAGATTGTTGAGTTAGAGAATGCAAGACTTCAAGAGCACTTCAAGAAGAAGAATGAAGATGAAGTTGCCAACAAGAAGAGAAAGGCGCAAGAGGATTTATTTTCCTCTCGCATTCAGCCAGTTTCCGATATTCCGAAGAGTTCAGAATCTCCTTGGAAGTTGATCGTTGATCAGTTGCTAATTGAGAAGACTCAGATGCAAGCCCACATCAAGAAGCTGGAAGAGAGAGCTGGGACTTCTTCTCATGAGATTCTCTAGGGATCTAGTCTTCTTTATTCTCTATTGTTTAGGATTCTTGAATTTGTACTTCCAAGATGTAATCTTTTCCATCATTAATGAATGAGATTTTGGTATTTCAAATAACAATGTTTGCAATATGCCTTATAATTCCTTGAAACTTTGCATTTGCATCTTGCATATCAAGCATCATTCTGCATTGTTTCTTGCCTTTTCAGGTGTCTTATGTTTACCTTTGGTCTTCATTTAGCCAAGCTGTCGTACCAGTATAATACTCGAGCTAATCTAAAGAAGAAGATGGATCAGTTGTAACAAGAGAACCGTGAGCTTCGTGAGGAAGTGGCAACTTTGAAGGATGGTTTAGAAAGACTCACTGCTATGATGGAAGCAATGGTTGCTGCTCAGAATCAACCACCTCCTCCTCCGCTTTCAACTCCTGAGCAAAGGGCAGTCATTTCTGAGATTGTCTCTACACCCATCTCTGTGGCGCCTGCTAGTGTTCCTCAATACTCCATGCCTCCTAGTTTCCCCTGGGGCATGCCTCGTAACTTTGTTCCTAAAGGTTATCAACCACCACCACCTCCTGAAGTTCCAGTTGTTCCTACTGTCCAGCCTGTGATGACTGTGCCACCGCCTGTGGTTTATACTGTTCCTTTTGGTGAAGAGCAAATTTTCCATACTGCTCCAAGCGAGAGTGTTGATGCTTATGAGAAAATGGAAGAGATTCAAGACCAGTTTTCCGAAATACAGAAAGAAATCAAAGCTCTGAGAGGTAATGAATTGTTTTGGAAAAATGCTCATGAGTTATGCTTGGTTCCTAATGTGAAGATCCCACATAAGTTTAAGGTCCCTGACTTTGAAAAGTATAAGGGAAACTCTTGTCCGTTGAGTCACTTAACTATGTATGCTCGCAAGATGTCAACTCAGACCGATAATAATCAGCTTCTCATTCACTACTTTCAAGACAGTTTGTCTGGTGCAGCTTTGAAATGGTATATGGGACTCGACAGTACTCGAATTCGCACTTTCGAAGACTTGGGTGAGGCGTTTGTGAAACAGTATAAGTATAATGTGGATATGGGTCCTGATCGTGACCAGCTTCGAGCAATGGCTCAGAAAGATAAGGAAACATTTAAAGAATACGCGCAAAGGTGGCACGAGATTGCCGCTCAAATTAATCCTCCTTTGGAAGAAAAAGAGATGACCAAGATTTTTCTGAAAACTCTGACTCCCTTCTATTATGAGCGTATGATTGCTAGTGCCCCGAGTGACTTCACTGAGATGGTCAATATGAGAATGAGATTAGAAGAAGGTGTCCGTGAGGGAAGTTTGTCAAAAGATGGTAATTCTGCTGGTAATTCCAAGAAATACGGTGGAGGACTTGCCAAGAAGAAAGAGGGTGAGACCAATGCTATTTCCCGTGGAGGACGCAGAAAGAGTTACAGTAAGAATAATCAGTGTCAGCAACATGTTGCATCTGTTACTTCTGTTATCAATTCGACTTTTGTTGTTCAGGTATCTCCTGCTCAACAACGTTCTAATCAACAGAACAATTAACGGGGCCGTTTTCAAAAAGATTTTGATCCTATTCCGATGACCTACACGGAATGGCTTCCTTGTTTAATTCAAAAGAATCTTGTTCAGACCCGTGCACCACCTGCTGTTCCAAAAGATTCACCATGGTGGTATAAGCCTGAAGTTCATTGTGTTTTCCATCAGCGAGGAGCTGGGCATGATACTGAGAACTGTTATCCATTAAAGATGGAAGTGCAAAGACTGGCTAGGAGTGGTATCTTGTCTTTTGAAGACTCTAACCCTAATGTACAATCAAATCCGTTACCTAGTCATGGCAAAGCGTCTGTCAATATGGTTTATGGTTGTCCTGGTACATTCAAAATCTTTGATATCCATTGGATCCGAAGATTTCTTGTGGAAATGCATGCACTTTTGAGTGAATACCATGATATTGATCATGACAATACAGCTTGTTGTATCTGTTCCGTGAATCCACGTGGTTATGTGATAGTGAAGAGAGATATTCAAAGGATGATGGATGAGAATTTGATTGAAGTCACTGCTAAAAGAGATGAGTATCAAAATGAGGTGAATGTTATCATGCCACACTTTAATATTCCTGAACAAGTTGTTATCTCTTATGATAGTCGGAAGACCGCTGTTACGCCTTAGGTCATTCAGTTGCCCGGTCCAGTACCCTATGAATCTGACAAGGCTGTTCCGTATAAGTACAATGCTACCATGGTAGAAGATGGTAAGGAAGTGCCCATTCCTTCTTTGTCTTCTATGGTAAGCATCGCTGATGTTAGTAGAGTGACCCGGAGTGGTCGTGTCTTTGATCCTGAGCCTCCAAAGATTGTGGAAAATGTTGTTGCTGGCAAACGACATCAAGATGAGAGTAATGTCGATGTTTCTGGTCAGTCCAGTGGTTCGAAGGCTTATGAGGATGAAGTTTTGAAATTGATCAAGAAGAGTGAGTACAGTGTTGTAGAGTGAGTACAGTGTTGTAGATCAACTCTTGCATACCCCGTCCAAGATTTCAGTATTGCCCCTACTGATGAATTCTGAAGCTCATAGGCAATATTTGCATAAGGTATTGGAACAAGCATATGTTGAGCATGATGTGACTGTTAATCAGTTTGATGGAATTGTTGCCAACCTCACAGTGTGTAATATTTTGAGCTTTTGTGATGAAGAGTTACCCGAGGAGGGGAGAAATCACAATTTGGATTTACATATCTCTATTAACTGTCAAGAAGATGCACTTTCCAATGTGTTGGTTGATACTGGCTCTTCTTTGAATGTGTTGCCAAAATCTACTTTGTCAAGGCTTTCTTACCAAGGTGCTCCCATGAGGTACAGTGGGGTTGTTGTTAAAGCTTTTGATGGATCTCGAAAAACTGTGATTGGAGAGGTTGATCTTCCGATCAAAATAGGACCGTGTTTCTTCCAAATTACTTTTCAAGTAATGGATATCCGTCCTGCTTATAGTTGTTTGCTTGGCCGACCCTGGATTCATGAAGTTGGGGCAGTGACTTTGACTCTCCATTAGAAATTGAAATTTGTTAAGAATGATAAGCTGGTAATTGTTGGAGGTGAGCAAGCGATGTTGGTGAGCCACCTTTCATCCTTTTCGTATGTTGATGCTGATGAGACTGTTGGGACTCCGTTCCAAGCTCTTTCTGTTGATGATAAAGCTGTTAAGAAGAATGAGTTGCCTATGTCTTCCTTGAAGGATGCTCTGCATGTATTAAAGACTGGTCGATCTGATGGTTGGGGTCGAGTCATTGACGTGGTTGATAACCTGGGAAAAACTGGTTTAGTCTTTACGCCTGGCACAGTTAGAAGAGATTTGAAGCGTATTAATGAAGCCTTTCATAGTGCTAGATTCATCAACAAATATCACTTTACTGCTGCCATCATTGAAGATGATGAAGAAGAAGAACTTCCCAATTTCGTGACACATGGACAAATCTGTCAGAATTAGATAGATGTTGATGTTCCCATTGTTGTTCATATTTTAAAGTAATTTGTTTTTGTTTCTTTCAAAAATCCTTTCACTCTGCCCAAGGTGAAAGTGAATTTGTGAGGGCTTTGTTTCAAATTTTATCATCATCAATAAAATGTTATTTTGTTTATCCATATTATGTTTCCCTTTTTGCTTTATTTATGAAAAATGGTAACATAAAAAACAAAAAAAATAAATAATAATGTGATAATCACTTTTATCTGCATAATACTTGTACTTTTTGTTCATATTCTAAAATCAAACATAAATCATTGTGCAGATTGATTGTTAAACCCATTGAAAACAATGACCCTATGCCCTCTCCCAACTTTGATTTCCCTGTGTTTGGAGCTGAAGAAGAGGATATTGGGGAGATTCCAGATGAAATTTCTCGGTTGCTTGAGCACGAGGAAAAAGCCATTCAGCCTCATGAAGAGTCGGTAGAATTAGTTAATTTGGGTTCAGATGATGATATAAAAGAAGTCAAGATTGGGGCACAGCTTCAGTCAGATGTTAAAAAGAGGATTGTGGAGCTTCTTAGAGAATATGTTGATGTGTTTGCTTGGTCATATCAAGACATGCCTGGTCTCGATACTGATATTGTAGAGCACCATTTGCCATTGAAGCCTGAATGTCCGCCTGTGAAACAAAAATTGAGAAGAACTCATCCCGACATGGCTGTGAAGATCAAAGAGGAGGTTCAAAAGCAGATTGATGTTGGTTTTCTTGTGACTTCTGAGTATCCTCAATGGGTGGCCAATATTGTGCTTGTTCCAAAGAAAGACGGAAAAGTCTGAATGTGTGTTGACTATAGAGATTTGAATAAAGCTAGCCCGAAAGATGATTTTCCATTGCCACACATTGATATGCTGGTAGATAATACTGCTAAATTCAGTATCTTTTCTTTTATGGATGGATTTTCCGGTTATAATCAGATAAAGATGGCACCCGAGGATATGGAAAAAACAACATTCATTACACCCTGGGGAACATTCTGTTACAGAGTGACGCCCTTCGGTTTGAAAAATGCTGGTGCAACGTACCAGAGAGCTATGACTACTTTGTTTCATGATGTGATGCATAAAGAAATTGAGGTTTATGTGGATGATATGATTTGTAAGTCGAAGACTGAAGAAGATTGTATTGAGTACTTATTGAAGCTGTTTCAACGTCTGAGAAAGTTTAAGCTCCGTTTGAATCCAAATAAATGCACGTTTGGTGTCCGTTCTGGAAAATTGTTGGGCTTTATTGTCAGCCAAAAAGGCATCGAAGTTGATCCTGGTAAAGTTAAAGCTATTCAGGAAATGCATGTGCCCAAAACGGAAAAACAAGTAAGAGGATTCTTGGGACGTTTGAATTACATCTCCCGATTTATATCCAATATGACTGCCACATGTGCGCCGATCTTCAAGCTTCTTCGCAAAGATCAGGGTTGTGTCTGGACAGAGGATTGTCAGAAAGCTTTTGAAAGAATTAAAGAGTATCTGCTTGAACCTCCGATTTTGTCTCCTCTTGTGGAAAGAAGACCTTTGATCATGTATTTGACTGTGCTAGAAGAGTCTATGGGTTGTGTTCTGGGTCAACAAGATGAATCTGGTCGAAAAGAATTTTCCATTTATTATTTGAGCAAGAAATTCACCGATTGTGAGTCTTGGTACTCAATACTTGAAAAGACGTGTTGTGCTTTAGCTTAGGTTGCCAAGCGCCTCCGCTAGTATATGTTGAATCATACAACTTGGTTGATATCCAAAATGAATCCAATCAAGTATATTTTTGAAAAGCCTGCTTTAAATGGGAGGATTGCTCATTGGCAAATGTTGTTATCAGAATATGATATCAAGTACCGAACTCAAAAAGCGATAAAAGGAATTGTGTTGGATGACCATTTGGCACACCAGCCAATTGATGATTATCAACCTATCAGGTTTGATTTTTCTGATGAGGATATATGTATCTAAAGGTTAAAGATTGTGAAGAACCATTACCTGATGAAGGGCTTGAGCCTGGATCCCGTTGGGGTTTGATTTTTGATGGAGCTGTTAATGAGTATGGCAATGGTATTGGGGCAATAATTGTTACTCCTCATGGTTTTCATATTCCTTTCACTGCAAGGTTGATGTTCACTTGCACAAATAATGTGGCTGAGTATGAAGCGTGTATTATGGGCTTGGAAGAAGCTATTGATTTAAGAATTAAGATTCTTGATGTATACGAAGATTCAACCCTGGTGATTAATCAGATTAAAGGAGAATGGGAGACACGTCAACCTGATTTGATTCCTTATCGTGATTATTCAAGAAGGTTCTCAACTTTTTTCAATAAGGTTGAGTTTCACCATATACCCAGAGTAGAGAATCGAATGGCAGATGCTTTAGCAACTATATCCTCCATGATTGTGGTGAATCGGTGGAATGATGTGCCAAAAATTAATGTTATGCGTCTTGATAGACCATCTCATGTGTTTGCAGTTGAAGAGGTTGTTAATGATAAACCGTGGTATTATGATATTAAATGTTTTCTTCAGAATCAAGAGTACCCACTTGGGGCATCCAAGAAAGATAAGAAGACTTTGAGAAGATTGGCTGGTAGTTTCTTCTTGGACGATGATGTGCTGTATAAGAGAAATTATGACATGATCTTGCTCAGATTCATGGATAGACACGAAGCAGACATGTTGGTGAAAGAAATTCATGAAGGATCTTTTGGTACCCATGCCAATGGGCATGCAATGGCTAAGAAGATGTTAAGGGCAGGTTACTATTGGCTGACAATGGAATCTGACTGCTGCAAATTTGTGAAGAAGTCCCATAAGTGCCAAGTTTATGCTGATAAAATTCATGTGCCCCAAACTCCTCTCAATGTTATCTCTTCTCCATGGCCTTTCTCCATGTGGGGCATTGATATGATTGGAATGATTGAGCCTAAAGCGTCGAACGGACACCGTTTCATATTGGTGGCTATTGACTATTTTACCAAGTGGGTTGAAGCGGCTTCATATGCCAATGTGACCAAGCAAGTAGTGGTCCGGTTTATTAAGAACCAAATCATCTGTCGGTATGGTGTTCTGAGCAAGATTATCACTGATAATGGGTCGAATCTGAATAACAAGATGATGAGGGAATTATGCGATGAGTTTAAGATTGAGCATCATAATTCTTCTCCTTACAGACCTAAGATGAATGGGGCTGTTGAAGCTGCTAATAAGAATGTTAAGAAGATTGTTCAGAAGATGGTTGTTACTTACAAGGATTGGCATGAGATGCTCCCTTTTGCTTTGCATGGGTATCGTACACCCGTCCGCACTTCAACAGGGGCAACCCCTTTCTCTCTTATTTATGGTATGGAAGTAGTGCTCCCAGTAGAAGTTGAAATCCCTTCTATGAGAGTTTTGATGGAAGCTGAGTTGTCTGAGGCTGAATGGTGCCAAAGCAGATATGACCAGTTAAATTTGATTAAAAAGAAAAGAATGACGGCCTGTAGCGAGAAATTTTTATCGGTGACGCGACCACCTTATCGCTGGGTTTTCCTCACCGCAATGAGGAGGAGTGGGTGCTACTTTCTGATTTCTTTTATCTCGTGAAGCTGGAAGGGAAAGGGAAGCTATCTAAAACTAACCTTGCACGTGAATGTTTAACTGAACAGATGGTTAAAAGAGATTGGGGGTTCGGGGTCAAGTTATACAATGGGGAGTTACCAATTACCCATCCTATATGTGGTTATCCACAGGATATTAGATTTAGGTTTCGCTTTGTAATTGATGATGTTTATCTGTTAATGGGTTGGGAAAGTTTCTTGGAAAGTATGAGTGAGTAAGTTGATGTTGATGTTCGGGTTATTCCCTATGTTTTTGGTAAGGTACTAGACCTAAGTTTTGATTGGTATGAAGGTACTGGACCTAGAGTTTTTTATTAGTATGCTCGCTAAGATTTCGCAATCTTATGCCTACGTATTCCCGTTTAAACGAAACAGGGAAATCAGAGCAATCGTAGTTCCTCCTATTCTAAGTGAGGAAAAATATATTTGGTGTCTTGTTCAAAGCCCAAGATTGAAGCTAAAAGGAGTATTTGTGTCTTATTCCAAGCCCAAGATTGAAGCTAAAAAGAGTATTTGTGTCTTGTTCAATGCCCAAGATTGAAGCTAAAAGGTTAACTGACTCGGCTAGGGGATTTCTTTATACAAAGCCTAAGAGGAGGCTAGAAGTTTGACTTTTCCAGGGAAAATGTTTTGTCTGTCGTGTACAAAGCCCAAGATTGAGGCTAAAGAGGTTTGACTCCGTTGGGGAGGTTTGTATGTGTCTTGTACAAAGCCCAAGATTGAGGCTAAAAGGATTTAACTCTGCTAGAGAGTATTATTTGTCTTGCACAAAGCCCAAGACGGGGCTGAAAAGAGTTTTGACTCTGCTTGGGAAATCATTCCTCAAAGCCTAAAATAAGGCTGGGAGGAAATGACTTCGCTGGGGAAGATATCTGTCCCAAGCTTAAGGGAGGGAGATTTATGTCTTATACAAAGCCCAAGATTGGGGCTAAAAGGGTTGACTCAACAAGATAGTGCTTTTATCTGTCTTGTATAAAGCCCAAGATTGAGGCTACAAAGGTTGGCTCAACAAGAGAGTCTGAAAAGGTGATTGACTCAACGAGAGAGTCCAAAGGGGTGAGTGACTCAACAAGAGAGTCTGAAAGGTAATTGACTCAACGAGAGAGTCTGAAAAGTTGGTCGACTCAACAAGAGAGTCTAAAAAGTGATTGACTCAACAAGAGAGTCTGAAAAGGTTAGCTCCGCTGGGGAGAATCATTGTACAAAGCCCAAGAGGAGGCTAGTTATGCTGAGGAATGATCATTATACAAAGCCTAAGAGGAGGCTAGCTTCTGCTGGGGATTATTGAGATCCCTAGGCAGGTCCAAGTGGGGAAATCAACTCTTGCTGAGGTTTACAGAAGAGTTGAGATATCAGATACCCTGAGGTTTTGATTTGGGATAGTGTTATTAACAACCTATTGACCCTGGTTGGAGATTTAATCGGTTGATCAAGGTTTCTCCTATGTTCATAGGGAACTTGAGAATGTCTTTGAGACTCAAGGGTTTGAGACTGTCCAAGTCTACTGGTGTGGAAGAGTTTTATATTTTGTATAATGCCTAACAGGAGGCAAGGGTATTAAGGGATGGGAATAAACCCTAAAGTGACCTAAGGTCTGACACTGGAAAGACTGCTTTAGCAAAGGATGACTAAGTTCTATCTTATACCTTTAAGAGGTCGTCAGGGTCCTTGTATTAAGCCCAAGAGAAGGCATGAGAACTTCTAAGAAGCCGAAGGGTGTAACACACTTCTACCCCAAATACAATTTTAAATAAAGATTTCATATTATCAGAGTAAAATCAGCAAGAAAGGTGCCACATATATTCAAAACATCAATTAACAATCATTGTCCTGTCCCGTAACACGGGTTACACATTCCTAATAATAAAGTCAACAACTACGCAGTGGAAATCAACTTTTTATGTCATTTCAATAAAATACTTCATACTAAATATATCCAAATCAAATCACCACCAACAATGTAAAAAATTCAACATAAAACAAAAGAACGCGAGGTTCACAACAAATCCCAACTCGATGTTACATGACACAGAGCAGGACACCTCTAAATTAAATAGCGATAAAGACACTCTTCAAGGCTACATCCTCCATCGCTGCGAATCTACTCTTGGTTATCTGCAAGTTACCCACATAAGAGGCAACATTTTCAAGCAGGCAGGGTGAGAAATCAAAATTCATTATAGTAATATAAGTACATGGAAAATGAACAGGAAGACAACAACAACATCATAGCATAGCCAACAACAGCATCATAGTATAATCAACAACAACATCATGATATAATCAACAACAACATCATGATACAATCAACATCCACATCATGGTATAATCAACAACAACATCATGGTACACTCAACATCAACATCATAGTATAACCAACAACAACATCATGATATAATCAACAACAACATCATAGTTTAATCAACAACAACACCATGATACACTCAACATCAACATCATAGTATAATCAATAGCAGCATCATGATATAATCAACAACAACATCATAGTTTAATCAACAACAACACCATGATACACTCAACAACAACTTCATGATACAGTCAACATCAACATCATGATACAATCCACAATAAAACATACATATTATTCGACAATCAACTCATACACATGCAATACCACTTAGAATGAGATGCAACTTCATCAGAAACATGCATGTGGTACCAATTCAACGTGTGATGGATACTAGGCCATCAACCCTCCACAAGGGAGCACAACATAATCAATGTATCACTCCAATCCGCACAATGGGACTGAAGCTACCAATTCAACGTGTGATGGACACTAGGCCATCAACCCTCCACAAGGGAGCACAACATAATCAACGTATCACTCCAATCCGCACAATGGGACTGAAGCTACCAATGGACCGAAGCCCCAACATAAAATGCTATGAAATGCAATGATGCTAATTCTCCTCAACTCACCAAATACCAACGTGTGCATCATTCATTTCATATTCAACAGTTAATCACCATCCATCATGTTTTATCATCCATACAGCAGCAAAACAACAAGACAACAACAATCAGCAAGAGAAAACATTAAAATAGAAAAAACGGCTAAAACAGTTGTCTGACACGGCTGCCCGTGTCCTGTGACACGGCCCGTGTCAGAAGGCCAGCACGAACAATCCAAACCAGAAAAATTATAGCAGAAGCAGAGGCCTGACACGGCCGCCCGTGTCCTGTGACACGGCCCGTGTCAGAAGCTCTGTAACAAAAGTTTTCATTTTCCCCCAACCAGTAAGCTGACACGGGTGTCCGTGTTGTATGACACGGCTCGTGTCAGGGTGCGACAAAACCCCATTTTCCAAAAAGTGATTTTTCTGCTGCGTTTTCGACTTAGAATACCCCAAAATTCAGTTTTGTCCAAATACGAAATTTGATCAAAGACTCACACAATGCACATACATCAAATACACCAATTTGTTTCACTCATTCTCATCACAACACTCACTCCTAACACAATCTATATCACCAAACACCACCATTATTCAAGAATCCACGAAACCTAATTTATTCATAAACCAATTCCTATAAAATTATAATAAACCGTGAAAACTCCCCATACCTTAGAGTAATCCAAAGCTTTATCCTTCTTTCTCCAAGATTCTCCTAGCAATCCTTCAAAACCCTTGGTTTTCCTCCTCCTCTTCTCTTCTTCAGCGTTCTTCACAAAAATACGATCAGTTATAAAATTGATCGATCTTTCTTCTTTAGTTACATTATCCCAGTTTATGAACTTCCAACTCTACCCTTACTCCTTTTCCTTTATGACCATATTTCCCTTTTCTTAATATTTTTAAATAATAAATAATAATCTAAATAATACATGATTATTCACTCTATTAAAATTATTTAAAAATACTCTTTTAATCCATAATTCTCCAAATTACCAAAAACCTCTTAATTCCTTCTAAATTAATTAAATAAATAAATGATTAATTTAGATTTTTGGGGTGTTACAACTCTCCCCTACTTTAAGAATTTTCGTCCTCAAAAATTTACTCGATGCAGACCACTCCAGATACGTTATCACCTCCGACTAATCAACTCTCATGCTGCGTGTGGCAATACCACGAATAACGCAACACAACAATACACCTTATCAATGCCAACGACAACAAGATGAAATGCTCACGCGATGTACTCGACGACCAACTCAAAACACCGAGAATAATCAGGTTACGAACATACAGGTTCACTATGAACCTGAATACAACACGGTCGTTACCATTGCCATAGGCAACCCACCCCTAACTCCCCATCATAGGAATTAGCTACTCGCACCCGAACCATCACCATAGGTAACGAGGCAACAACAAGGTAAGAACACAAAGGCCCAACGCACAATTTCAACGTAACCAACTACCGACATTGTTGATACTCACCTAAGAACCAACTGCGCTACCCACGCTTTCGCTGCGCACTCTGAGTACTCGCAACTATCTAATCTACCAATTTTACATCAACTTCCGACCATCAAAGTAGACATAAGAAAAGACCTTTCAACTTAACTCATCGGAAATTCCATCCAAACAGGCATTCTATACTCTTGTGATTACTGAATATTTCGAACTTAGATCCGTAAACAATACCTCAGAATATCCAACACAACTACAACTGCATCCAATTCCAAATCTTGAATAGGATAGATACTTTCAAGAATTCCTAATTATCGTCAACATAAGCTACAACTTCACCACCTTGTATTAACACATCATCAAAATTCATCTCAACGCATAACAACCTCACCACAGCATAAGGATACATGTGTCCAATTAATCTCAACAAAAAAAAATCATCTTCCATACAGAGCTTAACACCCAATAGCCATAGATTTAGCCTCAATAACCTACACTTAACATGGCACATTAACCAAACTAATCAAACAAACTAATTCCTCAAGTCCTACTCATACTAGCACAATTCTCCAAAATCCCTCATCCGAATTAACACAACCACTCAACTTCATCTTTACAAATCATAATTCACACCTTGCTAACTCAGCATATAGCTTCACTTCTTTCAATACTTGAACTCAACTCTCAAATACTCTACGCGCTCTTCTCCTAATTTTATAAAACATCAGAATATCCACAAAGAACACCAGTTATAACTTATCCAAACAAGTACGGTAAATACCATTCATATTACCATATATACACTTTAAGGCATACCAGTCACTACCCTTCTCGATTCGACATCCTTGTTCAAATCATAGTCTTACATTACCATTTACTTCCTACTTGGTTTATCTCTACAGTTCTTCAAGTCTCATGTCAGTCGAATTCTCGATCCACCACAAACCAAAACCCAAGTTATCCAGAACACAACTGTGAGTTTCCAAACTACTCACTGATCAACTCGCAACCTCATACTAACATCCTCAAGTCCACCTCATTTCCCTATATAGGAATCCGCATCGACAACTGAAACAATTCATAAGCACTTGGCTCAACCCCAAACAATTCATTACGCATACTATTCTAGTTGGCAAGACAGTCTACCCCATCCAACATGATTCCGTCGACTATCAACAAGAGATTAAGGGTGATCAGTTCCTCAATTTGTCAATAGATAGCCGACAACCATAATGGTGGCATAAATCGTCATTACCCAACTACAATAGCATCCTATACCTTTTTCTTAAAGTTATCTAAGCATACTGCTCCACCATCTCTCTAAGGCTTACAAACGTTTTCTTAATTTTCTTATTTTCCATCTCGTCAATGAAACGAAAGGTCCAAAATCCAGTACATATGCTCCTATACAATTTAGTTGCACAACACAATCATTAAATATCCTTCTAATACCAGAAACGTTACCACATCACGTTCAATCCAAATCGACCTACTTCAGTCGAAACATTTATCTAAGTTCAAACTTTTGACGACCCTAACCAATCCTTCACTTCCTTTTTAATCTCACAACTTCGATGATCCGTATAATTTCACACTTGATCATCATTCCACTCACAATCTCAACAATACCATCTCATCATCTGGTTGGTGATATAGCTTCCAAAAATTTCTGACTCATGTCGACACATCCCGCCAACAACACCCAATCCACTTTACTATTTAACATCCCTCAACGATTTCTGTACTTTAATCATTCTCAACTATCATACGCCGCACTTCCATGTGCTTCTCCGATGCTCTTCTTCTTATTACCAAACATTTTACACTTGATCTCATCTTACTCGTCTCTAGTAAGAATCATTCAACTTCTAACACAATCATCTCTTTCAATACGAACCTCCCAACACAAAATTATATTCCAAAATGAGGGGAATTTCATGTAGATTCCAGAACTTCAAGAATCGCTCAAATCTGAATTACGAGTAAAAAGTTATCATCCTTGCAATGGGACTGGTCAAGAAATCTCGTATACAAACTTCCACAAAACAAAATCAGCATCAGACCCAACTATTCAAACGCGTCCTTCTCTCTCCTCAAAAACATGCCGAAGACAAAATTTATATGCAAACTGTAGGGAATTTCGTAAACTTTCCGAAAAGTCCAGAATCGCTTTCATCGGAGTTACGGGTAGAAAGTTATGCCTCTTTTACTAAAGGTTGTTCCATAAATGTGAAAATAAAAACCGAAATTGGTGAACATGAGTTCTACCTCTTTCTCTTGCTTCCAAACTCTTCCAACTATCCTTTTTCTTCACCCAACTCTGAAAATCATCCGACTTCACTCCAGATATACTCCACTTGCATATCACTATTCGTCACATTGCCCTATCTTCTCCGAGAAGCAAACATCAATCATACTGACTCGTCCTCCTTCAAATGTCTCAACTGGACCGACAGATAAAATCATGAGTCCATACTCTCGTCGATTCGCAACAACACAGTTCTGACAACACTTGTACAAAATCAAATCAACTCCAACAACACTTGTACTCTTACCCTTAATATTACCTTGAGTTAACTCCTCACACCAGAAACATCTCCGGGAAGCAAACTTCTCCCCCACTTGTTTCAAACCAACACCGGGAGCCAACAGTTAGAAAACAAACAAGTACCCACAGTGTTCCACACACTTGTCGCGTACCAAGGGAAAAATGACATTAGACAACTTGGCCGGACAGACCGACCTGCTCTGATACCACTAATGTAACACCCTTCTACCCCAAATACAATTTTAGATAAAGACTTCATATTATCAGAGTAAAATCAGCAAGAAAGGTGCCACATATATTCAAAACATTAATTAACAATCATTGTCTTGTCCCGTAACACGGGTTACACATTCTTAATAATAAAGTCAACAACTACGCAGCAGAAATCAACTTTTTATGTCATTTCAATAAAATACTTCATACTAAATATATCCAAATCAAATCACCACCAACAATGTAAAAATTCAACATAAAACAAAAGAACGCAAGGTTCACAATAAATCCCAACCCGATGTTACATGACACAGAGCAGGACACCTCTAAACTAAATAGCGATAAAGACACTCTTCAAGGCTACATCCTTCATCGCTGTGAATCTACTATTGGTTATCTGCAAGTTACCCACATAAGAGGCAACATTTCCAAGCAGGCAGGGTGAAAAATCACAATTCATTATAGTAATATAAGTACATGGAAAATGAACAGGAAGGCAATAACAACATCATAGCATAGCCAACAACAGCATCATATTATAATCAATAACAACATCATGATATAATCAACAACAACATCATGATACAATCAACATCAACATCATGGTACAATGAACAACAACATCATGATACACTCAGCATCAACATCATAGTATAATCAACAGCAACATCATGATATAATCAACAACAACATCATAGTTTAATCAACAACAACACCATGATACACTCAACATCAACATCATAGTATAATCAATAGCAACATCATGATATAATCAACAACAACATCATAGTTTTATCAACAACAACACCATGATACACTCAACAACAACTTCATGATACAATCCACATCAACATCATGATACAATCCACAATAAAACATACATATTATTCGACAATCAACTCATACACATGCAATGCCACTTAGAATGAGATGCAACTTCATCGGAAACATGCATGTGGTACCCATTCAACGTGTGATGGACACTAGGCCATCAACCCTCCACAAGGGAGCACAACATAATCAACGTATCACTCCAATCCGCACAATGGGACTGAAGCAACCAATTCAACGTGTGATGGACACTAGGCCATCAACCCTCCACAAGGGAGCACAACATAATCAACGTATTACTCCAATCCGCACAATGGGACTGAAGCTACCAATGGACCGAAGCCCCAACATAAAATGCTATGAAATGCAATGATACTAATTCTCCTCAACTCATCAAATATCAACGTGTGCATCATTCATTTCATATTCAACAGTTAATCACCATCCATCATGTTTTATCATCCATACAACAGCAAAACAACAAGACAACAACAATCAGCAAGAGAAAACATTAAAACAGCAAAAACGGCTAAAACAGTTGGCTGACACGGCTGCCCGTGTCCTGTGACACGGCCCATGTCAGAAGGCCAGCACGAACAATCCAAACCAGAAAAATTATAGCAGAAGCAGAGGCCTGACACGGCCGCCCGTGTCCTGTGACACGGCCCGTGTCAGAAGCTCTGTAACAAAAGTTTTCATTTTCCCCCAACCAGTAAGCTAACACGGGTGCTCGTGTTGTGTGACACGGCCCGTGTCAGGGTGCGACAAAACCCCATTTTCCAAAAAGTGATTTTTCTGCTGCGTTTTCGACTCAGAATACCCCAAAATTCAGTTTTGTCCAAATACGAAATTTGATCAAAGACTCACACAATGCACATACATCAAATACACCAATTCGTTTCACTCATTCTCATCACAACACTGAATCCTAACACAATCTATATCACCAAACACCATCATTATCCAAGAATCCACGAAACCTAATCTATTCATAAACCAATTCCTATAAAATTATAATAAACCGTGAAAACTCCCCATACCTTAGAGTAATCCGGAGCTTTATCCTTATTTCTCCAAGATTCTCCTAGCAATCCTTCAAAACCCTTGGTTTTCCTCCTCCTCTTCTCTTCTTCAGCGTTCTTCACAAAAATACGATCAGTTATAAAATTGATCGATCTTTCTTCTTTAGTTACATTATCCCAGTTTATGAACTTCCAACTCTACCCTTACTCCTTTTCCTTTATGACCATCTTGCCCTTTTCTTAATATTTTTAAATAATAAATAATAATCTAAATAGTACATGATTATTCACTCTATTAAAATTATTTAAAAATACTCTTTTAATCCATAATTATCCAAATTACCAAAAACCTCTTAATTCCTTCTAAATTAATTAAATAAATAAATAAATGATTAATTTAGATTTTTAGGGTGTTACAAAGGGTCCTTGTAGAAAGCCCAAGAGTAGGCGGGGATGCTTTTAGGAAGCCTGTGGGTCTCAAACCAAGAGAAGTTCAAGAAATGCAATTCAAAGAGAAAAGATCATTTCAGGAAAGTTCGAGGTTTGAAGAAACTCAAGAGATGCTATTCACAGAGAATAGATCAACTCCGGGGAGTTGAATTTCTTTGACAATTTCTAGGGGTGACAGTCTGAGAAAAGCTTCACCGAGAATACTGCCTTTCTCATTGTTCCATATTGTTTAACCCCAAGAGAATGGAAGACTGTATCTGGAAATCCTATGGGGATCTAGTTTGTTTGTATTTAAGAGTGGCCAACAGGGCTTTACCTAGTTCTAGACCTAGTTGCCGGGGAAAACTCTAAATAACTATACTAGTATATATACAGTTGATATATGATGAGTATTTAAAAGAGGTATGAAAGAAGACTAACCATGTGCAGCTTCCCACAATACAGTTATATATATATATGACATGTATTTAAAAGAATAAAAGAAGACTAACCATGCGCCGCTTCCCACAATATATATATATATATATATATATATATATATATATATATATATTTGAGCAAGTAAATGAAAGCGGTTAAAACTTACAGGTGAGCAAGCTTTCATGCTGTGTTGTTAGTTGTTCAAAGAAATTAAAGAAAGTTTTGATAATAACTGTATATTTGAAACTAAATCAAAAGGGAAGTTGTTTTGAAAAGATTGTCGGGGCTTATACTCAAGGAGAGGCCCAAGGTTTAACAGTGATCGCACCGTTATTTTAAAGATGTACAGAGGGACTTATACAACGACTGAGGCCCAACAAAGGTTTATTTACAAAAGGGATGGGTCTTACAACTCAAGGAGAGGCCCAAAGATTATTTAAAGAAAAGAAATGGGACTTATAACATGAGGGTGGGCCCAGGTGATTTGATTTTGAACTGGCGATCGCGCCGAGATTTTTCTTTTAACGCATAGGGACTTATACAATATCTGAGGCCCAAAATGGTTTTGGTTAAAAAGGGATTGGATCTTACACTCTATTAGAGTCCCAAAAAGTTTGAAAATGAATAAAGATGGGTCTTATAGCTCAAGGAGAAGCCCAGTTTATTTTGCTAAAAAGGCGACGATCGCGCCGAACTTTTGAAAATATACAGAGGGACTTATACAATGCGTGAGGCCCAAAATTGTTTTATTTACAAAGGGATGGGACTTACACTCTATCCAAGAGGCCCAAAAGTGTTTGAAAAAGATTGATGAGGGTGGAATTAATCAAAACCCTAATTTTGTCTAAAATGGAATTAATTTTGTTTAAAAATTAATAAAAATTATTGAAAACATGTGGAAAAACGAGTGGTGATCTTGGATCAATGTTTCAAAAATCATGTTTTTATCCACAAAATGATTGAAAATCAATTAAGTTTGGAAAATCAAAAAGGAAAAAATATTTTAAATGTTAAAGAAAAAATAAAAATTAATTCTTTGCAAAAATATCAAGTATAGGAAATAAGTAATACTTTTGGGAAATTTTGGTAAAATAAAATATTTTAACATTTTTGTGAATTATTAAAAAAAGAATCAACTCAAAATCATTAAAATTCATAAAGAACTTAATTTTTGAATCAATTAAATAAAATCACAAAATTCCAATATTTGAGAATTTGAAAAAGGGCGCCAAGAACACCTTGGTTTTGCCCGCGTGCTCTGTTTTACCCAGATTTGCGTTTTCTCATCAATCTCACTGAATACTTGATGAAATCACACAATCCACATATCAATCTACTCATTTTCACCTCACGATCATGTCTATGGTCTTTAATTTCATTTATTTTAAGCATGGAATAAGAAATCAAAGAGAAACCTCAAGAACCCTAAATTCTGCATGAAGGCTCAGAAATTCCACACATGATTCATACAAAGCAATTAATTGAGGGGAAACATTTCATGCACGATTATGAACATATGACAAAATTATTGTGCGAGGAAATATGCATGAATCATGAGATGACCAAGTTGAGGTTTACCTCTTGCAGCTGGTGATCGTGTTTTGGGTTAGAGGTGTTACAGCTTGGTTCCAATGATGTGGACAGCTTCCCTAGGTGCTATGGAGTGTGTCTGAATGCTTGGAGTGGATTGAATTAAGCTGGAACTTGATTTGGCACCTTAACTGCAAATCTGTCAAAGGCTTATGCAGATGGCTGGTGATTTTGAGAATCTGGTGTTCAAGATGTTGTTTAAGTGTTTGGATCACTTCTATATGATGTTTATGAGGTGTGTGTGTGATTGGTTTGGTTGGAATTGCTCTTAAACTCAAAACCCGATAGTGACTTGCTTTAGAAGGCAAATTTGGAAGTGAAAGTGTGATTTTGAGAAAGGCAAGTGTTGTAGGCCTTTGGTGTACTCAAACTGATCAGAAATGAGGTCTATTTATAGTGTGTCAAGTTTGTTTTGCAAGGAATAGGGAATGGCAACTGCAGCAGGCCTTTGGCCAATGTGGATCAAATGGAATCTCAAGTCTCCTCTAGCCATTGACTTGAGATTAGAGCGCAGGCCTATGGTTCCCTGATTCAATGGTAAGGCTTGACTGAAGTGTTCATATTTACTCTGATACATGCCACCTCTAAGCATCCATTAAATGTTCCAAAACAAAATTGGAGTCTTGGCCTCCTTTATGCTTTTTAGGTTGCCAAACCTATATGTAGTTCCAAAGACTTGGGAGGCTTATGGATCAGTGTTTGTTCCTCCTTGGTCTCCCCCTGAGGTGTGTAGATGGATAAACTTGTTTGTGGTTTGCACAAATTGATCAAATCGAGCCCTAATGCACAAAACTGCCTTGCACATCAGTTTGCAGCAAGGCATGTTACAGCTGTCATATCTTCTAGCTCAGATGGAATTGGATGAAGTTCTTGGACATTTTGGAAAGCTGACATATCCTATTTCAACATGATGTCCAACTTTGGTTTTGATCCAACTTGAATTACAATGAAAAATGACTCTACATTTTGTAAAAAATAAGGCAGATTCTGACTTAGTGAAAATTTCACTAAGTGTTGGAAAAATGTCACTTTTATATTTTCAGCCATTTTGATCACGCCATAACTTAAAATTCATGAGGAATTGGAATGAGGTGTAGTTGACACTTTTAAAGTATGCCATGAGAGCTACAAATCCATATTTAGATCATCCAAAATGGTTGCTTGGATCTCAAGTTATGATCCTTGGAAGTTGGTACCCTAGCCACTTTGTTCCATAACTTTGAAAAATTCTAAGTTTTTATGGTTACCCCTTTTACAAGTTATCCCACTTTCTTTGATTTTTCTTGATGAATGATGATTCAAAACACATATTAACATTATTTTAGGGTTGAGGAACCATAATTGTGAAAAATCTCAAAAAGTCAAACTTGACTTTTGTGCACAGTTGACTTTTTATCAGATGAATTCCAAATGGTGCGACCCTTTGTGAAATCAAGTCTTTGACCAAAATAAAACCTAATGGATATGTTCCATAGGTGTTGTAGGGTGTATTGAATCATGTCCCAGGGTTTGGGAGCATGTCTTGGTCAAAAGTCAAAGGTACAATTGACTTTTTCTTCAAAACCCTAATTGTGGTCCTGATGAAATTGAAACTTGTGGATCAAGCTTCTTGGGTCAATCCATTGTTTCAAAAGGATAAATTTGGTTTATTAGAGACCCTCAAGTTATGTCTTGAGATCTTGGCTTAGGTTTTGTCCCAAAAGTCAACTTAGGGGTGAATTAGGTCAAGAAACCCTAATTCCTGATTTTTTGATGAATGTTTCCCCTGAGGTTAAATTGACTTAATGATTGGGTCCATGAGGTCCCTTGTAGTATCTTAAGTTGTGCTTTGAAGAATTGGCTAATGCCCAAAGGAAAATTTTCATCTGGAGGCCTCAGTCGACCAAAACCCTAATTTGGTGACACCGTCGATCTTGAGGCTTGATCCACTTAGAATGCTGCTACCTTGTGCTTGATTCTTGATGTGGGAGTCCCCTTGATCCTTTATGGATGTTTGAGAGGTTAGACATGTTGAATATCATGTCATTTCTTGATTTATCCTTTGTCTAAGTGCTCTGAGAGGGCTTAAAACCCTAATTCTTGATTGTAGTGAATGCTTGATGACTCGATTCTGTATCGTTTATTTCGATTCAATTCTTGCATGTTTTATCGTATTTTTATCAATTCATTATCATTTCATGTATTGTTTGCTTATGTTGTCGTTTCTTTTCCATTTACAGGTCCTATATCAGCTCCATAGAAGAAAAGACAAAGAATTGAGCCCAAAAGAGAAGAAAGGTGGAGAAATTGCATGATTCTGCCTCTTCCAGATGAAAGGCGTTCGCCATTCCCCCCAATTCAACTGAATGGTGCTCTCCATAGCAGAAAGGAGGGAAATTCAAAGATTTAAAGGAAAGGCGACCGCCGTTTGGCCTAAGGCGACAACCATTATGCGCAAGAGCAGTTTCCTTGGTGCAGTTATAGCAGTTTGCAAACTTAGATTTCAAATTTTGAATTCAACTGCTTGGAGCCAGATTTTTCTATATATAGAGCATCAGAGGACTGTATTTGGGAATCCAAGAGCCTTGCGGAAGCGCTGCCGAAATTTCTAGCCTAACCACTTATATCATTTGCCATAGTATCAATCGCTCACATCGAGAGATTGATACATCTGTTGTACTTTTCGTTTCTACTGTTGCTGATGTACACTTCGATCATTTGCTTAATACAAGTTTCATTTTCCGTTTAATTACTTCGCATTTCAGGTTATTTACAATTTGTCTATTTACTGCATTTTGTTTACTTGTAATTGTATGCAACATAATTTAGATTTCGCACAAAAACCCTAAATCTGATCTTAATTAAGAACCAACCAATATGTATGTTTTAAAATTCAGAAATGTTAATGCATTAGTGTTAGATTTAATCATGCCTGAGTAGAATTGCTTTGAGTCCATAGATTGAGGACCGTCGCTCCGACGGGACTCTGTAGAACCTTCGGTGTTTAACTTTTATTTTTAAAAATTCTGGTTTTGGTGTCTAATCTGAATTTAGGCAGCCTCGTCGTGAGATCGAGGGGTTGTTTAACAGTGTTTCGTCACGAGAGTGAGAAACACACCAAGGCATGTCCAATAGAGAGAGAGTTTGAGGTAATCGCCGAAAAGTAGGCATCAGACATTGAGCCTAAATGCAGCGAGAGCGCTTTAGGGCCTCATTTAGTTTATGTTAGTTTTCAAAAAGCACCTCTTAACTACCGAGCGAGCGAGAGCAAAAATCTTGGGATCATTAGGCATGGCTTGGTTAAGACCGCGAGAGCGTGAGGTCGAGCCTTTAAACTAGTATATCCTTCAGACCAATTTCAAGACCTTTGTTAACACTTGGATCTTACGGAGTCCCAAAGAGCACGAAAATCATTCTCCGGTCTCGTCTTTATTGTTGTTTTTCAAATCCCGTTAATAAACTAATTTCTTTTACCTCCAAATCTAGCCTTAGCTTTACACCACAATACCCTATCACTCTAGGTTGATTATTAGTCCCTGTGGGTTCGACAACCTTTTTAAGACTACGCGATAAGCTGTATACTTGCAGCAGTAATCCGACCATTACACAAAGTCGCGACCAAGTTTTTGGCGCCGCTACCGGGCACTCAATTTAGTCAATATTGTGATACTTTTGTTTCACAGTATAGACTAAGGCAACTTTTTATTTTTCCTTTTCGATTCGTCAATTGTATGCCAAACACTCGCTCACAAGGCGAAGAGTTGGAGCAACCAGTCAACGAAATTGAACGTTACATACTTCTGAGACGCCGAATTAACGAATTCCTTCTTAGATATAACATCCCAGATCCTCTTATTCCCTACTCAGATTCGGAAACCAAATCAGAACCAGAACAAAACATGGCAGATGGACCACAAAACCGTCCTCTAAAGTATTTTGCTATTCCGTCACAAGATGAACCACATAATAGCATTGCTGCCCCAGCTATTAACCATAATGATTTCGAGCTGAAACCTTCGTTGATATCCGCAGTTCAACAAAACCAATTCTCAGGTAATGCTACGGATGACCCGAACCTTCATTTATCAATATTCATGAAATATGCAGACACCGTAAAAGCCAATGGAGTTAGTCAAGAAGCAATTAGACTAAGACTTTTTCCGTTCTCATTGAGAGATAGAGCAAGAGCTTGGCTCCAGTCTCTACCATCCCACTCAGTGACGACATGGGATGAGTTGAAGAAGGTTTTCTTAGACAGATATTTCCCACCAAGCAAGACCGCTATGTTGAGAGCCCAAATTAATGGATTTAAGCAAAAGGATAATGAATCTTTATTCGATGATTGGGAGAGATACTAGGACATGTTGAGGTTATGCCCACACCATGGACTTGAAGAATGGATGATAATACATACCTTTTACGATGGGCTGTTGTACAATACCAAAATGAATCTGTGTGCTGCCGTAGGCGGTGCTCTAATGGATAAACTATATGCAGAAGCTTATGAACTCATAGAGACTATGGCTCAAAACCATTTCCAATGGGGAGGTGAACGCGCTGGTATAGAGAAACCTACTCCGAAAGGAGGAATGCACGAAGTTAACGGTATAGACCGAGTCAATGCTAAAGTGGACGCGCTTGCTCAAAAGATAGAAAGCTTAGCAATAGCACCTCCAGCAGCTACTGTAGCTGCGGTTACACCAAATTGTGAAATATACGGAAATCCTGGGCATACAAACGCTGAATGTCAAGTGTTGGCTAGTACTCCTACCGAACAAGTGAACTACGCTCAAGGGAACCCATATTCAAACACTTACAATCCTGGCTGGAGAAATCACCTAAAATTTTCGTATAAGAATAACAATGCTTTGAATCCACCTAACCCAGCACCTGTTATTCCACCTGGATTTCAGAAAGGAGCACAACTCGCTCCACCTCTACCAAAAAAATCAAATCTGGAAATCATGATGGAAAACTTTATGAATGCTCAAGCTCAGCAAAACAGGGATTTCGCGAATCAAAATGCTCACACGAGTGAATTGATGAGACAATTGTCAAGCAAGCTTGATGCTATGGCTACCCATAACAAAATGTTAGAAACTCAAATTTCTCAGGTAGCCTAACAACAATCAACTAACGTAGCTCCCGCTGGGGCATTTCCTGGCCAGCCACAACCAAACCCAAAAGGTCATGCTAATGCTATTACTTTGCGAAGCGGAACAGAGTACGATGGACCTGTTGACCCGAGATTCCAAAATTCAGCCACGCACCAAAATTTACCAAAGGGAACCGAGAAAATAAAAGAACCTAACACGGAGAAGGAAGATAAAGGTGGAAAGGCCGTAGAGAAAGAAACTCCTTATGTGCCTCCGCCACCATATAAACCACCTGTGCCTTATCCCCAAAGACTAGCTAAATCCAAAAACGAATGACAGTTTAAGAAATTTGTAGATCTTCTAAAGCAACTGAATATAACGATACCTTTCATAGAAGCTATTACGCAAATGCCCTCATATGCCAAATTCCTTAAAGAGATCCTATCAAACAAGAAAAAGTTAGAAGATAACGAAACTGTTATGCTCACTGCCGAGTGTAGTGCCATACTTCAAAATAACATGCCTCCTAAACTAAAGGATCCAGGTAGCTTTTCCATACCTTGTGTAATCAGAAAGACTGTCATAGACAAAGCGTTATGCGACTTAGGAGCCATTGTTAGCCTAATGCCCCTATCCACATGTAAGAAACTTGAATTAGGAGACCTGAGGCCAACGAAGATGTTGCTATAACTAGCAGACCGTTCTGTGAAATATCCAGTAGGTATGCTAGAAAACGTGCCAGTTCGCATAGGTCAGTTTTATATTCTGACGGATTTCGTGATAATGGACATTAAGGAAGATTCTAATATACCGATCATCTTAGGTAGACCGTTCTTAGCAACAGCTGGAGCTATAATAGATGTAAAGAAAGGAAAGTTAACCTTCGAAGTAGGGGAAGAAAAAGTCGAATTTATCTTAGCTCAATTCCTAAAAGCCCCTGCTTTAGACGATTCATGTTGTTTTCTAGACGTTATCGACGAATGCCCCAGAGAAATGGAGAAGGAACCGACAAGGTACACAGAAGTACTAAAGATTCCAGCGCCTCTAATATTCGAAGACGATAACTGGCGTGAGCTGTATGAAGATGACAGTCTAAGAGAATGCCTAGCACTCACACCCGATCCAATGCCTTGCCCAAAGAAACCATCTGTAGAACTTAAAACATTACCCAAAGATCTAAGATATGAATTCCTAGATACTGAACTTAAAAAACCCGTAATAGTTAATGCTGATTTAGGACAAATAGAAACCGAGAAATTATTGGAATTCTTGAGGAAGTATCCCACAGCTCTTGGATATAACATCTCCGATCTAAAAGGGATAAGTCCCTCTATATGTATGCATCACATTATGATGGAGGAAGACTGTAAGACATCCAGAGAACATCAAAGACGGTTGAACCCTATCCTAAGCAATGTAGTAAAGAGAGAAGTGCAAAAACTATTGGAAGCAGGAATCATATATCCGATATCTGACAGTAAATGGCTCAGCTCAGTGCATGTCGTACCAAAGAAGGGTGATGTTACAATTGTAACTAACGAAAAAGGCGAGTCCGTAGCCAAACGAACTCAAATTGGATGGAGGATGTGCATAGACTATAGAAAGCTGAATAAGGCTACTCAAAAAGACCATTTTCCTTTACCTTTCATAGACCAAATGCTTGAATGGCTAGCTAAACATTCATATTTTTGTTACTTAGACGGATACTCAGGATTTTTCCAAATACCTATTCATCCTGATGACCAAGAGAAGACCACATTTACTTGCCCCTATGGCACATTTGCCTATCGTCGAATGCCATTTGGACTGTGTAATGCTCCCGCAACATTTCAGATATGCATGATGTCGATCTTTGCTGATTTCATAGACGACATAATGGAAGTCTTTATGTACGATTTCTCTGTATGTGGGGGAAGTTTCGAACACTGTCTGTCAAACCTCGAGATGGTACTTGAACGATGCGTCAAAGTGAACCTTGTGTTAAATTAGGAGAAGTGCCATTTCATGGTGCGACAAGGTATAGTTCTTGGACATGTAATATCAGATAGAGGTATTGAAGTAGACAAAGCAAAGATAGAAATCATAGAAAACCTTCAACCACCAAAAACTGTTAGAGAAGTACGAAGCTTTTTAGGACATGACGGTTTTTACCGACGATTCATTAAAGACTTCTCTAAGATTACAAAACCATTGACTGGACTACTGATGAAAGAAGCTGAATTTATATTCGATGAAGAATGCTTGAAAGCATTTGAACATCTGAAGAATGCTCTTATTACCGCACCAATTATGCAACCACCTGATTGGAGTTTACCATTCGAAATAATGTGCGACGCTAGCGGCTATGCTGTAGGTGCTGTCTTACGACAGAGAAAGGATAAAAGGCTTAATGCTATTTACTATGCAAGTAGGACCTTGGACAACGCACAGATGAACTATGCGACCACAGAAAAGGAACTCCTAGTTGTTGTGTTTGCCTTAGATAAAATTCGTTCCTATCTGGTAGGAGCAAAAATTATTATCTATACTGATCATGCCGCTATTAGGTACCTGTTGACTAAGATGGATGCCAAACCAAGACTCTTGAGATGGATTTTGCTTTTGCAAGAATCCGATTTGGAGATAAAAGATAAGAAAGTTACAAAGAACGTGGTAGCAGATCATCTCTCTAGGATTGAGGATCTAAAGCCCGAAGAAGTGCCTATAAACGATGATTTTCCTTACGACAGACTAGTAGCCCAGTTGGAAAGAGAAAGAAAAACTGTAGAATGTTCCTTATTATTTAACGATGCAGAGACGAATGAAGTAGTATAGGCAATCTATACAAAAACCACATTGCCATGGTATGCTGACTTTGTCAACTACCTAGCAGCCAAAGTGCTTCCACCAGATCTGACATACCAACAGAAGAAGAAGTTTTTCCATGATCTTAAACAATATTACTGGGATGAACCCCTATTATTCAAGAGAGGTGTCGATGGAATATTTCGTCGATGTGTCCCTGAATCGAAAATAGAGGATGTCATATCCCAATGCCATGCTGCACCATACGGAGGACATGCCAGTACATCAAAAACATGCGCAAAGATATTACAATCTGGCCTCTTTTGGCCAAACCTTTGGAAGGACGTTCACATTACCATTATGATCTGTGACCGGTGCCAACACACTAGAAATATTTCTAGACGAGATGAGATGCCACAAAGGGGAATTTTGGAAGTCGAAGTCTTTGATGTATGGGGCATTGATTTCATGGGACCTTTTCCATCCTCTTTTAGAAACAAATACATACTCGTCGCAGTTGATTATGTATCAAAATGGATTGAGGCGATAGATTCACCTACAAATGAAGCGCGAGTGGTGGTAAAACTTTTCAAGAACATAATCTTTCCCAGATTCGGTGTACCAAGAATTGTCATTATTGATGGCGGATCCCATTTCATTTCGAATGTTTTCGGGTGGCTATTGCTTAAATACAGAGTACGACACCGAGTAGCAACACCCTATCACCCTCAAACTAGTGGACAAGTAGAGGTGTCGAATAGGGAGATTAAGAAAATTTTAGAAAAAACCGTTGCAACCTCTAGGAAGGATTGGTCTACTAAACTTCATGAAGCTCTGTGGGCTTACAGAACAGCCTACAAGACTCCCATAGGAACCACACCGTACAAACTAGTTTATGAAAAGTCATGTCATCTGCCTGTGGAACTTGAGCATAAAGCTTATTGGGCCATTAAGACCCTGAATATGAATTATAAGGCAGCAGGCAAGAAAAGGATTCTCGATATCCATGAATTAGAAGAACTAAGACTAGATGCCTATGAAAATGTCCGAATATACAAAGAAAGAACCAAGAAGTGGCATGATAAAAGAATAACAAAGAAGAAGTTTAACGAAGGACATATAGTTCTTCTCTTTAACTCTAGGCTTAAACTTTTTCCCGGAAAATTACGTTCTAGATGGTCTGGTCCTTTCGAAGTTACAAAAGCCCTACCAAGTGGAGCAGTTGAAATTAGAGGAAAGTCGAACGAGACGTTCTTTGTGAACGGCCAGAGACTCAAGCACTACCACTTAGTATAAAACAAGGAATTCATCAATAATTACAAGTTGGAAGATCTTCCCGCTCTTCCCGACAAATGATGCCCTTTTCAATTCTAATGTCGAGCTTCCGACATTAAACAAAGCGCTCTGTGGGAGCTAAACCACGATCTTTAGTTTTTACTTTATCCTTTATTTTACTCTGTTAGTTTTAGGACACTGCATGCATGTTTAGTATAAAGTCTATGCAATATGCATCACTGTTTGTTGCATCTCATTATTTTTGCTATCATTATTATTATTATGGTTATTATTACTATTTTTATCTTACTAACGCGTAGCTAATAGTATTATTCCCTTAATATTGAATGGTTTTCAATTTTCAGGAGACCCTTCTCTAGGAAACCTTTGACCGGCTACCATGCAGACTTTTGAAAACCGTGCCGTTGTTTTCAGGAACGATGTCCAAAGGCGTCGATTTGAGGCTTTGTCTCAAAGAGACCTTGGTCTGTCCATCTATCCTGACGACTCGGCCATGCAAACCCTTAGCATCCGAGACAGTGTTGTTTTCCTTCTGAGCCAGATAGGCTGGTCTCACTTTGCTCTAGAGAAGAGATTTAGCACTTACTGTAGCCTGACATTGGAGTTCCTTAGCTCCCTCTATTATGATGCCACCCGTGGTTTCGGATTTGGGCGTGGGTTGGCTAATTTTAGGTTATTTGGAAACAAGTACAGATTCACCCATCATGAATTCACTGAATTATTGGGTTTTTCCTAATGAACTTGATGTTGTGACCAAAACCCCTGCTGATGCCTTCACTAGCTATGATCTTCAACATTTCTGGGGTACCATAACCGGAAGCGGTATTGCCGAACCTGATGTTATGTTCTCCGAAAGTATCCACAACCCTAGATGGAGATATTTCCATAAGGTTCTTGCTCACACCTTCTTTGGCAAAGAAGAGATCATTACATCTGTGTCGAGGGATGAGCTGTATATCATGCTCTGCGCATCCCAGGGAAAGCCTGTCAATGCAGCCCCGTATTTGCTTTCTAATTTCATTCGTATTGCCCGTGATTGCTTTGAACTAATCTTGATAGGTGGCCTGGTGACTATGATTGCTGATGCAATTGGGATGAGGTACCATCTGAACCGTTCCTTTGCATTCGGTGGTTTTCACCCGATGGACATTAGTTTTTGTTTCAACAGAGGCATTATTGCTAATCTTGGCCCGGTTGAATTCGAGTTACTTATCGATAATGCTGTAGTCCATAATTTCACCTTACCCAACCATTAAAAGACTAGTGTGCACAATAAGGACAATTGGCTCTATGATTTGGAGGTCGTCAATGAATTTCTGACTCCACCCGACTCTCCTCAGGCTTACGAAAATCGAGATACCATTATGTCTTCCGAGGCCACTCAAGATTCCGAGGTCGATCCTGATATACCACCTTTGAATGTAGCTGCTGCTATTAATGCTCTCCAAGCTGAAGTAGATTCCTTCCGAGATGAGATTTCCTCTCTCCGAGTCGACTTCATTGGACTAATGGATGTTGTACACGAGGAGTTGGACCATATGTTCCAAATTGTCTACTATCTTAGACAACATCATGGATGATCCATAGCCGCACCTATTTCCATGTTTTCTTAGGATAGTTTACTTACATGTATAGTGTTTCCCCTTCTTGTATCGTTTGAATTGTTAATTTCCATTCCACTGTGTACCGTCGGGATGCCGTCGCGTAATTGTAATGCACTTCAGTTTCGTTAATGCAAGTTTCTCTTTAAATTTTTATTTTTAGTGTTTTAAGTCCTTACTTAACTTGTTATTAATGTTTAAAAAATCTAGGTTTGTCAAGAAAAACCAAAAAACTAAAAAAAAAATTAGTAACCAATTTGCATTCTGCATACCAAAAACCAAAAGGCGTGCCTGAAAGCAAATGGCGGTCGCCATATGCATAAAGGCGTTCGCCGTGCATTCGAATAGGCAGAACACACGTTTTTCTTCGTGAAACACGCCTTTGCCTCCTTTATTCCCATTCAATACACTCTTGCATGTCCCTAGACCCCCCTAAGTACCTAGTAAACCCTTCATCATCCCACATTAACTCCATCTATGTATATTCATCCACTAAATCCTTATTTAAACACCCCTAACCACACATTACCATTCACCTTTCTTATACCCACTATCCATTTCTCTACCCACTTCAGAAAATCCCCACAACCACCATCTTCCTAAGAAACAACTATGGCTGCTAACCAAGAGATAGATTACATGGGCATTGAGTTCCCTGACAGAGAAATTGGAGCCACCATGCGTTCCAACTTCCACCGAGTATCCAAGAGGCCAGTCTATGCCAAGAGGTATCCAGAGCCCGAGACTCTTCGCACCTTGGGTCTTTATGATAGCGTCTCGTGGATGCACAGGAACTTAGGAATGACTCATTTCTGCTCTATGTTTAATCCTTCTTCCGTTAGACTTACTTATGAGTTTCTTAGTCCAGTCTGATACGTCCATGACCTTAACCGCACTACCGGAACCATCTACTTCAGGATGTTTAACGTTGATCATTCGCTCACTCATGAGAAGATAGCTGAATACTTTAGTTTTCCTACCGGTGAGGGTCTTGCGACTCAAGCTCCCTTGGACAGTGATTGGGAGGAAGGAGCCTTCCAATTCTGGCATCAAATAACCAACACAAGAGCCACCAAATGGGAGGGCTTGAAAGCCACGACCATCCATAACCCTGTTATTCACTACTTTCACCGCACCCTCGCCTCCACCATCTTCGGCCGTAAAAACCCAGGAAATGTGAATTCTAAGGATTTGTTCTTTATATACTGTGCACTTTTCCAGACCCGTGTGAATCCTACACCGTTCCTTCTTGCCAACTTTATTAGTGTAGCAAATAGAGTCGGCGGTTCCATCTGTATAGGCGGTATCATTACTGCCATTGCTATCTGTTCAGACTTAGAGGCCGATTTAGAAAACGAAGAGAGTATACCTTGTCTCTATGCCGACATTGACTTTTTCTGTAATGTGCGGCTTGTCAAGAGTTTGCATAGTAACAGGTACCACTTTATGGTCAGGACACACGAATTTCGGGGTTTTTCTTTGCCAAATGCTGAGCGTATTAACGTGCGTCGAAGCACTAATTGGCTATTTGATTTAGGAGCCCGTAATTTGGGAGCAGAGAGAGATGAAAGGCACTACCATGAAAGTATGGGGCAGCATTCTGAGAAGCCCCGTACTCATAGCCATGCCACTGACATTCCCAGGTCTAGCACCCAAGCACACACGGCACCCTTTTCTGATTTTGCAGGTATTCATTCGTCGTTGGATAAAGCTCTGTCAGAGCTCAGGCAGCAGAGAGAGAGATGCCGCACGTGATGTGCAGATGCTAGAGTTAGAGAGGAGGAAGTACGAGTTCATGGCCAGGGCTGAGTCGGATTTGAGAGATGTTGTTTCGGAGATGGCGGGACTGCGCAGAGAAATAAACCGAATCGCAGATTGTGTCCAGGATGTCCCCCAGGACAACCCATCCATTAGGCAGGATAGACACCATCGTGGAGGGCGTGCTCGCTATCATTGATTGTATCCAGGTTCTATCGCTCCTTCTTTCACCCTAGATTAAGACATTGAGGACAATGTCTAGTTTAAGTGTGGGGGAGGAGCCGTTTATTGCTTTTATTTATTTCTTGCTTTCTAGTTTAGTTTGTTTTTCATTATCGAGTCATATGCAGGTTTGAGTCGTTTTTACCTTACGTTTTTCCTGTGTCTAATAACTCCCTTATTTGACCCCAAATTTCAAAATTTCAAAATTTTTTGTTTAGACTCAAAGGCATGACGCGTTTAGTATAGGTTGTTTCATTCTTTGATTTAGGCTAGGTAGGCGGACTTGGGAAAGTTTTGAAAATACCGATACCGTTCCTACACCTTAGATTCCCTAAATATGTGATATTGATTTAAATAGACATTATGCCATAACCTTATGCCTAGTTTCTTAGAAGTAACCTCTTGATTAGTTTATTCTAGCAGTCAGCACCATCCTTATGTACTATCTAAGTAACGAGCCGATGCAAATATGTGTGATCTCAAAAGTTGATTTATTTGATTTTTATAGAAAAATACGAATGAAAGACATGTTCTCGCTAAAGGTTCGGACTCTTGAAATTCGTAAGCAAAAGAAAGCATAAAATGCGAGAAAAAAATTTTGTTGAATAAGAGATCATAAACACTAACAGGTTCGCTTACCATGTAAGTACAAAGGATAACGGGCTTAATGTGATTGCGCTTGAATGAAAAGGAGGTAAAATAAGATGAAGGATATAGGTCTAGATATAATTTCATGATTTGAATTGGTATTGCATAGGAAGGGAGTTTTCGTCCGCTTTTGTGGAGTCGTGTCATTACGGTATCCTTGTTTTCACTATTCAGTACCTATTCGTTTCACTGTAGCCTAGCAACCTTGTCCTTAGATTGTTTTTGTCGTGCCTAAGAGTCGAAACATAATGCTTACTATTTTATTGCATTGGGAGTTTGCTTGGGGACAAGCAAAAGCCTTAGTGTGGGGGAGTTTGATGACTCGATTCCGTATCGTTTATTTCGATTCAATTCGTGCATGTTTTATCGTATTTTTATTATGTCATTGTCATTTCGTGTATTATTTGCTTATGTTTTCGTTTCTTTTCCATTTACAGGTCCTATATCAGCTCCATAGAAGAAAAGACAGAGAATTGAGCCCAGAAGAGAAGAAAGGTGGAGAAATTGCACGATTCTGCCTCTTCCAGATGAAAGGCGTTCGCCATTCCCCCCAGTTCAACTGAATGGCGCTCGCCATAGCAGAAAAAAGGGAAATTCAAAGATTTAAAGGAAAGGCGACCGCCGTTTGGCCTAAGGCGACCGCCATTATGCGCGGGAGCAGTTTCCTTGGTGCAGTTATAGTAGTTTGCAAGCTTAGATTTCAAATTTCGAATTCAACTGCTTGGAGCCAGATTTTTCTATATATAAAGCATCAGAGGACTGCATTTGGGAATCCAAGAACCTTCCGGAAGCGCTGCCGAAATTTCTAGCCTAACCACTTATATCATTTGCCATAGTATCAATCGCTCACATCGAGAGATTGATACATCTGTTGTACTTTTCGTTTCTACTGTTGCTGATGTACACTTGGATCATTTGCTTAATACAAGTTTCATTTTCTGTTTAATTACTTCGTATTTCAGGTTATTTATAATTTGTCTATTTACTGCATTTTGTTTACTTGTAATTGTATGCAACATAATTTAGATTTCGCACAAAAACCCTAAATCTGATCTTAATTAAGAACCAACCAATATGTATGTCTTAAAATTCAGAAATGTTAATGCATTAGCGTTAGATTTAATCATGTCTGAGTAGAATTGCTTTGAGTCCGTAGATTGAGGACCGTCGCTCCGACGAGACTCTGTAGAACCTTCGGTGTTTAACTTTTGTTTTTAAAAATTCTGGTTTTGGTGTCTAATATGAATTTAGGCAGCCTCGTCGTGAGAGCGAGGGGTTGTTTAACAGTGTTTCGTCACGAGAGTGAGAAACACACTAAGGCGTGTCTAATAGAGCGAGAGTTTGAGGTAATTGTCGGATAGTAGGCATCAGACATTGAGCCTAAATGCAGCGAGAGCGCTTTAGGGCCTCATTTAGTTTATGTTAGTTTTCAAAAAGCACCTCTTAACTACCGAGCGAGCGAGAGCAAAATCTTGGGATCATTAGGCGTGGCTTGGTTAAGACCGCGAGAGCGTGAGGTCGAGCCTTTAAACTGGTATATCCTTCAGACCAATTTCAAGACCTTTGTTAACACTTGGATCTTACGGAGTCCCAAAGAGCACGAAAATCATTCTCTGGTCTCGTCTTTATTGTTGTTTTTCAAATCCCGTTAATAACCAAATTTCTTTTACCGCCAAATCTAGCCTTAGCTTTACACCGCAATACCCTATCACTCTAGGTTGATTATTAGTCCCTGTGGGTTCGAAAACCTTTTTAAGACTACGCGATAAGTTGTATACTTGCAGCAGTAATCTGACCATTACACAAAGTCGCGACCAATGCTCAATAATCCTTGAGGAGATTGATGAGGCATGAAGGTACATCCATATTGTGATGATGATTTGCACAATGATGAGAAATCTTAGTGGTCAAAATTTGGGGTATGACACGGCCTTGTGTCATGGTCAACTATATCAACAACAAATGAAGAAAGCTTTTGATAAGAAGGTTTGACCTCGTGATTTCAGAGAAGGCGACCTCGTGCTCAAAAAGATCTCGACTTTTACTAATGATTCTAGGGGCAAGTGGACTCCTTATTATGAAGGCCCATATGTTGTTAAGAGAGCCTTCTCTGGCGGTGCATTACTTCTTACAACTATGGATGGTGAAGAGTTCACTCGTCCTGTGAATGTCGATGCAGTCAAGAAATACTTTGCTTAAAAATAAAAGAACAACTCGCTAAGTTGAAAACTCGAAAGCGCGACTTAGGAAAAAATGAGCGTCTCGGTGGGCTAAAAAACCCGAAAGGGCGGTCCAGGCAAGAATTAGAGACAAAAACATAAATAATCATCTCAGTAGATTGAAAACTCGAGAGGGCAATCTAGGCAAAAGTTAGGGATTATGGCAAGTAACTGCATCTGGCCAGTCTTGATCGTTGAAAGCAACATTGTCTATTAAGGATTCCGCCTCAATCATCCTCAGCTGAAGTTTTGAGCATAGTGGAATTCAAAGTTGTTAGGGAGAATAGTGGTCATTGTATTTCAATGTAACCCTTTCCGTGTATTTACCATTTTTCAAACTTTGTAATGATCCATGGAGTTATGCCATTTGCGGTCTTCCATTCTATTAATAAAATTTGGACCTTTGTCCCTTTGTTTACAATTCTTACTTTGTTTCTGTTTGCAAAATTTCATTTATTGTTGATGATGATTTTTGAAACAAAATGTGAATAATTGATTTAAACTTTTTGAAAATTATAAAAAATATTTTCCTTTGATTTATGAATGCTTATAGGAATGTCAACGGTTATTCCAAGGATGGTATGATCGATGTTTTCCTCAGCAGGGTTTGTTCTTACTCTTCTAGCAGAATTTATTGGCAGATCCCCAGTAGAGTTTGTTGATATTTCCCTAGTAGAGTTTGTTGATTTTTCCCATCAGGGTCGTTGATGTTTCCTCAGTAGAGTTTGTTCATGTAACTAGTTGTTGACAAGTTGATGGTATACCAGTTTGAGTTTTCACCAGACGAGTGTTGTTCGGTTTTTCCCCAGCTATGTCTCGGCCCCGTTTTCCTCCAGCTAATTATGTTATGGTCAGGCAGTTGAGCAGTTTTAAAGACCATCTCTCATTGGTGGTAATACCCACGCAGAGATTCAATCTTTAGCTGTCCCTGGCAAAAATCATATGAAGAATCCTCACTCAGAGTTTTACCCTCTAGAGGTGTTGTTGTTACTTTGGATATCCCCAGACAGAGAATAATGTCATTGACATAGTGGCTATTTGTTGGATTTTTATCTTGCCTTGTGAATGTATTTCTCTCCAGGTTGATGTATCCTTGCTGATTCCTCAACGGAGGTAGAACATTATTGTTTCGATTATTTCCCAATCATAAAACAATGATGTTAATTTCTCATTTCCCTGGCAAGTCCAAGATGTACTTCTCTCCGGATTATTTTTTCAAAGATTTATCCTCCCAGTGAAGATTGTGCATCACTAAAGCGGCTATTCCCCGGTGAAGTCGCTGATGATATCTCTTTTAGTAACTTGTTGGGTTTTCTCTCATTTATGATGAGTATTGATCTAAAATCCCCCACAGCTTGACCTTTTGCTGCTTTCCTCAACAAGCTCAGGATGCTTTGCTCAGATTTGGTTAATTCCCCTGAGAGTGTTCTTGTATCTCCAACAGATCTTCCTTTGTTTTCCCAGTGGATTTTTGCGCAGATGCTTATGTGTCTACAATTCCCCAGCGGATGCATTAGTTCTCCGCAGCAAATCTCCTCATCTTATTGAAGTGGAAGTTCCTGTGAATTTTTATCCCCAGGAAGATTCAGGAAGATTCGGGTTGTATGATTCCTCGACGACTTTCCTGCCATCTTCAAAGCAGAGTTTATGTTGTTATCTTCTTTGTGGATCATTGATGTTAGAAGATTGACATTTGGGTTTTTCCCCCAAGGAGTATCTACTTTTTCTACAGTAAGATTTGAGCCTTGTAGTAGAATTTATTTTCCTTTGATGGCTTTTATGTATCTCTTGCAGGATTGCTTTAGCTAAATCCCTAGCAGAGTTTTTAATGATGTCTCCATCTTGTTGAGATTAGCCGAGTATTCAGTGGTGTTGTGATGTTTATTCCACCCTCTGCTTATCCTTTATGTCGGTTTTGTCAGCATATTCATACTCATACGCATCGCATGCGCATTCATTTGTTGTGCATAGCATGTTGTTGTTGCATTATGCATTTTGCATTTGTGTTGGTGCTTCTTTGCTCTCTGGTGCTGTTATCCCCGCAGAGCATGTGTGTCCTCTCTCCATTTAGAGTGTCGACCCGTAAGCAGAAAATGCCTATCTTTGCTAATTCCCCACTGAGTTTGTTTCTCGTGGAAGATTTTGATTCAGTTTCCTTCCCAGTTCATTATCTGGATGGAATTAATCCCCAGTTGAGATATATCCTCCTCGAGATGAGTCTTATTTGACTGTTTCTCTCCAGCTTGTTCTTGGATTAAACTTTGGTTCCCTGCAACATTTGTTTGGATCTCTAGGCTGTGAAACCTAGATTGAGAGTGCATTTATTTTGCACCTTTGAGGATTCTGCGCCCTTCAGCTGAAATCTGCGTATGATTCCCCAATTAGAAGGCTTAATAGTGTTTCATGGCATTCCTTTATTTGAGAAGCCTGAGGCGGTGCAGTTAATACCTTTTGCCACTCTGATGAATGGTAAGTCTCTTCGGTCAGACGGGACAGTTCGTTGTTGAGGTTTTCTACTCCGATGAATGGTAAGTCTCTTCGGTTAGACGGGATAGTTCGTTGTTGAGGTTTTCTACTCCGATGAATGGTAAGTATCTTCGGTTAGATGGGACAGTTTATTGTTGAGGTTTTCTACCCCGATGAATGGTAAGTCTCTTCAGTTAGACGGGACAGTTCGTTGTTGAGATTCTTCTACTCCGATGAATGGTAAGTCTTTTCGGTTAGACGGGACAGTTCGTTGTTAAGATTCTTCTACTACAATGAATGGTAAGTCTCTTCGGTCAGACAGGACAGTTCGTTTTTGAGGTTTTCTACTCCGATGAATGGTAAGTCTCTTCAGTTAGACGAGACAGTTCGTTGTTGAGATTTTGTTACTCCAATGAATGGTAAGTCTCTTCGGTTAGACATGACAGTTTGTTATTGAGGTTTTCTACTCCGATGGATGGTTAGTCTCTTCGATATGCTAGAGATAGTTCATTGTTGAGGTATTGATTTTCCCTAGTGGAGCCTTGTTGTGCTAAGTCTTCCCTGTTGAGTTATATCCTTGTTGTGTTGTGGTTTATTTCCATATACAGTTATCCCTAGTTTGTTTCCTCCCTTGTTGGGATGTGTTTTCCTTTACGAAGTCGTTTCTCTTTTCTTTTGCTCCCCAGCTTTTGTTTATCTCTTGTGGTATATTCTCCCCACATAGGTCATGTATTTGCACATCATTTGCATGATCATATCATTTTGTGGTCTCTTAGGGCCAAAAATTGGGCTGTTGTTATATTTAAGTCTCTTCTATCTCGTCGAGACAACGATGCCCATCTTCATATCTCCGGATAGAAGAAACTTAAATAGGGGCAGCTGTAATACCCTAATTTTTACCCCTAAGATCCCACATGTCTTTTCGCATTTCATACTACAAACAAGATCACACATTGGTTCCCTCTTTTGTAGGATTGTGCCTTGCAGGGATCTTTGGGTATGTGTGTGTTTGTTAGTTGTTTTATTGCTTAATTTGTTTTATATTTACTAACCATTAATTAAAATCCAAAAAT
The DNA here is from genome assembly GCA_022829125.1 of Lathyrus tuberosus. Classification (NCBI taxonomy): domain Eukaryota; kingdom Viridiplantae; phylum Streptophyta; class Magnoliopsida; order Fabales; family Fabaceae; genus Lathyrus; species Lathyrus tuberosus. Next base: position 5,201,268 of record JALAZF010000196.1, on the reverse strand, counting down.
ATTTTGTTTTCTTTCACTAACATTTTCAGGGGAAGAACAGGTTAAAAATACCAAAACAACAGGCCCTCGACTTGAATGAATTTCATCTGAACAAAGTCAAAGTTGATCTGCAATTAATTCAAAAAATCATCTGATCAAGAGTTTCCAAGATTTAATTGATTATTATTCAAGAGACTCGAAGGTTCATGTGATTATTTCCATGCCTTCTTTGACGAGTAAAAGAATCGAGCCGAACCACAACAGTGCATTTAAAAGGAGCATTTTTCAAATTTTGCACTGAGTAACCGGTTATAATGTGGTGAGTAACCGATTACCCTCGTGAAAATTTGAAAAATGGCAGCAAATTCAAATTCAGGAATTGGCACCAATTTTCATCATTTTGATCACATGTGGAATATTCTAGACCATCCCATTTTAATTCCCTACATCATCATAATTAATTCCTACCATGCACCTTCACTAATCACCACTCTTTTGATAATTTCCCTCTAAATTCAAATTCCAAGCCTAATTTTCATTTCCAAACCACCAATTTTTCCAAGCCTAAATTCTATAAATAGAGGCTTCATTTCATTCATTTCACAAGCTTTTGATAGCCAACAACCCTCTTGCAAATTCTCTCCCCAACCATAAATTTCACTAAAGCTCACTTTTCTTCTTTTGAAAGTTAACAAGAATTCACATTGAATCTTGTTCAACTTTGAGCTAAACCTTAATCCAAACTTGTTTTCTTCATCAATTCTCATAGATCAAGGCTTTGGTGTTTGGATCTTGAAGCAATTTGAAGGAATTTTCAAATTTGAAGTGGTAATTCATCTTTCACCATTGTTGAAGCTTCATCTTCATTTTCCATAATGTAGATCTTTGGAGATCTTTGTTACTTGATCCTTTGCATCTTGTAATTGTGTTTAATTGCTGATTTTTGCTGTTATTTTACTTAAAATTTTGTGCAATTTCAATTCCATGATCACAAGGTGTTTGAGAAAAGTTTTGAAAGTGGATCATGCTGAATTTTGCACAATTTTTGCATTCTGGTGCAGAGTAACAGATTACCCTCTGGTGAGTAACCGGTTACTCTGTGTTAATTTTTAAAAACTGCGCTTATTTTGAACTAAGTAACCGGTTATCATCTGGTGAGTAACCGGTTACTTCGAAACAGAATGCATATTTTGCCTTGTTTTTGGGGTTGTTTTGGTTTTTCTTCCTCCTTCTTCCCCCTTTCTTCTTGTTTTACTTGAAATGCATTGTTGAGATTAATTTCTCTTCAATTTCAATGGACTTTGGATATGGTTAAAGTAATTAAACATTCATTAGTTCAAATCTATCTTTTAATGAATTGTTGAATTCATTTGAGGTGCTTCGAATTAGTGATATGTTTTCACACTTAAACTTATCAATTAAAGGTGATTGAACTTGAAGATGAAAGGATCTTGAAAGTGTAATTCAATTTGGCTTTCTCTTCATCTATTTCCCTTTTTTTATTTTGATCGATGAAAGTCTTATGGATCTTAGAATTTATTTGTTGAATTCTTGATCAAGACTAGATCGTTACCTATTTTCTTTTCGTGCGGTATTGCTTTCGGATGACGGTCTACATATCGTTCATCTAGCATGCATTAGCACAAAGATCACTATTGACCGGCCTCATTGTAGGGTAATTACTTCGTAAATTACTCGGAGATTTCTTAACATAGCGCTACATTTGTCCCTCTTTATCCAATTCAGAATTTGAACTTTCGTGGTCCGGACCTTGATTGGTCGCGTCAACCTAATGTTGATTAATTTTTTGCATTAGGTCCATAACCTTTGAAACTTGGCGTTGTAGAGGCTTTGGTTCTACCAATCTTCTGTCAAGTTCATTAACCTTGACCTAAGTGCATTGTTTAATCACTATAGTTCAAAACGCGAAACAGAATAATCGGTGAAGGCTTATGGCACTAGAGCCTTGTGCTACTGATTACTAACTTCTAACTTTATGTTTCCTTCTCGCTCCTTATCTCTCTTTATTTTTTATTGCTTATTATCATATATCATATCATGTTTATGTTTATGTCATTTTTCTTTTGTCCACTTGGACCATATTATCTTGTGCTTTTAATTTTCTTTTGTCCATTTGGACTCAAAAACATTAATAAAGGATTAAACCACGAAAAGACTTGTGCTCTTAATTGTTGGACTATGGCCACTATCCCTTGCAATGGAGGATCTTCTTGGCTTGATTATGGACTTATGGACTTATGGACTTAGAATTAGGATTCTCTCCCTTATGCTTGGATCATTATGGAGTTTGGTATCCTAGCCTTTATTTGGTTTGCTAATTGGCTCAAGAGGATGGAATTCTTTTCTTATTATGCTTTGAAGAGTGTCTCCATGTGGTTAGATCTTTCTTATCCTTAGCTTTTATTTTTATGCACTAGGATAGTCACTTCTTCTCCACCCCTTTCTTAAATTGTCAAAACCTTCTCCCTTTTTCAAAACTTTATTGTTTTCAAACTCAAAACCGCTTTCATAATAAAACCTTGACTTCGGTCAAGCGTTTTTTTTAACTTTCTTTTCTTTAATAAATGTCAATCCATGTTAATCATATTTTGACCATTTCAAAAAGACTTTAAAAAACACCAAACTCATCAATCTTTTTTTTGTGCCTTATGCACTTTTCCTTTAAAACTTTTTCATAAGTTTAGACATGATTCATTTCTTTAAGCGGAATTATTCGCTTGGAAATGACGACTTGTCTTTACACTTAAAATCAACCAAAACAAACAAATTTCATTATTTGTACCACGAACTACGAGGTTTTGATCCTACATTGCACATCGTGGGTACGTAGGCATGAGGCGATAAGTCTCTCCAAACACAAAAATCTAAAAAGTAATTATCCTCTCATCTTCTCATTCTCTTTACAAGCAAACATTTTCAAACCAAAAGCGATAGATATTTCAAAGGGTTCCTATAGAGTACTATAGACGTTTTGGGTGCTAACACCTTCCCATTGCGTAACCAACCCCCCTTACCCATTCTCTGTTTGTTCTTGTTTTTTAGAACTCCTTAGGTTTTGTTCGCTCTTTTTCCTTTCCTTTTTTGGGATAAAATAAAAGTGCGGTGGCGACTCTTGTTTTTTTAGTTAAGTTAATCAATAGCTTACACTCACAAATTTCCCCGCTACAGTCGTTACCACGAACTACGGACGCTCTGATTTCCTCTTTCTCATCCGATTGAGGATACGTAGACACAAGACGGCGATGTCTTGGCGAGCAACCTCCCCCATTAGTGCGTAGTCCGTCGAACTACGTCGACTCTGATTCTTTGTTCGTCCACGAAGATACATAGGCATAGGATTGCTGTAATCCTTGCGAGTTCGTTTTTGTTTTTTCCCTTCCCGTTTTCATTTAGCAGTAGGCTTTAGATAACTCACCCTTTGATTAGACAACAAGAGTGGATCCCATCGAGTACGATGGACGCGAGGGGGTGCTAAAACTTCCCTCCCGCGTAACCGACTCCCGAACCCAGACTATGGTTGCGATGAGCATGTCTTTCCCTTTTTTGAGGTTTTCTTCCATCGTTTCATTTCCCTGCGTCGTGATAAATAACGTTCGGTGGTGACTCTTCTGTTTTGTTTCCGCCAGATATTTTTCGCAGTTGCGACAGTATGCAATCCAAGTTATCACAGTAAATTTGGGCACGTACGATAACTATTTAATTGTCTCTGATGCACAATCATCATTAGAAATCCTCATATTAAACCAAATTATGAATTCCTTGTTATTCCATGTCAACAACAACTTGTCATTCATTCGGGGATATTTTTTCTTTATAACTTTTTTGTGGGCAACTATGTAAGGTTCAACCACACTAAGATTATTCAATATATAGAAATTTGCTTGAAGTACTACACACTGACCAATTGACTTAACATTTAAATCTTGAGTACATCTACCTTCAAATCTCTCAGCACGACGAGATTTTGGAATTCCAATAGACTATGTTTACGACAAATAGTTTGAACAAAACTCAAGAGCTTCTTCTATGATGTACCTTTCAACGATCGAAGCTTCCGGCCGATGATGATTCTTCGTATATCCTTTAAATATCTTCATTATCATTCTATAGGGTACATCCACCTTAAACAAACTAGACCAAAATATCTGATTTCTCTGACTAGATGAACGAGTATGTGAGCCATAATGTCAAAAAATGATGGAGGAAAATACATCTCCAATTAACACAATATTATTACAGCCTCATCTTCTAATTCATCTAATTTTTTGAAATCAAGAACTTTATTACATATATCATTTAAGAATAAGCACAATCTAGTTATAGTTACTCTTACATTTTTTGGAAGGATGCCACGGATAGGCACTGGTAGAAGTTGTTGTATCAAGACATGACAATCATGAGATTTTAAGCCAATTGTTACAAGTTTTTTTATATTTGAAGAGTAACCTTGGGTAACTTTGGTATCATGCAAACACTCCCAAAAACTTTTCTTTTCTTTTTTAAATAGAGTGTGACATGCCGAAGGCAAATAAGATATTTCCCTCTATCTTCTAGAGCCAATTGTTGTCGTATACCCATCTCTACCACATCTAAATGGGAATTCTTATTATCTTTAGTCTTGCCTGGAATTTTTAAAAGTGTTCCTATCAAACTATCACACACATTTTTCTCCACATGCATCACATCAAGATAATACCTTACATCAAGTCTAGAGCAATATGAAAGGTCAAAGAACACCGATCTCTTTTCTCAAATATTTCTATTAATGGGACTGTATTTTTTCTTTCCAAAGACAACATTAAGGTGTTCTTGTCGTTGATAAAATTCATCGCCAGTTAAAGGTTTGGGAGCGCTTTCAAGCTCCTGCTCTCCGTTAAAAGCCTACCTCAATCTACGATAAGGATGATTGGGTTTTAGAAATTTTCGATGCCCAATGTAAACGACCTTTTCTCTAAACTCAAGCTGGTGAAAACGGGTATGAGATTCACATATAGGAAACACTTTATGTCCTTTGACACTATATCTAGTCAAATTACCTTATGCAGAAGAGTCATTGATTGTGCAAAATAACATTGCACGCATCTTAAACTTTTCACCAAAATATGCATCACCAACACCTTTATCCCACAAAAGTTTTAAATCCTCAAGTAATGGACTTAGATAAACATCTATTCCGGTTCCAGATTGTCTTGGTCCATAAATCATCAAACTTAACATCATATACTTACGCTTCATGCACAACCAAGAAGATAGATTGTAAATCATGAGAAGAATAGGCCACGGAGAATGGTTAATGCTCAGATTACCAAAGGGGTTCATTCCATATGTTGCAAGCCCAAACCTAAGGTTTCTTGGCTCAAGGCTAAAATCCAAAAACAATGAATTAATTTTCTTTCATTGCAATGAATCAACTACATGGTGAATGTTTCCATCACATTTTCTTTCATATGCATGTCATCTAATATTCTTTGCGTCATTCGCACTAGCAAAAAGTATCTTTAACCTCGAAATTATTGGCAAGTACCATAATACTTTTGCACGAGGACACTTCTTACTAACATTGTCATTGTCATCACCAATGTTGTTCTTCAACTTGTAGTACGACTCACCACATTCTAGACACTAATCCAAATTTTCATACTCTTTCATGTATAATATGCAATCATTAGGGCATGCATGTATTTTGACATACTCCAAACCCATTGGACATAACATCTTCTTGGCCTCATATTATCGATCCGACAAATTGTTATCTTCTTGTAACATTTATTTCAACAAAATAAGAAAATATGTGAAACTTTTATCCACCCACCCACCTTTTTTCTTCATATCAAACAATTTTAACAACGCAAACAATTGTGTAAAATTGGTACACCCCTTATATAAAGGCACATCTTTGTCGATACATAAAGTATCATAAATATGTGCTTTCATATAAGACGATTCTCCAATATCACGAATTATATCTTCTAGTCAATCATCCATATCATCATCTCCATCCATTTGTGACGTCGCGTTTTGATTATTATCCACTTCTCCATGCCACGTCCATGTTGTATAATTTTGACATATTCCATCACAACAAAGGTGATGGAATATTTCTTTCTTTGACCGTTTTTTAATATTTCCGCAAATAACACAAGGACAATAAAAGATACCATTATTGTCAGAAACAATTTTTTGACAAATTCAAGGAATTCAAGAACTCATTTCTCATACACTGGACCTAATTTATCGGCTTTCATCCAACTAAGATCCATAACAAATTCTGAAATTTATATCAAAAGAATAATGTGAATGGAAACTTGTTCCGGACTGGACCAATGGCTAGGCATGACCCAATCCACTTCTGCTTCTAGAATGGCCCAATTGCCTAAGTCCAGCTGGTGCAGGGCAGTATTTACCTTTCTGCCCCTCTACTGGGCACATATAGACAGATGAATCTAAAGGTCATTTGCTCCTCCCTGACATTCCTGCCCGTTATTCATGGCTCCATCATCCAAGAACGGTCATGACGCCTGTGCCCGGAACTACGCCTTTGCCCGTGTCAATGGCTAGTTTTGGGCACCTCTGCCCGTCATAATGAATAGTTTTTTGCAGTTACCTATTCTTCAGGAAACGGTTATTCCGCCCTAAAAATAGGGACCGTTGGCCACCCGCTGGGGGCATTATAAAAACCATCTCATTTGAGAGGGTCAGGTATTCAAAATCATCCTAAGAAACTCATACTCTTGTACTTGCCTTTCTCTCTCCCGATTCTTACTTTAGCATCGGAGTGCCTTGCAGGTACACACCCTCCTCATCTCACACATCCAGCATCGCAGACGTTCCTCTTGGTCCACTTCAAGATCTGATCAGCCTTCACGATTAGTGGCACCATCTGTGGGAAATTGTTATCCCCGTCTTAACATCCACCTTAGATTCAAAGGCCAAAACAAACTCTCTGTCTAAGATTACGATCATGGCTTGCCAAGATCACGTCCAAGATGCACGTAATCCTTCTTTTCTCCCCATCAACAAAACTGATGCCGACGGATTTACATCCTTCCTCGGAGGAGACGCTCGTCGTCTGAGAGACGGAGCTACTGCGTCTCCCTCCCCCACTCGTACTAACCGTGTTGACGACCAGCCCGCGTTGTCCCTCCAGCCCATTCCAGCTCCACCCAACACCGACCCGGCCGTGGTGGCCCTCCTTGAAGAAATCAACAAGACCAACCTCTTGATCCTCCAACAAAACGAGAGGATTGGGGCGTTGGAAGAGTCTGCCCGTCCAAGATCTCCTCAGCCGACTAAAGACCGACGGCGATCCAAAAGTCCACATCCCTGGCGGGAAGCTGACCGTCGGGTGCGCCAGGAGCCTGAGTCTCATGCCGCTCGGAAGCGTGATCACGTTTCCCCGTGAAACCAACATTCCCTGGGCAACAAGAGAACCCGAAGAGATCAACGTTCACCCCCGGTCAGACCAAAGATCTGGGCACGAACATCATCACCCCGTAGAAGTCGCCATTACGTCCCCGAGCGAAGCATCCACTCCCCTTCTTGGACCAGTTCCAGCAGCGACGATGAGCCCCACGACCCATTGTCTCAAGAGATTCTAGATACACGCCTCCCCAAAGGCTTGGATAAACCGCCGTCTTCGGGCACTTACGACGGAACAACTGACCCAGATGAGCACATCAAAAATATCGATGCGCTGGTAGACTACCGTGGCATCCGGGGCGCCATCAAATATCGTTTATTCCCTACCACGCTCCGGAAAGGGGCAATGACCTGGTATAAACAACTGCCCAAAGAATCCATCACATCGTGGAAGCAGCTGGGCAGGATGTTTTCCAGACACTTTACGGCATCACGCCGTCATCCGAAGACTGAAGCCTTCCTTGACGCCATAATTCAAGGAAAGGATGAGCCTCTCCGGGCATATATTGAGAGGTTAAATAAAGAAGCTGTGAAATTCCCCACCACCGACAACATGAAGAAATTCCTGCTCGAACGAGGACTTCGCCCTCATTCAAAATTTTCTAAAGTTGCTGGCCTTGCACCCCCGAAGAGCCTAGACGCCTTCCTCCTCAAGGCGCAGACATATATTCAGTACGAGGAAAAGGAATCCGCCAGCTCTGCACAGGCCTCGCGCCATCAGGAGAGTGCCCAAGCCTCTAAAGGTGAAGAACCCTCGACATCCCGTCGAGGGGAGAGAAGGCACGAAGATCGTCCCCAGGAATCCCGGGACAACAAGGGGCCCTCCGGTCGGTTCCACGATTACACTCCCCTAACTGTCTCCAGGGAAAAGATTCTCTCTGAATGTGCTAACTCGGAGTTTAAACAAGCGGGATTTCGATTCCTCAAGCAGGTACCGGCCAAGCCCAACGCCGATAAATTAAAATACTGCCGTTTCCACAAGAGTCACGGCCACACCACTGAAGATTGCATCCACTTAAAGGATGTCATAGAAATACTGATTAGGGACGGACACCTGAAGTAGTTTATGAAGAAGAAGGATGCTCCTCGGCAGGACGCCCAGGAGTCAAAGAAAGTAGAGGAAGAAGTGCCTTCCTCCGAAGAAACTAACCTCCAAGTCGCCATGAGTATATCATGACCGAAGGATTTCTACGTTCTAGATGAGCTCAGCGCTCCCGCGTATTTCGCAGCCCACAGCCCATGGGAAACTTTCCCCTCCGCAATGGTCATCTCCGCAGGGGGCTTCAACAAAGTCACCGTGGGCTCCGTGAAGAGAAAGTTTGAGCACCTGATCAGCACGAACTCCAGCAAGGTGACGACGCTCGACAAAGCCCAGAAGGGATCAGTCCTCATCTCCTTCTACCGGGAAGAACTCCTCGGAGGGGCCCCGAATTCAAGTATTCCACTGCTCGTTAGAGCCCAGATGGCGAATTTTGATGTTCGCAGGATCTTAGTCGACCAAGGCAGCTCGGTCGATATTATGAACTCACATCTGTTCTTGGCCCTCCAGCTGGACGAATTACACCTCACTCCCTACGTGGGTTCTGACCTGCAGGGGTTCAACGAATCGGTCACGAAACCCTGGGGGTACGTCGAGTTGATCGTGACCTTTGGATGTGCAGAGACAGCCAGATCTATTAAAGTTCAGTTCATGGTAATTGACTGCCCGTCTCTCTATTAGTGCATATTCGGGCTGCTAACTTTGGCCGAGCTGGTAGTTTTTCCATCAACCGTCCATCTCAAAATAAAGTACTACACTTCGAAAGGTATGGTCGCTACATTACACGGGGACATCGAAGTTGCACGGCGATGCTTCGAAGCGGCCACCATGGGACTCAATACCACCGCTGCCAAGCCAAAGACGTCCAGCAAGACAGCCTTGCCTAGCAGCTCAGAGGAAGCCAAGCCACTGCCACGCGTCGACTCCGTCGACCTCGACAACCGCTTCTCCGAAGATGACCAAAAGGAGGACCAGGTTTGCCCGAGCAGCTCATCTGTCTCGACCAGTAACAACTCCTATTTTTTGCGGTGAGAATCGGATATCAAGCTATTAATTAACTTGAATCACACATCTTTGAAATTCACCACCGAACTTTGATTTATCCAAAGGAAAGGGTAAAGATCGAGGAAAGCCCTAATTGCGCTATGTGGAGACACAGCTAAGAGATCGGGGGTTTGGGGGTTGGTTATACTAAGGGAAGGTATTAACACCCTACGTATCTGTAGTACTCTACAGGAACCTCTTGTTTATGTTTGTGTTATGTTAATGTTTGCTTGCTAAGGGATCTGTTAAGGGTAAGGTAAAGACCAAAGTGCTAAAGGTAAAGACCAAAGTACTAAAGGTAAAGACCTAATGGTATGTACTAAGTATGCTCGCCAAGACGTCGCATCTTGTGCCTACGTATCCTGACTAAAGAATCAGAGCAATCGTGGTTCACCTAACTAAGGGTGAGGAACCATTGACTATGGCCAAAGTTCCAAGGGGAATGAGTATGATACTTATATAGAGTTAAAGAACTCTCTAAGTCTAACTTGTAACGGGTAAGTGAGTACTCATGATGATGAGAATTACATAGAGTTTAAGAACTCTATCCTAGTTCTAAGTTAAGGGGTGAATGGCTCTAATAAGGCCAAGGGGGAAAGGAACATCATTATGATGATGCTCACATAGAGTTGAAGAACTCTAGGTGGATCCTAAGTTTGTAAGGTAAGTGGCTCTAATGAGGCAAGGGAGGGAAGTGAGCAACTATGATAATAGTGCTCACAAGAAGGGAACCTAACTATGTTAAAGGGAGAAGAGGCTCTAATGAGGCCAAGGGATTGATCCTAATGAGGATAAGGGATAGGTGTGGCTCTAATGAGGCCAAGGGAGAGATGGCTCTAATGAGCCCAAGAGGTAAAATGAGCTATCTATGACTTTGAGGTCAATAGAGAGACTTTTATTTGGAAGGAGGGGAACAAAGAGGGTTAAGGAGGAGAGCTAAAGAGCTAGCCTCACTTAAAGGGGATAACCTAAAGAATTTCAAGATAACAAGCATCATTGAATCAAGATGAAAATAAGCATGGTAATCACCAAGGCTAAGAATATGAATGTAACAACACTCAAAGCAAGGATTAATTCAAAAGAGTTTAAGGTAACAACCAAAACTTTCACATGGGGATATACATATCATAGATGTTAAAACACCTAAGCAAACATGAATTAAGTTCTCATGGTATAAAAAATGGGCTAACATTACGTGTAACAACAATCATGTAAACAGAATCAACATGTATCGAAGGTATCATGAAATTCAAAGATGCAAAACATGTCAAGGCATCCCAAGAGTAACATTATGAATGCAAGTTAAACATGTTAACAAGTAGGTAATAACCATACAAGAGCATTGGGGTTTAAACATGTATTTGAAGGGGGTGACAACATCATAAGGTTCATGTATTCAAAGATTACAATCCAAGACATATAAACACTTAAGAACAAACCATACATGGCATCAAAGTTTCAAGGCATACATACATTTCATGCTTGATCAAACAACTACATGTTAAAAGGGTAGATGATCTAACAAGATCTCATGGTATGAACAAGATACTTGCAAAGACATTCACATGCAAACAACATATTAAACATCAAGGCATCAAGGTGAGTCAATGGCACATAATGTCACAACATCATACAAGATTCAAACAAAATGCAACTGGTTTCAATCTATCAAGACAAACCAAGAAACCATGGCAAAAGAACCAAAAGAAACAAAGAAATTTTCATGAAAACCCTAAAAAGATCCTTCACTTTCAACATTTCAAATGCCTCAAAAATAACTATTTTTGATAATTTCTTTTTACAACCATAAAATACACACCACAATGAACATTTTGCAAAAAGAATGGATCAAAAAGGATAAAAAATGAACAAGTTATGAACAAATGAAATCAAGGTACAAACCATAAAGATTTAAATAAAACAAATATTAAAATAAAGGGGAATGGCCCTTGTGGGGTTTGAACCCACGTCCTGAATCTCGCCTGCCAAAACACTCACCAACTGAGTTGTGTGTGCGTTGTGAATAAGTAATGTAAACACACAATAAAATAGAAAAGCAAATGAATAAATCTGAAAATGTGCAAAAGGGTTGATCAGCAGGATCGAACCCAGGCAAGGCAAGCGAATAAAGGAAAGGCAAGGCAAGGTTTCTACCACTGGGGTGGCTGTTACATCCAAACATAATACGCCTCCAATTGTTTTTATTTTAAGAACCAACCAGAATGGCCACCTCAGCGCCACGTTGGGCTGACTGGGTGCCACCTCAAAATCATCTTCTCCATCATTCTCTCCCTCGCTCGTGCCCTAGCTTCATCAATCAAGCCCAGAATTTCCTCTACCCCTATCTCACTTGTTTCTCAACCAAAATCCAAACAACAAAAACCAAACTTGGAGCAAATTCCACCAAGAATCTAAATACACTAATGGTTCATCTTAAAAATAAATGTACAACACACAAAATAACCAACAATAGTGCAACATCAAAATAAATCAGCAAGCTACATCAACATGTATTCAAAGTAACACAAGCCATCCATGATCCAACACATATAAGTACATTACAAACTACATTTTTGCTATGAGAATGGGAACATAACAATGCATGAAAACTGAGTTTCAAAGGAGCAAGAATATTCCCTCTTGGAGAAAGTCCAAGGCTTCTTCTATGGCACTTACAAAATGGAAATAATGACCTGCCTTGCCTTGTTGATGCTAGGAGAGTTGATCCAAGTGGTTGAGAGCTTTGAAAGACGCCTTAAAAGTGAAACCCGGTCCTTCTTGCAAGTTACCACTTGAAAATGACAGCTAGTGATTTAGGTGTTCCAGAAAGTTTTGGATGGTTTAAATGATCTTTATGAAGTGTTTATGGAAGGTGTGTGGAGTTGGAATGGGAAGAACTCGAGCCAATGATTATGGCCAGAGTTTTTGCAAGTTTTGCAAGAGTGATGATGTAGTGAGTTGCAGAGAGTAATCAGCCTTTGTTTAGGGTTCTTCTGGTGTGTTTTTCTTTGAGGATTGATGTCCTATTTATAGGAGAAGTTGAGGAGTGAAAGCATGGTCAGATTTCACAACTTGCCAAGATTGCCCATTTTCCAAGTTTTTCTTCGTGCAAGCAGCCAGCTAGGTCAAGAGCCTTCAAAAGCTCTAAAAATCGGTCAAAAATAGTGTTTGGACTATTGATGTGTGCTGATGGGATTGGAGCAAGGCCCTATCCTGCAAGAAAATTGGACTGCCCATGCTTTCTTGAAAAAGTTTCTCTTTCATGAATCAACTTGCATCCACTTGCATAAAACTACTATATTTTAATGTTGCAACTTGTGTAGCTCGTGGAAGAGGTTCAACATACACTAATCTTGCCTTTAAAAATCAGAAATGTGAGAGATTTGGTGATTAGAAGAGGTTTTGCATCATTATGCACATGTTGGAAACTTGTAACTCAAGAAATGGACACCAATATTCAATCCTTCGAAACTCCTAGCTCGCTGAATGGATTGGGGGGTTCTAGTACTTTTTGGAAAGCCCCAAATGTCCTCTACAAAGTTCATGCTCACTCTAAGTCCTAGATCCAAAGGGATCATGGTGAAAAGTGGAGGTGAAGTTGGCTGAAAATTAGGGCAAAAGTGGTGAAATTTCACTAAGTCTTTAATTGCCTTGAACTTCCAAGCCCCCTAACTTAAAAACCAAGCCTTTTTTGAAAAAGGACCCTCTAATATGTTTTGAAGTTCATGATGAGAGCTTCAATTTGAGCATTGAGTCACAAAAATTAGATGTGTGGTTTGAAAGTTATGACTCTTCAAAGTTTGCATAAAGAGTGAATTCTTTCATACTTAGAAAATTTTAAGAACCAAACCTTGCCCTTTTTGCAAGAAACCTTTCAAATTGTGATTTCTCATGCTCTAACTCAAGAATCAAGCATGTCTTGATGGAATATAGCTTGAATGCTTCATCTTGGGTCAGGATATTAAAAGTCAAAGGGTTTGACTTGTCAGTAAAAACCCTAATTTCTTCAGGAATTCCACTGTGTGATCCTTGATGATCTTGCTTTATCAATCTCTTCAAATACCCATGAATGGCCTCCAAGGATGTTTATGAACATATGGAATCATGTCTTAAGACTTGGGATCATGCCTTGATCAACAGTCAAAGGCATGGTTGACTTTTCCAGACCAAAACCCTAATTTGGGGCCAGATGAACTTTGAGGCTCATTGCACTTGTGATGGGAGTCAAACACTCTTGATTTCTTGTTGAATAAGATCTCTTAGATGTATGTGAGCTCAATTTGTTGATGAACCAATCAAGGCATTGACTGATCACACCAAGGTCCCTTGTGATTCTTCAGGTTAAAACCCTAATTCCACAACTCTTGATCTGATGGTCTCTTTTTTATTTCTCTTGATCCAATCACATGGGATCATGGAATATGACTTGAGAACCTCATGATTAGTCTTTAAGACCAAATGGTTGAACCTTGGAGCCTCAGTTGGCTTTTTTGAACAGATGACTTCAACTGCCAATCTCAATCACCTAGTGAACACTTGGGGTGATTGCATAGAGCCAAAGAGTGTCTTAAGAGACCTTGAAACAAATGAGAACTTGGTTTAATGATCTTGCCCTCCTTCTTGTGCAAACCCTAGCTTTCACATAAAAGAAAAAACTAGCTAGATATTGTGGTTAGTTAACAATGCATAGATGATTGAACCCTAAATGCAAGTGCAAGATGTTACGACATCTAAGGGGTAAAATTTGGGGTATAACAGTTGCCCCTATTTGAATAGCTTTACCGGATGGCACGAGAGATGATAATCCTCAGGAAATCAAGGTGAAAGGTATTTAAATATAGCAAACTGAAAATTTTTCCCTTAGATGGAATGCATATGCTAAGGACAGACAACAAACATGCAAATGGTGACATGCCATGAACTTCTAGTATGATAATATGATGTCATGATGGTGCAAAAAAATGCAGACAAAACAAGACACCAAAGACAAAGAGCAAACACCCACATGTGAGCCTCACTGGGGAGAGACAAAGGTTTAGTATCCACAAGCAAGACTCACTGGGAAGGCAGGTTAGCAATCAACAAAAGAGACTCACCGGGAGGAGACCACTGGAGATAAAAGTCAGAGAGGTAATCCCCACTGGGGAAGGATCCAAGGAGATGGACGACAGGTTCAGATATGACCGGACAACGTCAGGGACAACCAAAAGGGAAGCAAACTCTTTACTGAGGATGAAACCAGAAAGAAGACATGATCTCCACTGGGGATCAATTTAAATAAAAGGAAAGACACCCAACAACAGACTTCCTAGGGATTTCTTATACAGAAGAGTTCAAACGGGATCTTCAAGAAAAGTCAGAAAAAACAGAGACAAACACAAACTCTGCATGCGCCAAATGGTGATAATCACTAGGACTTTCAAAGAGAGTTGGCAATGACCAATCGCAAAATGCCAATAAAGATTGGACTTAAGATGCTGATTATGATCAGACTTTTGACAAACACCAGTGAACACTGGACTTTTACGGGGATATTGGTGATGACCAAAACCTCTGCCAGGGATAAGATTAAAGTGCCAAAATGATCGGACTCAGAAATAACATGCCAGTAAACACTGGACTCACGGTATCAATATCTTGAAACGACGCCAGTAAACACTGGACTTGGGATAACAATAATGATTGGATGAACAAACATGCCAGTGAACACTAGACTTATACGATACCGATAATGATCGATATAAAAACATGCCAGTAAATACTGGACTTGAGATAAGGAAACGTGCCGGTGAACACTGGACTTGTATGATACTGATAATGACCAATATTAAAACAATGCCAGTAAATATTGGACTTGAGACATCAATAATGATTGGATAAAAAGCATGCCAGTAAACACTGGACTTTACGATATTGATGAAGACCGATATTGAAACAATGCCAGTAAACACTAGACTTTACGATATCGATGAAGACCGATATTGAAACAATTCCAGTAAACACTGGACTTAACAAATACTAATAATGATTGGCTTGAAAACAGAGTTTAACTATCAGATAGGACATTATCGGGGTTGCATAGTGATGACTAACCTCCTGGAGAATATGAATAATAAACAAATTTGACTCACGCAGGTGATAACCGGACACAAGCAGGATACGGATAATGATCCACGAACTCAAAAGGATACCCAACCCGAATAGATTATGGGATAAAGGAGGTAAAGACCCACAATAAAGACACACCCAATGCAAAAATGCACAATGATATGGTATGATGCGAATGCTCGATGATATGCAAGAGATGACCCTGAAGAGGGACGACAGGCTGGGGAAAAGGGCGGATAGATAACACATCACCGCAAGGAGTCACACCGAATCTGGAGAGAATAGGCGCTCGAAAAATAGGGAACATTCTTCTTTCACCTGAGGAGGTAAAGATTTTCCACATTCAACAAACATTTGTGGAAGATACTGGGGAGAAATCCTTTGTACCGCGGTAGTCAGTCATTACTGAAGTATCCAATCCAGGAAACATCATCATTTAAATTTGTATCATTGGGGAATCACACACCAGATGGTTTAACAGTGCTTTCGTCACAACAAGAGTTACTGGGGAAGAGCATGTGAATTTTACTGAATCATCCCAAGAGCGAAAAGTAGGTTATGTTTCCATTCTGTTTTCTCAAAATATTTGTTTTTATTTCAAAATTTTCCGCTTTCAAAACCATTATTAAAAAAATAAATGAATTTTTGCATAACAAGGAAAAATTAAAGACATGATGAATATCAAACAAAGAATGGTCCAAAATCTGATTTCATTAAAATGATAACTTGCCAATGGCAAAGTTCCATGGAACATTACAATTAGAAAAATGGCAATAGGAAAAAGGTTACATCGTATTCAATGACCACTACTATCCCTAATGACTAAGAATCCTTCAAAACCTTGCTGCTGATGAGAGCGATGAGCTCGAACTCTTTTGTTCTTGAATTCATTGGTACGGGTGACAACCCTTTCTGACACAGTGAAACGCCTTTTATCCCTAACTTTTGCCTGGACCGCCCTTTCGGGTTTTCAGTCCACCGGGACGCGCTTTTTTTTTGCCTAGGCCGCCCTTTCAGGTTTTCAACCTAGTGAGCTCTTTTATTTTTATTTAATTCCTAATTTTTGCCTGAGTCTCCTTCATAGGTTATGACCCACCGGGATACCATTTTCTTGCCTAAGTCCCCATTTCTGGTTTTCGAATTAGCGGGTTTTTTAGGCGTAATATTTCCTTACTGAGTCAGCATTCACAGGGTGTGAGAGTTGTTCACCATCCATCGTTGTAAGAATTAGGGAACCTCCTAAGAACACTGTTTTTACCATAAATGGGCCTTCATAGTTAGGTACCCATTTTCCACGTACATCCCTTTGAGATGGCAAGATCTTTCTGAGTACGAGTTCTCCTTCACAGAATTCACGAACACGGACCTTCTTGTCAAATGCTCTCTTCATCCTCTTCTGATACAAATGACCATGACACATGGCAGTCAGTCATTTCTCATCAATGAGGTTCAGCTAATCATATCTTTCCTGGACCCACTCTGCTTCATCAAGCTTGGTTTCCATCAGAATTCTCAAAGACGGTATCTCCACTTCAATAGGAAGAACAACATACATCCGACACACTAGAGAAAAGGGAGTTGCCCCTGTCGAAGTTCGAACCAAAGTTCTGTATCCATGCAGAGCAAACGGTAACATCTCATGCCAATCCTTATAAGTCTTGACCATTTTCTGCAGGATCTTTTTGATGTTTTTGTTGGCAGCTTCGACAACTCCATTCATCTTTGGACGGTAAGGTGAAGAATTATGATGTTCAATCTTGAAACTGTAACACAACTCCTTCATTGTCTTGTTGTTCAAATTTATTCCATTGTTCGTTATGATCCTGTTTGGGATTCCATAACGACAGATGATCTGGTTCTTGATAAAACGGGCAACCACTTGCTTGGTTACGTTGGTGTAGGAGGCAGCTTCAACCCACTTTGTGAAATATTCAATAGCCACTAAGATGAACCGATGACCGTTGGAAGCTTTTGGCTCAATAGCTCCAATCATATCAATGCCCCACATAGAAAACGGCCAAGGTGATGACAAAACATTCAACAAAGTTGGAGGTACATGCACCTTGTCAGCATAGATCTGGCACTTATGACATTTTCTGGCGTATTGGATGAAATCAGTTTCCATAGTCAACCAATAATACCCAGCCCTCAAGATCTTTTTAACCATGGCATGCCCATTGGCGTGAGTGCCAAATGCTCCTTCGTAAATGTCATGAATCAACAGGTCTACTTCTCGTTTATCAACACATCTTAGCAAGACCATGTCATGATTCCTTTTGTAGAGTACATTATTACTGAGGAAAAACTTGGACGACAACCTTCTCAAAGTTTTCTTGTCAAGAGTGGAAGCATTGGCATGATACTCTTGATTTTTCAGATAATTCATGATGTCGTGAAACCATGGTTTCCCATCCTTTTCTTCTTCAACCAATTGGCAGTAGGCGGGTTCAGTCTTGCGCTCGATACTGATGAGCGGCGCCTCATTAACAAAGTTAACCTTCCACATTGAAGCTAACATGGCTAAAGCGTCACCTATGTGGTTCTCTGATCGTGGAACATGACGGAAAGTGATCTCATCAAAGTAATGGATCATCTCCACAATATAAGCATGGTATGGGATCAACTTCTCATCTCTAGTTTCCCATTCACCTTTGACTTGATAGATAACCAGGGCAGAATCTCCACTGACCTCCAAAATCTTGATTCTGAGATCAATAGCTGCTTCCAAACCTAGAATACACGCTTCATATTCAGCAATATTGTTTGTGCATTCAAAACAGAGTCTTGCTGTAAATGGGGTATAACCACCATCAGGGTTTATCAATACAGCACCTACACCATGTCCACTGTATTTGGAAGAACCATCAAACATCATTTTCCAACGTGAACCAGGTTCGGGACCTTCATCAGGGCCTGGCTCTTCACAATCCTTCCCTACCATAATGTCTTCATCTGGGAAATTAAACTTGAGAGGCTCATAGTCTTCTACAGACTGATCTGCGAGGTAATCTGCTAAGACACTTCCCTTGATGGACTTCTGAGTGACGTACTGCATATCATATTCTGATAAGAGCATGTGCCAACGGGAAAGTCTCCCTGTTTGAGCTGGTTTTTCAAAGATATACTTTATTGGATCCATTTTTGAGATCAATAAAGTAGTATGACATATTAGGTACTGCCTCAAACGTCTAGCAGCCCATGCTAAAGCATAACAGGTCTTTTCTAGCAGTGAATATCGACTTTCGCAATCAGTAAACTTCTTAATCAAGTAGTAAATGACATGCTCTTTGCGCCCAGATTCATCATGTTGGCCCAAAACACAGCCCATTGATCCTTCCAATACAGTCATATACATGAAGAGGGGCCTCCCTAGCACAGGTGGGACCATGATTGGTGGTTCTTGCAAGTAACTCTTGAGTTTGTCAAAGGCCTGCTGGCAGTCAGAGTTCCACTCTACAGTTTGGTCTTTGCGAAGCAATTTGAAGATCGGTTCACAAGTGGGAGTCATGTTGGAGATAAACCTGGAGATATAATTCAAACGACCCAGAAAACCTCGTACTTGAGACTCAGTCTGGGGAGCTGGCATCTCTTGAATAGCTCGCACTTTATCGGGGTCTACCTCAATTCCTCGCTAACTAACGATAAAACCGAGTAACTTCCCTGATCTGACACCAAAGGTACATTTGGCAGGATTCAACCTCAATTGATATTTCTGGAGTCTTTTGAACAGTTTTAGAAGGTGATCCAAATGATCCTCCTCGCTCTGGGATTTAGAAATCATATCATCAACGTATACCTCAATTTCCTTATGTATCATGTCATGAAAAAGAGTCACCATAGCTCTCTGATAGGTTGTCCCTGCGTTTTTCAAACAAAAGGGCATGACTTTGTAGCAATAAGTTCCCCAAGGAGTGATGAACATGGTCTTGTCCATGTCGGCAGGATCCATTCTAATCTGATTGTAACCTGAGAAACCATCCATAAAGGAGAAAACTACGAAACGGGTCGTATTATCCACGAGAGTGTCGATATGCGGCAGAGGGAAATTGTCCTTCGGACTGGCTTTGTTGAGATCCCTATAATCCACACACATTCGCACTTTACCATTCTTCTTCATCACGGGCACAATGTTGGCAACCCATTCGGGGTATTTTGAGACTGCCAAGAATCCTGTATCAAGTTGTCGCTTAACCTCATCTCTGATCTTGAGAGCCATGTCGGGTCTACTTCTTTGGAGTTTCTGTTTCACTGGCAGGCATTCAGGCTTGAGTGGTAGTTTATGAACTACTATGTCTGTATCCAAATCAGGCATGTCCTGATAAGACCATGCAAACACATCCACATACTCTTCAAGAAGCTTCACTAACCATTGTCGGACTTCTCCCCCAAACATTGCCCCAATCTTGACTTCCTTCTTGTCTTTATCGGTACCAAGATTGATGGTGTCAATTTGTTCCTCGTGCGGCTGAAGAGCCGTGTACTCATACTCACACATTTTTGCCAACTCATTCGGGACTTCATAATCTTCCTCTTCCTCATCCTCAGCTTGGTAAATGGGTGAATCCAAGTCAAGAGTGAAAGTAGGGTCATCGAATACAACTGGTTTGTGGATTATTCTGCACGATGGAGGGACTTACTTTATTAAAATGCACAAAATTAAATGCAAGAAGAAAATGTTTTTGGTAGTTTTGAAAAGATTGTCATTTTTCCTTAAGAGTGAATAAAGACAAAAGAGTTTAACAAAACAACATCTTCATTGATTAATAAAAAATTGAAAGCGGTGACCCATACAAAATAGTCCAATAGCCTTGGGCACGGCTACAGAATTGAAACCAAACAACAGAAACAAACATATTACTCTGGCACAGGGAACAACACAGGGATCTCAATAGCTTCCCAGTTGTCTAGTGCGGCGTCACACTGAAAAACCAGATGGTTGATGTCTTCATCTTCTTCAGCTCCTATCATGACATTAACTTGATGTCCTCTGCTGACGAACACTTCCTTGATTGTCCTTGGTCATGTTGTTGTAGAAGCAGCGGCTTGGCCACGTGTTGGTTTGTAACCCAACTCTTGGTATTTCTTTCTCTCTTGAATTTCAATAACTTTTCCCCAGCCTTCGGGAACACCTTCTTTCAGGGCAGACTGCATACTTTTGAAGGAAACAAAAGATGGATTACTCAGGACCACCGATTCTTCAATGTCTAGCATGACAGCATTGGCTATCTCAAGAGCTTGGAAAGAAGTTTCCAAAGCATATTCATCAGCCTCAATATAACGGAAGGAGGACAAGTTACTGACCATCAAATCCTCTTCACCGTGTATGATAACCAGTTTTTCACCAACTACAAACTTCATCTTTTGGTGCAAGGTTGAAGTTACAGCACTAGCTCCATGGATCCAAGGCCTTCCAAGTAGGCAACTGTAGGCAGGATTAATATCCAACATTTGAAAAATGATATTGAAAACATGCGGCCCAATCAGGATTGGTAACTCAATTTCGCCCATTACAGACCTTCTTGAGCCATCAAAAGCTTTGACAATTAGAGAGGTAGGCTTTATCTCAGCTCCCTTGTAGGCCAACTTTTCAAGAGTCCTTTTTGGTAAAACATTCAAAGAGGAGCCTGTGTCCATAAGAACTCTTACCAAAGTGTCTTCTTGGCATTTCACAGATATACATGTAAAGCAAGGTTGTGACTCCGACCTTCTCGGGGTAACTCTTCATTGCTGAAGCTGAGAGTATTGCAAGCCGTGATATTTGCAATGACGATGTCAAACTGACCGGCAGTAATGTCTCGATCAACATGGGCTTGGGCCAATATCTTCTGCATGGTAGCTCGATGAGTAGGTGAATTCAACAACAGAGACAATATTGAGATTTTAGAGAGAGTTTGGTGAAGCTGATCCACCACCTTATAGTCACTTGTTTTGATGATTCTCAGAAACTCAACATCTTCTTCACTTGTACCCACTTCTTTTTCCTTATCCTTAACAGGTACAGGAGTAACACTCTCTTTAGGCACAGTTCCTTTGAAGATAAGAGTATAAATTCGACCACTTTGGGTCATCTTCCCAGACCCAGCTATATTTTTTACTTCTTCACTAGTAGTTCCCACCTCTTTCCTTGGAACCACCTCTTCATATGTTTTGTTAACCATAGTATCTTCATACCTCCACGACACAACTTTGGAATTTCTGAAACGGAACGAAACAGGTTGTCGGATGTTTCTTGGCCTTGACTGATTAGCAGCAAAAGCAACAACTGGTTCTGATGTACTAAAAACTGGCTTTGGTTTATTGAAGACAGGGACCACAGAACCCGACTTCGGCACATTAAAAACGGGCACTTTCTCTTTTGATTCTGGCAAGTTAAATACGGGCTCAATTACCGCGATTTTCTCTTTCTTCACCTTACTGACTACTTATAGAAAACCTTCATTAATCAAAATCTGAATATCATTTTGAACCAATTGGAATCCTCTGATACTGGCACCACACTCTTCACAGTTGTCATGGCAAATTTTCACTAACCCAGCTTCAAACAATTTGGAATGGAAAGTCCTGACAGGAGTTTTAATCTTTGATGCATCCAATATCAATACCTCATCATTCTCATCCTCAATGGCATTTGTAGTCCCATATGTAGGTAACGGATTATTCTTCACATTTGGTTGATTATCTGCAAAGGACAGAACCTTCTTTTCCATTAAACCTTTCACAACATATTTCAGTGCAAGGCATCCTTCTAGGTCATGATCGGCAGCGCCTTGGTGGAATGCACAGTTGACATTAGGATTATGGAACGACATGGACTTTTCTGTAAGTGGGCCCATAGGTCTAGTGACAATCAAACCTTGTTGAACCAAAGAGGGATAAAGCTCTGTGTAAGTCATCAGATTAGGCGGAAATGAAGGTTTGACCCATTGTCTTCAGTAGGGAGCGTTTGATGGAGAAGTTTGTGGCCTCTGTTGTTGTTGTGGGAAGGTTGGAGCACTAGGTGCTTGCTGATAACTAGGTTGTTGTTGGTATACCGGTGCCTGCTGCACGGACTGATGATTAAAAGTTAGGGTTACAGCTGCCACATAATGTTGTGTGGCAAACTGCATTGGATAGATTGGTTGTTGAGCAAAATTTGGATTTAACTGCTGTTGATAAACCGGTTGTCTCCAGACTGGATTCTTTTTCCTACCTGTCATAACGGCATTGATTTCTCCTTCCTTTTTTTTATGGAAGTTGGTTGGAGGCTTCTTGTTGTTGGTACTGATTGAATTGTTGGAAGAATTGATCCCCTTTCCACTCTTCAAACCAGCTTCTACTTTTACGCCCACGACAACAATGTCAGCAAAGTTGGCGCTAACACTGCTAATCATTCTTTCATAAAACTCTGGTTTCACGGTGCCCACAAACCAGTCAGCCAGTTCCTTTTCAGACAATGGAGGCTCTACTTGGGAAGCAGTTTCCCTCAAGCGTTGAGCGTATTCTTTGAAAGACTCAGAATTTTTTTGAGACATGCTCAAAAGTTGCCTTCGGTCAGGGGCCAAATCCATATTGTACCTATAATGCTTCACAAAAGCATCCGACAAGTATTGAAAATTGTGGATTCCAGATTGGTCCAAGCTCATGTACCATTTTGCAGAAGCTTCCTTCAAACTATCCTGGAAACATTGCATCATTAACTTGTCGTTATCTACATACGCAACCATTCTTCGGTAGTACATGATCAAGTGCAACTTTAGGCATGTCGCACCTGAGTATAGGTCAAAGCTTGGAGTTTTAAAATTTGGAGGAATCACTAAGCCAGAAACCAAGCACATATCTTTAACGTCAGTACTAAAGATATTGCTTCCTTCCATCGCCCTCATTTTTCTTTGGATAGTCTCCACACTTTCTTTCAATCTTTCATGGCGTTCGTCCCCCTCCTCAGACATTTCGGGGTAGTCATAAACTGGTTGCGGATTGTGAAAAATAGGATATACTTGAGCATGCACTGTTGGTGGAGCAAAAGTTGGGATAACTTGGGGATTCTCATTTCCCATAGAAACAACTTGTTGAGTAGTCACAACAATTGGTGGTGGCACAAAACCAGGGGGCAGCCCAAATGGTGGCAAGAGACCAGTGTTGGCATTTGTAGCAGGCTCCACGGTTGGAGTGACAATTTCAGAGACCACAGTGGTCTGAGTATCCATCTTTGCTCTAATAACCTATAAGGCTTCCATAATCTGCCTCATACTTCCTCGTAGATCATTCAACTCGTTGTTGACTCTATCCATTTCAAAGTCATGTTCAGACATTCTCTGGCGAGCTTGGGCTCGTGTGTTGTATCAGCGTCGGAGACTCAGTGTGACGGTTCTGAAGAGAAGACCACGGAATGAGACATGACATTGGGGAAGTCCCCACAGCTGTGAATCATAAGAATCCCTCCATAGATTGGGTCATACCACTCAATGTCAGCATGGGTAAGCTCCATGAGCCTCTTGGACCAAATAGTATTGTCTTCCACATCCCAAAAGGTTGCGGTCCTTGGTAGGTGTGAAATAAACCACCTATAAAGGAGAGCAACACAATAGACGATATGTCCTCCATCTCGCATGTTCGTTGAGTGAATGGCATGATAAGTATCAGCCAACAGAGTGGGAACTGGGTTCCTAAGCATAAAGATCTGAATAGCATTGACATCGACGAAGTCTTTAGCGTTAGGAAATAGAAACATGCCATAAGCTAGCAAAGCGAAAGTGGACTCAAAGATTACAGTATTCTTCCTATCAGCAAAGTAACGAGCTTTCTCAAACAAGAACTGAGTGGGTAATCCAGAAAGTCCCCCTTTTATGGTCAAGTGGGCTTGAATATCAGACAGCCTTAGCCTTGTTCCTTTTGCAATGTCCTTCACACTGAGCTCATCTTCTAATCCAGAGAATGGAGGAGAATCGTTGACAGGGAAACCCATCAAGGCAAAGTATTCCTCCAAGGTCGGCGTCAGTTGGTAATCAGGAAATACAAAGTAGTGATAAAGAGAATGGTAGAGTTGAACCAAAGTCTCTAGCAGTCCTTCAACCCTTTGGAGCCTTAACAGTGGGAGAATTCTTCCATACTTTATTGAGAAAGCTACTGGATCTTCAATCAATTCCCCTAGCTCCTTTAGCTGCTCAATATCAGGAATCGTGAAGGTGTACGGCCAAGTTCCTTTCTTTCCAAAATCCATCTCTACAAAGTCTACAAAACAAATTTAGTTCCTTGATAGTTTTAACAAAAATGCAAGATGCAATACGAATGCGATTGGTTTTAAGGAACTTAAGAGAGACAAATTCAAAATAAGCTTCACTTCATTAAATATTGAGAAAAGTTACAACTTTCAAAGTACATTCAAGAAGCTCAAAATACAAAGAGATAAGAACAACAGCTAGGCCTAAAAAGTAACCCTATTTAGGGATGCTCCACTCCACGCCTCCTCTTCTGTCTCTTCAGCTTGTCATTTTCTAGAATCAACTTGTCAACAATCCATTTCCAAGCACCAGATGTTGGAGGAATACTTGCATACTCGTGAGTGCTAGAAGTGGGTTGCACGCTAGAGAAAAATAAAGTCTCTTGCGCCACAGGTCTGTCAATCACACGTTTCTCAAGCTATTCAATCAAATCATCTTTCTCTTTCATCTGTTTCTTCATCTCCACCTGTTCGGCATAGATGGCATGGTACTTTCCTTCCCACGAGTCTCGCTCAAGTTTCATCCTTGCTAGAGTTTCTTGATACTCTTCCTTGTGCTCAATAGGAATAATAGAGGGAGATACAACAATAGGTTGTGGAGGTCTCTCGGGGAGATATGGCATCTTAAGATCACGAGCTCGAGATCGAACCCACTGAAGAAATGGTTCTAAGGCCACACAGTTTCTCTTTCCCAAGTCATTCTTAGTTCTCTTGTGGAGTTTTCCCCAAGCATGCAAAACACTATCCTTGGTTTCTGCACTGGCTTCCTCGTTAAGATAAAAGAAACCGGACAAATGAATGCTTTAAGGGCTTTTCTTTCATAGGTGATCCAAACTGACGTCTGGCAAGAATAGGGTTGTAGCTAATCCCACCTCTGATACCAAGAAGCGGCACATTGGGGAATGGGCCACAACTATCAATGATGACTCCTTTATCGTAAGCTGAGTCATACCAAAAGATATCAGTATGGGTGAGAGATATGATTCTCTGAGACCAACGAAGCTTGTCAGGATTATCTTTGAAGCATGATGTTCGAGGCAAATAAGTCACAAACCAATTGTAGAGCAAAGGTGCACAACATGAAATGGTACCCTTTCCTTGGAGAGTCCTATGATGGATAGAGTGATAAGTATCACCAAGCAGTGTAGGTACATGGTTTCCACTTAAGAAGATCCGAATGGCGTTGATATCAACAAACTCCTCAACATTAGCAAACAAGTCCAAACCATAGACAAGGAGTGCAAAGATTGCTTCAAAGGCATCCATACTATTCATTTTAGCTAGGTAGAAGGCTTTATCAAACAAGAACTTAGAAGGTAGACCCTTGATCCCATTCTTGGTGGTGAGGTGAGGCTTGACT
Source organism: Lathyrus tuberosus (assembly GCA_022829125.1). Taxonomy (NCBI): domain Eukaryota; kingdom Viridiplantae; phylum Streptophyta; class Magnoliopsida; order Fabales; family Fabaceae; genus Lathyrus; species Lathyrus tuberosus. Next base: position 5,175,099 of record JALAZF010000196.1, on the reverse strand, counting down.
TCAGACATTTCTAAGTGGATAGAATCAGCAATCTCCTTTGGTGAAGGAATCTTCTCTTAACCACTGAAAGGCTCTTGCTCCTTTACAGGTAGACCAAACCAATAAGAATATTCTTCCAATGTCGGAACAAGTTGGTAGTCGGGAAAATTGAAGCAATGGTAAAAAGGGTCATAAAACTGCACCAATATGTCGAGAACACCATCTTTCATCTTGGTCCTAAGGATACCAATCAACCTTCCATAACGTTTTCTGAAGTCTTCAGGGCAAGATACCAAAGTTGCTAGTTTTTTCAACTCTACCAAATTGGGCTTCTTGAAATTGTACTTCTTAGTGTTTCTTTTCTCAATATCCATGATATCTAATGATTTTACAAATGAAAAGATGACTGAGTTCCTTAAAACCAATAATGGATGCGATGAGGTGTATGCAATGCACAAAACACATAAGCATAAACACAAACATATGTACACAACAAAGCACACAAGTCATAGGTTTAGGAGTCACATGAGTGGAGCCATTGTCTACCCATCCCAAAAAGGTGTGTACTATGGGTTTATCAACTGTAGAACAGGGTTCTAAAAGTTCACAGAGTCATTGATAAATCTTTCAAATATTATCGGCCTACGTGACTACTCACGCAGGTTAATAATATTCTCAAGATAAACTCGTCTGAGTGTAGTATCGCGTATCAACCATTTGGGACTACTCCCTCATATCCATCACACTATATCCTAAAAAGGCCAAGTGGGGATAAAGGTAACTACGATCCTCGGTCTCACGGACTCCTAGGTTGGAAAGAGTGACATCAATGCGACTACTCACATCAGACATCAATAATCCCAAAGGGGCCTCAGCTGAGCATGGTCATCATATGCCAAACTTGTTAGGACTACTCCCAACAGCCGACTATTGATTACACCACAATCTTATCATATGTGCTTTCAAGTCCGGGTTAGGACTTATCTCACCACTCAAAAGTAGCACCCTGCCAAACAGAAGAACCCAAGTAAATATACAGATATATATATATATATATATATATATATATATATATATATATATATACATATACAAGCAAGTAAGCAAAACATATAACACAAAAAACAAGGTGGGCTTAACCCTCTTTGTAATTCTTTCCCTAGTGAAGTCGCCATTTCTGTTGTGGTGAGAATCGGATATCAAGCTATCAATTAACTTAAATCACGCATCTTTGAAATTCACCACCGAGCTTTGATTTATCCAAAGGAAAGGGTAAAGATCGAGGAATGCCCTAATTGCGCTATGTGAAGACACACCTAAGAGATCAGGGGTTCGGGGGTTGGTTATACTAAGGGAAGGTATTAGCACCCTAAGTATCTGTAGTACTCTACAGGAACCTCTTGTTTGTGTTTGTGTTATGCTAATGTTTGCTTGCTAAGGGATCTGTTAAGGGTAAGGTAAAGACCAAAGTGCTAAAGGTAAAGACCTAAGTACTAAAGATAAAGACCTAATGGTATGTACTAAGTATGCTCGCCAAGACGTCGCATCTTGTGCCTAAATATCCTGACTAAAGAATCAGAGCAATCGTAGTTCACCTAAGGGTGAGGAACCATTGACTATGGCCAAAGTTCCAAGGGGAATGAGTATGATACTCATATAGAGTTAAAGAACTCTCTAAGTCTAACTTGTAAAGGGTAAGTGAGTACTCATGATGATGAGAATCACATAGAGTTTAAGAACTATATCCTAGTTCTAAGTTAAGGGGTAAATGGCTCTAATAAGGCCAAGGGGGAAAGGAACATCATTATGATAATGCTCACATAGAGTTGAAGAACTCTAGGTGGATCTTAAGTTTGTAAGGTAAGTGGCTCTAATGAGGCCAAGGAGGGAAGTGAGCAACTATGATGATAGTGCTCACAAGAGGGGAACCTAACTATGTTAAAGGGAGAGGAGGCTCTAATAAGGCCAAGGGATTGATCTTAATGAGGATAAGGGGTAGGTGTGGCTCTAATGAGGCCAAGGGAGAGATGGCTCTAATGAGGCCAAGAGGTAAAATGAGCTATCTATGACTTTGAGGTCAATAGAGAGACTTTCCTTTGGAAGGAGGGGAACAAAGAGGGTTAAGGAGGAGAGCTAAAGAGCTAGCCTCACTTAAAGAGGATAACCTAAAGAAGTTCAAGATAACAAGCATCATTGAAGCAAGATGAAAATAAGCATGGTAATCACCAAGGCTAAGAATATGAATGTAACAACACTCAAAGTAAGGATTAATTCAAAAGAGTTTAAGGTAACAACCAAAACTTTCACATGGGGATATACATATTATAGATGTTACAACACCTAAGCAAACATGAATTAAGTTCTCATGGTATAAAAAATGGGCTAACAAGAAGAAGGTGACAACCAAAGGTTATAGACATACACGTGTAACAACAATCATGTAAATAGAATCAACATGTATCGAAGGTATCATGCAATTCAAAGATGCAAAACATGTCAAGGCATCCCAAGAGTAACATTATGAATGCAAGTTAAACATGTTAACAAGTAGGTAACAATCATACAAGAGCATTGGGGTTTAAACATGTATTTGAAGGGGGCGATAACATCATAAGGTTCATGTATTCAAAGATTACAATCCAAGACATATAAACACTTAAGAACAAACCATACTTGGCATCAAAGTTTCAAGGCATGCATACATTTCATGCTTGATCAAACAACTACATGTTAAAAGGGTAGATGATCTAACAAGATCTCATGGTATGGACAAGATACTTGCAAAGACATTCACATGCAAACAACATATTAAACATCAAGGCATCAAGGTGAGTCAATGGCACATAATGTCACAACATCATACAAGATTCAAACAAAATGCATCAGGTTTCAATCTATCAAGACAAACCAAGAAATCATGGCAAAAGAACCAAAAGAAACAAAGAAATTTTCATGTAAACCCTAAAAAGATCCTTCACTTTCAACATTTACAAATGCCTCAAAAATAACTATGTTTGACAATTTATTTTTACAACCATAAAATAGACATCATAATGAACATTTTGCAAAAAGAATGGATCAAAAAGGATAAAAAATGAACAAGTTATGAACAAATGAAATCAAGGTATAAACCATAAAGATTTAAATAAAACAAGTATTAAAATAAAGGGGAATGGCCCTTGTGGGGTTCGCCTCCCAAAACACTCACCAACTGAGATGTGTGTGCGTTGTGAATAAGTAATGTAAACACACAATAAAATAGAAAAGCAAATGAATAAATCAGAAAAATGCGCAAAAGGGTTGATCAGCAGGATCGAACCCAGGCAAGGCAAGCGATGAGAGGAAAGGCAAGGCAAGGTTTCTACCACTGGGGTGGCTGTTACATCCAAACATAATACGCCTCCAATTGTTTTTATTTTAAAAACCAACCAGAATGGCCACCTCAGCGCCACGATGGGCTAACTGGGTGCCACCTTAACATCATCTTCTCCATCATTCTCTCCCTCGCTCGTGCCCTAGCTTCATCAATCAAGCCCATAATTTCCTCCCCCCCTATCTCACTCGTTTCTCAACCAAAATCCAAACTACAAAAACCAAACTTGGAGTAAATTCCACCAGGAATCTAAATACACTAATGTTTCATCTTAAAAATAAATTTACAACACGCAAAATAACCAACAATAGTGCAACATCAAAATAAATCAGCAAGCTACATCAACATGTATCCAAAGTAACACACGTCAGCCATGATCCAACATATATAAGTACATTACGAACTACATTTTTGCTATGAGAATGGGAACATAACAATGCATGAAAACTGAGTTTCAAATGAGCAAGAATCTTACTGAAATTCTGGCCTATGCAGACAGCAGATGTCCTAACACATATTAAGACATTGTGATGCATAATCATTTAAACTTGGAGGCGAAACAGCAGACTGATACCTTGAATATCAGAACTGCACACACACAGATGTCACGACATCTGATCCAACATGTTAGTCAAGAACATTAACAAAACTGTAAATTGCAGAATGTTAAATAAGACAGTAATTGTTAACCCAGTTCGGTGCAATTTACCTACATCTGGGGGATACCAATCCAGGATGAAGACTTCACTATCTGTAGAACTGTTACAAATCTAAACTCCCCCGTTTACAACTTTATCCCTAACATCTACCCAATGAACATCTTTACCAAGGCTAAACTCAAACGTTTACAACCCTGATATGAGATACCCCACTCACATCCTAATCACAACCTGTGATATCTCTGTCATCTGCCAATACAGAACCTGTTGCGGTTTCTTGACCTTCAAGCTATCTTGGACTTGCTTCAAAGCTTCGTCCAAGAACAATACAACAACCATTACCTACAGATTTCTGGTTGTGTCCCTGTACCTATGCCTACCACCCTGCATCCCATAATACAAAGTGGAGACTTACAACTCCTAAGAGAGCTAACGACTCTCAAACCCTAAACCCTTATTCAACACAAGAGAACTAGGATACAAATTTATAAGCGATACATCAGTTACATAAGGCCTAGGTCTAAGTCTCCTTATATAGTCTTCTGTTGTCTTGGGCTTTCAATCTTTTCTCCTTTATTCACTCTGCAAATTCGCACCAAATCTTTGACTGATTTGTTGAATAATTAAACCTGCTATATCTGTATGATGTTGGGACATCTTCATCGACATCTTTAATCTTGAGCAGATTTGTTCATCTTTTTCATATTCATGTTTTACCAAAATTTCGTCAAACCACAGGAGCTTTCACTTACCTCTTAGAGAAAGTCCAAGGCTTCTTCTATGGCACTTACAGAATGGAAATAATGACCTGCCTTGCCTTGTTGATGCTAGGAGAGTTGATCCAAGTGGTTGAGAGCTTTGAAAGATGCCTCAAAAGTGAAACCCGATCCTTCTTGCAAGTTACCACTTGAAAATGGCTGCTAGTGATTTAGGTGTTCCAGAAAGCTTTGGATGGTTTAAATGATCTTTATGAAGTGTTTATGGAAGGTGTGTGGAGTTGGAATGGGAAGAACTCGAGCCAATGATTCTGGCTAGAGTTTTTGCAAGTTTTACAAGAATGATGATGTAGTGAGTTGCAGAGAGTAATCAACCTTTGTTTAGGGTTCTTCTGGTGTGTTTTTCTTTGAGGATTGATGTCCTATTTATAGGAGAAGTTGAGGAGTGAAGGCATGGTCAGATTTTACAACTTGCCAAGATTGCCCTTTTTCCAAGTTTTTCTTCGTGCAAGCAGCAATCTAGATCAAGAGGCTTCAAAAGCTCTAGCAATTGGTCAGAAATAGTGTTTAGACTGTTGATGTGTGCTGACGGGATTGGAGCAAGGCCCTATGCTGCAAGAAAATTGGACTGCCCATGCTTTCTTGAAAAAGTTTCTCTTTCATGAATCAACTTGCATCCACTTGCATAAAACTACTATATTTTAATGTTGCAACTTGTGTAGCTCGTGGCAGAGGTTCAACATACACTAATATTGCCTTTAAACATCAGAAATGTGAGACCTTTGGTGATTAGAAGAGGTTTTGCATCATTATGCACATGCTGGAAACTTGTAATTCAAGAAATGGACACCAATATTCAATTCTTCGAAACTCCTAGCTCACTTAATGGATTGGGGGTTCTAGTACTTTTTGGAAAGAATGTGTAATTACATCAGATGATGAGGTTGATGAAGAGGGTGAGCTGGTACACTATGTTTTCTACGCAGATGTCGAACCAGTCAATGCAGCTGAGGCATTGAAAGGTTCGAAGTGGGTGAAAGGAATGAATGAGGCGTTAGAGTCCATCGAAGTCAACAACACCTGGTCACTTGTCGAATTTCCTCTAGGCAAGAAGGCAATTGATGTGAAGTGGGTTTACAAGGTGAAGGTGAATCCTAAAGGAGATGTAACTCGACACAAGGCGAGACTTGTGGCGAAAGGATTTCTACAGAAGGAAGGAATCGACTTGGACGAAGTGTTTGCACTTGTTGCTAGGATCTAAACAATCAGGTTGGTTGTTGGTCTAGCAAATATGAACAATTGGCACACATGTTAGATGGACGTGAAGTGTGCATTCCTTAATGGTACCTTAGACGAAGAAGTTTATGTCGCACAACCAGCTGGGTATGTGAAACGAGGCGAAGAAAGAAAGGTGTACAGGCTGCATAAAGCCCTGTATGGACTTAAGCAAGCTCCAAGATCTTGGAATAAGAAAATCGACAGCTTATTAAGGGAGAAGGAATTTGTGAAGTGTACGACTAAGCATGGAGTATATGTAAGAAGAAGCAATAGTGAAGTGCTTATACTATGTCTCTATGTCGATGACCTGTTGATAACAGGAAGTTGCATGAAGGAGATCGAAGATTTCAAACATGACATAAGTGAGGAGTTTGAAATGTCAGACTTTGGAAATCTCTCATATTTCCTTGGCATCGAAGTCTACAAGACTAGTAGAGGTTTGATGATGCACCAAAGAAGATATACAGGTGAAATACTCAAGAGATTTGAGATGCAAGATTGTAATCCAACTTCGACTCCAGCTGAGACCAGACTGCAACTGTAGAAGGATTCATATGAAGATGATGTCGACCCAACCCAATATATAAGACTTATTGGGTCACTTCGATACCTTTGTCACACAAGGCCCGACTTAGCATACAGTGTGGGTATGGTAAGTAGATTCATGCAAAAGCCAAAGGTATCACACCTAGCAGCAACGAAGAGGATACTAAGGTATCTGAAAGGAACTCTCGACTACGACATTTTGTTTCCTACACCTGATGAAGGAAAAGAATGCAAGCTAGTGGGATACACTGACTCTAGTTGGTGTAGTGATGCTGAGGATAGAAAATCCACAGCTGGCTATGTATTTATGTTAGGTGGTGCACTAGTTGCTTGGAGTTCGAGAAAGGAACCAGTAGTGGCATTGTCGTCATGCGAAGCAGAATACATAGATGCTTCTCTTTGTGCATGTCATGCAACCTGGATGGTGAACCTGGTCGAAGAGATCACGGGGAAGAGTCATGGAGAAATTACCATGAAGGTCGACAGCATGTCAGCTATCAACTTGGCGAAGAATCCAATAGCACGTGGTTGAAGTAAGCACATCGAAATGAGGTTCCATTATCTTCGAGAGCGGGTAGCAGAAGGGAAGATGAACTTGGAACACTGCAGAACTGAGAATCAGATTGCAGATATCATGACGAAGGGAGTGCAGGTCGAAGTTTTCATAAGACTAAGAGCCATGATGAATATAGACAGTTTAGACACAATGAATTAGGTGGTATGTTAAATATGTAATTCATTGTTTTAGAAATATTAGATTTGATTTAGATAGATCAGATTTGATTTAGAAAGATTAGATTAGATATTTTTGGGCTTTTATAGTTTGGGCTTTAGCTTGAGATGCAAGTTAACCTAAATCTATAAATAGGGAAGAACTCTTATCATTATAATAATCAAGTTTGGTAATTCACAGTTTGCAGTTGCAAGTGAATATTGAAAGTTTCCACAGTTTGTGGGCAGAAAGAATTCTACAGCTTTTGATCTTCTTCTCCAACGCTACTATTTCTCTTTTCTCTTTCTTTTTTCTTTCTCAACCTTTTTCTTTTCGTTGCCATTGTGTGATTGTTAACAATCTTGAGATCAAGATTGAATATGAGAATTCTCCATAGGTTGTGGTGAATTTCCAATTTGTTAAACATAAATCTATCTCTAGTATTTAGTTTTAGGAAATGATTACCCTACATCTAAACCTAAATTCTGTAAGTAGTTATTTAATAAAGGCAAAATATCCTTTTTGGTCCTTTAACTTTACCTCGGGGTTCATTTTGGTCCCTTAACTTTAAAAAGTGTCATTTTGGTCCCTTAACTCTTCAAAACGTTCCATATTAGTCATTTTGTCTTATTAGCGACGAATTTTAGCGACTGATTTTTGAATTTTTCCGTCGCTAAAAAGACGAAAAAGACTAATATAAACGTTTTGAAGAGTTAAGAGACTAATATAATACCTTTTAAAATTAAGGGATCAAAATGAACTCCGAGATAAAATTAAAGGACTAAAAAGAGTATTTTACCTTTAATAAACACATGATATATTATATTCAACAAACATGTTGCTGATCTAAAGAAGTCCTAGATAGAGACACCTTTCATGTGTTATCAACAACTAACTCTTTTTGCCAAAACACAACCGCTTGCAAGAATAAACACCTTTCCAAAAATAAAACATTTAACCATATTTCACTACCACCAGACAATGTTGTTAAAATTATTAATTAATTTCTTACCTCTACTAAAAAAAATGCAGATTCTCTATACTTATTATTTTCGTTTGAGAAATTAGTAATATCTGTACATAAAATTTGACATCAAATTCAATGACACTTTAAGTATTTGGTTTATGCAGTTTAATTAAAGATTAAGAAATATAATAAGATAATTTTAATTTAATGAGATTATCACTAATAATAAATTTTAAAATTTATTTTAATCATACATTTATAATGAGAGAGAGAGTATAATTAGTTGAATCTAAATTTACTATATTTCATAACATCATTCTTCCATTGTCTAGTTAAGACACATTACTTGTAAATGTAATTATTAAGGTTCTTTGAAACCTTAAATTGAAAGACATAAATTTCTTAAATAACTTTAGAATATAAGTCCTTTGGGACCAAACTTTATTCTAGCATGTGAAAGACTTCAACTTCGTAAAATGTCTTCGAATCTGTTTAATAAAAATAGCAGTTGGCTGATAAGATAGCTGATAGTTTATAGTTTATGACTGATAATTGGTGACTGATAGCTGATGATTTATAGTTGATGGCTGATGATTTATAGCTGATAAACTAATTAAAGTGTTTGGTAAAATTAGCGGTTTAATTATCTGATAAAATAAAATGACATAAAAGATATTTAATAATTATTATTTTATTTTAAATTATAATAAATTATAAAGGATATTGTTGGGTTTTAGTTAAAATAATAAAGGTAAAAATGGAAGAAAAAATGATAATCTATAAGCTATAAGCTAAAACGCTATTTAAAATAGTATTTAAAAAATAAGCTATAAGCTAATAAAATAAGCTATAAGCTCATGATAAAAAGACTGTTACCAAATATGTCTTTTATTATCATACGCGTTTACAAATTATAAGACATGTGCTATAAGCTCAAAAAAGATATATTACCAAACAGATCCTTCATGGTGGTAGATGAACAACTACCACGTGAATTAAATTATATATTAATTACCTTTTTGTTTCGAACCTATTTTCTCTCTATATATAAGTGTCTCAGACTTTATAAGTATAATATATTCAAAGCATATATCATCAGCTTTATTTTATTTTCTTAATTGTGTTTGATAAACAATGGCTACCAATGGAAAGCTTGAATTAGAAATTGAAGTAAAGTCCAATACTGATAAGTTTTGGAATATTATCAAGGAGTCTGCAGTTATATTCTCTAAGAGTGTGTTTGGATGAAAAATTTTAATGAGGAAAATTAATTTTTTGAAGGAATTTAAAATGATTTGATCAAAATTTATTGTTTGAATAAAAAATATGGAGAATTGTTAAAATGATACAAATTATGGAGTATTTTATTCATGTTATATTTAAGGAATTTAAAATGACGTCAAAAAGTAAAGAATTTCAAATTGCTTCTTAACTCGATATGAATGTTAAATTGTTTATTATTAATTTTTCAAATTTTACAAGATAGTCCTCATATTTTATGAAAATTTCAAATTCACCTCCAAAATTTTCAAAAAATTGCAAATTAGTCCCTAATAATTTTTAAATTTTACAAATTAGTCCCTTCAAATTTTCAAAAATTACAAATTAGTCCCTATTTTTCATATTTTAAATTTGACCCAAAAACTTTAAAAATTATGAAAATGGCCCCAAATTTTTTACATTAAATCATTTTAATATTTCATCCAAACAAAAGAATTTAAAAATGAATGAATGTCAATTGAATCATTTGAATTACTTAGAATTTTAAATTCCCTAAAAATTCTCAAATTCCTCGTCCAAACACACTCTAAGAGTTTGAAGATGTTTGGTCTTCTGTAAAATTCTCTTCAGAGACATTCCCCAGCACGAGACGCTTTGAAGCGGTTCTCCCCAACAGAGTTTGTAGTGAACTCATTATCCCTAGAGGAGTCGTCAAACGGAAAGTTCGCCTAACATGTGGCACCTATCCTAAGCTCGACAGTTTTGTTCCTCAACAGATTACCGTGCATTTTCTTTGTGCTTTCCCAACATATCACAACGGAACGTCTTCCAGCCAGGATTCGCTTATCCCCAGCGGGGTAGTTCCGATCCTAGCAAGATTGTATCTCCGGCAGTTGTATCCCCACAGAGTTCAGCATTGAATCTTGTCAGTAATACTCCTCAGCCGAGTTGTTCTTTCTCCCCGCAGAGGTTTAGCAGATCAACATAATCTTTTTCTCAACAGAGTTTAGCAGAAGGCTGATTATCCCCGTAAAGGATCTCGGGTTGGTAGATCCCCAAGCAGAGTTTTAATGACTTTTTTTCCTCAGCAGAACGCCATTCAAAATTTCTCATCCCCAGCGAAGTTTCTATAACCAGAATTCATCCCTAGACAGATGAAATAATTCCTGGCAGAGTCATCACTTCCCCATATCTCAAAGTCCAATTTATTTTTGGCAAGCGTGTCAATTTGGAGTAAACGGAGTGTTCAGTCATTCTCCAGCAGAGATATTATCCTTTCAGGAGCTTCTGAGGTCAAATAATTGATCATTGTTCCTCAGCAGAGTCAGCAGGGATGTCTGATATGTATGCAGAGCTTAATCCAGTGTTGAATTTTTGCAAAAGCCCACCAGCAGCGTGGCAAGCCAGTAGTCGTCTGGCGTCATTTAAAAGACATTGTTAAAGCCCACCGGCAGCGTGGCAAGCCAGTAGTCGTCTGGCGTCGTACAAAAGACGTTGTTAAAGCCCACTGGCAGCGTGGCAAGCCAGTAGTCGTCTGGCGTCATACAAAAGACGTTGTTAGAGCCCACCGGCAGCGTGGCAAGCCAGTAGTCGTCTGGCGTCGTACAAAAGACGTTGTTAAAGCCCACCGGCAGCGTGGCAAGCCAATAGTCGTCTAGCGTCGTTTAAAAGACATTGTTAACGCCCACCGGCAGCGTGGAAAGCCAGTAGTCGTCTGGCGTCGTACAAAAGACGTTCTTAAAGCCCACCGGCAGCGTGGCAAGCCAGTAGTCGTCTGGCGTCGTTTAAAAGACATTCTTAAAGCCCACCGGCAGCGTGGCAAGCCAGTAGTCGTCTGGCGTTGTTTAAAAGACATTGTTAAAGCCCACCGGCAGCATAGCAAGCCAGTAGTCGTCTGGCGTCGTACAAAAGACGTTGTTAAAGCCCACCGGCAGCGTGGCAAGCCAGTAGTCATCTGGCGTCGTTTAAAAGACATTGTTAAAGCCCTCCGGCAGCGTGGCAAGTTAGTAGTCGTCTGGCGTCGTACAAAAGACGTTTTCCAAGTCCACCCGCAGCGTGGTAAGCCAGTAGTCGTCTGGCGTCGTACAAAAGACATCTCTCCAGCAGTATGGTTATCATCATAGTTTTATCCAAGCAGAGTTCATTTGGTTGGGTTTATATCCCTTTTCTTCTTCTCCACAGAGTGCAAATTTTCTGGTTATTCTTGGTATTCAATCCCTCCATACCTTGAAAGTCTGAAAGCAACCGCTATCATCCATTCAGGTCTACAGTGTTTGAATAGGGGCAGCTGTAACACCCCAAAATTTGCCCTCTCATTTTCATATCATTTGGCACGTGCTTTCATTGCATTACATTGCATTCAAGCATAGAAAAATAAAGCATTGCATTGTATTCAGCATAGGGCATGTGATCAGCTGTCTTCAGAGTATTGATTATCCAAGGCAAGAGAGCTATAGTCAAGGGTCTCCCAACAAGCCTAAAGAGTCTCTTACATCTCATATGATCTCAATTGATCCCACAAGCCATTGGAAGAAGAGAATTCACCAAGTTGGACAGTTCATCACCTCTTATAAAAAACAGTCAAAATTAGGGCTTTGGATTCAAGCCCTCTCCTGATGAAATTTTGGTTCAAACTTGATCTCAATGTTTTATACATGATATCAAGTATCTAAGTATGGAAGATTGCCCATTGGTTCATTTCAGAAGAGGTTCAATTGGTCAGTTGCTCGAGAATTAAGAAATTGGGGAAAAAGTCAACTGTGCAGTGAAAAAGGTCAACTCCTGACTTTTTGGGTCAAATTCACGAAATTCAAGTTACATATGTTCAATGGACAAGATTTGATCAAGAAATTATGGAGGAATCAACAAAAATCAAGAATTGTACAAAGTTGCCATTTTTAGAAGGGTTTCCAAAAATGGCAAGTTTGGACCATTTGTCACTACACTTCAAGGCATTCTTTCTTCAAGATAAAAACTCCAAACTTCAGGCCCAAGTTGAGCCAATTAAATATCACATTCCAAGCTTCAAATCCATATAAAGAACTCTTCCATTGGATCAAAATTGAGAGAGTTATGATCAATCAAAGTGGGGGAAAATCAAGGCAAATTTCAAGTCATGGAAAGGCAAGTTCAGGCCTCCAGGCCATAATTTCATCAAACACTTGGTGTGCCAAATGTCAAGCTAATATTCTCCATCAAGGAGGCTTCAAATGAAAAACTTTCCAACACCAAAGTTGTTCCTTTCCATGCCCTCTACAATGTTCATGTTTATCATTTTTTCATTTGATCAAAGGATAAAGAATTATGATGGTCCAAACATGGGAGTCTCACTCTGAAATTTCCATAGGCCATGATGCCATGCATGCAACAAGTTGCCACGCCCATGAAGTCAGTTTGGATCCCTTGAGTTTCAAGCCATTTTCAAGTGAGTTAGAGGTCTTCTTTCATGTTGATTCAAACACCAAACTTGTTCTATGATGTCTCCTATTTCTAATGACACCAAAAACTCATCAAGCCATCCACCCTACATAAATAATTTCACCCTCAAACGTCCCTAGTTTCATTGAGGTTTTGCTTCCAAAATCAGAATGTTATGTCATGGTTGTTGTTGTTCATTTTGTTTTGCACGCATACAACAAACACTACACACTAGTCATACATTACTCCATTTGGACCAACACTATCTTACACTCATGCCATGCCATGCTATCATACACCAAAGAGGAAAATACCAAGCTTGGCTTGCAAGTTTCTGCAGCAACAACCTACATCATCACCCTTCATTCTAAAATCACTCTCAGCCATTCTAATCACCACCCTAGCTGCCATGAGCTTCTCCACACCATAACCAAACCTTTCTAACTCGTGGCCTAACTGACATGACTCAGTTAGTTAACTCAAACTCAGTTAACTAACTCAGTTAACTTGAGTCCCAACTGTCAACCACACCAGTTAGATTTTTAACTCAACCTATATAAACAAGCTTCAACAGATTTTGAGAGGAGATTCATCATTTTTCACACATTCACAAAACCTTACACTCTGAAACTCTCTCTCACGCATTGTTTCTCTCTGAACTTCTCCATTTGCTTCTTCAAACTTCATCATTCATCAACCTCAAGCAGCACAAAGCATTGAAGCTTGATTTCTTCTTCTATTTCACTGAACTTCTTCATCATTTTCACTGCAAGATCAACCTACATACACCTTTATTTGGTCAATTTTCTCAAGGATAAAGGAGCTCTCACCTCTGGTTTTCTGAAGATCCAAGAATCTCCAAGTTTCAGGTTCATTCATCCAACTTTTTCTCGCACGTTTCTTCATGATTTTAGCTTGAGATGTGTTGCTTTTAGCTCATTAGAAGCTCATAAACTCTGGCTAGTTGATAGAGCTTTTTAGAAGCCTAGATCCAAATCCTAGGGCAAACTTTCTCCTTTCGATTCTCTGAATATATGCATGATATGTTGATTCTAAGCCTGGATTCGTGATCTATGTGACTTCCTCTTTCGATTGGTGTATGGTTTGTTGATTTCTGGAAGCATGTGATAGTTGCAGTCGCCAGAGGTGGCCGGAGAAGATGACCGGAGGTCCTTCTCCGGCCGGTGAAGGGTTCAGCTAGGGTTTTGGTAGTTTTAAAACACAGCCGTACGATCCTTTTGATCCAACTCTTGAGAAAGTGCCAGCGAATTAATGACACACCCTCCCCCTCACGTGTTTGTTTCTCTCTCAGATTTGACTTTGACCTTTTCTGTGTGTGTGTGTACATGATTGTTGTGATGTGCCTTACATGTGGACCCTTAGATTAGTTTACTTTTCTTGGTTGATTGTTGCTGATTGATCATGTGGCTGTGATTGAAGTCAATCTTTGACTAGGTTCCACCATAATTCTCACGCACACACGCGCCTTTGGGCCTGGATCATTATTGTTTTCTGCACCTCTCATTTAAGCCCAAGCGCATTTTTAAACTACACAATTGCTATGTCTGCACCCCCAATCCTATTTTCTTTTCATTTTAAATTTCTTTTTCATGTTGTTTCCATTTTATTCTTTTAAAAATATCAAAATGCATTAAATAATTCTACAAAAATTCATATAGCATCATAATTCACTAAAATAATTTTCCATTATTTTTATTTCTGATTTTAATATTTCTTGCTCATATTTTCATATTTTTCTATTAATTTCTTTTTAAATGTTGTTCTTCATGATACTTGTGCATTCCACATTTATTTTTGCATAGTTCTAAAACCATTTTACATCCAATCTTTTTGCTATGATTAAATAATATCTTAAAGCATATAAATCATTTTTCTTTTATTTTTAGAATCATTTTTACATAGCATTTGAACCATATCTTGGTGCATTATTCATTGTTGACCTAATGTGACTTTGTTGCTTTGTTTGAGCATGCTCCTTCTTGAATTTTTGTGTGAGCTTTTGACATGTGTTTAGATTCTGACTTAGGTGCTTTTTGACCTAATTCCATAATTTTTTCAAGTCTCTTCCTATTTTTTCCTTGTTGATTGATTACATGTGCATTTATGTGCTTCATTGTATGCATATGCTATGGTTTTGTGTCATATTGCCTATGGTCTCTTGAGATGATTGATGTTATCTTTTGACACATGTTTATTTGAATATTATAGGTCATGTATGTCAAATTATAGGTCTTCCTTATTTCATCTTGACATGTTTTGCAATTGATGTTCATATTGCATTCATACTTAATTGTGCATCTACCACTTGTTCTTCTTTAACATAGCTTATGTGTATCTCATATTGGTATGTCATTCCCATTCATTCTTGTATGTCCCTCTATTGTATATAAACCATTTCATCTATTTTTGTTGACTCATAATGTCATATCATATGCATTACAATTACATGAACATTTGAAGCATGTTTCATTTTGTATGAACTTCAACTTGTGTTTTCTTCTTTCTAATCTCTAAAGTGACTTGTGTATGAATTAAACTTGTTCATTTGTGCATTCTCATGTCATCTTATAACATGTATGCTACTGATCCATGTTCATTTACATTCATAATTGCATTTCCCTCTCCTTTGTGACTTGTTTTAACATTGTGAATTCTTGTGTGATATTGTTCTACTTCTTCCCACTCCTTCTTCTTGAGTTTTATTCTCATGTTATGGATGGTAATTCATGGTTACTTAATGGAATTTATGAAGTGGTTTCCTACTGTTTGTGGTGTTTCATATTGCATCATTGCATGTTTTACATCTCTTAAATGTTCATGATGCATCTTTAGTGCATATCATTGCATTCTTTTGATGTTTGGTTGATTGTTTAGACATAGATTGATATAGTAAGTATTTGTAACCATTGGTAGATGTAAATAGGATTTGCTACTTCCCTAGGCCAGTACCACCCTTTAGTGATCTTTTCTTTTTAGGTTTAACCCTTGAGAAGTTTCCTAGAGTTTCCTTTAGAACACTAGGATTTATTTGCTTACATCTTTCAATTGTGCTTTCTTATTTCATTGTTGAACTAACCATTTTTTGTAGGGGCTAATGGTAAGTTGAGTGTGTGGATATGCTTCCACACACACCTTCTTCCTTCATCTTTTAAAGCTTTCTCTTTTGTGTTTGTGATAAGCATCTTATGATTTCTTTGTTCAATCTCTTTCATCCCATTTGAGTACTTAACTTAGCTTCAATCTTTGAAGTAAGTTAGAACTCATTCTTCTTCTCTTTTCTTTTAGAGGTAGGTTTCTAAACCACACTTAACCGTTAGGAATATCCATGTATGATAACTTTTGGGTTTGAGTCTTAGTCTCCCTTATTAGATTTTACCTTTCTCAACCTTTGAGTCTCTCTTCTTCTCATCTCCAAACAAAAGTAAAAAACACTTAATAAAGGATTAACGCGTATTATATGTGAGCCTAGAACATGGGAAATGGAAGAAGGGGAGTTTCTCTCCGCCTTTCTAGAGTGTTTAGCATACGTCCTGTTAGGACGACCATGCAACACATTCGATCCTATATCATAGACTTGAATGCAATACGTGTTACTAACACAAAAATAATCAAAACACTTCTTCTTAAAAGACAAAAACAAACAAACAAATTCTCTTCTCATCTCATTCACTCCTTTCTTAAGGACTCGTCATGTCCGTTCTACCGCAAACAGGTAACGCCTAAGTCTCCATACAGCGAGCTGCAACACCTAACTGCTGGAACGTGCACTCTGACGTCTCCATTAAAAAACACAAACAAAGCAACCCTTGTTGAGGGGAACTACGTCGCTCTGATTCTCATGTTCCCGATGAGATACGTAGGCAGTGTGGTAGGGCCCATTCGAGCACTTCTTTTATTTTCCCTACATTTGTTCTCGTTCTCTTTCCTTTCCTTTTCCAGCATCTTTTCTATCACCCTTTGAGCAGTACTTCAAGCGTGGATCCCGTCGAGTACGACAGACGTGAAGGGGTGCGATAACCTTCCCTTCACGTAACCGACTCCCTTACCCTTTCTCTTTGGTTCGCGAGACCTTGTTCTTTCCTTCCCCTCAGGTTTATGCAGTGTTTCCCTTCCCTCTCTTGGGATAAATATATATTGCTGGTGACTCTGTTTCCGTGTCACTTTCGCGTTTGTACTTGGATGAAAATCCCGGGAGCGACACCATCAAATGGCATCTCCCCAGGAAAATTCAGCGAGATGTTTGAGGAAAACCGCTACACATAGCGTCCCTTGTCAATAAAGTTTATTGATGAAAGAAACTTAGACCAGTTCCTTGGTTAGAAACTAGGATCGAGGGGAAGTTTATATCAGAAACTTAGAACAGTTTCTTGGTTAGAAACCAGGATCGAGGGGAAGTTTATATCAGAAACTGAGACCAGTTCCTTGGTAAGAAACCAGGATCGAGGGGAAGTTTATATCAGAAACTGAGACCAGTTCCTTGGTAGTAAACCAGGATCGAGGGGAAGTTTATTTCAGAAACTGAGACCAGTTCCTTGGCTGAAGATCAGGATCGAGGGGAAGTTTTTACCTTTTCTAAGCATCATTGCTTAACAAAAGAAGAAGGATGCGTGAACTACCATTCATAACCACCATCAAAATTTCGGGTATTCCGATATTTAATCCTTTTACACCCCGAATGTCCGAATACCTTCGCCATTCACACCTTCAGGTCCAAGAAGATTAAATAGGGGCATCTGTCATACCCCAAATTTTGATCACTAAGATTTCCCATCATTGGGCAAATCATCATCACAATATGGATGGGCCATCATACCTCATTAGTCTCCCCAAAGATGGGTGAGCATCCACTATAATCAGACTTAGGGTTTCAAGCCCTCATTGAGCCTTAGACAAAGGATCAATCAAGGAATGACATGATCTTCAACTTGTCTAACCTCTCAAATATCCACAATGGATCAAGAGGACTCCCACAGCAAGAATCAAGCACAATGTTGCAGCATTCCAGGTGGATTAAGCCTTAAGATCGCCAGTGTCACCAAATTAGGGTTTGGTCGACCAGGGCCTCCAGATGGAAATTTTCCTATGGGCATGAGCCAATGCTTCAAAGCATAACCTAATATGCTCCATGGAACCTCATGGACCCAATCATCAAGTCAATTTTGACCTTAAGGAATGCATTCATCAAAAATCAGGAATTAGGGTTTTGACCTAATTCACCCCCAAGTTGACTTTTGGGACAAATCATGAGCCAAGACCTCAAGAGAGGATTTGAGGGTCTCTAATAAACCACATTGATCCATTTCCAACAATGGATTGATCCAAGAAGCTTGGTTCCCAAGTTTCAGGTTCATCAGAACCACAGTTAGGGTTTCGCAGAAAAAGTCAATTGTACCTTTGACTTTTGACCAGGACATACTCACAAACCCTAGGACATGATTCAATACACCCTATAACACCTATGAAATCAATCCATCAAGTTTGATTTAGGTCAAGGACTTGATTTCATAGAGGATCGCACAGTTTGGAATTCATCTGATAAAAAGTCAACTGTGCCCAAAAGTCAAAGTTTGACTTTTTGATTTTTTTGGTCAATTATGGTTCCTTAACCCTAAAATGATGTTATGAAACAGTGTGGCTAGGGTACCAACTTTGGAGGATCATAATTCCTAAACCACAAGGCCATTTTTCCCCATTCAAAGCTGAATTTGTAGTTCTCATGGCCCTCTACAAAAGCTTTAAACACAACTCATTCCAATTCCTCATGGATTTTAAGTTATGGAATTATCAAAATCACAAAAAGTGAAAATGTCACTTTCTTCCAACACTTAGTGAAATTTTCGCTAAG
Source organism: Lathyrus tuberosus (assembly GCA_022829125.1). NCBI lineage: Eukaryota > Viridiplantae > Streptophyta > Magnoliopsida > Fabales > Fabaceae > Lathyrus > Lathyrus tuberosus. Next base: position 5,156,365 of record JALAZF010000196.1, on the reverse strand, counting down.
TCAGAATCTGTCTTACTTTTTTCAAAATGTAGGGGCATTTTTCACTTGGATACAAAAAGTATCAAAACCAATTATGATCAAACAGTTATTGTATCATATGAGGGCTTTCCAAAATGGCCAAGAACTCCATCAAATTCCACTTGGTCCATGAGATATGACCATACCAATATGCCTTGCTGCAAACTGTCATGGCAAGGCAGATTTGGGAGTTTTGCTCGATTTGCTCAAATTTTGCAAAAGGCAAGTAAATCTATCCATCTGAACACCTCAAGGAGGGACCAAGGAGGGACAAACCCTGATCCATAAGCCTCTCAAGTCTTTGGAACCAAAAGTAGCATGCCAAACCTAGAAATGCCTAAAAGAGGGACAAGACTCCAATTTTGGTTTGGAGCATTTAATGGATGCACCAAGGTGGCATGGACTGAGCCATTTCCAACTGAATTCAGTCAAGACTTATCCAAGACCAAGGGAACTAGCAGCCTGTGCCCTAACCTCTAGTCAATGGCTAGAGGAGACTTGGATTCTCATTGATCAACATTGGCCAAACCTCTACTGCAGTTGCCATTCACTATTGCAGCCAAAACAAACCTGCTCTACTATAAATAGAGCTCAATTGTGTTCAGTTTGAGTACACCAAAGCACTACAACACTTGCTTTCCTTAAAATATCTTTCTCTAGGCAAAAATACCTTCTTTAGCAAGGTACCTTTGATTTTTTGAGTTAGAGAGCAATTCCACCACAGCTCATTATCCAAACACATCCAATATGTCATATCTAAGCTGTCCAAACTCTCACAAGTGACCTGTAACACCAAAATCACAAAGTCACCTCTCAAAACCTCAAAATAGGACTTTTGTGCATTTTTCAAGCCATGTCTTGATTCAGTCACTTTCCAAACCAGATAAAACCTCAAACACGCTCCAAATATCATCCTTGAACTGTCCCAAATGGTTCCCCCCATCTGGAACACCATTTGAGAGAGTTGCTATTTTGGCCACTTTTGCCCCTTTTGCAAGAAAGAGCTCAAACCTGTTCCTGAGGTTTCCAGTTAATTCCAACCATCCTAAAAGCTTCTAAGGGATCATTTGAGGTTGTTCAAAGCATTAAATCATTTCTGGAACAAAGCCCTTAGCAGATTACACAAAAGCTCCAAAAAGAGGTAAGCATCACAACTTGGATTCTTTGAATCATGCTTTCTTTTGATGTCCACTGATCATGCATCTCTTATACATGTTATATGTGTTGTGTTTGCACCAATTTATCATGTAACTCATGCTTGTACCAAGAGATGGCACATAAAATGAAAATCATGGCCTATTTTAAAACCACTATCGGGTTTTTCAATAGGAGCATGATCTAAAAAAACACCACCACCATTGGATTCCTTGTGAAATTCTAGGCAGGATAGACCTAAATTTTGTCCCAATCTATGGAGAAATGAGAAAGTTATGGCCTTCACGTTTTCAACCAAAATCTTGCCTTGCCTTGCCTTGGGTCAGGCCAAAAACAAGGCAAACCTTGTATATTTGTGGTTGTATTTCAATCAACGGGTGTATCACCACCCCAGTGGTAAGGCGCGCGCCCTATACACAAGAGGTCTGAGGTTCGAATCCCCCTCGCCCCAGATCCTCTTTTTGCTCTTTTTTTACCACTTTTTCATATTTTTATTATTTTTCTTATTATTTTTAATGATTTAAAAAATTAATAACTCCCTCAATTTTAATTATTTTTTATTGGTTCTTTTTACAAAAAATCACAAAAATGTTGAAATATTTTATTCCACAAAAAAATCAAATTTATATTAGTTATTTAATATAATTAGTATTTTTGTGAATAAATTCCTTTTTAATTGTTTTTAAACATTTAAAAGTGAATATTTACTTTGAAAATCAAAACCAAATAAGTTTAATTCATCTTGTGATTAAAACCTCATTTTTTCAAACCTTAAACAAAAATCACAAGTGGTTTATTCAAACTTATTTGGTATTTCTATCATTTTATTTGATTTTCTTTAAATATTTACTTTAAAAGGAAAACAAAATTAGGGTTTCTTTGATTTTCACCCTCGCAAATCATTTTCAAACATTCATGGGCCTCTATTAGAGTGTAAGACCCATCCCCATTGTAAATACACCACTTTTTGGGCCTCAGTCATTGTATAAGTCCCACTGTATTTTCAAAAACGACGGCGCGATCGTCGCCTTTTTTGGCAAAATCACCTTGGGCCACTCCTTGAGCTGTAAGCCCCACCACTTGTACAAAAATAAATCATTGGGCCTCTAATAGAGTGTAAGACCCAACCCTTTTTTTAACCAAAACGTTTTGGGCCTCAATGTATTGTATAAGACCCAATATGTTAAAGAAATCTCGGCGCGATCGCCAATTCAAAAAATAAATCATCTGGGCCTACCCTCGTGTTATAAGCCCCATTCTTTTTCTTTAAACACCTTTGGGCCTCTTGAGAGAGTGTAAGACCCATCCCTTTATACAGAAAACCTTTTTGGGCCTCAGTCACTTGTATAAGTCCCTGTACAATTTCAAACAACAGTGCAATCACTGATAAAACCTTGGGCCTCTCCTTGAGCTGTAAGCCCCAACAATCTTTTCAAAGTACTTTCTTCTTTGATTTTGAATATAATATTATTATTAAAGCTTTCTTTGTTGAACAACTAACCAAACAGCATGGAAGCTCTACAACCGAGTAAGTGTTTACCCGCTTTAATATATATATATATATATATATATATAACTGTATTGTGGGGCTGCTCACTGTAAGTCTTCTTTCACAAACTTTTATATACTTGTCAAATATCAACTGTGTAATACTAGTATAGTTATTTAGAGTTTTTCCCGGCAACTACGTCTAGAACTAGGTAAAGCCCTGTTGGTCACTGTTCTGGACCGGGCAGGGCTTCCTGCCCTTAAGGATCAGGCCCAATCCAGTATAGTTGTCGAACAGGCCCAATAGGCATAATATAGCCGTTGGGCACAACATAGTCGTTGGGCACAATATAGCCGTTGGGCGTATCCCCTTCACGCGCAGAGCAGTTCACGCGACCAACTACCTCCCCGAATATCACAGAAACAGTTAGAAAGACCACGCGCCTTGCCCTCCATCTGGCAATCCCTCATTGGTAGATCAGGCGCTTTGCTCGCCAGAAATCCACCTATAAATACCCCCTCGCTTGAGAGGGACAGGTATCAAATATCATATACTTGATTTCTCTTACTTGCTTTTTCCCCTTTTTGACCAAACACTTACTTTGGCATCAGAGTACCTTGCAGATACCTCCAACCCTTTTTCCTCACCTACGAGCATCAACTCTTGCCCTACACGAAGGCCGCGACGATCTCCTTCTGGTCCTCTCCGATCAGTGGCGCCGTTTGTGGGAATCCAACTTCCCCGTCTTTAACCAAGATTCTCTGTCGCTCAACAAATACCAAAGCTTCATCTTTTCAAATCTCAGATCGACATGGCTTTCATCAAGAACGATGTTCACCAAGACTCTGTGGCCCCTGCGGCCAACAATAACAACGACCATGCTTTCGTCGGGCATATCCCGCAGGAAAGTGACCGAAGAGACGAAAGGCCTGCTTCCCCAAAACCCGACGAACCAAAGCCACGAACACCAGCCGTGGAGCTCACCTTCGAGCCCATTCTGGTTCCCCAGGATGCTGATCCGAGCACCGCAGCACTCATCACTTCTCTTAACAACTCGAACCTCCTGATCCTCCAGCATGGGGAGAAGCTCAATGCCCTCGAGCATATCCTTCAGGAACGCCTCGCTTCAGAAAAACTGGCGAGCCTTTCCCCGCATCCACGGACTCCCTCGAAGCGAAGACGCGACAGCCTCTCCCTGGAGAGGAGACGTTCAAGATCGAGGGACCCTACACCCGATCTAGTACGACGACGCCATCAGTCTCCCCCGCGAAGATCCAGACACTCCCCGATTTCCAAGAGGTCGCGCCACGCGGATAAGTACGACCACCGACACACCCGCTGACGCTCTACTCGACGAAGTCGAAACCGCGGTCACAGCCGTTCCCGTTCGCTCTCTCCTAGTTCCAGCAGTGACGATGACATTCACAGTCCGTTCACCAGAGACATCCTCAACACTCGAATTCCCCGCGGATTGGAGAAACCACCCACGTTGACAACCTACGACGGGACGTCTGATCCCCGCGAGCATATCGAAGATATAGAAGCTATGCTTCAATATCACGGTGTCTCCGGGGCTATCATATGCAAGATGTTCCCCATTGTTGCACCCCAAAATTTGCCCTTCTTACCTTTTTACTAACTGGCTTATGTTTCATTTCATTTTTTGCATTATCATGTATGCATATCATTAGCATGGGGTCAAGGTGCTTGAGGCAGTTCAGAGAAGTCTTATCTGGTCTACTTCATTATCAAGAGTTCACAGCTTATTTCAGGCATTTTTAATATTTTCGTATTTTCATTCATCTGACTGTATTTCCACTCTGCATCATCTAAATAGCATAAAATAGTGTTTTTCATCTCGCATACTGCCTAAAATATTGGTCGGAATAATTTCTCGGAAATTTACAGACAGAGTGGTCAAATTGAGTTTCAGCGGTGCTCAAAATCAGGGGACAGAAAATTTTAAAATCGAACTTGCAGACGTCAATCATATTATTCTACGGTTCGCGTGTTCGTTTTAATTTTTCGTCATATTTTGACCAATTTGAGCATTTTTACGGATCAAAATTTATTTTAAAATCTGACCAAATGCTGTATTTTTTCGAGTCATATATTTCGTACTAATCATTTTAGTGTACTCGGTTTGTTTTTTCCGATTATTTAGGCGTCCGATTTTTATTTATTTGGGGTCCGTTTATATTACCTTTTTTTAACTAATATTATTTAGAATAAATAATTATAATAACGAGCATTGTATTTTAATTTTATTTTAAATATTTATTTTTTATTTTTAATTTAAATAATGTTTAATAGGCTAATTAGTATTTTATTTTTTTAATAGTCATTTTTTATTTTAAATTTTACTAATTTTAAGAATAAATAAGTAGTGATTAGCATTTTATTTTAATTTTATCTTAAATTTCTATTTTTATAAATAAGTAAGTTTAGTTTTTATTTCAGATTTATTAAATTATTTAAATTTTATTTAACTTTTAATATTATTAAACTTGGGCCTCAAATTGGGTATTAGGGACATTATTGGCAACTAAAAGTTAACCCTAATTTGGTCCTTATATATTATTGTTACTGTTAAAAAAAGAAGGGGAGACCGGAAGACGAAAAAGAAAAAGAAAAAGACCGGAAAAAAGAGGAATTGAGGGAGACGGAGAGGGGGGACACAAAAAAGACCAAACGGCGGATCTAACTTATCCAGTCTTCATCGTACAATTAAGGTAGACTCTTTTCTTGGTTTATACTAAATTATATTATTCTCTTGGTCACATACACTTCCGATTCGCCATCGTATATGCATAGCTTTTTTACTGGTTTGTCTTGTTTTGCTTAAATGTGGCCTTAACTTACTAATATATGTATAACTAACACATATTATAATATAATATGTATATAACATGATTGTCTCAAGAATCGTAATACATATAGTTGGTTTCTTTACATAATCATAATATAACATTTTTTTTATATATATATTCATATTGTTTTAATACATATATTTTATATTCTATATAGTTAATTGTTTTTTTAGAAATTTTGGATCGAATCGTGTCGATACGCTGTTTGCATATTTGTGCTTGGTGCGTGACATTTATTTTGATTCGATCCGGTTGCGATGATCACATTTTTGCGTTAGCAACCTTGTTGAGGGTTTTTTTTTTCAAAGTTAAATTTCTCTTTTTTTGAGTTGCCTTTTTTGTTATATTTAGATCCGTACAATTCGGATCCGGTTGCGATGACCGCGTTTTCGCGATAGCAACATTGTTGAGGTTTTTCTTTTCAAAGTTAAATTTCTCTTTTTTTTTTTAGTTGCCTTTTTTGTTATATTTAGATCCGTACAATTCGGATCCGGTTGCGATGACCGCGTTTTCGCGATAGCAACATTGTTGAGGTTTTTCTTTTCAAAGTTAAATTTCTCTTTTTTTTTTTTTTTGAGTTGCCTTTTTTGTTATATTTAGATCCATACAATTCGGATCCGGTTGCGATGACCGCGTTTTCGCGATAGCAGTATTATTGAGGTTTTTTATCAAAGTTAAATTTCTCTTTTTTTGAGTCGCCTTTTTTTGTTATATTTAGATCTGTGCATTTCGGATCCGGTTGCGATGACCGCGTTTTCGCGATAGCAAAGTTGTTGAGGTTTTTTTTATTATTTCCTTTTTTTAATATTATTTGAATAATTTCCTTTTGAATTTAATTCGTGCACCATTTTTACCATTTTATAAAATTTTCACAAGTTTTATTTTTATTTTTTTTTATCATCTAAACCAATTGTTTAATTCAACTCCTTTTTTTGCATCACACATTTCATGCATACCCTAAATTGTCTTTGATTTCTGAATTCATGTTTGGATTATGATTACTATTGTTTGCCATAGTTTGATTTTCACTTGCCTTGATATTATTTGTATCCGTTTCTCACTAACCTTTTATGCAGGATCAAGGTAAGTTCCTTAAGGGTATGGATAGGTATCCATGGTTACCCTTACCTTTTCCTTCCCTCATATTCTTCCTCTAGGATTTAGGTTGCCTTCAAACCTCACTAACCGTAGGTCACCCATGCATGATAACTTTAGGATTCTTAGTTCCCTTTAGAGTTACCCTTGTGTCTTCTCTCTTCTTATCTCGAATCTCTTTAAAACACTTAATAATGATAAGGTGTATTGCGCACGAGCCTTAAGTATGGGGAATGAGAAATGAGGGGCTTCCTCTCATCTTTCTAGAGTGCTTAGCGAGCGTCCTGTCTTGGGACGATGCGTTAAGTATTCTCCCCTGTGCCCTAGACTTTGGTGCAATGCAGCTTAGGAACTAACTTAAGCCACTTCTGTCCTAAAAAATACAAACCAACTTCAAACTCTTTTGTCCTTCGGGACCTTCAACTTAAAGGCTATTTTCAAAAAGGGCACGTTACCCTCCGTCTGAGACGCAAACAGGCATCGACCCTAACTGCCGGACGCGAGCTTAACGTCGCTCATAAAAAACACAAAAAGAACTTGGTCCGAACTACGTTGACTCTGAGTCCCCCATTGCACAAGGGGGGTACGTAGGCCTAGGACGTTGACGTCCTACCGAGTCCGTCTTTGTCTTCCCCTCTCCGTTTTAGTACAGCCCTAGATGATAGTATAACTCACCCTTAGAATAGATAACAAGCGTGGATCCCATCGAGTACGATGGACGCGTGGGGTGCTAGCACCTTCCCCTCGCGTAACCGACTCCCGAACCCAGGTTATGGTTGCGATGACCATTCCTTTCCCTCTTCCTAAGGTTTATGCGGTGTTCCCTTTCCCTCTCTTGGGATAAATTTACACGGCTGAAGACTCTGTTTTTCCGCGCCACTCTCGCGTTTGTACCTGGATGAAAATCCCGGGGAGCGACACCCATCACCTTGAGAAAGGGAGCAATGACGTGGTTTAAACGACTTCCTCGCGGATCCATCTCTTCGTGGAGGGAGTTGAAAAGCCAGTTTACCCGACATTTCACAGCTTCCCAACGACGCCCTAAGTCGGAGGCTACGCTGGAGGCCATTATACAAGGCAGGGATGAATCCCTGTGGGCATACATTGAAAAATTCAACAAAGAAGCGGTGGAAGTCCGAACAACGGATCACATGAAGAAGTACCTCCTCGAAAAGGGACTCCGGCCCAAAAGCGACTTCCGTAAGGCAGTAGGGATCGAAGCTCCTCGGACACTGACAGAACTTCTTCGTAAAGCTGAGGACTACATCCGTTACGAGGAAAAAGAAGCTGTATTCCATGCCCGGGACTTAAGAGATCGCGAAGCACCCCGGGCATCAAAAAAAGATGAGCCAGAATCATCCCGACAAGGGAAAGAGAAAAGGCGCGATGAGCGTCCTCGCGAAAGCAAAGGGCCAGCTGGCCGGTTTACGGAGTACACCGTACCCACAACCTCGCGAGAGCGAATTCTCTCTGACTGCATCAACACAGAATTTAAACAAGGGGGTGTCATGTTCCCTAAACTGACCACGTCTAAAGGAAACGTCGACAAAAGCAAATACAGTCATTTTCATCGTAGTCACGACCACGTGACAGAAGATTGCGTGCACCTTAAGGAGGCAATAGAGATCCTCGTCAAAGAGGGTCACCTGAAGCAATACGTGAAGAAGGGAGAGTCCTCCCGACGAGACACGTTCGATCCGAAGAAAGAGGCAGAATCAGCCCAATCCAGTCCTCCCCCGCAGGTCGCAATGGCCATCAGCCGACCAGAGGACTTCTTCGTTCCTGACCACCTCGACCAGACTTCCCAGGAATTCATCCACAACACCTGGGAAACATTTCCTATGGCCATGGTTATCTCATGTGGGGGGTACCACGAGCTTACAATAGGGTCCATCAAACGAAAGTTTGAACAGCTGATAGACAGTAGCCCCGAGCAGTTGTACACGATCGAAAAGGGTAAAGGGCGTTCGCAGCCGATCACGTTTTATTAAGAAGAACTTCCTGGAGGATCACCAAACTCCCATATACCTCTGATGATCAGGGACAAATTATCCTCTACCGATGTTTGGAGAATCCTAGTCGACCAGGGCAGTTCCTTGGACATCATGTATTCCAACCTGTTCCGCGCATTGAAACTGAATAAGTCCAACCTCTCACCATACGTGGGATCGGATCTCCAAGGATTCAACGGGGCCACAGCCCGACCTTGGGGTTACGTGGAGATACCAGTCACCTTTGGTGAGGAAGAGGCATCTCAGACAATCAAAATGCAGTTCCTGGTCATTGATTGCCCGTCGCTTTATCAGTGTATCCTCGGCAGGCCAGCTCTTGCCGAACTCATTGTTGTCCCTTCTACGGTCCACCTCAAGCTCAAGTATTATACCGAGAAAGGACACGTCGCAACTCTGCATGGCGACATCGAGGATGCTCGCAGATGCTTTGAGGCCGCAACAAAAGGAAGAACCAGATCGCGACGACGGCAAAGTCGGCAAAGCGCACTAGAGAGGACGAGGTTCCAACTGAAGATGGCCAGCCAGAGAAAAAGCCCACGCTTCCCGTGTATACCATCGACCTCGACAGCAGGCTTCCTGAAGATGGAAATGAAGATCGTGACGAAGACAAAAAGCCAGGAGTGACAAGCTCCCCATCTCCTGCCCTTCTGCGGCCAGTTCCAGATGGGGAATTCGAGATCATCACCTTCAGCAATAACCCCAACAGGGGAGTGAAGATAGGCGCTGGTCTCCCCGAAGAGGTAAAGAATAAGTTGAAGAAATGCCTTGACGACAACGTCGACCTGTTCGCCTGGAGTGCGGCGGATATGCCCGACCTTGATCCAGAAACTGCATGTCACCACTTGACAATCAATCCAGCTGCTCACGCCATTGCCCAACGGAGAAGAAAGCAATCCGAGGAAAAGGCACAGGCTGCCGAAAAACTTGTACAAGACCTCTTAGAGGCAAAATTTATTTCCGAGGCCAGGTATACGACCTGGCTCTCAAACATTGTACTTGTAAAGAAAAGTAATGGAAAATGGCGCATGTGCATTGACTACACTGATCTCAACCGGGCTTGCCCGAAAGACGCTTATCCGCTACCGAGCATAGATAAACTTGTAGATAATTCCGCAGGTTTCAAGCTCTTGTCCTTCATGGACGCTTACTCGGGATACAACCAAATCCCAATGGCAGACGAGGACAAGAGGTACACGGCATTCATGACCTCCTCGGGGAACTATTACTATAATGTAATGCCCTTTGGACTAAAGAATGTCGGGGCCACATACCAGCGCATGATGAATAAAGTCTTCCGATCAGAAATCGGGGACATGCTCGAAGTATATATGGATGATATAATCGTAAAATCCCAAGAGGAATCCGACCATACCACCCACTTACGAAAGGTGTTCAACCAAGCTCGAAAATGTAAAATGCGTTTCAATCCAGAAAAATGCACCTTCGGCGTACTAGCAGGAAAATTCCTCGGGTTTTACCTCACCGAAAGAGGAATAGAAGCAAACCCAGATAAATGTCGAGCACTCGTGGAGTTCCCCACTCTGTGGTCAAAGAAGGCGATACAGACACTCAACGGGATACTCGCGTCCCTTGCCCGCTTCGTGAGCAAATCCGCCCACCACGCCCTGACCTTCTTCAAATTACTCCGGAAGGAAGCAAATTTCGAGTGGACGGACGAATGCGAGCAGGCCCTTGCCCATTTCAAACAAGCTTTTTCCGAGCCACCAGTATTGTCCCGACCGGACCGCGGGGAAACCATATACCTGTACCTCTCCATGGCCAACGAGGCAGTAAGTGCAGCACTTATTCGCGAGACGACCGACGGGCAGAAACCCATCTATTTCACCAGTAAAGCCCTACAAGGACCCAAAGTCAGTACACGCAAATAGAGAGAGTGGCCCTTGCTCTCATAATTGCCGCGAGGAGGCTCAGATATTACTTCCTGGCGCACATTATCGTCGTCAGAACCGACCAGCCTATTAGGCAACTGTTAAACCGATCAAATATGGCGGGCAGGATGCTAAAATGGTCCCTTGAATTGGCCGAGTTCGACATTCACTACAAAGGGAGGAAAGCCCTTAAGGCACAGGTCCTGGCCGACTTCGTGGCAGAAATGACTCCGGAACCATCCCCTCCATGAGGGACATAGAAGTGGATCATTTACGTGGATGGCGCATCAAGCCCCTCAGGCAGCGGAGCAGGAATTATCCTCGAGAACAAGGAAGGGACCCTGATCGAAGTATCCCTGGTCCTCTCCTTCAAAACATCCAACAATCAAGCCGAGTATGAAGCCTTCCTCGCAGGATTACGACTGGCCAAAGACGTCGGCGCGAGAGAAATAAAAATTTGCACTGATTCCCAGCTCGTAGCGTCCCAAGTACGGGGAGAGTTCCAAGCAAAGAACGACCAACTAGCCGAATATTTGGCGATGGTAAAAGAAAAAATAGCGGAGTTTGAAGCATGGGAAGTTCAGCACGTCCCGCACGAGCAAAACACCCGAGCAGACATCCTCTCTAAACTAGCCAGCACCATGAAAAAAGGTGGGAACAAATCCATCATACAAGAAATGCTGGCCCGCCCGAGCATTGTAAAACCCGACCTGCTAGATGTTAACGTCATCAGAGATCCCAGTTGTTGGATGACCCCGGTATACAATTATCTCACCAAGGGGGAACTCCCCGAGGACAGTAAGGAGGCCAGCGTAACTAAGTGACGAGCATGTTCGTACGTACTGGTCGAGGACAAATTATATCGACAAGGATTTTCCATTCCCGTGTTGAAATGTGTCGACGAAGCCCAGGTCCCCGAAATCTTACAAGAGATCCACGAGGGCATCAACGCTCAACACCTAGGGGGAAGGTCCCTAGCTCGAAAAGCTTTGCGTGCAGGATATTACTGGCCAACCATGCAACACGATGCCAAAGAACATGTACAAAAATGTGACCGTTGCCAACGCCACGGGGACATGCATTTGGCACTACGTCTAGAACTAGGTAAAGCCCTGTTGGTCACTGTTCTGGACCGGGCAGGGCTTCCTGCCCTTAAGGATCAGGCCCAATCCAGTATAGTTGTCGAACAGGCCCAATAGGCACAATATAGCCGTTGGGCACAACATAGTCGTTGCGCACAATATAGTCGTTGGGCGTGTCCCCTTCACGCGCAGAGCAGTTCACGCGACCAACTACCTCCCCGAATATCACGGAAATAGTTAGAAAGGCCACGCGCCTTGCCTTCCATCTGGCAATCCCTCATTGGTAGATCAGGCGCTTTGCTCGCCAGAAATCCACCTATAAATACCCCCTCGCTTGAGAGGGGCAGGTATCAAATATCATATACTTGATTTCTCTTACTTGCTTTTTCCCCTTTTTGACCAAAACTTACTTTGGCATCGGAGTACCTTGCAGGTACCTCCACCCCTTTTTCCTCACCTACGAGCATCAACTCTTGCCCTACACGAAGGCCGCGACGATCTCCTTCTGGTCCTCTCCTATCAGTCACTCTTAACTACAAACAAAACTAGATCCCCATAGGATTACCAGACACAGTCTTCCCTCCTCTTGGGGTTAAACAATATGGAGACGTGAAAGGCAGCATTCTCGGTGAACCCTTTCTCAGACTGTCACTCTTAGAAATCTTCAAAGAAACTTTAACTCCCCAGAGATGATCTTTTCTCCGTGAATGGCATCTCTTGAGTTTCTTCCAAATTCTTGGACTTTCCTGGCTTGATCTATTCTCGGTGAATGGCATGTCTTGAACTTCTCGGGGTTTGGGGACCCACAGACTTCTTAAAAGCATCCCTGCCTCCTCTTGGGCGTTGTACAAGGACCCTTTGACTTCTTAAAAGTTTGCATGCCTTCTCTTGGGCTTAGTACAAGGACCCAGAGATCTCTACAGGTATAGGAACAGAACCTAGTCATCAATTTGCTAGAGTTGTCTTTCTTAGTCAAGTGTCAGACCTATTAATGGGTTGACCTTCATCCCTTAACATACCAGCCTTCTCTTGGGCATCATACAAAGATCATTTCACTACCTGAGAATCGATTTCTCAAAATACTAGTAGACTTGGACAGTCTCAATACCCTTTGGATTTTTCATTTCCTTAAAGAAAAGGAAGTAACCCTGATCCTCTGATCAATCCCAAAGCACAACAATACCTTTAATCGTTCCCTTCATAAGAACTGATTTTCTCTTTTATCCAACATACTAGACCTGTCACTAAACTGAAACAATCACCAGCACAATAGCCTCCTCTTGGGCTTTGTACAATGATTCTCTCCAGCGGAGCTAACCTTTTCACACTCTCTTGTTGAGTATAAAAGACTCTCTTGTTGGGTCAAACCTGTTTAGCCTCCATCTCGGGCTTCGTGCGAGATAAAAAAATCAATCTCTTGTTGAGTATAAAAGACTCTCTTATTGATTCACTTCCCTCCCAGCCTCCATCTTGGGCTTCGTACGAGATACAAAATCACTCTCTTGTTGAGTATAAAAGACCCTCATGTGGAGTCAAAACCTTTTAGCCTCCGTCTTGGGCTTCGTACAAGACACATATAAAATCACTCTCTTGTTGAGTCAGTCACTTGTTAGCACTCTCGTGTTGAGTCAATCCCTTTTAGCCTCTCTCTCGGGCTTCGTACGAGACACATAAAAACACCCTCTTGTTGGGTCAATAGCCTCCTCTTAGGCTTTGAATAAGAAAACCCCAGTTGAGTCAATCAACCTTTTAGCATCAAAATCTGTGCCTTGCTCACATGATACAAACATCAACAACTCCTTTTCCTTCATCTAATTGCTGTAAGCGGCAAGCCTCTGGATTATTTACATCCACGCCACTGTCCCTCTTTTAGCATGAGAAATTCCTAAGGAAAGATGACATTGCTCTAAACTGAGTTAAAAGTCTTCTCCTTCAGGTTAAAAATCCCCTATAAAGGAAATTATGGCATTGTTGGATTCACATATCCCAGTTAAAGTAATTCTCCTTTATAATCAGTCACCCAACAGTTGTGACAAACAGACCAAATTTCCCCCTTTAGAGATGACAAATTCTCTCTAAAGTCAAAACCCTTTAGCTTCACATCTTGGGCTTCGAACAAGATACAAATAGACCCTCCAGCTTCACATCTTGGGCTTTGAACAAGATACAAACTACATTTAGCTTCACGTCTTGGGCTTTGAACAAGACACCAAAATAACCTTTTTTCCTCCCATAGAATAGGAGGAACTACGATCGCTCTGATTTCCCGATTTCGTTAAACGGGAATACCTAGGCATAAGATTGGAAAAATCTTAGCGAGCATACTAATCCAAAACCCAAAACCCAGTATCTCCACTAAATCAACCCAAAAGCATCAAATCTAAACTCATTAACATCTTACTTCACAAATAGTCCAGGCACTCTATTTTTTAACAAAATAACCTAAGAGAGACCCACAATCTTAATAGCATCTGTAAACCAATCGTCACCTATTTAAACTCAGTATGCAAGCAGGGTTAATTGGAGACATCTATTTCCCTTTCTTAATCAGCTTAACAGGATAAAAAATGAATCAAACTGTAGTACCCCAAAGCGATAGTGCTTCGCAACCACGCAAAAATTTGCGCTACAGTACTCCAAACTTATTTAGTGGAACGCAATAAATCGGTGAGAGGAGCGGCGAGTGAGGTGTAATGACGAACAAAACGTCGATAAAATCCGGTGAGGCCTAAAAAGCCCCTGAGAGACGTGAGAGAGCGTGGCTTTGGCTAGTCAATGATTGCTTGAATTTTTGTCGGATATGGGGTTACACCTTCACTTGAGATAATATGACCTAAATAATCAACACTTGAAACAACAAAAACACACTTGGAGAGTTTGGCATATAAATGGTTAGACAATAGTAATTCTAAAATCAGTTGTAAATGATGTGCATGTTCAGTAAGGCAAGAACTGTAAATTAGAATATCATAAAAAAAGACTAAGACAAACTGATGTAGATACGGGCGTAGCAAGTCATTCATCGCAGATTGAAACGAACTAGGAGCATTAGTTAGACCAAATGGCATAACTAAGAACTCATAGTGTCCATCAAATGTCTGAAATGCAGTTTTATGTGTGTCTTCTGGTGTCACTCTGATCTGGTGGTACCCAGATCGCAAATAAATCTTAGAGAAAATAGTAGCAGAACCCAATTCATCAAAAAGTTCATCAATTGTCGGGATGGGAAAACGGTCACGAACTGTCACTACGTTTAAGGCACGATAGTCCACACAGAATCGCCATGATCCATCTTTTTTTCAAACCAGCAATACGGGTGAGGAGTATGGGCCGTTGCTAGGTTTAATGATGCCCTCCTTAAGCATGTCATGAATGATAGTTGTCATGGCATCTTTCTGTGAATACGGATAGCGATATGGCTTCAAATTGATTGGGGCAGTGTTAGGGATAATGGGGATATAGTGGTCATGGGGGCGTGATGGAGGTAAACCATGTGGTTTTTGGAAGACAATAGCATGTGACTGTAAAATGGATGTTATTTGTCTTGGAAGAGTATGGGGTAAAGAGTCAAGAAGGTTGGAGTTGGTTATGGAAGGTGAGGTTTGAGTTTCATTGGAAGGGTGGTAAAGTAGGAGGTGTATTGAAGCAATTGAATATGTGTGTAAAAGGTGGTAGAATTGGTTGTAGGATTAGTGTTCGGGTAGTGATTTTGGATTGCCTGTGATGGTGATGTCATTGTATTGGTAGGTGTAGGAGATCTTGGGAATTGAGAAATATGCCATGATAGGACCAAGGGTACGTAACCATTCTATACCGAGCACTACATCTGCCCCTTCCATGGGTAACAAGTGGAACGAAATGTGGAATAGGTTGTTTTGTAAGGTGATAGGAACCCGAGGGCAAAGGCCAGTAGAAGATAGTTTGGATCCATTTCCCACCATTACAAAAAAGTTAGGAATGGGTTTTGTTAGGAGTTTGAGGTGTTGCGCAATGCGGGGTTGAAGGATATTATGTGTACTACCGAGGTCGATTAAGACAGTTACTGTAAGACCATTCAGTAATCGGTGAATTTAAGGGTCTTGGGGGGAAAATGTCCAATGGCGGCTTGGGGAGATAGTTGGAAATAAGTATCATCCGACTCTGATGTCAATGAAATTACAATTACTGCTTCTGATTGTTCTTGTGAACCATCTGATTGTTCATGTGAAACTGTGATGTCATCGTCCTCCATCAATAAGAGAAATTTTCCGGTGGTACAACGATGACCCGGTATGAATTTCTCGTCGCAATTGAAACATAGGCCTTGAGGACGACACTCTTGAAGTTGAGCACTAGATAACTTGCGAATAGGGAATTCGGTAGGCTGGGGTGTAGCTTGGGGTTTTGGGTTGGAACTGTTAGGGGCTGGTGGTTGGGTTGTTGTGTTGGGTTTGTGACTTGTGTTAGGAAATGATTTCTGAAATTTGGGTTTGGCATCTTTAATCTTAGATTCAATCAGCTTAGCAAGGCCAATTGCTTGCGAAATTGAAACGGGTTATGAATAGCTATTTCATTTTGAATATCTGCTACTAAACCATAAATAAAACAATTTAGAATGGCATCTTGAGGTAAACCCACCACTTGAGTACCAAGTTTCTCAAATGCAGCTTGATATTCCACAACTGAACTCACGTGTTTCAATTTAAACAATTCAGCTTGGTGATTTGTATAGGTAGAGGGGCCAAAACGTAGTTCCAATGCCCTAGTGAAAGAGGGCCAATCAATTAAAAGATTGCTTTGATACATCCATTTGTACCAACATAAGGCTTCACCCTTCATATAAAATGACATCATGGATAGTCTATGTTCAGGTGGTAGTTGATAAAAATCAAAAAATTAGTCTGCCTGAAATAACCATTCTAGAGGGTTGAAACCATCAAACATGGGGAGTTCTAATTTTGGGGTTCGAAATGGGGGTAGAGGTGTGTGTGGTTGAAATGGGGGTATTGGGAGTTGCTGGAACAATGGAATATTGTAGTTTTGTGAGAATGACAAGTTGCCAGTTTGTGTGAGATAGGGAAAACATGAATCTAGGTATTTGTGTTGGGGTGGGACGAGAGGTAGCAGTGGTTAAGGAAATTTGGTGTGAGGTGTTGGTTGAATGAATAATGGGTGTATGCTGCTGGAAAATAGGAGAACTATTAGGGGTTGTAGCATTAGTAAAAATAGGGCTTAGGTGGGTTGTAGACATGGGAAGGGAATGAGGGAGGTGAGAAATACCTGATGATGATGATGATGTTGCTGCTGTATGAACAGTAGTAGCGGGTTGCTGTTTCTTTTGAGTAGCAATTTTGTTGAGCAGTCCCATGATGTTTTCATATCTGGAATCAGAATTTTGCTTTTCATTGTCCATCCGAGTTTGAATCAACTCCAAATCTGTTGTAGTTTTATCAAACCTTTCATCCATTTATTGTTGTGTTTGGTTCATTGCATTATCTAAATGGATGTGGGCTGTTTGAACAGCTTCTTCAATAATGTCTCTAGGGTTAGGTGGTTTGGGAGGGGGAGCCATGATGAAAGCACCAAATTGATAAAAAAGTTTCTACACTATTTTCTAGATCTAGGGTTCTACCAAGAGCACACATAAAAACTACATGATAAGAAGGAAATATAAAACTTGTGAATTAATTCTCTACCATTCTCATCAGCCAACGACCTTTAAATACATAAGATAACCCCTTAAAGAAATGGGTTAATGGGTCAGTCCAAAAGAAAAAGAAATACAAACAGAATTACTAAATAATAAAAACATCATTTTAAAATAAAATCCTGCATCCGTTTGAGTTTGGCACTAATGCGAATGGGCCTGTTATCATATTTTTTTTATTTTCTATTTTTTACTATGACATGGATTATCAACGTCAATAAAAAATTAATACTGTTGGATTTTGAACCCAGGTTCCCCATGTGCGTGGGTAGTCATGATGTTTGAAAATTATTCCTCTTCTATGTATATAATACATTATAGACGCTATATATGCAAGAAAATTGTGTAGTAACTAGTTATTTGTTTTTCATATTTCATTTACTCACTTGCTTATATACATAAGCAGTAATATGACAAGCTAACAACAATGGTTACAGACATGGGAGACTGTAAGCTAATAATAGCTAGTTGGCTTGATTTTTCTTTAGAAATTATACATAAAACTAGTTGGATTTCAATATCTCTCTTAGGGTTTCTTTGTTTTAAGAGAACATGCTAAGAGAGTTACCAAAGAGAGAGGTAGGAGATACATGGGCAAGGATTTGGTTCTTTTATGGTGCCAAACTTTAATTTATTTTATCCAATTCAGATGAAAGAGAAAGTGAAAAAATTAAAAAGTAAGATGATAAAGAATATAAAATAGAGAGAGATAGACTCAAATGCATCATATTTTTTGCGCCTTAAAAAAATTGATTTTTTTAAAAATAAAAAATAGTCGATTTTTTTTGAAAATGAAAAAAACTCAATTTTTTTAAAATTGAAAAAATTTATATTTTTCAAAAATTAAAAAAAAAATCGTTTTTTTTTCATAAATAAACTAGTAAATACCCGTGCTCCTGCACGGGTAAAATTATTTGATACAGTATAAAATATATTTAAATGTACATTTGGAACGTTATAAAATATATTTATATACATGTTTAAATTTAAATTAGCTATTAATTATAATAAAATGAACAATTATTATATAAATTCAACTGTATTAAAATACAAATAGAAAAAAAAAGATTCTTAAGATAAAAAAAAAGAAATATTTAATATTTGATCATAAGGATTTTATCTTTCAAGTTAAGATAATTATTAATTAAAATAAAATATGTATTGTGTTTATAGTGACCCGTAAAATAGAAAGTTTATTTGATACAATATAAAATATATTTATATACAGATGTATTAAATAATTACATAAAAAGAAAAAAATGAATCATAAGATGGAGAAAGAAAAAAAAATATTTAAATATAAGATAATGGTTAATTAAAATAAAATAAATATTATGTTGATAGTGACCCGTGAGATAAATAAGTTTTTTATTTTATAAAAATTAAAAAATAGATTATTAGTATTTTTAGCGATAATAAAAAATATAGTAAAAAAAAATTAAAATGAAAGTGAGAAAGTGTGGGAAAAAAAGTGAAAATTATTTGAAATTTGAATGAAGAGAGAGGATGCGTGTATGTAATATTTAATCTGAGTGGATAAATAAAAGATAGTAAATAGTAGCCAATGTTAATAACCTTTTCATGGCATGCAATTGTGAAAAGCTACTTTTGATTTTGGATGAATTTGCTAGTTACCGAAATAACATTTTCATAATGTATTTTATTTTTGGTGGAAGAGCAGTTTAGGCAGTTCATGGAACCTTTTAGTAATTGGTAGATAGCAGAAAAATCTATTTTTCGAAAAAAATTTCAATTTTTTGATATATAAAAAAAAATCATTTTTTCTGAAATATACAAAAAATTGATTTTTTTTAAAATTTAAAATAATTGATTTTTTTCGAATGTTAAAATAGTCGATTTTTTTTAAATGATCAATTTCTTATGTTTGGTACAGAAGAGAAATAAAGGAGAGAGAAGAATTAAAGATCAAATTTCACCTTTTTGCTTTGTTTCCGGGACAACCAAGAAAAGAGGAAAATTTGTGATTAATGATTACAATTACAATCTTATCCTTACCTTTAAATTTTGTTTGTTCACATGTATCATTTTTTTTATTGAAGTATGTTTATTATTGCAAAATGATGTGTCATGTGATGATATTATAAAGCATATAAGAAGTTATCATATTTTAAGATTTTTTTATTAATGGCCAAAAATATATTTATGTTTATTTATTTTTTTGTTTTAATTGTAATTTGGATTTTCATATTTTGTCTTTTTTTTTAAGTTTTAGTTTCCGTTTTAAAAACTACGATTTTGCTTTTTTTTTTTTAAGTTTTGGGTTAGATTTTGATCTCTTTTTAGGACTAAAATTCAACATAAAAGCTTTAAAAAAAACCAAAACTATAATTTTTAAAATGAAAATCAAAACTAAAAAAAGGATAAAATAGATATATCAAATTTGTGATTAAGTCAATTAAAATAATTTATTACATTCAGCAATTGATAATAACATTTTTTTTAAAATAGAAACTAATAGATTAAAAAATATTATATTAAATTTGACGGAAAAAATAATAATTTTGATATATTTTAGTGGATAGGCTTATTTGTCATTTCAAAAATTATTATGTTTTTTCTTCTCTATTTCTCTCTCTATCGTACCAAATAATACTTCAAATGGTACTATCCTTACTCTGATGACGAAACGGGGATGAGGGCGGCCAAAGAAACATGTGCCACCGCCACCACCAAATCAAAGGGACTGGATGAATCAGAGCAAGTAAGACGATGAGGGAAGCAACTTGGGGAAGAGTGATGAAATTGAAGAACCGATTGAAACAGATGAAGAGGAGATAGAGGAAACCCGAAGTCCTACACCGAAACCGGAAACAATGATGAACAAGCAGAATGCAGAAGGAAGTGAACAGAGGAAGCTATGGACTGATGTGATAAGCGGGAATCGGAAGCAAGAAAATGGAATGTTAATTGATTTCATCACGTCGAAGATTGTGAACGCTAAAATCGAAGTCGTGATTTAGGAGGAGGATATCGCTTCAGAGGTAAAATTCTGGGAATATGCTTTGATAATGTATGTTCTAGGTAGGGAAATTAGCATGAATGTTGTGAAACAGTTTATGGTGAAGAATTGGAACTTTGTGAAGCTACCTGACCTAGACTACAATGAAGAAGTCTATTTCATTATGAGGTTCCACTCATTTCAGGACAAGGACGCAATCCTAATGAATGGGCCATACACAATCCAAAATAAGACTATGTTGTTGAGGGATTGGAAACCTGATTTTAGTTTGAAAAGGGATATGCTCATAACAATTCCTTTTTGGATCAAGTTGCCACAACTGCCATTGTACATGTGGGGTGCTAAAAGCTTAAGCAAAATTGGAAGCGCAATTGGAAGACCACTAGTTACAGATGAATGTACTGCAAAAAAACTAAGGGTGTCTTATGCAAGAATATTGGTAGAAGTGAATATAACTCAAGAGCTGCCAAAGGAAGTCACAATTAGAGATACTGGAGGAAATAAGATGAAGCAGAAAGTGGAGCTTGAATGGAAGCCAAAGTATTGTGAGAAATGCAATAAATTTGGGCACAAATGTGAACAAAATGTACCACCGAAGAAAATTAAGATTTGGCAACCAAAACCCCCTAGACCTGAGATAGAAGGAGCATGAGGGTAAAAACACAGAGGAATTAGAGCCAGCTGATGAGAACAAGGAGGATGATTGGACAAAGGTTAATAAGAGTGGCAAGGATAGAGGCAAAAGCATAATGATTGATCAGCCAGCACATGAGGTTACTTGCCAAAATGGTTTTGGACCACTATGGGTTTTGAAGGATCCACTAGTGTGCCAAGACAGAGGTCCATGATAGTTGCTTAGAATGTAAGGGGACTTAATAAAGCAGGAAATACTAGAGAAGTTAGTTCCCGTCTCTTGAGTCTGAATCCTGAAATAGTAGTGTTAATTAAAACTAGAGTCAAAAAGGAAAAAGTTGGAAAAATTAAAGAAAATTTGAAGATTAAAGGCACCTACATAGACAACTACAAAAACCATGAAAATGGTCGTATTTGGATTGTTTGGAATCAGGATAAAGTGGAAATCAGGTTTATATACAACAGTGCTCAGTTAATTCATTACAGCATCCATGATCTTAGTGGTAAGTTCCTCTTTTGGCTCACTGCTATATATGGATTTAATTACCTGGAGCAAAGGAAAACCCTGTGGAAAGATATCTATAAGTTGCATAGAAACCAAGTGGAGGCTTGGTGTTTAATTGGTAATTTTAACAATATCCTCAAAGACAAGGACAAAATTGGAGGTAGGAGGGTGAATGAGAAAAAATATAATGACATGGCTGAAATGATGGAGAACAATGGTTTATTTGAGATGGAAAGTTCAGGGGATTGTTATACTTGGACCAATAAACAAGTTAAAGATGCCATATACACTAGAATTGATAGATGTATTGGTAATGTTGAATGGATGCAACAAAACTAGGACAAACACTTACACAACATGACTGCTGGGATTTCTGACCATGCTCTATTGTACCTAGCAAAACAGGATCAACCAACCACTCACAAAGAAAATTTTAAGTTCATTAATAGTGTTACAAAGATGGAAGGGTTTAAGGAAGTAGTTACCACAAATTGGATCAAACATATCAATGGCAAACCTATGTGTAAACTATGGGAGAAACTTAAAAGATTACAACCTGATATGATGAAGCTTAGCAAACCTTGTGTAGGAGTGAAGATCAATTTGGTGGCAGCTAAGCATGATTTAAGCAAGGCTCAACAAGACTTGATTTAGGATAGAATGAATGTTCAACTCATTGATAAAGTCCAAAAGTGTATTGGGAGGTCATAAAATGGAATGAAATTGAGGAGCAAGATCTGAAGCAAAATCTAAGATAGATTGGCTTAGACTTAGGGATGGAAACAATGTGTATTTTTATGCATCTCTCAAAGCCAAACACAAGCAGAGCAATATGAAGAATATTCAAAGGGAAGATGGTACCACTGCTACAACACAAGAAGAAATTGAAGATGAAGTGATACAGTTCTATAGCCAGCTGATGGGTGATGTTAACACATAGTTGGAAGGTATATCACTGCTATGAGGGATGGCAGACAGTTAAATAATACTCAAAGAAATATGCTGGTTGAGCCTTTAACAGTTAAGAAAATATAGGAAGCCTTAAAGGACATGGGTGTCATACCCCAAATTTGTCCTACCTGTATATCACCTTTCACTTGTACATCCCTCCACTAACAATTATTCAGAAAATCCAAAATATATATATATCATAAGGATGAATTGAATCGACTCAGGTCTCATTTGGGGTTCATCAAGTCAGGAATGAGTTTGGGTTGAAGTTCATTTGTTGGTTGCCCTTATCTCAGTTAAACAAGTAGTTTGCTTCATCCTCAAGATGTTGGGCCATGGCAAAGTCAGAACATTCAAATGAAATGCGTTTGGCCTCGTTATTTGGTTCAAGGAAAATTCAGGCAGGCCATTTGTTTTAGGTGATTTCAAGTTGGATTCAATTTCAATCGTATTTCAATAATTTGTTCAAGAATGGTTAAGATTCAGGAATTGATTCACCTTTAGTTAGATTCAAGATTAATTTCAAAGTCATTGGCAAAATTCAAATATTGGTTCATTGGTGGTTTCATTGTGTCAAGGCTTTAATTCATCCGAAGATCAAAGTCTATTCATGGTCAATGGTATTTCTCAAGAGTTATTCAAGTTTCATTTAAGTGAGAATTCAAGGTAGAATTTGGTCTTTTTGAAATTTCAAATCAAAAGTCAAGGTTATGGTTCTACAAGAAGTGGCTCATGATGTTACTACAATTTAAAAAAGTCTACATTACAAAAAGAGGGCCCAAGCCCATTTACATTGATGCAATGGTTGTACAAAGTTAATTCACCAAAACATTGTGTCAAGTTTTCACACAAATCCTGCGGACCAGCTCAAGCTATCTACACCATCTCAAGACAAGTTCCAAAATGTACTCAAGCATTGTAACGTACTGCTCACACCATCCATTAATTCTCATCCTACAACCATTACCTTGACCCCACTTATGCCAAAAGCCTGCGGACCAACGTAACAGCCTAGCCATGATTCATGTACACATTGCACCAATCCCTGCCATATACAATTTGCATAAAACCACACCTTGATCCAACAGCCAAGCCACTTGAAACAACCTGCAAACAAGTCGTGACCCCCATCCAAAATTCATGCTGCTTCACATATTACTTGCTGCCAAAAAATGATTTCACACCTCATGTACAACCTTTAATCAAAACCATTACATGCCCTTCACATTTTTCAGCAGCACACCGGACAAAAAAACCTGCAATAACCAAGCCCTGATGTTAATTGCCACAAGTTTTCTTGCACAACCATTAAGCCGGTAAAAACAACAACGACAGCTTTTCGTCATTTGCAAAAAGTGGCAAACAGATTACACACAATACCAATTCCAACAAACTGTACCACCTGTAAACCCGTACACACCCTGTACCTGTACAACCGAATTCTAAACACGCACCTCAAAACGGTAACAGCAACGTCAAATTCCGGAGATTCCAAAACGACCTCAAATTCATCAAACGACACAAATGATTTCAATCTCTCCACTCCTATAAATCAGACCTCATCCTTCTCTCATGAAAAACCCTAGCCGTCACTCCAACAACTTCGAAACTCTGCAAAATCTCCTCCAATCCACCGACCCAACCTTCTTTCCATTACTTTTGTTCAAATTACAGAACAACAACTTCCATCACCCCAAGTCAGCCTTTCTTCTTCATTCATAAACAAATCAATAGAATACCCACCCTTCAACACACTTCTCAACCAAATCAATCCACCTTCAAACCCAATCACCAACCAAAATCACTCCTTCAAATCTTCAACAACCGAAACCCCTTTCAAACACCCACAAACCTTTAAACCTCCATCAAACACAACCTTCTTCAACCTTTAATCGTCTCCAAACGAAAACCCAGAGCAGAATCAGACCTAAATCCCATACCCATTCACAAATCGAACTGAAGAGGGAAGATGAAGAGTGAGATTCGAAACCATCTGCAAACCATAACACGCATCGAACCTGAAGCAAACCTAACCGGAATCAAATACGGATCTGAAACCATGACGAACGCACACAGAAGAAGGGTTGCTTGATTTGATGTCGTCGACTTGAGAGCTTCGTTTTTTTTTCTCACTACAAGAAGGTCGTCAAGTTGTTGTTGTTTTTGTTTCGAAATTGGAAACCTGATGCTCTACTTTAGATTGAAAAAACTATTTCAAGCGTTTTTTATCTAAAAGTTCGATACTGATGCTGTTTTGTGGAGAAAGAAGTTGGATTTAAAGTTTGTTGAGATTTGACCATGTTTTAGTCTTCTGATATTTGCTTTAAAGAGGAATCAAGGCCTTATTAATTTATTTAATTGTCTTTTTTTTTCTTAAACATGATGATGATAATGGGCCTGGGAGCCCGTGTGAATCAATACCCACACACCCCTAATCCTTTCAATGCACCCCTTTTTCTTTAAATTGTTCTTAATTAATTTGCACTCACGTTTTTTTTTTATTTTTTAAATATGGTTTCTTCTATTTATTACTAATGTTTTTTTATCAATCAAATCTACTTCTTTTCGATTTCCATTTATTTCTCTTTTATTTAATTTCAATTATTTTTGGGCCAATGATATCAAAAATATCATGATTTGTGGATCTATTTCAAATAGATCTACAATCTTGATTAATATGAGGCCTATTTATTTTCTTTTATTTTTCTTTCAACCTTTTGGTTAATGAAAACCAAATATCAAGGATTTATCGATTTTCGATTTTAAATCTTGATAAAGGTGAGACCTTTATTGTTTTTCTTGTCATTTTCGATTTTATTTCATTTCTATTATTTTTATTTCATTTTTATTCATTTTGGGCCAATGATATCAAAAATATCATGATTTGTGGATCTATTTCAAATAGATCTATAATCTTGATTAATATGAGGCCTCCTATTTATTTATTTATTTTATTTTTGATTTATTTATCTTTTTTATTCATTTTGGGTCAATGAAAATCAAATACTAAAGATTATCGATTTTTCGATTTAAAATCTTAGTAAAGATGAGACCTTTCTATATTTTCGATTTAATTTCTATCTCCATTTAATTTCCATTTTTGCATATTCTTTTAGTTGGTCAATGAAAGTCAAATATTAAAGATTATCGATTTCTCGATTAAATCTTGATTAAGACGAGACCGATTTTATTTCTATTTCGATTTTATTTTTCATTATCTTATGTCTTTTCGTTTTTGGTCCATGAAAGTAAAAAATCGTTGATTATCGATTTCTCGATTAAATTCCGATTAAGACGAGACCAATTTTATGTCAATATTATACCTTGTTCATATTATCTCGATTATATTATTCATATTCTTATCATATTGTTCATATCCATATTCATGTTTATCTAACCATTTTTCTTTGTTCACCATTAATAAAAAAACACTAAAAATATCAAAACCCTAAAATTAATTTGATGGACTGTTGGTTGCTTGGCGACTTTCGATCGAGGCTTAGCTTAGGACACCTTGCACACACACGGCTTTCTCTTGGGCTACCTTACAATGAGACCCTTTATTTCATGTCATCCCCTGTACTTTACATATACCCCTCTCCCATTCCGATGTACGCATTTAGCTTTCTTTTGATTGTGGTTTGTTTACTAGGAGCACCCCTAGGCACTAGCATAGGCAACCCATTTTCAAACTAATTCTCGATTCGTCGTCGAGCCATTTTCAAACAAACCCCTTTTCAACCAAACTCTCGATTCGTCGTCGAGCCCATTTTCAAATCATCCTTTTTCAAACCAAACTCTTTTCATAACAAATAAACCCTTGATCCAACGTCAAGTGGATTTTCATAATCAAACTTCAAAAAACAACTAACAACTATCACAACTCTTTTAAGGTGAAAAATGAGGGTTCAAGTCTTTGATCTTCCTTCGATTGTTTGGGTGTGAGTTCTCTTACTCGTGTGTGAGCAATTGACGCCTCTTCTTTTAACAGATCAAATCCTTTTCAAACTAACATCTTCGCATACAATAAACCCTTGATCCAACGTCAAGCGGATTTTCATAATAAAACTCAAAAACGACTAACAAATATCGTAATTCTTTTTCAAGGTGAAAAATGGGGGTTCAAGTCTTT
Organism: Lathyrus tuberosus; assembly: GCA_022829125.1. Taxonomy (NCBI): domain Eukaryota; kingdom Viridiplantae; phylum Streptophyta; class Magnoliopsida; order Fabales; family Fabaceae; genus Lathyrus; species Lathyrus tuberosus. Next base: position 5,129,868 of record JALAZF010000196.1, on the reverse strand, counting down.
GATCTCTCTTCGATTGTTTGGGTGTGAGTTCTCTTACTCGTGTGTGATCAATTGGCACCTCTTTTAAAAATCAACCAACTCCCTTGTTTCGTGGGCGTACCACGAACTACGACTGCTCTGATTCTTTATTCTCATCCGAATAAAGATACGTAGGCACAAGATTGCGATGATCTTGGCGAGCACACTTTTTCTTTTTCCCCCGTTTGTGTCCACACTACCATCTTTTTTCTGTCAAATCCCGTAGTCGAACTACGATTGCTCTGATTCCTCATTCTCGTCCGAATGAGCATACGTAGGTCCGAGGTCGCGATGATCTTGCCGAGCACCCTATCCTTAAACCACCCTTTTCCCTTTAGTATATTTTCCTTTTATCTTTAACTTTCCGCATTTATTTTAGAGAAGAAAACAGACAAGCTTAGCTAACGAGTATCGCAATTCGAATCAAGAGGTTCCCGTTGAGTACAACGGACGTGAGGGGGTGCGCGTACCTTCCCCTCACGTAACCGACTCCCGAACCCGGAATGTGGTTGCGACGACCATGTTCTTACCCTTCCTTAAAGGTTTTCTCGATATTTTCCTTTCCCTCTTTTGGGATAAATAAAGTTCGGTGGCGACTCTGTCGAACCGTTTTCCGCGCCTTTCACGCGAGGGTCGTGTCTTCGATGAATTTTCGAGGTGTGACAGCTGGCGACTCTGCTGGGGATCATTTGCTCCATGCAAGAGAGAGTCAAGCCTATCTTGATTCGAATCGCGAGTTCGTTAGTTTTGTTTGTTTATTTTCTTCTCGTTTGCTTACTTACTTACTTTCCTATTTCCTTATTTGTGTTACCTTTTGTGGCATTGTTGGGTTGTTTTGACATTGGGAACTTTGTGAGATGGCTCTACACCCGAGTCGAGAAGAACCCTAGGATTAGGATGGTGGTAGTGTAGTGTAGGCTTGCGTGGTCTCTTCCGCGTGAGTTGAAGCGAAAACCACTGCTTGGAGTAGATTCCCTTGGAGATATTATTGTTGTGGTGAATCTTTGCCATGGTAGTAATACTTTCGAGGTGGATCGTTGATCCCAAGGACCATTAACCCAATTTACCCATGGTGGTTGGTAGCGTTAATTCTATGTGAGTTAATGCGAATGCCCCAATCAGATGAGACCCCTCGAATGTATTACTTCCTGACAGTAATATTTTCAACCTTGATCTAGGATTCTGAGAACCCTATTTAGAACCCGTGTGTCGATGGTTGTGTAGTGGGCGCCTCCGAGGAATCTTTCTCGTGGGGAAGAAACGAAGACCTCACCTAGACAAGATTATTTCGAGAATATTATAATCAGATGTCTCTTCGTCTTGGTTATAACGTGTCGAAATATATCCATAACTCTAGGCACCTACCCGTTTTAGAAACCTACCCGTGGGTTTTCTTGATCCTAGTTGTGGTTCTTGACCCGTCATCTCCGGCCTACCGCAGAACTGTTTGAAGCTATTTGATTCTGCGATCCTGGATCTTGCATCTTGCATTGCATCTCATGTCATTGCATTGTATTGCATCTGTTGCACATCTTGCATTGCATTTTCAACCTCGGAATCTCACTTCACCTTCCTTCCTTCTCCAGTAAATCAAGCTGATTCCTCGACACCAGTACGCAACTCGAGCTAATACCAGACGCATGATGGAGCAGATTCAACAAGAGCAAGCCGCCTTTAGAGAAGAGTTGGACTCTATCAAAGGAAAGATCGATAAGATTCTCGAAGCCATCATGATGGCCAGAAAAGAAGAAGAATTGCGTGAAGCCGCTGCTGCCCACAACATTGTGCCTGTGTAAGCATCTACCTCAAGGCTCTCTGTTCCTGTTCCCAACCCTATCAATTATCGAAGACCAATGAACTTCACTCTTGCCGCTGAAGGAGCCACTTCTCAACCACTTCCAACATCTGGAGTCACTGTTGGTGCCATTCCGCAAGCCCAACCTGTTGTCACTCAGATTCCTATTCCTCATGCTGAAGAAAATCTGGTAGATCAGTATGATGAGGTTCAGAATTATCATGCTGCTAGCCCACTTGTCAATCCTACTGCTGCTCAGGATTCTGAAGCTATCAAGATGTGTCGTGATCTAGCTGAGAAACTCCAACTCAACTTCTTTGAATGCTCTGGAAATGTGCTTGGTGCCAGATGTTGTCATTCCTCCCAAGTTCAAAGTGCAAGAATTCCCAAAGGACAAAGGTCTCAGTTGTCCTCACATCCATCTGAAGACGTACTGCCGCAAGATGGCTGCCTATGCCAAAGACGAAAAGCTGATGATCCATTGCTTCTAAGACAGCTTGTCTGGGGCATCTCTTGAGTGGTATATACAGCTGGAGCGTAGAAATATGTGCACTTGGGATGATCTAGCTGATGCATGTGTCAAGCAATACAAGTACAACACTGACCTTGCTCCGAATCGTACTCAACTTCAGAGTATGGCTCAAAAGGACAACGAATCCTTTAAGGAGTACACGCAACGCTGGAGAGAGCTAGCTGCAAGGGTGCATCCACCTCTTGTTGATCATGAACTGATTGATATCTTCATGGGTACTTTGCAAGGCCAATACTATGAAAAGTTGATTGGTAATGTTTCTGCCGGATTCTCTGATTTGGTAATTGTTGGTGAGAGAATTGAAGAAGGTCTAAAAAGTGGAAAGATCCAAGGAGGTTCTAGCGGTCAGTCTGCAGTCAAGAAGCCCTTTAATGGATATAAAAAGAAAGAGGGTGAAACAAATGTTGTCTCTGCTCAGAAAGGGCAAGCTCAACAACAAGCTCCTCCTCCAATGCCTTTTCAAATGCCATACTTCCAGTATCTGTATGTTGCTGCTGTGCAATACGCTCCAATGCCTTATCAGCCAATAGTTCAAGCTGTTCAAGCTCCAATGCCTCAACAACAAGCTCCTCAGCAACAATCCTACAACCAACAAGGGTATCAGTATCCTCCTCAACATCAACAACAGAGAGCTGCTCAACAACGTCAGCCTAATCAACAAAGGACAAGGAGGTCTGATAGAGACGATGATTGTCTGCCAACATCATATGCTCAGATCTTTACTCAATTGATGGAGAAGAAGGCAATCGCTCTGAGGGACTTAGCTCCTTCAACTGTCATTCCCCCAGATTATGATGCTAATGCTCATTGCGAGTTTCACAAGGGTGCTCCAGGGCATACGATCGAGGACTGCAGAGCTTTCAAACACAAGGTTCAGGACATGATTGACTCAAAGTTTCTCACATTCAATGGGAGGGCCCCAAACGTCATCAAAACCCCTCTGCCGCCGCCAAGCTAGTGCCAGCAGCAAGCCAAGTCAAATCAAGTCAAGTTCATTCCCCGAAGAAGGCAGTCATGTTGCCATCCCATCATTTACATTCTTGTATTTTGGTTTCTGTTTGTTTAAGTATTGTATGCTTTAAACATTGTCGTTTGTATGTGGTTTTCTTAATGTACTGATTATGCATGTTTTGAATCAGTTATGTCGTATTCACTCATTTCTTCCATTTACTACAAAACACTGACACATTTATCCGCTTCACTCTCTATATCAAAATGTTGTTAGCAATGATTTGAGGGGGGATGATGACAACGAAATATCCATAATTGCAAATCGTATGCTTTCAGACAAAATCTCGTCGATGATGTACATGCATTGTTTCAATCCCCCAAACACTGGAGATACAAGGAGTTAATCCCTAGTAAACCACTTCGAGCCTAGAAGTAGTAGTTTCCTTCAGATATTCAAACCCTTACACTCAACCTGGGGCAGGGTAGTGTTCAGTTAACCCAATCACGCACTCAAATAACAAAGCAAAATTTAAAAGACATAACGGTTGTTCATCAAAGACCCATGACTTGGCAGTCATAATCATCCAACAAAATCAAAAAACAAAATTAAACAAAAAAATCAAAAGCCTGCTAAGTCGAGCACCTCAAAAGGAGACTTAGGCAAAAATCAAGGCAATCCCGATGGACTCGACAAGCGAAATCAGTCCATGCAAAAGTTAGGGATCAAAAGCAAAATCAAAAGAGGCCCTCGGATCCTCAACAAAAAAAAAGATCCAGGGACCACCATGCCAAAATCAAAGGGTCACAGACATCCAGCAAAAATAAGGTGACTGTCATTTCGAGCAAACCTTGAATCATCACTCTTACACCGTCAACCCTTTTGGAAAACCAACATGTGCAGATTTAACTGAACGTAGGACTGAAGATCATCACGAAGAAGGGGTGGGTACAAATTATATTTTGAGCCTAATATCCTTTGTTTCTTAAACCATGAACCAAACCACGTTACAACCCTCGAAAGACCTAATTGAGGCGAGGTTTATTTTGAAAGCATACCATCGCAAGGTTGCGTAAACTGACTCCCTATATTTACTAATCTTCAGCATTGGTGTCATTCTCCTTTCTATATCTTTCACACCATCAAAATCAGCACACGTTTGGGATAACGGTCCATTTGTCTCACTATTACGACACTCCAATAAACAACTCTTTTTCAAAACTTGCATGAGCATTGCATTAAGATTACCTTTTGTGAATGTGCAATTATAACTGCAAATCAGTGTTAGACATCAAAGTAATTCCAACAAAGGGCAATCGAAGAGGAACTTGAACTTTTAGTGGTGTCGACCCGAAGCAAGACTACCTCAAACCCACAAGCTGGGGTGAATCATTCAGCAGCTCAATCAGGGGCAAACCATTACCATGTTCAGACTGGGGCAAGATTCGTTGTAGCAAGCAATCCTGATCATCAAGCACAGAGTTGTGGATCTCTCAGGAGTGAACCCACGATCCATCAACAAGTCATCAAACTGAGGCCTCGAGAGCATCTTTGTCTGCATCAATCATAGGCGTCTTCAACGAACTGAGTGTCGAGGAAATCAAATCCCTCCCACCATCCAAAAGTCTAATCCTCATTGGCAACTACCAAAGTCCACCATGTTGGCACCTTCCAAACTTATCCAGTCACCCGTCTGCAATCATATGCATCGCATTCGTCATCATACGCATCATGCACATCGCATTTGTCATCATAGAAATCATAGACATCATTTGCATACCAAAAAAAAACAATCATATTTCCCCAGCACTTGCATCTCCGCGCGTCAGCATTTGCATTGCACATCATTACAAAATCAAGCATTCATACATGCGTAAGATCCAGGATCAATCTCAAGACTGCAAGACGATCTTCAGCCCAGTCAGGGGAATCTCCAGCAAATCCGTGGGCGTTTCCCACGAAGTTGTCCAACCTTTTGTTGATCAAGCTCAGGACAGTCTTCAGCCCAGTCAGGGGCATCTCCTTCAGTTCATGGGCGTTCCTCATAAAGTTATTTCACCCTTTTGTTGATGAAGCTGCAATCCCCCAAACAAGTCAGTGGGCGTTCCTCATTAAATCGTTTCTTCAACCTTTTGTTGATGTCTCCAAATAAATCTCACTCAACATATCCCCAGCAAACTTGACCTTTTGTCAATGGCCTTACTATCATCCTGTGGGTGGTATCCATTCATGTTGTGTCAACTTAACCTTCATCCTTTTGGTGTTGGTCCTCTCAAGTGGGAAGCTCCTATCATCCTTTTGGTGGTAGTAGCTTGTTTTTGATCCGTCATCCTTTTGGTGTCGCTGATCCGTAAACCCTTGGTCTGTGTGTCATCCTTTTGGTGAGTGACAGCCTTTGTTATCGTTTTGCTTGCTATTATCCTTTTGGTAGTAGTAAGTTGTGTTTACTATCATCCTTTTGGTGATAGGTCTGTCATCCTTTTGGTGTCAGATAGCTGCGTGTGTGCCCTATTATCCCTTTGGTAATAGCAGGTTGTGACCTCATTTCCATCCTTTTGGTGGAAGGGTTTGTGTGCGTGTGTGCCCTATTATCCTTTTGGTAATAGCGGGCTTTGACCTCATTTTCATCTTTTTGGTGGAAGGGTCTGTGTGTGTGTGTGCCCTATTATCCTTTTGGTAATAGCAGGCTTTGACCTTATTTTCATCCTTTTGGTGGAAGGGTCTGTGTGTGTGAGCCCTATTATCCTTTTGGTAATAGCAGGCTTTGACCTCATTTTCATCCTTTTGGTGGAAGGGTCTGTGTGTGTGTGCCCTATTATCCTTTTGGTAATAGCAGGCTTTGACCTCATTTCCATCCTTTTGGTGGAAGGGTCTGTATGTGTGTGTGTGCCCTATTATCCTTTTGGTAATAGCAGACTTTGACCTCATTTTCAATCCTTTTGGTGGAAGGGTATGTGTGTGTGTGCCCTATTATCCTTTTGGTAATAGCAGACTTTGACCTCATTTTCATCCTTTTGGTGGAAGGATCTGTGTGTGTGTGTGTGTGCCCTATTATCCTTTTGGTAATAGCAGACTTTGACCTCATTTTCATCCTTTTGATGGAAGGGTCTGTGTGTGTGTGTGCCCTATTATCCTTTTGGTAATAGCAGGCTTTGACCTCATTTTCATCCTTTTGGTGGAAGGGTCTGTGTGCGTGTGTGCCCTATTATCCTGTTGGTAATAGCAGGCTTTGACCTCATTTTCATCCTTTTGGTGGAAGGGTCTGTGTGTGTGTGCCCTATTATCCTTTTGGTAATAGCAGGCTTTGACCTCATTTTCATCCTTTTGGTGGAAGGTGTTTGCTTGGAAAATTCGCAAACAACCGCTGATCTCCTAATTTATGTAAAATTAGTTTACTTACAGGATCGATCAAACAAATCCTAGGACAATGTGCTTTAACAATTTTGGTAATTTTTGTTAGAAAACCTTTTATTTATTGAATTCATCATAGTTTTCATCAAACTTTGTTTTTTTTTATAGAGATGATGAACTTTGTTTCTTGAAATAAAGGGCGAAATGTAAATAACTTGCAAGTAAGAAAATGACAGAAATGTAAAAGGAAATGTAAATGAAGAACTTTAAACTTCTATTTAAATGCAAGAAATGAAAACTGGTGTTTTTCAAACGTACATTTTCTCAGTAATTACTCTTTTCTCTCTCACGTTTACTTTGAGTATTTCTTGAGTGATTTGTACAAATTCTGAACACACACGGAAATCTAACACTAAGACCCCCTATTTATATACAAATGAAATAACCAACTATAACAGCTATTTCTCTTGATGGCGACAGATGGCATTCTACATGTATTCGTCTGCCAGATGCGTTCCACGCGTCCCCTTTTCAAAACGGAATTCCCTCCTGAATTTTGAATTTCAAACACCCGTCGAAAAGGAACACCCGTCGAAAAGGAGCCTATTTCTTCTTCTTTGTCGAAAGTATTCTTCACACTTAGAAAAATCTAGCAACGTTTCCCCTGAGCGCCATTGGTCTTCGACTAGCAGCCTACAAATTGTCGAATTACCTTCTAGTCGAATTACCTTCTAGAATTATTAACTTTTCATTAAAATCATTATCTTGGCGTCGAAATTAGCAGCCTACAAATTGCCCCCCAAGAAATGCATTTTCGACCAAGGGAGAAAAGCATTTTTTGCCAATACAATTCGACGCCATCAATAATTCGACCAGTGACTGTTCATATGATTAGACGTTAGAAATGTCAGAATCATCATTACGCTTTTCTCAAACGTCTTTTCAGCCCACGTTTTTTAAGATCTTCCATCATCCCTACTCTAACCCCTAGCAGATCGTGGGTCAAAACATAACTGCTACCGTCTAAATCATCCACTTTAAAACCTCCACATGTCCCACAATCCTTTCACTACTTTTCCATTAAAGTTTCTGAATACTAACCGCTTCCATTCCTCTATCTATATATAAGTAAAAAAACTTCATTTTTTCACCCTTTTCACTTTCCAAACTAAAAACTCCCTTCACACTTCATCTTCTCCATTTCCCTCTACTTCTGTAATCATCAATGGCGTCGTCTGCTACTCCTAAAATCACAAGTAAAGACTCCTGGAAATCCAACAGCTTAGCGCCAGTAGAAAGAATCTTTGGTCCCAAGGTGGTGGGAAATCAAGAATATGTTCCGGAACCTCCCAATGAAGAGGAGAAACGCTGCATCTATCAATTCCAGGTACTCATTCCTATCTTGATTTCTGGTAAATCCCATGCCATGCTAGGACCTTTGCCTGACTTAAAATTAGACCCAGCTAAAGTACAAGAATTTTTTCCAACCTATCATCGTTACAAACCCATAGCGAACAGGGTTAGACCTAGAACTGATAAGGAAAAAATTATAGACGAAAAGTCCAAAGTGGATGGCCAAGGGACCCCCTCTGAAGAAGTCATAAACTTAGAGTATATGAATAATTTTAGAATTTTTAGATCCTGCCCTTTGTCGAAAGATCCCTCTGACTACCTAGCTTGGTTGGAAAAAATAGAGAAGGTTAAGAGTAATGATTGGAAATCTATGGGTATTTTTTATCTTATTCAGCTGTCGAAAGTAGGGCCAGGATATTGTCCTTCCATGCTTCTAGCTTCCCTTTATTTCTGGGACAGCACTTATAACAACTTCCACATTCCTTGTGGGATGATTACTCCCACCCTTTTTCGACATAGCTGCCATTACTGGCTTAAGTCCCTTAGGAGTCGATTATGATCCAAACTTGCTATCTGACGATTCAATAGGCTTCGACACCAACAAAGCCACTTTTACAGCCTACATTTCCAACTATCATGATAAGGAGACTAAAGAAGTATCCGATCAAGAGCATTTAGCCTTCCTGGTCCTTTGGCTGTCGAGATGCGTCTTTTGCTCCAGATCTCTCCAAGTGGCGAAGCGCTACATCACCATAGCAAATCAGCTTCACGCTAGACACCAGCTGTGTCTTAGCGAGATGATTTTGGTGAACCTCTACGAATCTCTTGGCGAAGGGGTTACCGCCCTGAAGAATATTAAGGAGAAGAAAACTCTGCTGTTATTAAGACCCTTCTGGCTCTTACAATTGTGGCTCAATGCCACATTCGAAGCCTCCCTTCCCAATAAGTCAACTGTGGACGCAGCTGCTCTAGGGGACAGAAGAGTCGAAGGCCTCCGTTTGGCGCAACTAACGCCCCATGATGAAGGTCTGAGCCTCCAATAAACCTTTACCAGCTATGTTATGATGTTTGCTAAACGTTACAATTTTACGCCCAACATGGCTCCTTTTGCTGATAGGAAGATTGGACCTGCATGGTTTACCAGAAAACTTCCCCTTGAGTCGAAATCTCTGGAAGACGAATTTCTCAATGTCTAGGAATCTTTTCTTACTCCTAGACTTTTAGTTTCCAGACTTGGTCCTTCGAAACTAAAGGTTTCCCTTGTCAATTACTAGCCCAATCTAGTTTCTCGACAGTTTGGGTTGATACAAATAATACCAAAACTCCTCTTTTCTAGAAAAGGCTCTTTGATTCACTATAATATGACTCAAACTGAAGATGAATGCTCTGAGTTGCTGGCGAAGTATTCGAATCTAGTCGAAATCCAACCAGTGGTCTTTCGACCCAGCTTCTTTTGCACTCAAGAGTTTGACGAATGGTGGAGGGCCTATTATGATTCTCAAATTTTTAATGTGGATTCTTTCACCATTCAACTGACCAGAGCCTTTGCCCTTGTGCAAGACAAGACAAAGAAAGGTACTTCTCGACACGTCAAAGAAATCTAAGCTTTCCAGAAATACTTTGAAACTGCCTATAGGCCTAATGAACTTAGTCGAACCATTGGCGAAGCAGCTGTGACTTTGAAAGAAAAATTTACCAGAAAACTGGATGAGTTAAAACTACCTGCGTATGTTCGACTAGAACAACGTTATGAGGTAGCTTTTAACCTCTATCGACCAAAATTTTCCCCCTTCCATCTGCTGAATTTGGTGTGGCTTTTAGCCCTCCATTTTTAGATTGGTTCACTTGTGGGGATTCTATGAAAATTCTTTGCCAAGAATACCAGAAATGTGCTAAGCGAGTGGTTCCGACTAAGTATACCTTGGACAATTTCAAAGCCCACCTTCATATTGGCATAGACCACGTTCGCGTGGAAACTCCTATATATGAAGGTGTGAAAATTGGGAAGAAGTTCAACCTCACTTTTCATTTACTTAAACATATATATGTTATTTTACGCTTGACCCTTTTCTTCTTTTCTTTTCTAGCTATCAAGATTTTGACCAAAAAACCAACCACTGGCGAAGCAACAACTGCTGGAGATGCAGAGCCCCAAAAAGACACTACCAAGACACCTTTGGCGAAGGTATTACTTTACTTCTCTTTTAGGTCACCACGTGTTTTCTCATTTTCTGACATATTAATAAAATTTCTCTTGTTCCACAGGGCAGTCGAAGACCGCCATCGACGCCTAAGAAAAGAAAAGCGAAAGAACATGAAGTCAAAGCTGCCGACACTGATGATGGTGACGAGTCACCAGACCAAGTAAAGCCTACCAAGAAGAAAAAGAAAACAACCAAACCTCCACCACAAAAACCTCCTACTTCCAGAATTTTAGAAAAAACTCCACTCAAAAATCCAGGCGAGGAAACTACCCCTGCTCCAGCAGAAAGCGAAAGCTCTATCCTGAAGACTAAAACTCCCAAGGTATGGTTTTTTCTTTCGACGCTGAAAAGGCTGTTTACTTGTGTTACCTTTCTTGATTTATTTATCTTTCAGGTCCTTGTCGATACTCATAGGCATCCCATGGTCCAAGTTCTCCCAAAGACCAGTAGTGATCCTACCTACAAGCCAACCAGCGCCTCCAAACCTTCTCCTAAGGATTCGACAAAGGAGTCAGCTACTGAAGTAAACCAACCCACTGCTATCTCTGAACAAATTCCAGACGTAGTGGAAGAAGAAACTGCTCCTGAGACTGACGACTTAGTCGACACTGGTGGGGATACTGTGATGCCTACTGCAGCGCTTATCACAAGTAATGAACCTGAAGACCAATCTCCCCTCAACTTACAAGTCGCTGACGAAGATAAGGATGAGGAGGTTACAACTGATGGTGAAGAGGAGGAAGAAAAAGTAAGCGAAAGGCTGCCAACTCCCACAGCTGCTACGGACGAAGAGAAAGAAAGCGACAAAGAAGACCTTGGTAAAACAAATAAACCTGCTTCGACCGCGACAACTTCAACCCAACTTTCTCACGAGGAGCTTGAAAATCTGAAGGTGCAAAGACCTTTTGAGTACCTAAAGGCCATGCTTAGTTCCCGCTACAATTTTGCTGATACTACCATTAGTAGTTCGACCACTTCAGGGACTACTTCTGATGCCAAATCCGTGGACGAATCACTGGCAAATATTCGACAAAAAATTCTGTACATTGACCTATTTCAACTTCTGGAGAATGACTCATCTGCTCAATTTGATCTAAAGAAAATCTTAAAGAAAATCAATGTCCTGGAAGCTCCCCCTGAAGTTACTGATGTGGTGCTGGACCTCACTACCCTAATAGATGTTGTGGTGACTGACTTTAATCGGCTTCGAGATTACTCCAAGAAGCTCAAAAATAAGACAGAAACCCAACTTGCTGAGTGGGATGCTGCTTCTAATTCGTCCAACAAAGTAACTGAACTAGAAAAAGTGTCTGAACAAAATAAGAAAGAAGCAACTTTGTGTGGTGAGAACATCCTCAAGTGGAAGAAGCAAATTGCTGTTCTTCAAAGAAAAATTTCCCAGGCGGAAAAGCGTCAAGAAGAACTGCAACACATCGACCAAGAGGAAATCCGTAAAGAACTTGAAGTTGGTGTGCATCATGTTGATAGGGCCCGAAAACTTGATGAGGAAATTGAGGAGCTCTCGAAAGGCAAGGCACTTTGTGAGCGTCGTCTCCAAATTCAGAAGTCGAAATTTGAAAAGCTGAAAGAGTCTTTTCCTATCTGAATATTTGTATTTTTTTTTTGTTTGGCCTTTTAAGGCTTTTTTGTAATGACATTGGAGCCATTTTATTTGGCGAAAGATTTTCTATCCACCATATTGCTTGTTTTTTTCTGCATAATTATTCGACTGTTATTTTAACTTCTTGTAATGTGGGCTTATATTTTTTCAAATACTTCCCGTTTATTTTTAATATACGCTTATCTTTATCCAATTCTTCGACTTCATATGCGCCATTGGAAAATACTCGTATGATTTGAAAAGGTCCTTCCCACTTAGGGGACCATTTTCCCATAAGTTTGTCTTTTCGATCCATGGGGAGAATCACCTTCCACACCAAATCACCAACCGAGAAAGCTTTATTTTTTACTTTTTTATTGTAGAATCTCTCCAATATTTCTTTTTTCCTTTTCAGTAAGTCCAACGCTGTTAATCTTTCTTCGTCTAAATCCATTAATTCGTCCATCATCATATTCCAATATGTATCTGATGGAATTTCATGATGTCTTTGTATCCTTATTAACTGCAAGTATACTTCGACTGGTAAGACTGCATCATGGCCAAACGTTAATCGAAAAGGCGTAGTGTTTGTAGCTTCCTTAGGCGAGGTTCGACAAGCCCATAGAACTTGGTCCAACATTTTGTGCCAACTCTTTGGTTTTCTTCCCACGTGCTTCTTTATTAAGCCAATTATAACCTTATTTGCAGCTTCGACTTGACAGTTGGCTTGAGCGTAGTAAGGTGTTGATGTGAGGAGTCTGAAACCCATTTCCTTCGCGAATTCTTGCATTTTTTTCCCGTGAAAATAGATCCTTGATCCGTTGTTATCGTCTCTGGGATACCAAACCTGTCAATAATATGTTTTCGAATGAATTCAATCACTGCTTCTTGATCCACGTTCACTAAGGGTATGGCTTCAATCCATTTTGTAAAATAATCTATTCCCACCAAAATAAATTTCTGGCTTTTTGAAGAGGCAAGTCAAATTTCTTCAATTAGATCCAAAGCCCAACCTCTAAAAGGCCAAGGCTTTATTATAGAATGTAATTCACTTGCAGGAACATGTGGTATCCCTGCGTGTACCTGGCATTCTTGACATCCTTTCGTGTATTCGACGCAATCCTTTAACATAGTTGGCTAATACATTCCCTGTCGGAATAATAGCCATTTCATCTTATGGCCTACCTGATGTGCACCATATGCCCCACTGTGTACATTCGACAATGCTATGCACGCCTCTGATTCGCCTAAACACTTCAGTAGTATTCCCTCCGGAGTTTTCTTAAATAGTTCATTTCCCAAGATCACATAACTCAAAGCTCGATATCTGATTTTCCTTTCGACTGGTCCTGTTGGGTTTTGCAGGTATTCTATTATAGGCTTTCTCCAATCTCCAGTCATTGAGTCGTCGATGTTAAAAATTTTGAAATTTTCTTCGTCAGCGTATCCAAGCTTTATTGTTTCCAAATCTGACGGGGATAATCTTGCTGACACCACTCTTCCTCTAACTTCAATGGCTTTCTGTAACTTTTCCTTTGATACTCTGTACCCTGAAGCTATCTGCACTAAATCATTTGCTTCCTGATTCTCTATTCGCGGGACATGTCGAATTGTAACCATATCAAACCTTTTTAAGAGTCGATTAGCTATTACAAAGTACATGATTAAATTTTCCTTAACGCATTTGTACTCTTTTGTTATCTGCTTTATGACTAACTCAGAGTCGCCCATTATTTCGACCTTAGTTGCCCCCAATTCCAACAAGATTTCAAGTCCTGCTATCAAAGCCTCATATTCTGCCTCATTATTTGAGCAGAGTCCTTCGACTTTGTACTTGAATTTTGTTGGAATTTTGTCAGGAGAAATAACAAGAACCCCAATTCCAGTTCCATTTCTATGACTAGAACCGTCGAAGTACAACTTCCATGGTTCCATTTCAATATAATTCAAAGACTCTTCATTTATAGCGTGGTCGACTATGAAATCAGCCACTACTTGTCCTTTGACAGCCTTTAAAGGCAAATATGTCAAAGAATACTCAGTCAATGCTAATGCCCATTTTCCAATTCGACTGTGCAAGATTGGCTTAGATAACATATATTTTATAACGTCGAAATGAGAAGAAACGTAAACATCAACTGGTTTTATATAGTGCTTTAATTTCATACAAGAAAAGTACACACATAAACACAACTTTTCAATCACACTATATCTAGTTTCCGCATCGTTCAAGACCCTACTGAGGTAGTAGATGGCTCTTTCGACACCATTCTCATCCTCTTGAGCCAACATGCTCCCTAAAGTCTTGTCCGACGCAGATATGTACAACCTCATACTTCTACTTCTACAAGGTGACACTAAGATTGGGGGGTGTGTTAGGTACTCCTTGATCTTGTCGAAAGCATCCTGCTGCTCTTGCCCCCATTCGAAATCTCCTTTCTTTAGTTAAAGTAGAGGAGAAAAGGCTTGCGTCTTCCCACTAAGGTTGGAGATGAACCTTCTAATAAAGTTGATCTTGCCAAGTAAAGACTGCAACTCCTTCTTTGTAGATGGTACTTTCGCCTCCATTATTGCCCTGGCCTTGTTATGGTTGATTTCGATCCCCTTCTTGTGGACCACAAAGCCTAGGAAGTCTCCCGCCTGCACACAAAACGCACATTTGAAAGGATTCATCTTCAGACCAAACTTCCCCATCCTTTCGAAGGATTGTCGAAGATGGTCTATATGATTGTTCTCTGAAACGGACTTAACAACAATATCGTCAATGTAAATCTGCATAAAGTCCTCAATGAAATCGTGAAAAATTGAATTCATCGCTCGCTGATATGTTGCCCCAGCATTCTTTAAACCAAAAGGCATTACCACCCATTCGTAAGTGCCTAAGGCTCCAGGGCATCGAAACGCCGTTTTTGGGACATCTTCCTCATCGATAAAGATTTGATTATAACCAGAATACCCATCAAGCATACTAAGGTACTTATGTCCCGCGGCGGAATCGACAAGCATTTCCGCCACTGGCATAGGATATTCATCATTTGGGGTAGCTGAATTCATGTCTCGAAAATCAATGCATACCCTCAACTTGCCATTTTTCTTTATTACATGAACTATGTTAGCAATCCATTCGACATACTTGGTTGGACGGATGAACTTGCACCTAAGAAGTCTTTCGACTTCTTCTTTAATTTTCGAGAGGATTTCTGGGGCGAATCTCCTTGGAGTCTGCTTCACAGGTTTCCTCCCAGGTTTTATTGGCAACCTTAATTCGACCAAGCTCCTATCCA
Organism: Lathyrus tuberosus; assembly: GCA_022829125.1. Taxonomy (NCBI): domain Eukaryota; kingdom Viridiplantae; phylum Streptophyta; class Magnoliopsida; order Fabales; family Fabaceae; genus Lathyrus; species Lathyrus tuberosus. Next base: position 5,114,782 of record JALAZF010000196.1, on the reverse strand, counting down.
GCCCGGGCATTTCGTCGTAGTCCCATGCGAAGCAATCTTTGAATTCTTTCAACAATTGGACTATTTCGACCTTGAGTTGGGGGCTTACTTTCGCGCTGATATAAGTGGGTCGCTTCTCTGCCCCTGATCCCAAGTCGATTTCTTCAAGTGGATCCTATGCCACCATCTTGGTATTTGATGATAAAGGATCCTTTTCGAAGCCCAACGGTTCGTTGTCATAAATCGCGTCAAGCCTCTGATTCTGCAAATCACCTTGATCTTTATCCAGAGGATCCCAATTTGAATCCTTTTCGAGACCTTGTCGATCTGCTTCAATTTGATTGGCTTCGACAGCCATATACTTTACTTTGGCCTCTAAGGCCGCTTTGAGTTTGTTCTCGGCTACGTAAGCCGCGATCTTTTCAAGAATTAGTGACTCACTCATTGTCACTGAATTCGCAGCCCCAGCCAGTTGGCTGGATGTGTGCGGTTCCAAAAATGTAGTTTTCTTCACCAACTACCTCCCTATCCCACTGAAACTCGTGAGTAGGATGAAGGTATAATGAGCAAAAAGCATTATCCGTTGGCATCATGTCGAAGGTGGCTGGGCTACAAGGAGCTATGTGAGCCAGATTCCTGTTGAAACTCCTCCTATCCACCTGGTTTACCTCGGCCAAAAAATAACTTTGGTCTGCCTCTATATTTTCGACTATGCCGTCTGCGCGCCAGATGGTTATTCGCTGGTGCATTGACGAAGGGACGACACCAATACCGTGTATCCACTCTCTACCTAGGAGAAGGTTGTAGTTTGCTTTCGACGCAATCAACATAAACATAGTTGGCCTCGTAATGGTTCCAACTGTTAAGTCTACCTGAATCACACCCATAGTAGTTCCTACTTTCCCTTCATAATTCGACAATACCATATTGTGAGGTTTGGTATCGGAATCATCTTTTCCAATTTTCTTCAGCATAAAGTGCGGCATCAAGTTGACAGTCGCTCCCCCATCGACCAGAATCTTCTTCACCCCTACATCGCCAACTTTCCCTTTTATAAATAGGGGTTTAAGGTGGTTCTTCATTGAGTCATCTGGCCTTTCAAAAAATGCGTTCTGTTCTTCGACGCATCCGTTGTTCATGATATAGTAGCAAACGGGCCTGTGTCTGGCCGTTTCGACCTCCAAAGCTTCCTCTTCCTCTTCGATTTCCATAATTTGATCATACTCCCTGGGGAGCACTGAAACGACATTACATGTCACCTCGAATGATGCTTCTGACTCTGAGTTAAAATCATCTGTCATTTCGTCATCCTTGGTTACTTCCTCCTTTGGCGCTTCTTGCACTGGAGCAGTGGGTGGATTATCAGGCTTCACTTCTTCCATCTGGGTCGAAGTTTGAACGTTACTGCTAGTTTCTGGCTTGTCTTTTCCTGCAGCCTCCCTCTCAGCCTTCTTTCGACGTTGGTATCTCCTCCATTGTGACTTCGTCATAGGGTTCTTACCCTTATGATTCTCAGAAGGGTAAATCACCTTTTTGGACTTCTGGATTTCTTTTCTGTATGACATAGAGGATCCCCTCTGCACTTCAAAATCCTTCCATTTTCCTTGCCCCTGGGCTTGTCGGATTGGATTCACCCACCTATCATCTGGAGCCTTGGTTGTTGGTTTGAACGTGTTAGGGCATTTTTCGCCTAACCTCTCTCCGTTTTGGTTCCCTCTCCTGGGGTCGAACCTCTCTCCAGCAGGCTTCCAATTTCCTCTTTTTCTTGCCCTCTCTATTCCTTCTAAGTTTTATGCTACCTTTTTGTCAAAGACAGCACTACAGCGAGGGCACAACATCACCTCAGACCTCTTCCTCTGGAATCTACGAATAAAATCTGCCAGATTTTCTTCCTCTTTTGGGTAAGCCACTTCTGGTACTCCTCCCGTCGACGTTCTTCGTCAACTTGCATTGCAGCGTCCTGAGTTACTTCGACCATGTTTATATTGGCCGGTGATTCTGCATCCATGCCCAACTTTTTCAGTTTCAAGGTGAGGCCCTCATCGACCTCATGCTCCTTCTTCATTCGATTGAAATCCTCAGATATTTTCTTCGACAGAACCTTTGGGAGTGGACTCCTGGCGACTTGTGGGATGATGAATCCAACAGTTTTGTCCTTCGGGTCCTCCATGGTTCTCCGGAGAATCCCAACAGTAGCTTGTTTGTAAGAACCTTCAATAGTTCCTTTATTGATTTTGGTGAAACCCTCAGTGGTCTCATTGTTGTCTTTGTCGAAACCTTCAGTAGTTTCGTTGTTGACTTTCTCGAAACTCTCAGTAGTTTCGTTGTTGATGCCCTCAGTGGCCTCAGCAATGTAGTTCTCGATGCTTTTTGCGCCAAGATCTTCAGCAATCTTGACCATCATTGACCGGTCCACACCATCATTCATGTCTCCGACCATGTCACCTTTATCAGCGGGGTCTTCAGCAACCTCCACCATATTCATGTTGCGGTCGAAACCATCAGCAGCTTTCTTCATGTCCAAGGTATTGTCGAAGCTCTCAGCAACTTCAACCATGTTTACCACGGATGGCTCAGCATAGTGGGCTTCCACCACCTGCAAGGAGTTTGAATCCACTTTAGCCTGGGACTTCGACTTGTCGCCGAATTTGAGCCTTCCATCTCTTATTGCATTCTGTACTAGTCCCTGAAAAGGAAACATTGAGACGTTTTATGACCCAAAAAATTGTGATATTTACAAAAACACCTCTTTTTCTGTTGTTCTAAAGGAGGCACCTTAGTACCAAGAGGTACTATCATTTGGCCATCCTTGACCAATAAGTCAAATATTTCGTCGCATTTTGTAACGTCGAACGTATAAGTTCTCTTAGGGAACTTGTCGTTCTTCTCCGATTCGGCTGGATTTTTTCCATTCGACGGAGCCAAAACTTTGCAGGTATAAGGTGGGCCCTGTTTTAACTCTGCCAAATCTACCTCTTGCTCGTCGAAATTTGATGATTCTTCTTCGTCATCCTCCTCACAGACTTCGACATAGGCCACCCTTTCTTTCCTATTTTTATTAACCCTAGCTTTTTCGGCTTTTAGTCTTTCGACCTGTCTAACCCTATCAGCTAATTGGGCCATGTCTCTTAAATATTGGGTGTCTAATTTCTTTATTATAGAATAGTCGAGGCCGCCAGCGGCCATTTCGACTAACTCGTGCTCTGGCCCTTGTGTGAAACACCTTGCCTTGAGCAATCTGAACCTATTCAGATAATCATCTATTGGTTCTGAAAACTTTCTCTTTATGCTAGCCAATTCTTTCAGGCTTATCTTTGTCTGCCCCATGTAAAATTGTTCATGGAACGATCTCTCCAACTGGGTCCACGTATGGATCGAACCTGCAGGCAAAGACGTGAACCAAGTAAAAGCATTTTTCGTCAGAGAGCTAGGAAAATATTTTATTTTCAAGTTCTCATTGTGCGCTATTTCGCCTGCTTCGATCAAGTAACGGGCCACGTGTTCGACCGTCGATTCACTCGTGTCTCCTGAAAACTTAGTGAATTTGGGGACTTTCCACCTTGGGGGTAAATCTTCCTGCAATATATATTCAGATAATGGTGATGTGTAACTAGGCCTCTGCAGCCCTACATTTACCCCATTTTGAGCCATTATTCTTTCGACCATGGCTTCTAAATTGTTTTCCACCGGCATGTTATTACAACATATTCGTTGCACAATATCATCAGCTTCTTGACCCCTATTTACTATCACCCTCGCAGGTTCTTGCTGGACAAGCATTTCGACACGAGGTGGTTTGACCACTGCTCCCTGGTCTTGTATGTTTGCCTGAGGAACGTTTATTGGTCTCTGGTTTATAGTAGGTTCTTCTTCAACCGCTACCCTTGGGATCTGAACTTCCTGTCCCCTCGGGGGAGGTCGAGGGACACCGAAAAAATCAGCAATGCGCGTCATCTGTGCCGCCAATTGTTGATTAGTTTGTGTAGTGTTTTGGATCAAAGGATTGAATATAACCCCCATTTGTTGGGCCAACATCTGAACTATATCATGGTTACTCTCATCCATTTGTTGCCTGATCACTTGCGCAGAGTTATTGGTGATGTTTGGCATGTAAATTTGGTACCCCCGTTCCTAAAGGCTGGCTAGTTCGACCTATATTGTTCACACCAGAACCGGACCCTTGTAAGGGCGAAGGTATGTTCATTGTTGGGTCTGTAAATGCTGATGGAGCGTTATGCAGACTTGCCATTACTGAAGTTGGCATTCCATATGGTTGCTCTCGATTTAGTGGCATCGAAAACCCAGACATAAAGGGTCTGTACATAATTCCTGAGGGGGGGGGGAAGTCATTTGAGGCATTTGGGGTCCCATAGTTGAAAAACTAGGCGCACTCTGAGGTGTTGAAAGTGCAGGCGTCGAACCCGCTGTTGATGGATTAGCCTCTGATACTGATATTGAGGCCATACTTCCCCCAGTCGAAGGATTAGGGGGTGGTATTTCATTGTTCGCAACATTCTGATTATTAGGCGGATTTGGATTTGCCATTCTGGGTACTCGTCTTCTTCTGGGTCTTTCTCCGTTATTTATGGCTAGTTTACCACTTCTTAATTTCATGCAGCAAGACGAAGCAAATTTCTTACGAGTACACTGTAAAATGAAGGTTTTCAAATGTTAATAGCACAAGGTCCCACTGGGCATGCCAATTTGTTTGCTTGGAAAATTCGCAAACAACCGCTGATCTCCTAATTTATGTAAAATTAGTTTACTTACAGGATCGATCAAACAAATCCTAGGACAATGTGCTTTAACAATTTTGGTAATTTTCGTTATAAAACCTTTTATTTATTGAATTCATCATAGTTTTCATCAAACTTTGTATTTTTCGACAGAGATGATGAACTTTGTTTCTTGAAATAAAGGGCGAAATGTAAATAACTTGCAAGTAAGAAAATGACAGAAATGTAAATGGAAATGTAAATGAAGAACTTTAAACTTCTATTTAAATGCAAGAAATGAAAACTGGTGTTTTTCAAACGTACATTTTCTCAGTAATTACTCTTTTCTCTCTCACGGTTACTTTGAGTATTTCTTGAGTGATTTGTACAAATTCTGAACACACACGGAAATCTAACACTAAGACCCCCTATTTATATACAAACGAAATAACCAACTATAACAGCTATTTCTCTTGATGGCGACAGATGGCATTCTGCATGTATTCGTCTGCCAGATGCGTTCCACGTGTCCCCTTTTCAAAACGGAATTCCCTCCTGAATTTTGAATTTCAAGCACCCGTCGAAAAGGAACACCCGTTGAAAAGGAGCCTATTTCTTCTTCTTTGTCGAATGTATTCTTCACACTTAGAAAAATCTAGTAACGCTTCCCCTGTGCGCCATTAGTCTTCGACTAGCAGCCTACAAATTGTCGAATTACCTTCTAGTCGAATTACCTTCTAGAATTATTAACTTTTCATTAAAATCATTATCTTGGCGTCGAAATTAGCAGCCTACAGAAGGGTCTGTGTGTGTGTGTTCACTATCATCCTTTTGGTGATAGATCTGTCATCCTTTTGGTGTCAGATTTATTCTGTTATTCCACCTCCCAAGCATTTTCTTTCTTTTCGGACAAATTTGTGGTTTTCTTCATATCTAATTGTCTTCTACCTCGAAAGAATGAACGTCGTAGCCGTTCATCTTACTCGGTTTAAGCCAATTAGATAGGGGCATCTGTCATACCCCAAATTTGTCCTACCTGTATATCACCTTTCACTTATACATCCATTCACTAACAATTATTCAGAAAATCCAAAAAAAAAAATATATCATAAGGATGAATTGAATCAACTCAGGTCTCATTTGGGGTTCATCAAATCAGGAATGAGTTTGGGTTGAAGTTCATTTGTTGGTTGCCCTTATCTCAGTTAAACAAGTAGTTTGCTTCATCCTCAAGATGTTGGGCCATGGCAAAGTCAGAACATTCAAATGAAATGCGTTTGGCCTTGTTATTTGGTTCAAGGAAAAGTCAGGCAGGCCATTTGTTTTAGGTGATTTCAAGTTGGATTCAATTTCAATCGTATTTCAAGAATTTGTTCAGGAATGGTTAAGATTCAGGAATTGATTCACCTTTAGTTAGATTCATGATTAATTTCAAAGTCATTGGCAAAATTCAAATATTGGTTCATTGGTGGTTTCATTGTGTCAAGGCTTTAATTCATCCGAAGATCAAAGTCTATTCATGGTCAATGGTATTTCTCAAGAGTTATTCAAGTTTCATTTAAGTGAGAATTCAAGGTAGAATTTGGTCTTTTTGAAATTTCAAATCAAAAGTCAAGGTTATGGTTCTACAAGAAGTGGCTCATGATGTTACTACAATTTAAAAAAGTCTACATTACAAAAAGAGGGCCCAAGCCCATTTACATTGATGCAATGGTTGTACAAAGTTAATTCACCAAAATATTGTGTCAAGTTTTCACACAAATCCTGCGGACCAGCTCAAGTTATCTACATTATCTCAAGACAAGTTCTAAAATGTACTCAAGCATTGTAACGTACTGCTCGTACCATCCATTAATTCCCATCCTACAACCATTACCTTGACCCCACTTGTGCCAAAAGCCTGCGGACCAACGTAACAGACTAGCCATGATTCATGTACACATCGCACCAATCCCTTCCATATACAATTTGCATAAAACCACGCCTTGAGCCAACAGGCAAGCCACTTGAAACAACCTGCAAACAAGTCGTGACCCCCACCCAAAATTCATGCTGCTTCACATATTACTTGCTGCCAAAAAATGATTTCACACCTCATGTACAACCTTTAATCAAAACCATTACATGCCCTTCACATTTTTCAGCAGCACACCGGACAAAAAAACCTGCAATAACCAAGCCCTGATGTTAATTGCCACAAGTTTTCTCACACAACCATTAAGCTGATAAAAACAACAACGACAGCTTTTCGTCATTTGCAAAAAGTGGCAAACAGACTACACATAATACCAATTCCAACAAACTGTACCACCTGTAAACCCGTACACACCCTGTACCTGTACGACCAAATTCTAAACACGCACCTCAAAACGGTAACAGCAACGTCAAATTCCGGAGATTCCAAAACGACCTCAAATTCATCAAACGACACAAATGATTTCAATCTCTCCACTCCTATAAATCAGACCTCATCCTTCTCTCATGAAAAACCCTAGCCGCCACTCCAACAACTTCGAAACTCTGCAAAATCTCCTCCAATCCATCGACCCAACCTTCTTTCCATTCCTTTCGTTCAAATTACAGAACAACAACTTCCATCACCCCAATTCAGCCTTTCTTCTTCATTCATAAACAAATCAACAGAATACACACCCTTCAACACACTTCTCAACCAAATCAATCCACCTTCAAACCCAATCACCAACCAAAATCACTCCTTCAAATCTTCAACAACCGAAACCCCTTTTAAACACCCACAAACCTTTAAAACTCCATCAAACACAACCTTCTTCAACCTTTAATCGTCTCCAAAGGAAATCCCAGAGCATAATCAGACCCAAATCCCATACCCATTCACAAATCGAACTGAAGAGGGAAGATGAAGAGTGAGATTCGAAACCATCCGCAAACCATAACACGCAGAGATTGAGACCAGAAAGATGAAACTCACAAATTCGAACCTGAAGCAAACCTAACCGGAATCGAATACGGATCTGAAACCATGACGAACGCACACAGAAGAAGGGTTGCTTGATTTGATGTCGTCGACTTGAGAGCTTCATTTTTTTCTCACTACAAGAAGGTCGTCAAGTTGTTGTTGTTTTTGTTTTGAAATTGGAAACCTGATGCTCTTCTTTAGATTGAAAAAACTATTTCAAGCGTTTTTTATCTAAAAGTTCGATACTGATGCTGTTTTGTGGAGAAAGAAGTTGTATTTAAAGTTTGTTGAGATTTGACCGTGTTTTAGTCTTCTGATATTTGCTTTAAAGAGGAATCAAGGCCTTATTAATTTATTTAATTGTCTTTTTTTTCTTAAACATGATGATGATAATGGGCCTGGGAGCCCGTGTGAATCAATACGCACACACCCCTAATCCTTTCAGTGCACCCCTTTTTCTTTAAATTGTTCTTAATTAATTTGCACTCTCGTTTTTTTTTTTTTTTTTTTTTAAATATGGTTTCTTTTATTTATTACTAATGTTTTTTTATCAATCAAATCTACTTCTTTTCGATTTCCATTTATTTCTCTTTTATTTAACTTCAATTATTTTTGGGCCAATGATATCAAAAATATCATGACTTGTGGATGTATTTCAAATAGATCTATAATCTTGATTAATATGAGGCCTATTTATTTTCTTTTATTTTTCTTTCAACCTTTTGGTCAATGAAAACCAAATATCAAGGATTTATCGATTTTCGATTTTAAATCTTGATAAAGGTGAGACCTTTATTGTTTTTCTTGTCATTTTCGATTTTATTTCATTTCTATTATTTTTATTTCATTTTTATTCATTTTGGGCCAATGATATCAAAAATATCATGATTTGTGGATCTATTTCAAATAGATCTATAATCTTGATTAATATGAGGCCTCCTATTTATTTATTTTATTTTTGATTTATTTATCTTTTTTATTCATTTTGGGTCAATGAAAATCAAATACTAAAGGTTATCGATTTTTCGATTTAAAATCTTAGTAAAGATGAGACCTTTCTATATTTTCGATTTAATTTCTATCTCCATTTAATTTCCATTTTCGCATATTCTTTTAGTTGGTCAATGAAAGTCAAATATTAAAGATTATCGATTTCTCGATTAAATCTTGATTAAGACGAGACCGATTTTATTTCTATTTCGATTTTATTTTTCATTATCTTATGTCTTTTCGTTTTTGGTCCATGAAAGTCAAAAATCGTTGATTATCGATTTCTCGATTAAATTCCGATTAAGACGAGACCAATTTTATGTCAATATTATACCTTGTTCATATTATCTCGATTATATTATTCATATTCTTATCATATTGTTCATATCCATATTCATGGTTATCTAACCATTTTTCTTTGTTCACCATTAATCAAAAAACACTAAAAATATCAAAACCCTAAAAATAATTTGATGGACTGTTGGTTGCTTGGCGACTTTCGATCGAGGCTTAGCTTAGGACACCTTGCACACACACGGCTTTCTCTTGGGCTACCTTACAATGAGACCCTTTATTTCATGTCATCCCCTGTACTTTACATGTACCCCTCTCCCATTCCGATGTACGCATTTAGCTTTCTTTTGATTGTGGTTTGTTTACTAGGAGCACCCCTAGGGACTAGCATAGGCAACCCATTTTCAAACTAATTCTCGATTCGTCGTCGAGCCATTTTCAAACAAACCCCTTTTCAACCAAACTTTCGATTCGTCGTCGAGCCCATTTTCAAATCATCCTTTTTCAAACCAAACTCTTTTCATAACAAATAAACCCTTGATCCAACGTCAAGCGGATTTTCATAATCAAACTTCAAAAACCAACTAACAACTATCGCAACTCTTTTAAGGTGAAAAATGAGGGTTCAAGTCTTTGATCTTCCTTCGATTGTTTGGGTGCGAGTTCTCTTACTCGTGTGTGAGCAATTGACGCCTCTTCTTTTAACAAATCAAATCCTTTTCAAACTAACCTCTTCGCATACAATAAACCCTTGATCCAACGTCAAGCGGATTTTCATAATAAAACTCAAAAACGACTAACAAATATCGTAATTCTTTTTAAAGGTGAAAAATGGGGGTTCAAGTCTTTGATCTCTCTTCGATTGTTTAGGTGCGAGTTCTCTTACTCGTGTGTGATCAATTGGCACCTCTTTTAAAAATCAACCAACTCCCTTGTTTCGTGGGCGTACCACGAACTACGACTGCTCTGATTCTTTATTCTCATCCGAATAAAGATACGTAGGCACAAGATTGCGATGATCTTGGCGAGCACACTTTTTCTTTTTCCCCCGTTTGCGTCCACACTACCATCTTTTTTCCGTCAAATTCCGTAGTCGAACTACGATTGCTCTGATTCCTCATTCTCGTCCGAATGAGCATACGTAGGTCCGAGGTCGCGATGATCTTGTCGAGCACCCTATCCTTAAACCACCATTTTCCCTTTAGTATCTTTTCCTTTTATCTTTACCTTTCCGCATTTATTTTAGAGAAGAAAACTGACAAGCTTAGCTAACGAGTATCACGATTCGAATCAAGAGGTTCCCGTTGAGTACAACGGACGTGAGGGGGTGCGCGTACCTTCCCCTCACGTAACCGACTCCCGAACCCGGAATGTGGTTGCGACGACCATGTTCTTACCCTTCCTTAAAGGTTTGCTCGATATTTTCCTTTCCCTCTTTTGGGATAAATAAAGTTCGGTGGCGACTCTGTCGAACCGTTTTCCGCGTCTTTCGCGCGAGGGTCGTGTCTTCGATGAATTTTCGAGGTGCGACAATGGATGATCAAAAATCCCCTGGGCTAGATGGTTATGGTGTTAGCTTTGTCAAAAACTTACACCAAATCTCAAACGTTAATAGGATTAAATCAAACGATCATATTAAATAAAAAAATGACTATTTCTTTTTTATAAAAACTAAGCTACTTATATGATTATTTAATTATTCATATTAACAATTGAGATTTAATGTAAAACTTTTAAAATTACACCTGATATCAACAAATCTTAACTCTTCAAAATGTATTAATTACTTACGCATTTATGAACAGAATGTTACTCATATTAAAACATCAAAATATTATATTACAAACATGTTGATGTAGGTTCATAAATCAATACTCTAATTACCATAACATATTAAAACAACAAATGAAAAGAATGTGAGTCTTAATCTCAACCCTTGATACCAATGGAGTTAGAGGAATTACGGCATGTTTGTTTTAGATTTTAAAAAAATGTTTTTTTTTGTAATTTTAAAAATGAATTTTATAGAACAAAAATTTAAAATATTACAAATTTTTTTATATTTGTATTTTTTAATTGAAAGATTAATTTTGATGAATTTTTTACTTAAATAATCAAAATTTTAAAAAATATATCCAAAATAATTCACTTTTCAAATAAATTCTCAATCTACTCCACTTTAAAACCAAAAAAAATTGAAACGTAGTGGCGGCTCCGAACGAATTGGTGACTGCACTTAATTTTATAATAGTGGCGCCAATTGAATTGAAGACTACATATGGTCTTGTCAGTTCAATGGGCGTTAATGTGCAAGCTTTAAATAGTGGCACCAATTGAATTGGTGCAAGTTTGTATTATTATTTTTTTATAAAAAAAATATAAATTATATAAAAAAAACAAATGATAAATATTAATATTTAATTTAAATTACTTTTACATACGAAAACAAAATTAACACTAGCGAGGACGATTGAGTTAGTCACACCGGCACCGATTCCACACCCCTTAGCTATTATAACTCGTTGCGTTCGTTGTTGATGCACCCCAAGTGTTTGAGGATTGGAGATCTCAGGAACATCACCACCACTAGATTTCCTAAGAAGTTATTGCATTTCTACGAAGTCTTGTATATGGAATGATGTGCTGTCGTAACTGAGCTCGTGACCGCTGCGTCAATAAATCCCAGATCCCCCAAGGTGCCTAAGACAATGACATCAACACAAAATTAATGAAAAATGGGTATTTGACAATCAGAGTGACTTTGCTAAATCTGAGTGTCGTAAATTGAGACACCGACGTGAACGAGTCTTACGTAACATTGTGATGCCAACCGAAATGGGTCACGAACTCAGTTACAACATCGGCGTTATTCCATACACAAGACTTGGTGTTATGGAATTGGGTGATGGTGATGTTCCTGAGACCTCAAATCCTCAAACACCTGGGATGTATCAACAACGAGCGCAATGAATTAGGGTAGCTAGGGGTGTGGATTTGGTGGCCGTTATGACTAACTTGGTGTTTATTGTGAAATTTAGTAAACAAAAACTAGTTTCATTTTACTTAAGGGATTAAACTCTAAAAGATCTCAAGACCAATTTGTATGAATCATAAGTTTTAAACAAGTTTGACAGCAATGTCGAAATGTAAGGGAAATTGAGAATAATAACTAAAATTAGATGAAATTGAAATGCAAGGAAAAACAAAGAAAATGATTGAAGAGTAAATGACTAAAATAAAGACTTTAATTTGTAAAAGTGGAACGTATATACGTACATTATTGACTCTTTTCTCACAAACACACGAATACTTTGAGTTTTACAGAATTCTGTATACAAATACGAACCCCTAAAACTCAAAGTTCTAGTTATATACTAATCTTAAATTAACTGTCTGCAACTGTCAACTAAGCAAAATACACCACATCTCGTTCTCATACAGCCTTCTCCTTCAACATGCTCCCACTTGTCCTTGAATAATTGTATGTTCTTATCTAATTACACCTCATTCGACTGCATATAGTGAACGTCTTGAGAACTCTGAATTTCCCTAAGTCCCAAAAACCAACAAACTCCCTGGTCCCTGGTTACTTACAATTTTGACCAGAGTTGGGCCCATTTCTTGGCAAGTCAAAATAGTCGAGATCTTCATGGTAATAACTGATCATTTCTACTTTTCCACAAAAGCCATTATTACATGATCCTCATCACATTAATCCTTATGTCGAAAATTTGTGATAACAAATTGGCCCATAAAATACCATGTTTCAATTTTGAATCAAAAAGAGAAAGGTGACATTTTTTTATGTATTTTCGACAATGTTCAAACCTTCTCGCTGACATTATCGTCATCATTACCACTTTAATGCTAATTGTCATTTTCGAAAAGATTTTCCCAGAATTTCATCATTAATTCTATTTTCTAAGAGATCATGCATTTGCACTTTTCATTAACTGTTCCACTCACATCAGTTTTCCCACTTCTTGAAACATGAATCGTTTCATGTCAACACACGTACGCCAAGTGTCCGCCACTGATAAGAAACATGAATCTATAAATACTAGCTCCATATTCTCTACTCATCTTCTTCATTTTTTCTCTCAGCATCTCATACAGATAAAACCCTTTTCGCAACAAGCTTTCAAACTTCAAAAATGACAGCAAACTCTTCATCCTCCAAACTTTATACTGGGAAGAACCCTTTGGCATTCATGATTCCAGCAGAAGAAGATGAATAAGGAAGAGATTTTGTTCCTGAGCCACCAATGGCCAAAGAAAAAAGTACCATTTGGGCTAATTAGGCACTCTTCCTTTTTTACCTTATCTGATAAACTGTTCGCGTTCTTAGGACTATACCCAACTACTAAATCACATCCTGGGAAAGTAAAGAACTTTTTCCCATGTTTTCCCATTACTATTCCCTCGGCGTTCGAAGAACGCTCTCTCGACCTATTTTTTATGAAATACATCAAACTGTTCGTTGAATTTACAACTTGTGTTTCGACCATGGCTCCATTTGTGGAATGATATGTTGGTCCATCTTGGTTATGAAACAGATTTTCTGGCATAACCCCTTAAACTGCTGCAATGTCGAACTCCGTCTGGGTAGCCTACTTAACTCCAACACTTCTATCCACTCGAATTGAGACTGGAACTGTTGGCTTCGACTTCGTCAATTACCAACCCAATTCGGTAGCTAGGTGTCGCGGCCGGCAAAATGACAGAGTCGCCATCATCCTTTATTTGTCCTAAGGAAAGGAAAATAATGATAAAACCTAAAAGCTAAGAGTGAGATGCTAAGTTCGGAAGTCGGTTAAGCGAGAGGAAGGTGTTAGGCACCCCTCACTTTCATTGTACTCAATGGGATCCTCTTTAAGTTTTAGGGTATGTTTGCTTACTAATTGAGTGTTTGACTGTTTATATTTATTTACAAAAATCCTTATTATTATCCAAAGAAGATGACTTTGATATAAGATGGGGACCCTAAGTTTTTTATTATTATTGTACTCGCTAGGGTTTACAACCCTATGCCTACGTACCCTCAAATTTGAAGGATTAGGGTTTCCGTAGTTCACCTCCCTAATTTTATTGGTTGGTTGATTTTATCCCTTTCCCCCTTTATGTTTAAGTTGTGATTATCCCTTATCCCTTATCCCTAGTCCTATATTTATACTCTTGGATCCTAAGAGCTTTATCCCCAAATTTCTATCCCAAAATATCATCCCATATCCCTAGTCCTATATTTATACTCTTGGATCTTAAGAGTTTTATCCCCTATCCCTAGTCCTATATTTATACTCTTGGATCTTAAGAGTTTTATCCCATATCCATAGTCTTATATTTATACTCTTTGATCTTAAGAGTTTTATCCCATATCCCTAGTCCTATATTTATACTCTTGGATCTTAAGAGTTATATCCCATATCCCTAGTCTTATATTTATACTCTTGGATCTTAAGAGTTTTATCCCCAAATTTCTGTCCCAAAATTTTATCCCATATCCCTAGTCCTATATTTATACTCTTTGATCTTAAGAGTTTTATCCCCTATCCCTAGTCATATATTTATACTCTTGGATCATAAGAGTTTTATCTCATATCCCTAGTCCTATATTTATACTCTTGGATCTTAAGAGTTTTATCCCCTATCCCTAGTCCTATATTTATACTCTTTGATCTTAAGAGTTTTATCCCATATCCCTAGTCCTATATTTATACTCTTGGATCTTAAGAGTTTTATCCCCAAAATTTTATCCCATATCCCTAGTCCTATATTTATACTCTTGGATCTTAAGAGTTTTATCCCATATCTCTAGTCTTATATTTATACTCTTGAATCTTAAGAGTTTTATCCCCTATTTTATCCTTGGATAAACCGAATATCTTATCCCTTATTTTATCCCCAAGAATTTATCCCCTAAGTATCCCAAATATCCCTTGATATTATCTATAGTATTTTATCCCTTAATTAATTAACTATAATCCTTAACTATCATTTATCTTGTTAATTATATATGAACCTTAATCATTAAATAAAATAAAATAAAATATTTAATTTTTGAACTAAGCAAAACCCAAAATAATTAAAGTAAATATAATCCAAATTATCATCACTAAGTCAATTAAGTATTTTATATAAAACCATAGTTACCCTAATGAACCCTAATTTAATATTATTAATTCTAAATTCTTGATTAATATATTCCTTTATTAATTTAATTCAATTTTTGTTTATTTATTACTATTATTATTATTATTATCAATTTAAAATAAATTATAATGTTCTTACAATAAATTCTTTAGAAGAAATATTTTATTTATGATTATCATTTTATTTATTTAAGAATTAGTTAACTATTAATCTATTTATCCTAATGATAAAGATTAAAATAAAAAAAATAATATAACAAAACCAAATCCTAAAACCTGTTAATTACGTACTAAGAAAATTTAAGAATCATGGTAAGAAAAGAATTCAACGCCTTCTCCCATTTATTTGTATTTTTTTATTCTTTTTAATATTTTATTTTATTAATCTCTTCATTATATTAATCAAAACTTAGATATTATCTTAACTAATTATATCCCAAATTAACTTTTTTATTTTTGTATTTAATTAGTTAACTCTAATTAGCCTAATAAAACCCTAATTGTGTCCCAATATTTATCCTAAAATTATTCCAATCGATCATTAGTCCCTAATTAACCTAAGTGAACCCAAACACCATCCTAATTAAGTATAAATTACCAAATATTAAATATTTATTTATTTATTATTTTTATATATTGATTATTAACCCAATTATGCTTGATTATAAAATTAATCATAATCCCACTTTAAATCCCTAATTATATGTTTGTATTTTAATTCTATGTTGATCATAATTACCTAGGTAATTAATTAATTATTTTTTTTGTATTAATTCCATTTTATATTAATTTAATTAATTTTAAATTATAACCCTAATTAATAATTATTGCAAGAAATATGAATTAATCCTAATTATTCTAATTTAATATTATTAATCATAAATTCTCGATTAATATTCCGTATTTAATTATATTTTTTATTTTTATTGTCTATATTAAGGAGAAATATTAATTATTAAAGCTAGTTATTAGTTTAAATAAATTACTTGAAATCTAATTACGCTTAATTATAAAATTAAGCCTAATCCTAATTGAAACACCTAATTATATTTTTTGTACTTTTGTACATTTATTTTTTTTATTTGATTTAAAAAAAGATAAAAAAAACCAAGTTATCCAAAAAAAATACTAAAAGAAAAAACAAAGTTTCTACCAAGCATGCAACTTTCAACGAGAACCTTTCTATGCTACCTTGAGAATGGTTAGAAAAATATTAAAGCTCTTCCTAGCATCCTTTTACAGCATCCCTAAGGAAGGGAAAGCATCTGTACTAAAGGTATTATGGACTATAAAGCTCTCCACTCGGATCCAAGAAACCAAATTAAATAGTGCATAGCTAAATTCATATTGTAATTGTTAGTGCAACCAAGTGATGTTATCAACCACATTAGATTTAAAGCACATCCTTGCTAAATTATATCAGTAGTTGTTGAACACTTGTTAAAAATTGATTATCAAGTCAATCCAACACCCAACAAGTATGGCAACCAAACAATAACATAATTGAAAATTGTATACTAATAGTTATGATATTGAGGACCACTTATCTTTTATTGACGGTATCGGCACTGCAATTGCTTTATCATTTCGATCTATTTGGAAAAACACCGAATCCGACGGACACCGTGAATGACTTAATTAGTTTCGGAAATCTCGTCAGCTTCTCTTCCTGATATTTGTTGTTGCAGAACCCTCTAGTGTTGCACCTAACGACAATCTCTAATCAGAGTCAAGCATCAATTTGATACAATCCTCTTTTCCGATCGCCCTCGTCCTAGGTTGTGGTCTTGTTGGGTGAGCTAGGCTTGTTGTTCTAAATTATTTCTAGTTCTGTTTTGGTTAAAGTGTGTAAGGAAGTATTTGTGGAATATTTTGAATCGTGTGAGAGTATTAGAGGTGCTAGCTCGTTAGTGAATGCTATGAATGAATCATGTAGTTATTTATATGGAAAAAATTCTGTTATATAAAAAAGAAAATTAATCAATTATAATAAAAAAAAGTTTATAAATTAATTTTATGTAATTTTGATCTTGTGATCAATCATATTAATTTAAAAAAAAAAATTATTATCCTAAAATGCATTAATTAGAAAATGGGAACAAAATATTTTTGTGTTTTATAAATTTGGATTATTTTGAAGATAAAAAGTGCATAAAAAATAAAAAATCTATTTTTTAGATAAGCTAATTAAAAAATCCGAAAATTAATATTTAAAATAACAAATAAATTCTCCTTAGATTTTCTTTAAACCCTTTTTACTCTCTCTTTATTTTTGACTTTTTTAATTACTCATATTAATTATTTCTAAACATGAAAATATTATCCAAAAAATTGAATAATCTAAAAAAAACAAAATCTTTAAATTTTTTTTTTATATTTTATATTAAAAATCAATTTAAATGAAATGTTAAATGACATTGAATCACTATCCTAAAATAAAATGTTAACAATTTATTTCCAAATCTTTTTATTTTATGATTTTTTTGACCATTTTTTAATAAAAAAGTGAAAAAATGAAAATTAATATTTTTTTTTTAAAAATGCCTATTAAAAAATACGAAAATTAATTAAAAATGTTTAAAAATGCAATTTTTGACCTTTAAAATAATAAAAGCAAAAAACAAGGCTAAAAAAAAGTTGTATACGAGATTCGAATCCACAACCTTACACCTAACCCCTATGGACACTTACCAACTAGGCTAACTTGACACTTTTGATTTTATTTCCATTTTAAAGTACTAGAAATAATAGATAATTATAAAGCCAGTGGTCAAAATTTAGGGTACGACACTACGCAATTTGGTTTTAGCCAAATGCTGCCACGCTCATTCTATACTCGGGAGGCCGACATTTGCTGGTCGGAAAGGAAGTTCACTGCCCAAGAATACAAAGAGTGTATGATGTTTGCTCGTAATCAAGTCCTCGAATTGCCTATTTTCCACTTTCAACCGTCCTTCTATATGACGGTGGAATATCACAACTGCTGGACGAAATATTTTCAAGGCAACTTCTCTAAAGAGAACATCCGCAAGAGGTTGTCGACAACCTTTTCTAACCTAAAAGAGAATCCAGAGAAGAAAACAGGTACATACTAACCATTTATTTGAATTCTTGTTATACCCTTCGACTTCTCACATGTTTTAATTGTATGTGAAACTAAAACAAAAGACAACACCAATGTCGAAACCCCCTCCGATGCTGGTGAAACCAAGAAAGACGAAGAAACCCAAAAGAACAAGGCAAGTCTTTTCACATCTGGATATTAACTAATATCGAGAAAACTCTAACATATTTTTCTTTTAGAATCGAAAATGTGATCCCGACTCTCCAATAACCATAAAACTCAAGAAGAAGAAGAAATCTAAAAAGACTACCTCCACACAGGTATGTATCTGATTTCATATTTAGTGGTTTTGATGATTCATCAATTTGACCCAATAAATATTTCCAGGTTACTCCAAAACCAACAGAGACCTTGGCTGAAGTCGAAAGCTCAGAAGATAGTGAGAAAACACTAATCTTCCTGAGACCTAAGCCCAAGGCTTATCCTAAACTAAGCGTCAGTAAGAAAAAAGATGCCACTCAAAAAACCAACCCTCAAAAGAAAACAATCACTTTGACTGATGGCCCTCTAACAAAGAAAAAGGGAAAAAAACTTATATATTCCTGATGACTCAGCACAAGATGAACCTAAAGACTTTTCCATCAAAGAACAAGAGACCAACGATCCCAAGGTATTGCTCTATACAAAGCAAAAAAATTTCTTCATATCTTCTCAACTTTAGTTTCCACTAACTATTCATCTACTTTTTAGGAACCACCAAAGTTGGACGAGAATGTGGTTAACTAACCCATAGGTATCCCCCATTCGATTCCCTCTGAAACCTTTCCACACATCCATTGGTCAGATTTTCTTGATTCCAGTGTTTCGTCTGTTCATCTAGCGTACAAGCTAATCGGTGGAAATGCAGGCATTGCTCCATAAACAAACCTTGAAGCAGAAGCTGATGTCGAACAACTTTCTCCCCAACGAAATGAAGAACTGGACGAAACTATGGCCTATGTTCAAGATGACTTAAATTATGATGACCAAAAAATAAAAACCCCAGAAAAGATGGACGAAGAGCAAGCCAACCCAAATGTCGAGACTGCTCCAACAAAAGGGAAAAGCCAACCTGTCACAGCTAAAAAGAATCAGACTCAATTCCGTCGAAGGAGATGCTTAACTTGACCCTGAAATTCGAAAGTTATTGGTTGAGCTTAACAAGCAAAGAGTCTCAAATTCTATGGTTTAATTCTTGTTCAAACTTGAAGCCTGCTTTGACCAGGTCTGCTGAGATATCGACCTCAAAAGGACCTACAGCGCCCGACTCCAACAAACGAAAGAAGCCATCGGTGTAGCCTGAGACTTAATTGGTGCGTCTGAAAAGGAAGTCGATAGGCTCGAAACCCGACTCCAAGAGTATTTAGACAAGAAGGCTTCAATTGACGAACAAATTTCACAATGTTGTGCCAAAATTCTTGAATTGACAAAAGAGATCGACAATCTGGAAAAGAAAAAGGTTGAACTTGCATGGGAAAAGTTACTACCCACCAAAGAAATGATTGATCAAGAGACCACCAAAGGTGTCGAACACACTGAAGCTTCTCTTGGCCTGGGACTTGAAGTCGACTCTCTAGAAGAGGCCCATGATCGACTGACTACAAGGCTCAACTTTTCGAAGACCAAGCTTGAGGATTTCAAATCTAAATTTCCTGTTTAACTTGTACTTTGATTTTCTTATTTTCAATGCTTTGTAATGACTTTGCCATTTTGGAATTTTATGAATACAATTTTGGCGTTTTTGTTTTCCATGCATACTACTCTGTTAAAATTCGAATATCCTGTAGCATAGGTTTATATTATTTTAAGTATTTATCATTTACTCTTAGGATTCGACGATTAGATGCCAACTCTTCAATCTCATAAGCATTATTAAAAAAATGATTGAATAGTTCGAAATGGGCCTTTCCAATTAGGAGACCATTTACCCAAAATCCTATCTCTTCGATCCATAGGAAAATAACCTTCCATACATAGTCTCCAATTGAAAATGTCTTTACCTTAACCTTTTTATTATAGGCCTAAGCTAATCGCTCTTTCTGCCTTGTCAAGACATCCAATGCTAGCCTTTCCTCATCCAAATAGACCATTTAATTCAACATCTTATTCCAGTAATGGTCAGATGGAAGCACGTCCTGCCTCTGAATTTGAGTGGACTGCAAATATATTTCGAGGGTAGGACAGCCTCATGTCTATAAGTCAATCGAAATGGAGTAGTCCTCGTCGCCTCTTTAGGAGGCGTTCGCCATGTCCATAAGACTTGGTCTAGGGTTTTATGTCAATTCTTTGGCTTCTTCCCCACATGCTTCTTAATCAAATTAATAATGACTTTATTGGTTGTCTCGACCTAGCCATTTGCTTGGGCATAATAAGGCGTAGATGTTTGTAACTTAATCCCCATTTCAGAGGAAAATTCATGCATTTTTCGACCAGTGAACACTGATCCTTGGTCAGTTGTAATGGTCTAAAGAATTCCAATTATGTAAACAATGTGTTTTTGAACAAACTCTATTATTGCTTCTTGGTCAGCATTGACTAGAGGAATCACTTTTATCCACTTAGTAAAATAGTCATTACCAACCAAAGTATACTTTTGACTTTTAGATGATACTGGTCGAATTTCACCAATCAAATCCAATGCCAACCCCTAAATGGCTATGGTTTCACAATTACAAGTAATTTACTTGCAGATATGTGTTGAATGCCTGCATGGACTTAACACTCTTGACAACCCTTGGAGAACTCGATACAATCCTTTAACATGGTAGGCCAATAAACACTTTGTTGAAACAATAACCACCTCATTTTATGTTTGACTTGATGGGCACTGCATGCTCTACTATGGATATTTGATATTGCTAGATATGCCTCACTTTCACGAAGACATTTAAGTAAAATATCTTCAGGCGTCTTCTTGAACAATTTGTTCCCTATGATAACGTGGCTTAGAGACCTGTATTTAACCTTTCAATTAGTTTCTCATGTTGGATTCTCTAAGTATTCGACTATTGGTCTTCGCCAGTCAGTATCAGTCAAATGTTCAATAGAAAAGACCTCAAAGTTTACAGGATCTGCTGACCCTAACTTTGTTATTAATAGATCCAAAGGAGACAACCTTGTCGATTTTACTCTTCCTCGAACTTCAATAAAATATTATAGCTTTTCTTTTGACACTTTATACCCTGAAGCAATTTGTGCCAACTCATTTGCCTGTTGATTTTCAATTCTGGGGACATGCTGAATGTCCACAAAATCGAAACACTTAATTAGTCGATTGACTATAACAAAGTACATAATTAAGTTTTCCTTAATACATCTGTACTCTTTTGTTATTTACTTAATAACTAGCTCAAAGTCTCCTCTTACTTTGACTCTTTTTGCCCCAAAGTCTAACAAGATTTTGAGACTAGCTAATAAAGCCTCATACTCTACCTCATTATTTGAGCAAGAGCCGTCAATTTTATACTTGAACCTCGTCGGAATCTTGTTAGGGGAAATTATCAACATTCCAACGCCAATTCCATTTTTATGGCTAGAGCCATCGAAGTATAACTTCTAAGGCTCTGGCTCCAAATGATTTTGAGGTGCCTCGACTATCGCTTGATCCACGATGAAGTCGGCGACCACGTGCCCCTTCATTGCCTTTGAAGGAACATATGTTATAGAATATTCTATCAAGGCAAGAGTCCATTTTCCAATTCGACTATGCAAAATTGGTTTAGATAACATGTGCTTAATAATGTCAAAATGAGAAAACATGTACACATCAAATGGTTTTATACATTGCTTTAATTTCATACATGATAAATACAAACAAAGGAACATCTTTTCTATAAGACTATACCTAGTTTTTGCATCGTTCAAGACTCGAATAAGGTAATAAATTGCCTTTTCGCTACCATTATCCTCCTCTTGAGCTAACATACTTCCTATAGTCGAGTCCGAAGCAGAAATATACAACCTCATGCACTTATTTCTAATAGGAGGGGACAAAATAGGAGGATTCGTCAAGTACTCCTTATTTCTCGAAGACCCTCTGATGCTCTGGCTGCCACCCAAACTCTTCCTTTTTTAGGCAAATCAACGGCGAAAATGCTATAATCTTGCCACTAAGGTTTGAAATAAACCTCCTCAGAAAATTTATCTTCCCCAATAAAGACTGGAGCTCTTTCTTTTTCGAAAGAGGTCGAGTTTCCATGATGGACTTAGTCTTGTTTTGGTTAATCTCAATGCCCTTCTTGTGGATAAAAAACCAAGGAAATCTCTAGCATGCACACAAAAAGCACACTTAAGAGGATTCATTTTTAGTCTGTACTTCCTTATTCTTTCGAATGATTGTCGAAGGTGGTCAATATGACCATTTCCCGATGCAAACTTAATGACTATATCATCAATATATACTTGCATAAACGTTTCGATATAATCATCAAAAATTGAATTCATCACCCTCTGGTAAGTTTCATCAGCATTCTTCAAGCCAAATAGCATCACCACCCACTCATAAGTGCATAAGGCTCTTAGATATCGAAATGTCTCCTCGACACATCTTTATTTGCGATAAAAATTTAGGTAAAACCAGAATAACCATCAAGCATACTAAGATATTCAAAATTCACTACTGAGTCGATCAACATTTTGGCGACAGGCATTGGGTATTCATCCTTTGGGGTTGCTACATTTAGATCTCTAAAGTTGATGAAAACCCTCAATGTTTCATTTTTCTTAATCACTGGAACAATATTTGCAAGTCATTCAACATACATTGTTGTCCTTATGATCTTACTTTTCTGGAGTCTTTCGATCTCCTATTTTATTTTAAATATAACCTCTAGTGCAAACCGTCTAGGCATCTTCTTGATCGGCTTCTTCCCGGGCTTTATTGGAAGTTTTAAATCCATCAAATCCCTTCTTAAACCTGTAATTTTGTTATAATCACAAGCAAAACAATCTTTGAATTCTCAAAGTAAATTAATCACCTTTAACCTTAGACTCGGGTTAATGTTGGCACTGATATGTGTTGGCCTTCTATTAGCTCCTTCACCCAAGTCAATTTCTTCTAATGGATCCCGAGGTTGCATCTTTGTCGCTGATGCGACAGGATCCTTTTCGAAGCCCAAAGTCTCATCATCATAGATGCAATCGAGCCTCTGGCCTTTTAAGCCACCATTTTATATGCATGCTGGTTTCGGAATTTCGAGTGGCTTTGGCTCAATGTTTATCCTTTGATCCACGTCGACCACTTCTAATTCATTGGCTTCAACAACCATATGTGGTATTTTGGCCTCTAAGGCCGCTTTCAATCTATTTTCGGCTACGTAGGCCAAAAATTGCTTTAACATGTCAAACTCAGACATCATCGTCGAATTCGCCACCCCAACCAGTTGGCCAAATGGTGTCATAACTTCTCTTGCCCATGATTTCCCTATCCTACATGAATTCGTTGGTTGGGTTTAGCCTAAGAGAATAAAACTCCTCTTCTATATGCGTGTAACCAAACCCTGCTGGCGTGCAAGGTGGGATATTAGCTAATTCTTTGTCAAAGTTCCTTTTGTCTACATGATTTACTTCCGCCATGAAATACCCTTGATCTGCTTCCACATTTTCCACAATTTCATCTGCTCTCCAAATTGATATCCTTTGATGAAGAGACAAAGGTACCGCTCCTACACCATGAATCCACTCCCAACCAAGGAGAAGATTATAGCTCACCTTCGATGCAATAACCATGAAAATAGTATCTCGAGTTACCAATCCAACCATCACATCAACCTAAATAACATCCATAATCTGGCCTGTTTTTCCTTTATAATTTGAGAGCACCATATTATGTGTCCTCAAATCAGTGTTGTACTTCCCTATTTTTATCAGCAAGAAATGGGGCATCAGGTTAATAACAACCCCTCAATCTATCAGAATCTTATTGATAATAGTGTTTTTTACTTTAGCTCATATGAAAAGATTCTTCAGGAGACTCTTCATTCTTTCATGTGGTCTTTCAAAAAAAGCATTATGCTTTTTGATGCAGCCATTGTCCATTATGAAATAGCACACAGGTTTGTGCCTTTCCATTTCCTCCTCCTCACAATCCGCTGGTTCAGACACCTCCATTATACAATCATACTCCCTTGGAAGTATTGACACCACATTGCATATTACATCGAAATCATCTTCAAATCCTGAGTCAAAATTATTAATTACCAATTCATCTTCCTTGGAAGGTGCCTCCATCTTTGCCTCCCCCTTCGAATTTACTGGTGCAGGGGAAAACAACTGTCTCCCAACTGGTTTCTTGATCTGGTCACTCACTCGACTTTGATATGGTTTGTTATTACTTGATTTAGTAGCTTCTCTCTCATCTTTCTTTTTCCTTTGAAATCTTCTCCATTGAGTTCTGGACATCGAGTTCTTCCCTTTGTAGTTATTAGGACTGTATGAGCGCGTCTCCGATACCTGAAAATTTTTCTCGATAGGTCAATGATGAGCCTCGACCCATTTCGAAATTTCTCCACTTCTGGTTACCCGATTGTTCCTTGCTAGTAGGCCTCGTCCATATCCCTTGGGAGCATTGGATGTTGGCACATAAGTGACAGGCTTGCCTTTCTAGTGGGTAGGAAACTGCTCATTTTTCTGAGGAACTCCCGTCTTGTCAAAATAGAACTAAGGCTTGTTCATCTTCCAATTCTCCTTTCTCTTCGCCTGCTTAGCACTCTCAACCTTCTTTACATCCCTCTTGTCAAACACAACGTTGCACCTTGGGCACAATATTACTTCTAAATCCTCAGCTTTACAGCGATGAAGGAAGTCAAGCAAACCTTCTTCAGCCTTGGGGTACACAACTTCTATTTGGTTCTCACTACCTTTGAGAGCCTCATCATCAGCCTCCATGTCGAAATCCTCAGTGATCTCAACAATGTTGATTTCCATGGGATCCATATAAATGGCCTCCTCGAACTGCAGAGGTTCGGAATCTATCTTCATGTGTGTCTTGCCCTTAGAAAATTTCAGCCTTCCATCATTCAAAGTGTTATGAACAAGATCCCTGAAAAGAAAACATTGTGAGGTTGTATGCCCCAGAAAATTATGATATTTACAAAACCCTCTTTTCTTTCTTTGTTATAATGGTGGCACTTTTACCCCGTGTATCACTAAAATTTGGCCATCTGCAACCAACAAGTTGAAGATCTCGTCGCATTTGGTTACATCAAAAGTATAAGTTTTCTTAGGGAACTTATCACTCTTTTCAGGTTTAGAACGGTTCTTCCCATTTGTTGGTATAAGAAGTTTACACACATATGGGGCCTTGGCTTTAACTCGGCCACGTCAACCTCGTTTTCTTTGACATGGTTATATTCAACATTTGACGTCAAGTCATTGTCTTCCATATCAACGTAAGCCATTCGTTCCTTCTTACCTTTGTTTACTCTGGCTTTTTCAGCTTTTAATCGTTCAACTTGTCACACTCTATCCGCTAGTTGGGCCATATCCGTTAGATATCGTGTATCAAATTTATTTCTAATAAAATAATCCAAACCCCCAGCAGCCATTTCGACTAGCTCGTGTTTAGGCACTTGGGTGAAGCACCTTGTTTTCAACAGTCGAAATCGATTCACTTTCGCTTCACACTCGACAATTCCTTCATACTAATCTTAGATTGCCCCATATAAAATTGCTTATGGAACAACCTTTCTAGACGAGTCCAATCATTAGTGGAATGCGCAGGGAGGGTTGTAAACCATGTAAAAGCGTTTTTTGTAAGAGAACTAGGAAAATATCTCATCCTTAAGTTCTCAGTAATTGTTATGTTCCCCGCTTAGGTAAAATATCGAGCGATATGTTCGATTGTGGATTCATTAGTATCACCAAAAATTTGGTGAACTTAAGGACTTTCCACCCCCTTGGGAGTTCAACCTATAACACATATTCTACGCCATTATCCTTTCGACTATGGTTGCAAGATTGTTCACCACATTTTGCGCCATTATCCTTTCGACTATGGCTGCAAGAGTGTTCTCTCCCACCAGATTCTCTTGTCAGACTTGATGAACCACTTGGTCAGTGTCCTAGTTTTGATTGACTACTAACATTGGTGGACGCTTAGCTTCTCTAAGCTTCTCTTGTTTGACTACATGGGGCACAAATTGTTGCCCCTGATTTACTGTGTTTTCCTCAAGGATTATTCCCTCGTCTGAATTGGCCTGGCCAATTGAGGTTATACAATGGGCCGAACTTGCGCTGGAGGAACAATAAATAATTCAGCAATTTGATTCATTTAAGTTTCCAATTGTTGGTAACTCTTATTCATATTTTGAATCAATGGGTTAAACGTAGTACCCATTTGTTGAGTAAGTGTATTAACCATATCATGGTTACTTTCGTCCATCAGTTGTCTCATCGCCATCACAGAATTTATAGTAAATGTTGGCACTGCTTGGGAACCGAGTCCCATACCTAGTTGAGGTTGTATGGTTCGACCAGGGTTACCTATGGCCGACCCAGATGCAAATAGTGGAGAATATGCATTCACAACATTGTCAACAAATTTCGAAGGGTTAGTATGTAAGTTTTCCATCATTGATGCTGGCATACCATACGGTTGTTCACGCCCAGACATATGCATTGTGAAACTTGTGGCAAAAGGTCTAAAATTCGTTGCCATAGTCGATCTGGGAGTCACCTCTGTGTTATTAAAGGGTAAAAATTGTCCTTTCATGTGCAGTTGATGGCATAACCGTTATTAACGGTAGCTCTTCGAGCTAGCAATAAAGGAGATTAGTTCAGTCAAACTCACAGTGACCATGCATGATCCCGTACTATTAGATGGTTATTCTCCATTATTGTTGTTTCTGGGAATCACCATTCTCCTAACGTATTTCCTCGTTGATTTTCTAACTTATTTTTTTATTATCTTACCACTCCTCAATCTCATGCACACTCACACTCTGAGAAGTTTCTTAAACGAAGAAGTTTGAAAAATAATTTTCAAAAATAAAAGGTATAAATTCACACAAAAGGGTCCCATTGGGCGTGCCAATTTGTTTATTGTGAAATTTGGTAAAACTCAAAGTAAGTGCTACTTATATACTAATCTTAAATTAACTGTCTCCAACGGTCGACTAAGCAAAATACACCATGTCTCGTTCTCATGCAACCTTCACCTTCGACATGCTCACATGTGTCCTTGAATAATTGTCTGATCTTATCCAATTACACCACATTCGACTACGTATAGTGAACGTTTTGGGAACTCTGAATTTCACTAAGTCCTAAAAACCAACAAACTCCCTGGTCCCTTTCTACTTACAATTTCGACCAGAGCTGGGGCAATTTCTTGGCAAGTCAGAATAGTTGAGATCTTCATGGTCATAACTAATCAGTTCGACTTTTCCACAAAAGTCATTATTACATGATCTTCATCACATTAATACTTATGTCGAAAATCTGAGATAACACTTGATCGTCCTCGTTAGTATTAATTTTGTTTTCGTATGTAAAAGTAATTTAAATTAAATATTAATATTTATTATTTAATTTTTTATATAATTTATTTTTTTTATAAAAAAAGCACACTCCACACTAGTGTCAATTGAATTGGCGCCGCCATTTAAAGTTTGCACACCAACACCAATTGAGCTGACAACACCACATGCAGGCGTCAATTGGATTGACGTCACCATTGTAAAACTAAGTGCAGTTGCTAATTCGTCTAGCGTCACCACTACTTTTTAGTTTTTTTTTTAAAATGAGGTAGATTGGAAATTTATTTGAAAGGTGAGTTATTTTGGTAAGAAAAAATTCAATTTTAACATTCAATAACATAAACATTCATTATTGAAGATCAAAACATAGTTGGAATCGCAATTTTTTCAAAAAATTGTATCTCAAAAATGATTTTTATGAAAAAAAAACTATTTGAATTAACTTCAAAATTAAGTGATTTTTAAAAAAAATTGATATCCCAATTTTTTTTTAATAAAAGATGAAATATCTAAAATAACATTTTAAGAATAACTATTCAAAACAAATTTTTATTTAAAAATTTTATAAAAAATTTATTTTGTAAATCTTTTTTACATAAAATTATTTTACACTATAAAAATCATTTAAAAAAACAATAAAAATCATTTAAAAAAAACAAAACAAATGGGCTCTTGCTTGAATGAAGAAAGCTAAATGAAAACAAAATCAATTAAAAAATAATAATTCCAACCGTTTGAGATCAGCCTTCTACATTTATTTGTAGGGACCAAACAACCCAAATCCTTTTCAATTTCCCTATTGAAATACTCTGATATGAAGTTTATTTCTTAATAATAACAAAACCTTCAAATTTTAAGGCCAAAGAAACTTCCTCTACATCACAACATATCACTTTATACCCCTGTCTATAACAATCTATATCTCTATAAAAATAAACTTATTTCCATGCTTTCCTATGCCAAGGATGTTATAAACACTTGCTTGCTAATAAGGAACAATGTAGAAATAAAAGTAACTATAATTTGACTGGTGTTTCCATGTATTTCATGTGCCTCTGATTAGCAGTTCATGAGCTAGTAGATGATGTATGTTGCATGAGATATTTTAGAGAACTAAAGTTCATTGGTGCCTCTTGAATAGCTGTCCCAGAAACCGGCGCATGACCATAAGCCGTGTGTCCAGAAGCAGTATGATTCACTGGAGTGGTGCTATCTGCAGATACAACCGGTGCTCCTGCAGATTGCCAACTCCCAGGAGCAGCATAAATTCCAGCAGGCGGGACACGAAGATTATCTACAGTTCTGATTCCAGCAGGTGCGGCTGCGGCATGCATTCCAGCAGGTGCGGCTGCAGCTAACATTTCAGCAGGTGGGGCAGGAAGATTATTTACAGTACTGATTCCAGCAGGTGGGGCCGGAGGATTATCTAAAGTTTTGATTCCAGCAGGTGGGGCTGCAGCATACATTTCAGCAGGTGCAGCTGCAGCAAGCATTCCAGCAGGTGTGGCTGCAGCTAACATTTCAGCAGGTGGGGGTGGAGGAACTTTTAGGGCTAATTGTCCGGCAGAACTTGCAGCAGAATCGCTTGCCTGACCAGTAATTGGTACTTGAGGTCCTGGAATGTCTCTATTTTTCCCAAGGGTGACATCATGTATGCTGGATCGCCTTCTTCTTTCTTTCTTCTGATTCATTGATTTCTGACGAATTTTGTATTTCTGAGCATGGCTTGCTACTTGTGTAGGTGTTCTTGTCACCACACACCTCCTTGATATACTTCGCCAGTCACCATCTCCATACTTCTCCAAGCCTATAAGAAATAACCTGTTTCACAATTTTGAAAATACTTAAAAACAATACTAATAATAATAATAATAATAAGGCAAGAAAAACTTCCGCATTTAAGCATACGTTAGACGATCAAATGTTTATCAGATGGAGGCTTGTGTAAAATCATATTCAAAATTAACCATCCACAAAGATGATCAAATGTTAAAATGAAACATGGCTTTTTCTGTCGAGTATCTCTAACTTAGTCAGCAAACTAATCCTGATAGGTTTTGTCAATGGAAAAATGCCAAAAATCAACTGTATAAACATGCTGCTGTATGGTGGTTGTCAAAAATTCTGACACACCATTAAATGATACTATTGATTATTGATAACAACCACCAATACATTGTTCTACATCACTTTTGCCAAAATCTCCTCACACGATTGTTTCACAGATCTGATATAGTAGTAACTCTTCCAAAGATTCATGTAAACCCATAACGAAATCAAGTAAAACAATCCGGTTTAACTCTTCGTAACATTGGCGGCATAATAATTATGCTATTGAAACTAAATCTAACAAGTAGTAATCCTATATCAATGTAATAAAGTCTAAATGTTGTGTCAATCCTCATTGGAAGTATTCCAAGTTCTAATAAATACATTGGACCATAGACAACCACATCAGAAGAAATTAATGATGATCACAGTAACACGTTTAATAATGATGATCCCTCTTGATATGAAACTGGCAGAATTCAATTTACTAATATAATTCCCCATTAAACCCATTGGTTTTACTTACTTCATCCCCATTTAGAACAATAGATCAATTCTACACACTGGTTCGGGAGCCCCAAATGTCATGGTTTAGTCAAACAGTCACTGTAGTAAATTGTCAAAACAAGACTGGAAACTTCTCTAACAAAGATCCGTTGAAAACATTTAATGCACGACTCAGATATCTTAGGATATATAGAGCCTACAATCAGTGCTATCAAATATCGCCCATGGCGGTGCTGTGGTGGATATACTTTGCGGCTTTTGGGCTTGCCGCAATGGTAAATATCGGCCAATATTGAGAGTTTTTCAGCCATATTCCGCTATAACGGCGCAGTAAAGCATCTGGTATGGCAAGATTTTGACTCTCCGTCATCCACCATCAACAACAATGCCTACAATCAATTATCTCAGTGTTGTCAAATATCACATCATAGCAGAATTTGAACAAATCGCTATGGTTTTGTGATACACTAGATAGTACAAAGTGTTCTCAAATAGCTGCTATAGCACAATAACTAGTGTTATTGATTGTGAATGCAGTAAAGCCAAAAGTCCACCATTTTACCATATCCACCAGAAAACTCCATTACGCATCAGCCCTTCACTGATTGGCAACAGCGGTAATCACAAATTTTGCCACCACAATCCACCATGATTGATATTTGACAACAATTACTACACCATAGCCGAATTCGAACAAAACATTATATTTTGCAATCCGCAATTCCAACACTATCACATATATATAAGCTCCAAACACCTCAAGTTTATATAGTTAAATAAAACTAAAAAACAAAACTCAAGAGACAGAAATAATAACAAACTAAACTAAGTTACCTACCTACCCTAAAAGATGTTAACTATGTCCATTTACAGCATTCAATCTTAACACCAAAACAAAGATAAACTAACCTGTGTTCATCTTCTGTCCAAGGAACACCTCTTCGTCGTTCTCTATTAGTTCCCTCTTTGCCACGCGATCCCTCTGGAGGAGAATTATAACACGGCACCGGCACATAACCAGATTGAATGAGGTAGACATCCTCAACCAAAACCTCATAGTGACGCATAATCTCTCCTAAAGTTTTTCCCGGTACAACAGCCGCAATTTTCGCCCATCGATCCGCATCATCCTCAGGAAAATTCGCCAATGCATTTTCAAATGCCTTGTCTTGCTCTCTGGTCCACTTACCAAACATACCCAGTTCATCCATAACAGAGAAATGAATCTGAAAATTTAAATACTGATTTTGCTTCAAAATTCAAAAAAAAAAACGGGTTTCTTGTGAATTACGTTAATCGTAAATTTGATTCAGAATTCAAAAGTAATGATTTTTTTGTGAGATTATTACATATTGATGATGAATAAACAAGAAAGGGAACAAAATCTAGTAAGAACATGTGAATTATATCTGAGAAAAATAAATGCGAATTAGGGATATGGATATAGATTTTTTTGTAATAATTGAAAGAGAAAATTGAGGAATAAGCGAAGTTGAAAAAGCGAGAACAGTGTGATGTAATAATAACGTTGGATAAAGGAAAATCTTTGTCGGAAAATCTCACTGTTGAGTTGAATGCGACTTGAAGTTGATCCTCGTGACTTCAGTGCGACTCGCAAATCAGTGAACTGTGAGTTTGACTGTGATTAGGGTTTAAAAATTAGTTAGTGAATATATATGCATAATGAATGGGCCCCCCCTTTGAAAAGGAGTAGATTGGGCTTGATTTTGGACTTTATTTATTATTACAATTTGAGGGAATTTACCTCCCAAAAGTTTTATTTAAATTTTTCTTGTGCAATGCACGTGTTAAAGCACTAAGTTATTAAGTGCTGATTTCTTGAGTTATAGGATATAGGACCTACTTAAAGAATTGAGAGAAAAGGGTTGAAAATAAATTTTAGTTTGTTTGTTTGTTTCATTAAATAGGAGTTATATGGCTAATTTCTTATAATCTAGTGGCGAATCTACTACAAAATCTAATAGCTCTCCTAGATTGGAGAAAATAACAAATGATAATATATAAGTTTAATATTTTTTTGTTTCATATCATAACTTCGAATTTTATTTTGGTCTCTTAACTTAAAAATTGTCTAATATGTTTCCTTAACTCTTCAAAACGTTTTATATTAGTCATTTTGTCATATTAGCAACAACAAAATTAAAAAATCAGCCGTTAAATTCGTCTCTAAGTAGACAAAAAATGATTAATATGAAACATTTTGAAGAGTTAAGTGATTAATATGGACTTTTTTAAAGTTAATGGACCAAAATGAACCTCGTGGTTAAAATACAAGACTAAAAAATGTATTAAACTTAATATATATGAAGAGGTGAAATTCTTCTAGAATTTTAGAAATATTATTCAAGCATCATCTGCTACTCTTCACACAGTGTCCTTGAGGTAACTAGGTCAGGTATTGATTCTTTTAGATTTCCCTTTTTTATTGGGTTGTTCCATCTCAATTAGGGGTGGCAAAATGGGCCGAGGCCCGCTAGGCCGGCCCGCCACCCGCCAAAAAATGGCGGACTGGGCATGGATTTTGGGCCCGTCTACCCATTTCGCCCGCCCCGCCAAAACAAAAAACCCCGCGAGCGAAATACATAATGGGACAGGGTTGGCCCGCCAGCCCGTTAAAAATAAAATAAAAAATAACTAGATAGATTAGAAAATGTCTATGGCCCATTTGGAAAGAAAAAAATATATGGCCCAATATTTGTTTTAAACTATTATTATTTATGGAAGTCTTTAGTTTTAGTTTAAATTTTTATAATATATTAGTTTTAGTTTAGCTTGTCATGATATTATTATATTAGTTTTAATTGTTTTAATATAATTTGGTAACATGTATGGAGAGTTTGTGTGTTTATCTTTGGAACAAGTTCAATTATTCTACTGCTATATTTCTAATTTGCTATATTAATCTAATTTACTAGTTTATCATTATTTGCTAATTTGCTAGTTTATCATTATTTGCTAATTTGCTATATTAATCTAATTTGGTAACATGTACGGAGAGTTGGTGTGTTAACCTTTGAAATGTAAAAAAACAAAGCATTTTAATTTATTTTAAAAAATGGAAAAAAATTATTAAAAAAAAGGCGGGGCGGGCTTGAATTTCATGCCCATTTCACCTGGCGGGCATGCCCGCCCCGCTCCTTTTTTGGCGGGCTTTTGACGGAGCGGGGCAGGCGGCCCGTTTTGACACCCCTAATCTCAATGAATTTGGGTGTGAGTTATTGTTTAATAATGTTTGTGTCAATGGCTGGGAAAGACACATTGTCCTTACGGTGATAAGTCTCACAAATTTGGGGCTAAGCTTCTCAGACAGTGTCCTTAAGAGTAATGCATTATCATTGAACGAGTATAATTCGAGTAGAAGATGTGAAATATGTATCCCATTTAGAGGCATGATGGATAAAGAGCTGACAAATGAATAATTGTTAATTGTGGTGGGTGGTGGGTATGGATTTATGGACTTAATGGGATAATGGTGAAGTATTAGTAAAGAATGGTAAAACATACATTACAAGAAATAAGATATTTAACAACGATTTTTAATTTATTGCCAATAAAATATATATACATATAGCAACAATTAATTTAAGTCGTTGTAATAAATTATTATTTTTTCAACAATTTAATTATTGTTCAGAAAAATAACTTTTCGCAATAATAAATAAAAACAATACAGATTTCATTTAAGTAGATTTAACATAAGATAACAGTAAGAATTGTGAGGGATATTCTTCTATTTACCTTGTTTTAATGATGTCAACAAACATGTAAGAAACTAGACTGTAATTTGAGCGGTATCACTACACGTGTCGGGCATATTGCGTCTAACCATTATTGTTCATGTGTCTAGATGCATAGGATCTTGTCTTTCCCAAAAATAAATGTCCACTATCGTTTTAGTTGTGTCTAGTATGTGTCTCTGATCTTGGTCTGGTGAAAATGCTCAGAAAATTGAATTTCCTGAAAAAATGCACTTCATGCGCTGACCCGTCCAGTTCATGCGCTAACCTCCAATTTCATGCGCTAACCTCCAAAACCTGCGGGAAAGCGCACAATTCAATGGACACGAAAATATTTGTTTATGCGTCGACACATGAAGTATGGAGGTCAGCGCATGACTTCAAAACTCTGCATTTTTCACTTAATTTCTTTTCTGTTATTTCTGTTATTATTTTTTGTTGGTCATTTTATTTTCATATAAATAGTTTTGGTCATCCTTTTATTTCATAACAAGAAACGTGAAAGATATATGTCATTTCTCTCTTCATCTTCATCTTCTTCATTGTGTAAACAAACAATCACACATAATCATCTTTGTTTGTGTCGCCCATTGATCGAAGTGATAACATTCAGATTTAGGAAGTGTGATCTTCATCTTCTGGGTTGAGAGTTTGGCAGGTGTTTCTTGAATCAAACTAGTTGGTTTTGTCCTCCAAGAATCGGATAGATTTTGGGGGTTTTTGCACAAACTGTTCTTTCTACAGGGATTCGGCTGGGCGAAGGTAACCGGAAATTGGCGCAATTGTTCAGTTTAGTAGCTGTAATCAGAGGATCGTAGAAGGGAGGTTTGGGTTCGAATTCTTGGTAGATCACAATTGACCGAGTGAAGGTAACTGAAGAACAGTGGTTTCTTTCGGTTTAGTAGCGTGGGACGGTAATTGGATCAACCATATTCGAAGAACTTGATTCATCTCGAATCAAGGGAAGAGAAAATTCTGCATCAACGATCGAAGACGTTCGAGGGTTTGGATGTTCATAGTTTTCCCTTGTAATAAAAAATTTGCAACAACTATATATATATATATATATATATATATATATATATATATATATATATATATCTCAATTCCTTTTGTGGAGTTGGGGGCAGACGTACCCAAAGCGAGGACGATTGGGGAACTGCCTAATCAAACTGTGTTTGTTCTCTCTCTCTCTCTCCTTAACTCTTTTACAATTCAGTTCGTTCGAATTTGTGAAGTCGCAAGTCATCGAAATTTTTGTCGTAGAGTAATTGTAAGCTGATAAACTGTTTTGTTAAACTGATACAATTCCTTGAATTGTATCTTGGAGCAGCTTTACATTACCCTCCACAGAAATTCTGCACTTAGTGTGTTTACTCACACTAGGTGTTTGATAATTTGTTTCAAAGCAAAATTCAAACTTGTTGCCTTTAATTGCTTATCACTTTACCTCATTGGATTGGAATAAACATTAAGCAACGGATATTTTGTTGACTGCGTTATTAAGTGTAGTATTCAAAACTAAATTTTTCTCTTCCATACTCATCTGTGATATATTCGCGCATATCCGATCCTTTTGGTAGAAGGTTCGTTGTAGACGTTCTATCTAGTGGTAGCTTCCGTTAAACAATTTTTAAAAACAAATTTTGTAAACCATTTGCGTGTAAAACTCAAGGGATCTATTCAACCCTCTTTCTAGATCCATCAGAGCAAACCAAAAGCAGTAAAAGCTAGAAGATATGTTGTTGCTACATAATAGTCAATGCTCCATAACAGTCAAGACATGCAATCATTCATGATCAGTTAGTCATGCATGCACACATAGTTAATAGTCAGTAGTCAATGTCAGTGCACACAATTACTACTAACACGCACAGATCAGTATATATAAATCAGGACCATATGTTAGGTCAGATGCTTCAGCATGTATGCACAAATGCAAAACCAGAACAATTAGTACCTGTCATACCCTAATTTTTAATCCTAAGATCCCACCTCATTTGCATCCTCATAATGCATCAAGAACACAAACTTGGTTGTCTCCTAGCCCTCTTATCTTTGGGTTTATCTTTGTAGAGATCACCAAGCATCTCTTTATGTATCTTTCTTTTTATACTTATATGCTTTGTATCTTGCTAACCCTTAATAAAAAAATACAAAAATATGTTCCTTGTTCTTTTGTTTATTTTTGCAAGGTAGGGGTTTGAGATCAAGTACACCAAGTGAAGGTATCCTCAGTTAGGGTTTGAGTTCCTCAAGCTAAAGAGGGGCCAACCATTGATTTTTAAAAGAAAATCATCAAAGCATGACCTATAATCTCAAAGCATATAATCTCAAGCATCATCCAATTCCATTTTTAATCAAAGATATCTCAAGATTGGATGGCTTGTTGCTCAAGAAATTTCCAAGGTTCGTGTGTTTATTTACATGCCTTCATCAATAAGTTTTATCAAGCTATGGCATGCTTCATAAAAAGACAATCAAATATACATCATTTGGGTCCATATGATAATGAATAATCTTTGAAGTGCAAGAAAAATCCCAAGGTTGAAAGATTATTCAAGAAGGTTTGACCCAAAAAAAGTCAACATTTTAAGCCTAAGTTCAAGACTTCACAACTCCTTCATACTTCAACATTTTTTAATGCTTCTTTGGGAAAATGACTCATCTTGACACCCTCTCCAACTTCTTTTCACAAGTCAAATGCCAATTATGCTTGGAGGATCATCAAAAGTGTGGAGACATTATAGGTCATTTTGTGGACTTAGAAAATTTTGGCCTAAGTACAAGCTTGGCAGGTCTAACTTCCAAAGATCATAACTCCTTCAATATTAAACTTTTATGGGCACTTATTTTTGCCAAATATCCCTCTTGATGTCCTCTACAACTTTGATTTAGAGGTCAAACATCAATTCATGCCCTAAGGACCTCAAATTTTGAAGGCCACTTGTGCACAAAACTAGGTCATGACCTGTTTGATTTAATGTCAAACCTAGTTTGCAGTGGTTTTTCACTAAATTTCCAAGCTTCTCATTTTCTCATCAAGCATCCATTTGATTTGATTCTTTTTGCATTGTATTCCTTGCCATGAAAGGAACATTTGGCTCAAGAAAAATCACAATACGCACGAGGGAATTTCATTTGGCCTCAAGTTGAACAAGGTGACATAAACTCTGCTTTTGGTTCAAAATTTCAGGTCATGATTTTCATGTTAATAACAATATGGGACCATCACACATGTTCACACTCATTCTAAATGGCAAAACGCATCTGATACAACTTGAAATGACTTGGATTGCTCAGCAAATCACACATTCCACACTTCATTTCACATGATTTTGAATATAGAATTTTCCAATTTGATTCACACGCATTTCATCTTATTTCACATGTGTGAGATTCCCTTTGCATTTCCTCTAAATAGTAGAGCATTTCTCCTTCATTTTCAAGCTTGAACAACCAAAGAAACTATGCCTCCATAGAGCTCAAAACCCCATTCAAACTTGAAACTCACTTTCTAAATTCAGCTTTATTTTGCCTCAAATCTTTACCAAGCATTTATCACCGGCCTTATCTGAAGCTAAATGAAGTATTACCAAAGCTTATCGTGACCTATAACTCTTAACTCGATTCCACCATTGTTAAGGTTTGAAGATCATTTGGGAAAGGTAGATACGAGTTTCCTTTTCACTCAAACAAGTTACCACTCTGTTCGTCTTGTTCCACTGATCATTTCCCCTAACCTAACTGGAATTTATCCTTCTTCTTTGGAATTTAATTTTACTTTAAAGAAACTTAGGGTTCTTCGTGTTTCTGCAAATTCTCTCTTCTCAGAGCAAATAAATTGCACTGATGAAGGGAGACATGGATAATGACATGAGGTGAAGCTAAACCATGTGGTTTGATAGCTTAAAACCTCCAAATCCATGATTTACAAAATCAACTAAACAGAGGTTGAATATGAAGTTGTGCGCGCGCAAGGGTGGGAATTTTGAATTCTGACCAATCAGGTTGCGCCACATCTTCCCAACCGTTGCATTTGAATTCTTTTTTATTTTATTTTTATTTCATTTTCTTTTAAAATTCATTAAAAATAGCTCCTAAATAATTTTTTAGTCCTTTTTCTTCATAATTTCATAAAAATATTTTCTACCTTATTTTGTTTTTTTTCAGGTTTTTTAAAAATCATTTATAGTATTTTTCATTATTTTCCTTTTATTTTCATTTTAATTAACTTTCAACATTTTTATTTT
This sequence comes from Lathyrus tuberosus, assembly GCA_022829125.1. Classification (NCBI taxonomy): domain Eukaryota; kingdom Viridiplantae; phylum Streptophyta; class Magnoliopsida; order Fabales; family Fabaceae; genus Lathyrus; species Lathyrus tuberosus. The sequence goes on along the minus strand of JALAZF010000196.1, from coordinate 5,076,571 downwards.
AATCATTTTCAAACATTTTGAATCCAATCTTTTTAGATCTTTTTTCTCATATTTTTCTTGACCTTCCATGATTTTCTTGGCCAATTATTTGGTGTTTTGAGGCATTTTATGGATTTTTCCTTTTATTTTCCATTTAAAATCATTTTTAATATCTTTTATGCATTTATTTGTTTTTTTATTGCTCTTTGATGTTGTTGCTGGTTGTAGCCTTGGATCATAACTTGTTGATCAAGTTTCTCCTCAATTTCAATATACTTTGAGTGTTGATGAGGTTAGATGAACCTTCATCAATACAAATCTATCATTAAATGAAACTTTTGATTCATTTTTGGTGCTTTGTGTCGATGATAGGTTTGGAGCCTTGATCCACTATTAAGAGTGATTGAAATTGATGATGGAATGAGTTTGAGTGGTGATTCAATTTGGTCTCCTCTTCATCTTTCCTTCTCTTCCTTTTTTGATCAATTTGGAGGATGTGTAGGCCACCTTGATCATGAGATCTTAATTGGTTCTTGATGAACTTTCATCAATTCAAATCTACCATTTGATTGATCTTTAGGTCAATTAAGGTACTTTGGGTTTATGCATAAGTTTATCCAAAGTATTATGAGAGGTTGATTGATGTAGTGGATCCATCTTGCCTTGACTTAGGTCTTGATCAATTTTTGTTTTACTTGTGCTACATGTTTTAGGGGTATAGTTTTATATCATATATATACCATGTGTGGTACATAAATTTTATTGACCGGCCTCCCATAGTATAACTTTCCTTATAGGTTTTGCTACGATTTCTTAACATAACGCTAAATTTGTCCCTAAACGGAAAGTTGCCATATTGGTCCAATTTTAGATATAAGTCATCTTTAGTATTATGTAAATCTTCTATCTTCATAATGTGTAGTTTCTTTTCCACCTACTTGGTGACTATCCTTTGCTCATGGATTATGAACTTAGAATTAGGATCCTTGACCTATGCTTTGAAGTATTACCTTGAGACCTTGGATCTTATTTTGGCACTTTGACCTTGAGAGACCTCTTGTGATGACCTTGGCTTGGATCTTTAGCTTTCATATGATGTTTGGTTCTCTGATGCTTAGTTATCTGATGCTTGGTTCTCTGATGGTTGGTTATCTCTTTGCTTAGTTATCTCTCTGTTTGGTTATTATTTGCTTATCTTGGTGGCTTAAGTCCAAAGGATGAGAGTTTTGGCTTGTTATGTCAAAGGCTTGTATCTTGGTTAGATCTTTCCTTCCTTAGCTTTTATTTTATGCTTTAGGATAGTCTATCTATCTCCTCCCCATTCTTAAATTTTCAAAATCTTCTCCTTTTTTCAAAACTCTCTTCTTTCAAACTAGAACCTTTTTCATAATAAACCTTGACTTTGTCAAGTGCATTTTCAAGCTTCATTTTCTTAATAAATTCTAATCAATCTTAAGCGTACTTTGACCATTTTCAAAAGACTTAAAAAACACTTAACCCATTCAAATCATTTTGTGCCTTTGTGCACTTTTTGCTTTAAACCTTTTCATAAAGTTTAGACATGAGTCATTTAAAGTTGATATGTGATCCTCCTATCCCTATAGTATTGTTTGAAATAGGTAGACACTTTTCCACCTTTGAGAGCTAGTGGCATACTTGTTGATTTTATCCAAGTTAGAGCCCTTCTCATGGAGATGCAGAGGTCCATTTTCACATACTTGTGGGTGATTAGTTGAAGTTTTCTCCTTAAAATGAAAAGTTGTCTTTTCACTTAAAATCAATTATAACAAACCATTTTGTTTATTTTTACCACGAACTATGAGGTTTTGATCCTCCATTGCACTTTGTGGGTACGTATGCACAAGGCTCGGGAAGTCTTGTCAAACACAAAAAGTATAAAAAATACTTCTCTTCTCAACTCAACCATCTTTTGCAAAAAACATTTTTTATAATCCAAACGCAAGATTTACAAAGAGGTTCCTATAGAGTACTATAGACGTTTTGGGTGCTAATACCTTCCATTTGCTTAACCAAACCCCTTACCCTGTCTCTGTTTATTTGTTCTTGTTTTAGAACTTCTTAAGGTTTTGTTCGCTATTTTCCCTTTCCTTTGTATAAAATAAAAGTGTGGTGGCGACTCTTGTTTTGCGAGTTAACTTAATCAATAGCTTAATCTCAAATTTTCCCGCTACAGTACCAAACACATCAGTTAACAGCAACTCACATCACAAGGTCAGTAGTCAGGATACACTACCCCTACACACCATTACTCCCCTTTTTTCCCTAATTTGGAAAAGGTGTTCCTTAGAAAAATTAGTCAATCATCACAAAGGTCAATATGTTAGGTTATACACATAGTAGATCAGGAGAGATAATTATCAACACTAATGAGATCAGATGTTGAACGTAATGCTAGTGCATCAAGACAATGTTGATGTCAACACAGATAAGTGCCGATATAAGCTATTTATTACAGAACCTCGAGAATAAGCCTAAGATTAGTCTTCAGAGCTAGATTTTTCTTCTTCACTTGAGGATTCCGAGTTGTCAACTTCTTCAGCACTAGTAGATTGTTTTTCCTCTTCCTCTTCACTGTGAGCTCTATCTTCTTTTGCAGCTTCTTCCTCTATTTTCAACAAGCTAATTGATGCATCTATCTTCTTCTTCCTGAATGTGCTTGCAGTTATTATGTCTCGTAGAGCTTTTGACACTTCTATTAACTTAAGTAGCACATTCTTTGTAGTGCCTTTAGAGATTGGAGATGAACTCCCACCAGCAGCTTGACTTGGATGCTGAGGCACCACAATGTATGGGACATGTGTCCCCTCGACCAGCTTATTGTCAAGGGTTCAAAGAGTTCTCCAGTTCGTCGAAGGCCAAAAATAACTGCTATGTCAAAGAGTGTTGGGATTATCTTCCCACATGATAAGTGGAACGTGTTAGTTATGAATTCCCATAAGCAAAGGGCATCAATAAGCATGTGAGAATTGTACCTAGGGCTAACTCTTGAAAGTTGTATCAGGTCAAAAATACCCTGATCTTTCCATACATATATTTCCTTTTGCTGAACCCTATCCAACCACACAGGCATGAAGCATTTTTAGCATGTGGAGGAGACGAATGAAATACACGATTCTTCATAAACCTAAAATCAAACGGTTTGTTCAGAAACACTAGGGGTTCACACGAACGGTAGCTTGGGAAATGGAATAGGGAATCGGTACCTCAGAATACCGAAGCCTTCTCTTCTCCTCTTCCATAGAAGGCTCTAGTACATAAGTGTGATTGCCTATAAGGAAAGGCTCTGAGATGTCAGCAGTAGAAGGAACGCTTGGAGCAAACCTGATGACACAGCCAGAAGACATTGTTGGGTCTTGAAAGCTTTTAGAGATGATGTGTTTAAGAACAAAGATGGAAGTTGCATAGTTTTTCAAAGAAATGTCTAGGTCTCTTGGAGAGGAAAATGGTGAAAGATAAGAGAGACGTTGAAGAAACATATAAATAGCCACCAAAAGGAAGAAAATTTTGAAAATTTAAGAAGGGGGAGGAGATGAAGAGGCTATTCTAAAGCATAAAATAAAAGCTAAGGAAGGAAAGGTCTAACCAAGATACAAGCCTTTGACATAAACAATCCAAAATTCCCATCCTTTGGACTCAAGCAACAAGATAAGCAATAAGATAAGCAGAGAAATAACCAAGCATCAGATGAAAACCAAGTATACAAGCCAAGTCTTCACAAGAGGTCAACTTAAGGTCACAGTTCCAAATAAGATCCAAAGTCTCAAGATATAACTCCAAAGCATAGGGAAAGGAACCTAATTCTAAGTCCATCATCCATGAGCAAAGGATAGTCACCAAATAGCTCAAGGAACATTAAAAGTCTTTTAATGGTTTAAGCATTTATTAATGTCTTAAAAAGAAAAATAAAGTCTAAGTGGACAAAGAGAAAAAGACAATAAACATAAACAAGATGAAAGTATGATATGAAATGATAAGCATCAAAATAAAGAGTATAAAAATAAAGAGCATAAAATAAAGGGCATAAAAATAAAAGTGCATAAAAATAATGGCATAAAGATAAAAGTTAGCACAATTAAAGTTAGTATTAGTGTTAATAAAGATATTTTGTCATTTAAAGTAGATTTCTCAACTACTCAACCCAACAAGTGTGAGAACTTTGCATCATCCTTTGAGAAGGGCTTCAACTTGGATAAAATCAACAAATATGTCATTAGCTCTCTTAGGTGTAAAAGAACCAACACACTATGGAGATAGGAGATTTACATATAAACTAAAAATGACTCATATCTAAAATTGGATCAAATGATCACTTTCCGATTAGGGACAAGTTTAGCGCTATGTTAAGCAATCGAAGCACAATCTATAAGGAAAAGATCATACTATGGGAGGTCGGTCAATAACAATTTATGTACCATACATGTTAGAGATATGATATAAAGATCATACTCCTAAAACATGTAGCACAAGTCAAAATAAGGTGGATCAAGACCTAAATCAAGGAAAGATATATCCATTACGTCAATCAACCTCTCATAGTACTTTGGACAAACTTATGCATCAATCCAAAGTACCTCAATTTATCAAATGATCAATCAAATGGTGGATTTAAAATGATGAAAGTTTATCAAGCACCACTCAAGATATCATGAACAAAGATGGCCTACACATCCTCCAATTGATCAAAAGAAAGGTGAAAAAGAAAAAGAGAGGGATTGAGAAGAGAGGATCAAACATAAAAGCAAAACCAAATTGGATCCAAGTGATGATCAAGTCATCATCAACATCAATCATCCATTTTGGTGGATTAGGGTTTTCACCCCATCAACACCCAAGATCCATTGAGTTTGATGAGACTTATGATCATATCAACCAAGATCCCAGGCCAACAGAAGTCAACAGAAGTCAAATCAATATAAAATGCAAGAATATGAATTAAAATGCACTAAATGAGAAAATGCAAATGATGAAAATGAAAATGATGCATCAAATCAAATAACAAATGGTCAAGAAAATCATGCAAGTCAGATTCAAGTCAAGAATGCTATATAAAATTTTTGAGAATTTTTGGATGCATAAAAATATTCTTAAACTAATTAAAATGCTTCAAAAATGAGAAAAATCATGAAAAATAGAAAATGATGAAAATAAAATATGAAAAATATAAAATCAAAAAGAGAAACATAAAAGAGAGTTTTAAAAATTATTTTGGTATTTTTTGTATTAAAAATGAAAATTCTATGAATTTTTGAATGAAAATGCAATTTAAAACTAAAATCAAAAAATAAAATAAATGAGAAAAAACGACACGCGTTGGATCTAATTCATTAATCCTACATGGCAAATCTCAGGATCCAGAAACGCGCACTCACGATGGAAATTAGCAAATAAAACACACAGGATCTAATTTAAATTGGACCAATCATAACATTTCAATTAGAGAGCATACATGACACCTCATGTCATCGTCCTACCTCTCAGGTCATCTTATCCAGTGAGATGCTCATCGGAGATTGCTAAGTGGTAAAGTTAGGGCACGAGACTACCATCATTGCAACCGTCTCATCAAGGCGAACTCAACCTCATACTCCATTTTCATTTATTGAAAGAGAGTAGAGAGAATTTTGAGGAAAATATGAAAAAGTCACAAACACGGAAAAAAAATTAATGATGAACACGATGAATCAAACCCATCTAGGTTAGGGGAAACATTCAGCAAGCAAAAGACTACATTGTGGTAACTTGTTTGATTAAAAATGGAGCTTCCAACTACCTTGTCCAAAAACGATCAAAGAAGCTCTGAAACTGGATTTGGTTGGAGTAATTCATGGTCTCTTAGAGCTTGATTCTTGTTGCAGAAGGTTCATAGGAACACGATGAAGTTAACTGAATCAAGAAAATAAGTTGAAACCAGCTAGAAATCAAAACACTATAGTGCAATTTTCTGGAAAAATTTGAGAGTAGAGCAGGGTTTTTTTGGCTATCAAAAGCTTGGTTTTCAGTGTGGAATGACCCTCTCTTTATAAGAGATGATGATGGAATGATGAGAGGGGTGGAATAATCCAGAATTGAATGAATTCGTGTGCACCATCCAAGTGAGAAAAGTGTGACTTGAATTAGCTCAAAACTCGGCCAAATCATGCGTTTTATGAGTCAATTAACTTCTGTAAACTTGATTAAACATGTTTAGGTCCAAAATGTAACACCCTTCTAAACACCGCGCAATAAATATAAACAAATCAGAGTAAGTAATCATGCCTTTTAGAAAATGGGTGTCACACATATTTCAAAACATCATATAACACTTGTCATGCTCATTAACACTTAAATAATTTCATGATTTTCAAAACTATCACATTAACATGTAGCAGCGGATACAAGTTAATCATAGTTGACATAAAGAAAGTTTCATGCTCTTCACATTCATAAACAATACTTAGGCATAAACGCCGATACTTCATATAATTCAAATAACATGAAAGCATAAAGTAGAGTACATAATGTATCTCTAAAACATAAACCAAAACGATCCCAGTGTTACATAATCAGAGCATGACTCGACCCAACATAAATAAAAAAACTAATCAGCTACTCCAACGGCTACCTCGCGCTACGAGCAATTCTACTCCTCGGTACCTGAGTGATGTCGTACAAAACATCATTCCAACAGAAGGGTGAGAATTCACATCAATATTGAAATCATAAGATAATAATTAATTAAAAGGCATACAAACATAATTATAATAATTCTCACACTTCAAAGTTTCATCAACAAAGTATCACTCAAGTAATCATTCCATTCACAATTTTGCTAATTCAACATGTCACATACGTACACATACTTTCATATAACAAATATATATGATATATGACTCGATGCAAGACTCAATGCAACTCATGCCATGTGGTACCAACACTTGTTATTATTTTTCGGTTTTTACACTTAAACCGGGTTGTCCCCTAGACCAATAACAAACAAAAGCCCATCCCATAAGCTTTCAAACCCCGCTCTAGGTTTGGGACAAGTCACTAGCTCCCACAGAACTAGCAAGCATTGCCTCTTGACACAAATGATGCGTATGCAATCAATAATCATATGCAATTAAGATCATTCCCTAATCTTAATATCATGCATATCTTCAATAATTCATCACACTTGAATTACCACACAATTGCACACACAAACATATTTTCAAAAATTAAAGCATTCATACTTCAAACATCATCACCACAATTAACAAGTAATCCACAAGTATCAATATAATTCCAACCTCAATTCACAAAGCACACATCACTAATTAAACATCGAATAATTAGTCCCTCATTAATAATTAAAAATTCGATATTCAAATAAATATTTACTATTCAATAATTATTAAATATTCAATAAATAATCAATATTCAATAAATAATTCAATGTTCAATAAACAATTCAATATTTTACAAATTATTCAGTAATTAATAAATATTCAATAATTATTCAATATTCAATAAATAATCGATATTTTAACAAACAATTATTATTTAAATAAATAATCAATATTTAAATAAATAATCAATTTTTAATAAAAAATTAATATTTAATAAGATTTCATTTAATTAATAAAGTTTGATTATTTAATAAAGTTTCATTAAGTTCTTTATCCAATTCATTTGAATGTTTCAATTAACTCCTAACATTTCCACAATATCTAATTTAACTAACCACATTTACTAAATTGCAACGAGCTAATATAATTAACAATTAACAGTTCTAACAGAGATTCTAACATTCCTAACTAATTCTAACTCTAACTTCCAATTTCTATTTTCAAATAGTAATAGAACTACTAACAGAATAACACTAAAGCTAACATGAACTAATATCATTCACTAACACTAACTCAAATTAACAATTAACTAATTTAATGTCAGTAATAGTTTTATGCTACAGGAAGTAGTATGAGAAAAAAATATATTTCTCATTTCAATTAATTTTTCCATTGCAGTATGAAAAACTAAGTGGGTTACTTACTTTCCAAATTTTTCTCATTATCGATACAGCATTGATAGAAGTAGAAGGGTCACTTTTTCACTTTAATCCTTATCTCCTAGCCGCTAGAGCAAATCACATTTCATTGCTATTTTTTATTTTATGCGCTACAGGTCATGATAGAATAGGATTACATTGCCTTATATTTATTTATTTTTCTAGCGCTACATTGGTACCATGAAGTGAAAGGAATTCCATGGCTAGGGACATGCGCTACAGTAACAGGGTGTTGAAAAAAAAATTAATTATGTTCCATTTCCAATCATTATGGTTCGTTACAGTATGTGTAAAGGAATTGTTCACCACTTAATTCCTTTAACATAGGTCTATCTTTTATTAATATATATGGGAATATAATGAGAAAGCTACTGTTCAACAAATATATACATTACCATTCTAATGAGTTTATTCTAAATATTGAATGAGTCTTTATAATATTATTAAAAATCAATTTTAAACACAGAAAAATTAATACTTTTCAGAAATTAATATCAAATCTAATAATTTCAATTTCATAGAAAATTTTGGAGATTTTAATCTAAACATATTTCTACCCATTAATCATCTTCCAATAATCTCAATAATCCTTACCTTAGTTTTGGATAAATTTCTTGAGCTTGAACTTTGAGTTCCTCTTCTTTCCTCTACACTTCCTCTTTTCCAACTTTTTCTATCTTTCTATTCTTTTTTTTTTTATGGAAAGACATTTCATTAAGCAAGAAAGCCAGAAGGCAAGGGAACAGAGTTTAGGCTTGGAATATGGCCAGTCCAAGTTCTAGAACCTAAGGATCTGCCAATTCCAACCATAAGATAAGCATCTACATTACACTTTCTGCTAATAAACATAACTACAACATTAGAACAATCAGCCATAATTTGTCTACAATCTACCACAATAGGATCTAGAACAATATTGCTATTGATACCATTTAAACAGTCAACTACAAATAGAGCATCAGATTGAATCACAAAGCTATTGATTCCCAAATTCTTCGCCGTTTGCATTGCCCAGCGGATTGCCAAAAGTTCAGCACTGGCAGGGTCCATCACACTTATCAGCTTCTTGGAAGCAGCCAGGAAAATGTTGGATGTTGGGTCTCTAATGATACAACCCATCGCCACTGACCCATCGTCGAAACACCCAGCATCGGTCTGAACGATCCAACCTTTATACTTATCCAGCTGCCAACCATTCCGCCTCACGATTGTCTCATTCTCGTTTTCGCTTCCACCAAACTCATTAAAAGAGTCCCAGATTTCCGCTGCCACCAAACAAGGATCTGGTTTTGCCTTCTTGAATACCACATCGTTGCGAACCTGCCAGAGTTTCCAAAGATAAATGGCAATGATCTTTCCGAGCCTGAGATCACCTTTTTCCAACGTAATAGCCAGCCAATCATGAATATCTCCCGAGTCGGGAATACGAATCCCCAGGGGATAGGAAAAAAGAGTTTTCTTGGCAAATACGCATCTCAAGAAGAGGTGAGAAGAGGATTCAGGTTCAGCATTGCAGAGAGGGAAAAGGAGATCAGAAAGAATACCTTTCTTTTGCAGGTTGAGTTTGGTAGGAATGATGTCCTTTGATAGTCGCCAAACCAAATTTTTTACCCTGGGGCTAACTTTCAACTTCCACGGGCTTTTCCAGAATTTATGTGAGTCATTGTTAGAGGGCCCTGGCTGCTTTTTCTTTCGCTGATCGCCCAGCCAGTGATAAGCCGTTTTGACAGTGTAATGACCACTCCTATCATGTACCCAAGTCCGTTTATCTTCAGGAAGATGTTCAGAAAGAGGTATGCTTCTGATGTGCATAATGTCATGGGTATCAAAGTTTTCCATAAGGATGTTAGTATTCCAGCAGGCTAAATCACAGTCAATAAGCTGGGCAACTGTCGTCTCAGGATCAAGAGACCTAGCCATCTTCGAAGGTTTAAAATCTGGTAGCGAAGGAATCCACTTGTCTAAACCAATGCTAATTTTTTTCCCCATTCCCCACACGCCAGCAAGTGCCTTGAGTCACCAAATCTTTAGCACTTAATATGCTACGCCACGCATAACTCGGTTTAAAACCAATGTGAGCAGATGAAATAGAACCACGGGGGTAATACCTGCCCTTGAAGAATCTTTCAAAAAGGGAACCATCTTCTTGCATCAGCCTCCACAATTGCTTGCCTAGTAAGCTTGTGTTGAAATCATGAATACCTCTGAAACCAATACCACCAACCCCTTTAGGATGAGCTAATCTTTCCCAACTTAACCAATGAATCTTACGCTCCCCATCCTTCGTACCCCACCAAAATTTAGCTAGCATTGATTCAATCTCTTTACAGCAGCTTTCAGGAATGCGATAGCAGCTCATGATAAAGGTAGTGATAGCTTGGGCCACTGCTTTAATCAAAACTTCTTTGCCTGCCTGAGAGAGGAAAGTTTCCTTCCAACATTTCACTTTTTTCCAAACCCGATCAACAACAAGTTTGAACACCTCCTTTTTGGATCTGCCCAACACAACCGGTAAGCCCAGGTAACGCACATAATTATTGACGGAACGAAACCCCAGCTTCTCTCTCACTCTGTTCTTGGTCTCCTTCCCAACATTAACGCTAAACGAAACTTCGGATTTGTCACAATTAACCACCTGCCCAGAAGCCTTCTGATAAACTGAAAGAATGTTGACAATGTTGGAAGCCTCTTCCTCATTAGCTCTGGCGAACAGAAGACTATCGTCCGCAAAAAAGAGATGTGATATTGATGGTGACTTCCTCACCACTGACACTCCATGGATGTTTTTCCTACAAGCAGCATGCTTCAATAAACCTGAAAATACATCAGCACATAAAATAAAGAGATATGGTGAGAGTGGATCTCCTTGACGGAGACCCCTTTCAGGGAAAAAAGAACAGCTAGGTTTGCCGTTTAAAAGGATCTGGTAAGAGACGGTGGTAATGCACTTCTGAATTGGAGAGATCATGGGCTCAGGGAACTCCAGACATTTAAGTGTTTCGACCACAAAACTCCATTCCAGTCTGTCATAGGCTTTCGACATATCAAGCTTCAATGCCATGGTGCCCTTTCTCCCCTTCTTCTTGTTGTTCATCCAATGGAAGCACTCCATTGCTATCAACGCGTTGTCCGTTATGAGTCTTCCACGGATAAAGGAAGTCTGCTCTTCACTAATGATATCCGGCAGAAAACTCTTCAATCTATTAGCAATTGTTTTGGTTACCGCTTTCATGACAACATTGCACAAGCTTATGGGTCTAAAATCCACCGGAGACGAAGGATGCTTCTTTTTAGGTATAAGGGTGATGAAGGTATTATTGATGGAGCTAGGGTCTGCCTGGTTATTCAGAATATCAAGGGCACAGCGACTAACATCCTCACCCACGATGGACCAATATTTTTGGTAAAAAAGGGCAGGAAGGCCATCTGGCCCCGGGGACTTTGTAGGATGCATTTGGCGGATGGCCTCAAACACTTCTTCCTTCGAAAATTGATTTGAGCAAAGCAATTTATGCGTTTCAGTTAACCTGCCAGGAACAAAAGAGCAAATCTCTTGATTCTCAGGACAAGACGAGGAAAAAACATCCTTGAAGTAGCTTATGAGGATGCTTTCACAGGCTTTCTCCCCTCTCCTCCAAATCCCATTACAATCCTTTAGCCTTTTGATCGTGTTTGTACGCCTTCTTTGGTCTGCTTTGTGATGGAAGAATTTGGTATTTCTATCCCCGTCCATCAGCCACATTGCTCTGCTTCTCTGTCTCCAAAGAGTCTCCTTTATCTGAAGCAAGGAATCTCTCTGTCTAATTGCTGATTTGTATTGTGAAATCTCATTACCATCCTTGGACCATCGCTTTTCCTCATTAAGAGATTCTTGAAGTCTAACGATTTCTTTCCTGACCATGTTGGTGCGCAATTCCTTGTAACAGTGTTGAAGCTCTTACATTGATTTAATTTGTTGCTGGAAAGACGTAGTGTTGCTCCTCCAATACTGCTTTATGAGATCTCCACAATTATCTTGCTTAGCCCAGGCCTCTTCAAAGCGGAACAGGTACTATCTTCTATCAATCTCGACTTCCATCTGAATAAGGATCCTAATCGCTGCATGATCAGAACAGTGCCTATCAAGATGGACTAACTTTATTAACCCTAACTTTGTCTAAAAACAATTGGGCCATCTCCACCAATTCTCATTTACTATTCACACACCACATTAAGTCCACTAAAATCTAGCAATTCTATATAATTCTACCAAATAGAATTAATTAAATAAATTACTTAATTTAAATAATCCAAATAAATCAAGTAACTAAATAAATCAATAATTTCAAATAAATCCAAACAAATCCATTATTTCAAATAATTCAATAAATCACATATTTCAACTAAATCAATTAAATCAATTAATTCAAATAATTAAATAAACCAATTAATTTATATAAATCCAATCATTCTTATAAATCAAACATTTCATATAAATTCAATAAATCAAATAATTCATTTAAATTAAATAAATCACATAAATCAATTAATTCATAAAATCACTCAATTAATTAATATACATAAATAGTTACTAAAATTGGGGTGTTACACAAAACACATGGTAATTTGGCTTGTAATTGAGTTTTGGTTGAGGTAGAAAATTGATCATGGTGCAAATTTTCAGTTCTAAGTAACCATGTTTACATCAATGAGGCTTTTTTATCTCATTCTTTTTGCAATTGATTAACATCATGGCAAAGATCACAATGTGCCGAGAAGGTTTTCATTTGGATGCTTGAGCAAAAAGTTATGTCATGGTGAAAGTTGGCCAAAAAAATCTGGCAAACCAAACTTGAAAAGTTCTAAGTCCAAATGGCTGAAAATGACCTATAATGTATCAATGAATTCCATGGCCTTCCAAGCACAATTTTACTTTGACCTTTGAAGTAATCTTGTATAGGGTATCACAAATGACATTGTGCAAAAATAATGAGCTTCATATGTTGAAAATTGAAGAAGTTGTGATTCTTGAAAGTTGAGAAAAAGTCACTTGAAAATAGGCAAAATTTCACTAAGTCCACAAATGACCTATAATGTCTTCAAACTTTTGATGATCCTCCAAGCATAATTGGCTCTTGTCATGCAAAGAGAAGTTAAAGAGGATGTTGAGAAGAGTCATTAGCAAAAAGTAGCATTCAAAAATATTGAGAATTGAAGGAGTTGTGATCTTTTGAACTTTGACTTGAAATGTTGACTTTTTAGGTCAAACTTCCTTGAATCAACTTATAAACTTGGGCTTTCCTTGCATTTAAAAGCACATGGTGTAGCTCCGGTTTTTGTGACGTGACCACTACCCGCATTTAGTGCTACTTTCTGATTTCTAATATTTATCCTATGATGCTAAAAGGAAGGGGAAGATATCTTAAACTAACCCTGCTCGCAAGTGTTTTTTTCTACAAATGCTAAGAGATCTGGAATCGGGGGTTGGTTATACAAAGGGAAGCTATTAACACCCTTAGTATCTATAGTAATCTATAGGAACCTTTATTGTATATATTTCTACTGTTGAGTTATTTACTTGCTTAAGTATGTTTGTTGTTTAATTGGGAAAGTTTCTCCTTTGTGAAAGCTGAGGAAATGTTTTTGTTGTTTTTTATGGTTTTCTATTGTTTTTGGAAGGTACTTAAACCTAAGTTTTTTTTATTAGTGTGCTCGCTAAGATCTCGCAATCTTATGCCTACGTATTCCCGAAAAAATGAGACATGGGAAATCAGAGCGTTCGTAGTTCCTCCTAATCTATGGGAGGAAAAAGTTTGTTTTTGTATCTTAAAGCCCAAGATGATGAAGCTAAAAGAGTGTTTGAAAGATTTGACAAATTGTCATTTTTAAGGGAGATATCTCACCTATTCACTACAATCATTTGAGAATGGTGTCATAAGGGAAAGAGCTTTAAACTTATTGTGTTAAGCAATGCCACTTTTTCCTTTATGAATTCTTTACATACTAATAGAAGGACCTTAACTTGGATATAGAATCGACAAGTGTGCCACTTACATCAGTTAGATGAAAGAAAAGTTTTTGAACCGTGATAAAGGAGGGTCTCGAACCTGGATTTTAAATCAACATGAGTGCCACTTACATCAATTATCTGGAAAAACAGTGTTTTGATGTTTGACTTGAATTGTAGTGATTAAAAGATAAATCTTCCTACAGAGATGGCTCAAGGCCTCATTTGTGAGGAAATGGATTTATTTAGGTATCTTGATTGAAGGCCAAAATATGAAGCTGAAAAAGATTCAAAACTGACTCAACTGGGGAGTTTTATATTTCTTGTACAAAACCCAAGATTGAGGCTGACTGACTGGGGAAATTATTTGTGTAAAAGCCTAAGAGAAGGCTAATGATTGTTGAGAAAATTTGAAGAGACTGACTCAATACTGAGGATTTGACTGACTCTTTTTGGTGATTTTTATTCCCATCCTACACAAAGCCCAGGATGAATGAGGCAAAAAGAATTTTTGTATCCTGTACAAAGCCCAGGATTGTGAGGCTAAAAGATTTATTATATAGATGAATAAGACTTGACTTATGCTTTTAAGAAGTCCGAGGGTCCTTGTTTGAAGCCCAAGAGGATGCTGTGGGGAATTGAATGAGACTTCCCAAGTCTCCTTGTATGAAGCCCAAGAGAAGGCTATCTTGATAGGGAGATTCCTTGTATGATGCCCAAGAGGAGGAAATGATGCTTGTATAAGGCCCAAGAGGAGGCCATGGAACTAGTTATTTGACTAAGTTGTGATTGAAGGAATCCCATTGTTTGACCTATGTCTAAACTAAGGATGATATGAATGTCAAGAGAAACTTGACAAATTATGAACAAACATGATTGAAGACTAACAAGTATAGACATTGATATAACATGTTTGAATTCATAGAAGATTTTTCATTTTTAGGGTTTTTGAATGTTTGGTGGTTTATTCTATTCACAAAGGTGTTAGGTCTTGTACTCTAAGCAGAGGCCCAAGATTTATTGAAAAGAAAAGAAAAAGTGGTGGGTCTTACACTCTTGACAGAAGCCCAAGATTTATTGAAAAGAAAAGAAAAAGTGGTGGGTCCTACACTCCTGACAGAGGCCAAAGATTTATTCTATATACAAAGGTGTTGGGTCTTATACTCTAAGCAGAGGCCCAAGATTATTCTTGTTTGAAATTCCACTAGGGTTGTGTTTGATGAAAGTTGAAGATGGAGATTTGAACTATTGAAAGTTTTGAGAAATTGAAGAAAGTTTTGAGGAAGAGGGGAAGGACTTACACTCTAATAGAGGCCGAAGAGTTTGAAAAGTGATTTTGAAAATGTGAAAAGTGATGGGTTTTACACTCTAAGTAGAGACCCAAGAGCTATTGAAAAGTGATTTTAAAAATGTAAAATGGAATAAAAGCAAGAGATGTATTAATCATGGTGAGAGTTGAAGGAAATACTTGAACATTGAAGCAAAGATACAAGTTGAGCATGTTAAGACAAGTTGATAACACTCAAACATTCATGTTAGGGTTTAATCACGGTCTTGAAAAAAGTGGAAACAACACAAAGGTTTAAACAAACAAACATGTATATAAAAGCATTTTCAGGGAAAAGTTCAAATGTTTTAGGAGCATATAAACATGCTATGATCAACACAAAGGCATATAAACATGTCAAAGTCATGTAAACATGAAATAAAATCAACATGTTAAGGTAAATGATCAAGCAAAAAATTCATGGCATGATTGAAAGTTCAACATTCATTTGCATGTAAACATACACTTGAAAATGCATTAAAATCAAGTAAGGAAAAGGATGTATAAACTCACAACATCATTTAAGGTTTATACAAGATGTATATGGTTCAAACAACTCATTGTAAGCAAGGGATAGAAAAGAAACATTCAAAAGGATCAAAGAAGTTCTTTAAGAAACCCTAAAAACACCACACACTTTGGACACTCATAAATATGAGAAAAATAATTATTTTAGGTCTTTTCTTTTTACAAATAGAAAAAAGACATTATCATGAACAATTTGCAAAAAGAATTAGTTCAAAATGATTAAAAATGAGAAAGCTGTGGACATTTGAATTTGAAAAGGAAGTTAAGAAAATAAGCGATTAAAAAAATATGGGGAATGGTCCCCATGGGTGTTGAACCCACGCTGGTCAGTATGCAAACCAAAACCTTAGCCATCCCAACCAAGGCAAGTGTGTGATAACTTGATGAAGGCAAGATAATATATGTGATGTTCAAATGAAATCTAGAAAAATTAAAAAGAACTGGGGCGAGGGGGTTTCGAACCCCAGTTCTGTAGGTTACAAGACACAAAGGCATGCAAGTTTAACCACTAGGGTAGTGATATATCCGTGTATAAAACTACACCCATTAAATGATAAGGGTGAACATGACTTAGGTCTGGCCAGAACAAAGGTGCCATGGCTATGGCTGGTTGGGCAAGAACCTGGTTTTAGGGTATTGGCAAGAAGGTCATAACTTATTCATTTCTCCATGAAAATGGATGAAACAAAGACGGATCCTGCCTAGAATTTCATGAGTGGAATTCAATGGTGGTTTTAGATTTTCCTAAAAATGCCTACATTTTAAAACCCGATAGTGGTTCCTAAAAGGCTTCAAATTTGCAAGTTCTATGCTATAACTATATACAATCAATAATAGCATGATAAAATGGTTCAAACACAAAAAATAAGACATATATGGCATGATTATGATCAATGTACATCAAAGCAAAGCATATTTCTTAAAGTTCAAGTTCTTTGGAAACTTACCTCTTGAAGCTCACTTGCCAATTTCCAAGAGACTTGTTACAGAAGCAAGTCAATGCCTTGGACACCTCCAATCCAAGAAAATGGTTACTTGGTTTGGAAGTTATGACCTTGCAAAGTAGGGTAAAAATAATTGTTTTTCAAGACTTAGAAAAATTTCTAAGTTTCTTAAGGTTGCCCTTTTTACAAGTAACCTCGCTTTTCTTGATTTTTCTTGATCAATCATGATTCAAATCACATATTAAAATTGTCCTTGACTTGAAGAGGCCGTGTTTGACAAAAAAACTCAAAAAGTCAAACTTGATTTTGGGAACAGTTGACTTTTGAATCAGATGAACTTGATTTTGTGATCCTTTATGAAATCAAACCCTTGGGCTATTTTATACATCATGGATGGATTCCAAGGGTGTTTTTGAGTTTCTTGAATCATGTTCCAAGGTTTGAGATCATGTCTTGGTTAAAAGTCAAAGGTATGGTTGACTTTTTATCAGAAACCCTAGTTTGTGGTCCAGATGATTTTGAATCCTTGTATAGCTTATGAATCAAGTCCTTTGGGTTAATCCAATCATATGAAGGGATTGATATAAGGCATTTGAGGTCCTTGAAACATATTTGGAGGTTTGGGATCATGCCTTGCTTCAAAAGTCAACTCAGGGATTGAATTTGGTAAAAACCCTAATTATGGTGTATTGAGGGTCTTGAGGCTTGATGAGCTTGTCATGATGCAAGAGCTTGTCATGATGCAATTTTGCACTTGATTATTAATGAGTGAAAGTACTTGATATTCATGAATTATATAGAGAATTATGGTGTTAAATATGATGCTCACCTCTTGATAATTCATCTACTTGAGCTTTAGGGGGATCACCTAACCTTTGAAGCAAGTAAGCACACATATCTTGTACTTGTGATGGGTTAGTGATGCATGAAAGTATATTCATATGATATGCAAATGATGTGGAATCTTAGGGTCAAAATTTAGGGTATGATAGATGCCCCTATTTAATCTTCTTGGATCTGAATGATGAATGATGAAAATATTCATACATTCAAGGTAAAAGAGGATTAATTATCATAATACCCGGAATTTTGATTGTAGATGATATGATAACTTGAACAGTGACAAATTTCTAATGCCGGATCATGTTTATCCATCTTCTTTTACTAAGTAATTCTACTTAGAAAATGGTAAAACTTCCCCCTGATCCTGGTCTTCAACCATGGAACTGGTCTTAGCTTCTTGAAATAAACTTCCCCTCGATCCTGGTCTTCAGCCATGGAACTGGTCTTAGTTTCTTGAAATAAACTTCCCCTCGATCCTGTTCTCAGCCATGGAACTGGTCTCAGTTTTTTCTTATCAAGTCTTTCTCTTGACAAGGTTTACGCATACAAGCTTCTGAAAAGGTGATCACTTGTTGGATTAATAAATTTGCTGGGAATATTCGAGGAGATGCAGGCTAATTATCTTGTAAGATAGATTTCAAAATCTGTGAGGGTCTTCATCAAACTTCTCGCTGGAACTCACTTGAGGAGATGCCATTTGATGGGAGTAGGCTTTATCATACTTCTCTTTGATACTTCTTCGAAGAGATGCCATGGGATGAGCAAACACCTGATAGTAGACTTACTAGGGAATGCCACAGATTGTAATGTAGAGGTTTGCAAACTTCTCAGTTGAGATGCCATTTTCTAGAAAGATTTCATCATACTTCCCTTCGAGACTTCTTCGGAGAGATGCCATGTGATGTAGGACAATTTTGAGGTGCTGATGACTTTGTTGAAAGAGGGACAAACTTCTTGGGAAAAGATTGTGATTTGTCGATCTACCAGGAATTTCTGGGGCAAAAACAATCTTTTTAACAGATTGTCACTTGTTTTGTCAGGCGTGGATTCCAACGAGGAATAAACTTATCTTTGATATACAAACTGTTCTGAAAGAGACTGCCATTTGTCGATTGGTAGATATTTCTTGGGAGATGTGATGTCCTTGTTACCAAGAGATTTTGCTGAAAAGCTTTCACTAGGGATTTTCCTTTATCCGGGAAAGCAAATTGTGTCTTCGCTGGGGAAGAGTATGTTTCCATTGGATGTCCTTCTCCTTTATAGGTTCAAGTTATTAAAATGGTCAATGACTGATTTCAATCCAGAGAGACTGTGTAAAAGAAGATACTTCCAGATGAAGAATGAACTCAAATTGGGAATTTTATCCTATCCAAGTGTGGAAATGAGAACTGAAGTGAAACTTCCACAAGAATCAAACTCATTGGGGATTTAGAAAGATTGTACACGTTTTTTTCTTAAAGTTGATAACTCTATTTGAGAGAGAAAATCGCTTGGGGATAAACACAACCAAAGTGGATGACGCAACTTATGCATTATGAATATGAATATGGATTGATTATGCGTGATGTATGAATGAATGTTATGCTTATGCTGACAAAACAGACACGACACATAAACTGGTGATGAACAAAACTGGATACTCGGCCATTCTGGGGAATAGAGGCATCACTGGTGTTTTTAATGGTAAAACCTTGCCGGGGGAAAAGAACCAGATCTTATCTATTTGAGGTAATGATCCGTCACTCAGGGATATTTGTGAGTTTGATTGCAAGAGTATTTGATTTTGTATTTCGAGGTTTTAATAACTCTTAGAGAAGTTGTTGTTATTCCTTATTATATTCATAAATCAAAGGAAAATGCCATCTTCATTTTGAAAGAAAAAGCAAAATTTTTTTTAGAACGAAAATCAGATAAAATGTCATTTTGTAAGGCAGGATAAAAGTGAGAATTGCAAACAAAAGACACAAAGGCTCAAATATTCATTAATAGGATGGTAACCATCCAAATGTGTGATTCCATGGAGCATTACAAAGTTAGAAAAATGGTAATTTAAAGGGAAAGGGCTACATTGAAATATAATGACCGATATCCTTCTAACAAATTTGAATTCCAAGTATTCTTGAGCTTCTGTTGAAAGTGACTTGCTTGAAAATTTCTTGATAGATGACGTTTGCCTGAGATGATCCAATCTTTTTGGATGCAGTTACTTGCCATAAATCCCTAGCTTTTGCCTAGATTACTTTTTCAACCTATTGGGATGATTATTTTCTATTTATGTCTCGAATTTTTGCCTGGACCGCCCATTCGGGTTTTCAATCCACCGAGACGCTATTTTTTTTCCTAAGTTGCCCTTTCGGGTTTTCAACTTAGCGAGCCCTTTTTTTAGGCGAAGTATTTCTTGACTGCATCGACATTTGTAAGACCAGTGAACTCTTCACCATCCATAGTTGTAAGTTTTAAAGCACCACCTGAGAAGGCTTTCTTAACAACATATGGGCCATCATAATTTGGAGTCCATTTGCCCCTGGAATCGGTGAGGAAAGATTGTATTTTTTTGAGCATGAGGTCGCCTTCTCTGAATACCCGAGGTCAGACCTTTTTGTTAAAAGCTTTCTTCATCCTTTGTTGGTATAACTGACCATGGTATAAAGTCGTCATTCTTTTTTCTTCTATTAGACTCAGTTCGTCGTATCTGCTTTGACCCCATTCAGCTTCTGTTAGCTTAGCTTCCATCAATACTCTCATTGACGGGATCTCAACCTCTATGGGGAGCACTGTTTCTATACCATATACTAGAGAGAAATGAGTTGTCCATGTTGAAGTGCGGACGGAAGTGCGATATCCATGAAGGGAAAACGGGACATCTCGTGCCAATCCTTGTAAGTCACGACCATTTTCTGAATGATCTTCTTGATATTTTTGTTAGCTGCTTCAACCGCTCCATTCATCTTTGGCCGATAGGGAGACGAGTTATGGGGTTCAATCTTGAATTCAGTACACAATTCCTTCATCATTTTGTTGTTCAAATTCGTTCCATTATCAGTAATGATCTGGCTTGGAACACCATAACGGCAGATGAGGTTGTTTTTTATAAACCGGACAACCACTTTTCTGGTCACATTGGCGTATGATACTGCTTCGATCCACTCGGTGAAATAATCAATGGCCACCAGGATGAAACGATGTTCATTTGAAGCTTTGGGTTTAATCATGCCAATCATATCAATTCTCCATATGGAAAAAAGCCATGGAGAAGAGAGAACTTTGAGAAGAGTCGGAGGCACATGAATCTTGTCGGCATAAATCTAACATTTATAACATTTCCTCATGTATTTGTAACAATCGGATTCCATTGTCAGCCAATAATATCCTGCTCTTAGAATTTTTCTTGACATTGTATGTCCATTGGCATGAGTGCCAAAGGATCCTTCGTGACTCCATTTCATTAGCATGTTTGCTTCGTGTCCATCCATGCATCTGAGCAAAACCATGTCGAAGTTTCTTTTGTAGAGTACATCATTGTTCTAGAAGAAGTTACCAGTCATTCTTCTGAGAGTCTTCCTATCTTTTCTTGATGCCCCAGGCGGGTATTCTTGTCTTTGAATGAAGGATTTGATATCATGATACCATGGTTTGTCATCGATGACTCTTCAACTGCAAATATGTAAACGGGCATGTCAGGGCGCATTATGTCAATCTTGGGTACGTTGTTCCATCGATTCACAATAATCATGGAGGATAGAGTAGCTCGTGCGTCATCCATGTTGTTTTCTTCGCGAGGAATGTGATGAAAATCAATTTTGCCGAAGAAAGGTAACAACCTTCTTGCGTAGTCTTTGTAAGGAATCAATCCAGTCTGGCGTGTATCCCAATCTCCTTTGATCTGATTTATAACCAAAGTTGAGTCTCCATACACGTCCAAGTTCTTTATCCTTAAGTCAATGGCTTCTTCG
This sequence comes from Lathyrus tuberosus, assembly GCA_022829125.1. Classification (NCBI taxonomy): domain Eukaryota; kingdom Viridiplantae; phylum Streptophyta; class Magnoliopsida; order Fabales; family Fabaceae; genus Lathyrus; species Lathyrus tuberosus. Next base: position 5,054,964 of record JALAZF010000196.1, on the reverse strand, counting down.
AGACCCATGATGCAAGCTTCATATTCGGCCTCATTGTTTGTACATTTAAATGCCAATCTGGCGGTGAAAGGACTATGGGTGTAAGACCCTAACTTTTACCCCTAAGATTTCGCACGTTTCATTTGCATCTCATATCACAAACAAGATCACAATTTGTGTTTCCCTCGAGTATCTGTGTATTTCTCACTTGCTTTATTTGTTTATGTTTATCTAACCTCTGACTAAAATACCAAAAATATGTTGTAGTTTGCCTGTTCTTCTCTCTCTGTGTGTTTAGGGTTTTGTAGGGCTGTCAATGCAAGGGCATTGTTTCAAGTCACATATGTTTGTCCGTTCATGATCCAGTTCAGATGGAAGTTTGACCTAATTTTGGTCAAACTATCAAGAGATTGCTTCAAGTGCAAGTCATCTGTTTCAGTGGGCTATTTCTCAAGCAGTGACTGTTCAAGGTCAAGTTGTCTTGTGTTGAAATTCATCAGGTTATCCAGCAGTGTGATTCATGTGAAGTTTGGTTCAAAATCAGAATCAAATGGACCATCAGTTCGAATTGGGCTCATCTGTGGATTTATTTTCCTAAAGATTGATTCAGACATATTTGAAGTGATCCAGAACTTATTAACCAGAAGTTCAGAAAATCAAGGTTGACAATCGTGGCTTCAGTTGCAAATTGTTCAGTAGTGGTTGTGTGTATTTCAATCAGATGCTTTGTGGAAAATTTCAAGTTGGCTTTGGATTAAAATCGAGGTTTCATGGTTGTGTTGTTGGAAAGTATTGGTGTAGGTGCATATCCATATCCATGAACCATTTCTCATTGTCCATAAAAGTCCATATCTTTTTCTTTTTATCACCATCTCAATCCATTTTTCAAAATCCAATTACCCATATCTAAACCAAATTCTCTAAACCAAGTTCATATCCAAATTTCATTTCCAATTATCCACTTCCATAAAAATTTCTATTTTTATTTCTAACCAATTATAAATCCATTATCCATTATCCTTTTTTTTTATCAAGTCCATTCTCCAATATTCAATTATCCAAATTAGTTTCAATAACCCTTTTTCTATCCATTTGATATCCATTAGTCATAAAAAAATCACTTTTCAATTGTTTTCCTATCTATATTCATTATCTATTTCCTAATCCATTTTCTTCAAAATCCATTATCCACTTTCTAATATCCAATTCAATTTTCAAATAACCATTTTCATTTATATCCACATCGCTAAATCCAAATTCCATTTTTTTATCCAAAAATCATTTTCAATTATCCAAATTATTTTCAATAACTTTTTTTTAATCCAATTTCCTTTTTTATAAATCCACCACAAACATAAGTCCATGATACGAATATGCCTTGAATGAACATTCCAAGTTTCTTGAAAAAAACCATCTCATACAATAAGCCCACGTGATCACAAGTTTTGTTTCATACTTCATAAGTCCACTAAAATGCTACACAAACTTCTAACTATTTTCCAAGTTTATGCTACTCATGTTCCAACTAAGCCAAGATGAAGCCAATACAAAAAAAAACGCTGCACATGTTTCAATTAATTAGATTTGCCCGGATATTCATTTGAACAACATTTGGAAGAGGGGTTGTTGCTAGCAATTCATGAAGCAAATGAGGGATTTGGATTTGGATTTGGATGAGATTTTCTTTGGCACAAAATACTGTTACCTTTAAGTTAGAAACTATTTTGAAAGTAGTATAGAGGTTGACAAAATTTTAAACTTATATCATGTTAATATTATTACAGACAGGCCTATGAAGTTGCAAGATACGGCCCACCACTATTCATAAACAAGCTACCAAAGGCCAACTACACGGCCACAGCCTCCAAGCAAACGAGCCAAGCTGCAAGACAATGCTCTTCATGCTATCACATGGCCAGGTTGCTTCGCAAAACAAGCTGCAAAATGTAAGCTGACATTTCCAAAGCGGCTACCTTTATGAGCTTCAAATGAGCCTTCACCTGCAAGCCAACAAAGCCAGCCGTATCAAGGTCATGACCTGCACAAAACATTCCAATACGTCACAACTTTCATGAGCAACACTTAAAGCTGCAAATCCGCAACGTCATGAGCTAACATTTGCAAAACGACATTGCTTCGTAACTCAAAACGCAGAGCAAAATACCAAATGAAAACAATATCATCACATGAAAACGCAACAACTAAAACGCAAGGAAAAATAAAAAACGGCAGCAGCAAAATTCACTCCAAAGACTCTATAAATTGAGCTCATTCTTACACAAATTCTTCAAGCTTTAGAGCCAAACAACCTCTGTCCAATTCCACCCTCAATTTCCCAATTCTTTAATCAATTTTCAAAGCCAAAACAATTAAAAACCAAAAGGCTTCAATCACCTTCTTCAACCTCAAGTTTCTTTTCACTTTCATAAACTAGAACTCCATTAATCTTTCAATCCAATACACAACAAAATTCTGCAACTACAAACTCTCACAAATTCGCCTCGTCTCGCATAAAGTTCATCAACAACAACATTTCAAACTCAAAGAGGAAGAAGAAGAGAAATTCAAGTGCATCGTTTACCTTGATTTGAAGGTGGTTTGGAAGAGATTTCGCCTTTTTCGATTCGCATCCGTCGTTAATATTTCATGAAATTTTTGATACCGTTGTGTTCGGTCTTTGATTTCGATCCGTTCCGCGCTAGTCTCGTGTCCCGTCGCTTCGTTTTGTTCGAATTGCAAAGCTCTGGCTATGGAGGGTGAATAGTATCCGTGAATTTCATTTGAAGAAGATGATGAAATGGTTTCTGATTCTTCATTTTTTTTCTTTTTGTTTTAAAATTGAGAATTTTACCTGCAACCCTCCAATTAAACCTGCACCCTTCATTTGTAGTAAAATATTATATTTACTCTTTTGAAAATTATGAATTTTGATGGATGTATCGGAGATTTTGAAAAATACCGTAAATTTCGAAATTACTGGTAAAACTCTAAAAAATTTTCACACGATATCGGAAATTTGAAATTACTGATAGTGTAAAAAATTTTAATTTTTTTTAAAATAATTTTTACACTACCGAGGATTTCAAATAGCCTGAAATTTACAGAAAATTTTCGGAAATTAAAAATCTCCGGTAGTGTAAAAATTTGAAAAAAAAATTGAAAATTTTTACATTGCCGGTAATTTCAAATTCCTCAAAATTTCACTTAATATCGGAAATTTGAAAATCCCGGGTAGACAAAATTTTTTCACTTTCCACCCAAATTTTTCAGGGGCAATGTTGAAATTTTGATAGTTTGAAGGGTGTTAGACTTAATTGGGAGGTGGCAGATAAAATTCTCTTTAAAATTAGTGTATTTGGATTGGGCCTAACCCGTGTCAATTTCATTACTAATCCACCACCATTTTTTTCTACATTAACCTCCCTCTTGCTTTTTCTTTTAGTAATTTTTTTCTTTCATTTTTTTTAATTCAAAATTATTAATTCTTTATCTTTTGGATAATTTCTTAAAATAGTTTTAATTTTCTTTTTTATGTGGATCTTTGTTTTTAAAAACATTTCTTAAAAAAATCATTAAAAAATATCTTAGTTTTTTATTCTATTTTCTTGTGTTTTCTTATTTTGTTGATTGTTGGTTGTTTGGTGCGATCTTAAATTTTGAATATGATCTTGTTAATCTCAATGGACCATGGGTGTCGATGGGAGAAATTCTGAATCCGCCAAGAGAGGTGATTGATATTAATGACGATTTAATCGATTTGAGATTCGTTTTGGTCATCTTTCTTCTTCTTCTTTTTTCTTTTGGTCGATGAGATCTCCAAATTGATGATTGTTGATTTTCGAAGATGTCTAATCTTTATTATTTCAAATCTATGGGTGAATGATCATTTGGATCATTCTCCATACTTTGGAATCGTGATAGATTTCCTTTGATAAATCGATGTGAAATCTCGATTATGATTATACCGTTCCCATTTTTCTTTTTGTGTGACATGTTTTAGGAGAGTGATTTACATATCACTTCTCTAACATGTATTAACACGTAAAGTGCATTGACCGGCCTCGAGTAGGGTAACTTTTATATAAGTCACTTGGCGATTGCTTAACATAGCGCTACATTTGTCCCTCTCTCCGAATCGGAACTTGATCTTTCGTGGCGTAAGCCTTTTGGTTGTGTAAGCCGAAGGATGGTTAATCTTTTGTATTGGGTTCAAAATCTTTGAAGCTTGTTGTGTAGAGGCTTTGATTCTATCAATCTTCTGACAAGTCTTCATTATCCTTGACCTAAATATATTGTTTAATCATTATAGTTCAAGACGCGAGACAAAATAATCTGTTACTTTTGAAGGCTTATGGCACTATGGCCTTTGTGATACTATTATGTATATACTACTAAATTACTATTATTATACTTTTACGATTCCTTCTTGCTCTCTATCTCTCTTTACTTTTTTATGCTTTATGTCATTATATCATATCATATCATTGTTTATGCTTCCGTCATTTTCACTTTGTCCACTTGGACCATATGTTTATGCTTATGCCTTTTTCTCTTTGTCCACTTGGACCAAAAACATTAATAAATGCCAAAACCTCTAAAAAAACTTGTGCTTCTAATCTTGGACTATGGTTACTATCCTTTGCATTGGACATGGAATTTTGAACCTAGACCTTGGACTTCAATGTTATTCTTGGATCCTTTGACTTAGAACTAGGACCTTTTCCCTTTGCCTTGGAATTATGGTTTGAAGACTTTGGAGCCTTGTGGTTTTGCTTGGTTTATGGTGAAGATAGTTACATTTGTGGTTAGATCTTTCTTATCATTAGTTTTTACTTTATGCTTTAGGATAGTCACTTCTTCTCCTCCCCATTCTTCAATTTTCAAAATCTTCTCTCTTTTTCAAAACCTTTTTGTTTTCAAACTATCACCTCTTTCATAATCAAACCTTGACTTTGTCAAGTGATTTTACTCTTTTCTTTTCATTTCTTAATAAATGCTAAACTACATAAGCATATTGACACCTTTTTCAAAAGACTTTAAAAAACAGCAAACTCATTTACCCTCTTTTGTGCCCTTGTGCACTTTTCCTTAAACTTTTTCATAAGTTTAGACATGATTCATCTCTTTAAGCGAAATTATTCACTTGGAAATGACGAATTGTCTCTACTTTTTAAAATCAACCATAACAAACCAATTTTGTTCTTTGTACCACGAACTACGGGGTTTTGATCTTATATTGCACTTTGTGGGTACGTAGTCATGAGGCGACAAGTCTCTCCAAACACAAAAATCTTAAAAAAATACTTCTCTTCTCATCTCCTCAATCTCTTTTCGAACAAACCTTTTCAAATCAAAAAACGTAGATATTTCAAAGGGTTCCTATAGAGTACTATAGACGTTTTGGGTGTTAACACCTTCCCTTAGCCTAACCATCCCCCTTACCCAGTCTCTGTTTACTTGTTCTTGTTTAGAACTTGTTTAGGTTTTGTTCGCTTTTTTTCCTTTCCTTTTGGATAAAATAAAAGTGTGGTGGTGACTCTTGCTTTATGAGTTAAGTTAGTCAATAGCTTACACTCACGATTTTTGCCGCTACAATGGGTACTCTGAGGTGTAACAATGATGGCCCTAATTCCATTTCCATAAACGTTGATAGCTCTGTCGAATATTAATCCCCATCGGGATCCTAGCTCTGGCTCTTCGTCTGGTAACGGTTCATCGCGGTATTTCATTTTTAGGTACATAACATCCTCATCAGGGAAGTCAATTTTAACATATTCATAGTCATCAATTGGTTGGTGAGCCAAATGATCATCTAGAATGCTTCCTTTGACGACTTTCTGAGCATGGTACTTGATGTCGTATTCTGATAGCAAGATCTTCCAACGGGAAATTCTTCCAAATAAAGCAGGCTTCTCGAAGACATACTTGATCGGATCCATTTTGGAGATTAACCAAGTGGTATGACAAATCATATACTGGCGAAGACGTTTAGCAGCCCAAGCTAAAGCGCAACAGGTTTTCTTGAGCATAGTGTATCGAGTTTCACAGTCCGTGAATTTCTTGCTCAAGTAGTAAATGGCGTATTCTTGTCTTCTCATCTCATCTTGTTGACCCAGCACACGGCCCATGGAATTTTCTAGGACTGTTAAGTAGATGATCAGGGGTCTTCCTTCCATCGGAGGAGACAAAATAAGTGGATTCAGCAGATATTCTTTGATACTTTCAAAAGACTTTTGGCAATATTTTGTCCATACACATCCTTAGTCTTTTTGGAAGAGTTTGAAAATCAATGTGCATGTCGCTATCATGAGAAATATGAATCTTGAGATGTAATTTAGACGTCCCAAAAATCATCTTACTTGCTTTTCTGTTCTTGTCGGGATCAACTTCAATTCCTTTCTGGATGACGATGAATCCCAAAAGTTTTCCTGAGCAAACACCAAATGTACATTTGTTGGGATTCAAGCGGAGTTTGTATTTTCTCAGACGCTCGAATAGTTTTGACAAATCTTCCACGTGTTCTTCTTCTGTTTCAGACTTAACAATCATGTCGTCCACATACACTTTAATTTCTTTGTGTATCATGTCATGAAATAGAGTTGTCATTGCCCTTTGATAGGTTGCGCCTGTATTCTTTAACCCAAATGACATCACTTTATAGAAAAAGGTTCCCCATGGTGTAATGAATGAAGTTTTCTCCATATCTTCTGGTGCCATCTTGATTTTATTATGGCCTGAAAATCCATCCATGAAGGAAAAAACTGAATTTTGCAGTGCTATCAACTAACATGTCGATGTGTGGTAGGGGGAAGTCAACTTTCAGACTTGCTTTGTTTAAATCCCTATAGTCCACACACATTCTTACTTTTCCTTCCTTCTTGGGAACTGGCACTATGTTGGCTAGCCACTGAGGATATTTTGATGTGGCAAGGAAGCCTGCATCGATCTGCTTTTGGACTTTTTCTTTGATCTTGATGGCCATATCTGGATGGGTCCTTCTCAATTTTTGTTTGATTGGAGGACATTCTGGCTTTAATGTCAAATGATGTTCCACAATGTTGGTATCCAACCCTGGCATGTCTTGGTAAGACCAAGCAAACACATCTGAAAATTCTTTGAGAAGTTGTACCAGACTTTTTATGTCAGTTAAACTGAGCAGGGCTCCAATCTTAACTTCTTTTTCTTTCTTCTTCTAAACCCAAATTAACTATTTCCAATGGCTCTTTGTTGGGTTGAATGGACTTTTCCTCCTGTTGGAGTAGTCGGGAGATTTCATCTGAAATTTCTTCGTCCTCTTCTTCTTCAGCTTCGAATACCGGGAACTCAAAGTTGGGAGAAGGCCTTGGATCATATATTTCAACGAGGTTCTTAGAAATTAATCTGCATAATGTGATTGATGATTTTTTTTTATAGAAAAAATAGAAAAAATGCAAAAAGTGGCGTGCAATGTATTTTCTTTTGAAAAATGTTTGTTATTTTTGTCTATTTTAGGATTACCATTTTCTGAAAAAGCAAAAAGCAAAAACAACAATAAATGAGGGAATTTAGAATGACATCTTTATTTATGATTTATCGATTCTTGAAACATAAGCCCTATAAAACAAAACCCATCTGCCTTGGGCAAGGTAGAGAGGAAATATTTACAGGAAACGATGCCCTATAAAACATCCTTCCACCCGGGCAAGGTGAGAGGTCAAAATAAAAACGAGGTATTTACTTTGAGATGTGAACAACATTCGGGACATCAACAGTTATCCAATTGTGACGAACTCCTCTGTGGATTACAAAGTCTGGTACTTTCCTTCCGGGATTGTCTTCAGTAATGACACTGACTTCCGGCGGAGTCAGATTACTAGAGTCTTTTTCCCATGCAGAGTTATCAGCAGAGAAATTTTCTGCTGCCTTTTTACATGTATCTTCTTGATCAGGAGGATCTCCCCATCCAGTTGGTTGAATGTCTTCAAACATGATGCGAGAGCTTTCAGGAGCAGTATACTTCATTAGAAAATTAAACTTTCCGCTTGGTTGTCCCAAGGTATCCCAAGTTTCTGAGGGTTGTCCTCCTAGATGACATTGACTTCAGGTAGTGCAAAGTTGATAAATTCTTGTCCAACAATTCTCGTGACTTTATTGAGACGATGTTTAATATGTTCAAGATTTTCTGAGTAAGGCCTCCATGCTTATGAAGGAACAGATGAATCTTTTTCAGGGTTATTTGGAAAATATAAATTCTCGGATTGGCTTCGATATCCTAAATCTTCCATATAAGGCTCCCAAATAGGTAAATCATTCATGGGATCATCCGAGCTATAGTCAAAATTATCTTTCATTAGAGTATCAGTTTCTAATGAATTGGGAGGAGCACAGCATCCTTCGGTATTGTAATCTCCGTAGATCATATTGACATCTGATTTTGGAGTATATCTGAAGTTTTGTTGTGGATAGAAAAATGGCATGTATGTCTCTTCTTGTGATATATAACCTTCATCGTTGAGGTATGATTTCCATTCTTCATCTGGGTCAAAAGAATTGTCTTTGAAGTTATCTCCCTCGATGGTGTGGACCTCTTGGGAAGCAGGATGGAGGAACCCTCCGTTGTGGAAGAAATCTTGAATATGTCGAGTGGCCTCGTCCTTTTTTGTAGTCTTGGTAAATGCCAGTGTAAAACCGAGACCTTTTCTTGCTCTGTTATCGGTAGGAATCACAACTTTTCCCCCATCCTTTAGTGATACCATTTTCCACTATTCGAACAGCGTCTTGATATGAGGAAATAGATGTTCCTTTTTCTTGATTGCTTTCGTTACTCACAGAAAGTGCCTGGAATTGAGTTCCAAAGACTTCTTCTGGTTCCAAGTAGGAGAATGATGATAGATTGCTCACGATTAAAGCTTGTTCTCTACATACTGTGACCAACTTGTTGTTCTTTACAAACTTCAGCTTCTGGTGAAGTGTTGAGGTGACTGCTCCTGCTTCACAGATCCAAGGTTGTCCCAATAAACAACTGTAGGCTGCTTGGATATCCATTACTTGGAAGGTGACTTGAAAAGTGTGGGGCCCAATGGTTATGGGAAGATCAAGTTCGCTGATAAGTGTCTTTCTGGATCCGTCAAAAGCTTTGACTGTGATCTCACTGCCTCTCATTGGAGTGCCTTGAAAAGATAATCGCACAAGAGTTGATTTTGGCATGACATTTAGGGATGAACCAATGTCTACCAGTACGCTCTTCAGAGCATCGTCCCCGAAGTTGATTGTGATATTGAGTGCCATGTTATGATTTTTACCCTCTTCCAGGAGCTCTTCATCACTGAAACCTAAGTTGTTACAGGAAGTGATGTTAGAAACGATGTTATCAAATTGATCCACCATTACATCTTGTTCCACGAAGGCTTGTTCCAAATCCTTTTGCAAATCTTCTATGTGAACTTCCGAACTCAGTAGAAGGGATAACACAGATATCTGAGAAGGAGTATGCAATAACTGATCCACAATGTTGTATTCACTCTTCTGGATTAGTTTTAAAATTTCACCGTTGTTTTTCACCTTATCTGTACCACTTGACTGGCCAATCTGTTTATCAGGAACTTTAATTTGAGGTTCTTTCTCTTTTGTGGGTTCTTCCATTCCTCTGTTGATGATTCGACCACTTCGGGTGACACGGCTTATATCAACGATGTTGACAATGGATGGCAGCGAAACTTCCCTTACATCTTCTATCATGGTGGCGTTGTATTTGTAAGGAATGGCTTTCTTTGATTCATATGGCACCAGGCCTGGCAAGTAGATGGCCAAAGGAGTTATGTGACTTTTATGACTGTCATAGGCAATCTCTATTGGGTCCAGCTGGGGGATATCGGGAATTTTTCCACTATCGAAAGGGATCTCCAATCGCTTTGGTTCACTGTGCAGAGGAATAATGGTGAAGACATCCTCATTAATTCCATAGTTGATGGATTCTCTTTCATTGAAGACTGTAATGGTCCTTTAGTCTAATAGTCCTTGAATCTCATTTCAGATGCGGAGGCAACCATATCAGCTTCTGCGGCATTTTCTGCAAGTTGAGTGATCATGGTAATTTGGACCAAAGTAGTTAAGTCCACACAAGCATTTGTGAAATTTTACCAATGATGTTTCAATGTGTTTGACATCATGAACTGCGTACTGCCCTGGGAAATCTTGCACCATATTGATTGATCGACAATCCCCCATTCTGTTTGGTAGGATCTCTCCTCGGTCCACCTGATTCTGGAGAGCTGCTCATACGAGGTAGCATCCTTGGTCATTTTCTGAACATATCCCGCAGCGTTCATAATTATGGGGAGGTACTCGTCCGTATCCACTCTGTATGCAATGCATCGTTACCAAGTCTGTTTCCAATAAGCGAATGTCATAGCTTTCATGTCTACTCGGCCCTTCACTAGCTATGTTGACTTAATGAGTCTCTGTGTCTTGGTATATTGGAAACCACCAATGATCTAATAAGTGTTGAAGAGTTATTTGTATGAGCGTGCAACCTTGATCATTCTCAAAGCAGACTTTACAATCCTAATAGTTGTGTGATGCTAAAAGCCAAGTCAAACCTGTTTAGCGTGTAATTCTACCAAACTTGTGTTCATTAGGCGAATGTCGAAGATTTGAACTCTGCTTGGATATTCCTCAATCATGTTTATCTGATAATTATTCCTTTCGTGATAGTCTTGGATCCACCCTAGATCCATTTGACGTTGGAGAGCTTCTTGCATAAAAGGACATCCTTGATTATCTTTTGAACAAATTGGACAAGCGTTGTAGTCGTGCAACGGTAGATTGTGATGTTGACTTTGTCTAAAGTGCATTGCCACCAAGTTTGCATTCATCGCGCAAATGTCAAAGTTTTGAATAATATCGGGACGCCCGTAAACTATGTTACTCCACGAATTATGTGTTCTTGGATCCATCCCAAGTCCATTTGTTCTTGAAGGGCTGCCTGTACAATGCTACACCCTTGGTTGTTCTTGGAAAAATGTCGCATTGATGATAGTTGTGAGGTGGCACATGGCCATATCCACTTTGTCTGCAATGCATCTTAACCAGATTTGTTTCTAGTAAGCGTACATTATGAATTTGGTAACTATTGCCAGGACCTTTGTCAATTAAGTTTACAGAAGCTTTCTCATGTTGAGGTAGCGGATTCCTTTGAACATTTGGATTAGTGTCCTTGAAATTCAAAACTCCATTCTTGACAAGTTTTTGTACATCGGATTTAAAACTGAAACAATTCTCGATGTTATGCCCCGGTGCTCCTTGATGATAAACACATAATTAGTCAGCCTTGAACCAATAAGGGGGATTCTTAGGAACGGTAGGAGGAGTCCTGGTTTGAATGTGTCCTTTTGCTAGCAAAACTAGGAATAGCTCCGCATATGGCATTGGGATAGGATCAAAACCTGGTGACCTTGAGATGCGATTGTTGTTGTTGTATTCTGGGCGAGCCTGCTGAAGAGGTTGTTGCTGCCTTTGCTGATACTGTGGTTGTTGAATTGGCTCATTTTGAGAAATCTGTGGTTGATATGCCGGAACTAGCGTTGATAATAGGAGATACTACTGCTACCAGATGAGGTTGGTATCTTCGTCTTTATTTACCATGTGAGATAGTGCTGAAATCTTGCTCTTTCTTCTTTTGGAAAGTGCTCCCATACCTTTTGCTATTACTGGATGGCTCTGCGTCCTTGACCAATCGACCTTCTCGAACGGCTTCCTCAAGGCGTACTCCCATGTTCACCATCTCAGTGAAGTCACTAGGCACACTTGGGACCATTCGGTCATAATAGAACGAGCTCAAGGTTTTCAAGAAGATTTTTGTCATCTCTTTTTCCTCGAGAGGAGGACAAATCTGGGCAGTAATTTCACGCCATCTCTAAGCGTATTTTTTGAAGCTTTACCTATCCCTTTGAGACATAGCCCTGAGTTGATCCCTATCGGGCGCCATATCCAAATTGTACTTGTATTGCTGAACAAAAGCTGCTCAAAGGCCTCTAAAGGTATTGATCTTTGCACGGTTTAACCCCATGTACCATTTGAGTGCGACACCAATTAAACTGTCTTGAAAGTAGTGGATCAGTAACTGTTGATTTTCCGTCTGGGTAGACATCTTCTGAGCATACATCACCAAGTGACTTTGAGGGCAGAAGTTGCCTTTGTATTTTTCAAAGTCGGGCACCTTAAATTTGTGCGGTATTTTAACGTTTGGAACTAAGCAGAGATCGACAACATCTTTCCCAAACAAGTCCTGTCCGCGAATGGCATGAAGTTCTTTATGCATTTCCAAGAACTTTTCTTGGAATTCATTCATTATTTCATATACTTCTATATCCTTGCTTGGAGTGGCATGAAAGATTCGTTCCTCTGGAGTATATATTATAGGTTGTGGTATAGACATTATTGTCGCGGTTCTTAGTGCTTCGGTGACCTGAAGTTTGTAACCTTCAAGTATAAGAGTCTCTGTCGTAGCTCTTGCGTCTTCATTTACCTGAAGTTTGTAACCTTCAGGTCTGGAGATTCCAGTTGTGGCTCCTAGGTCTTCACTGACCGGGGGTATATATCCCCCAGGCATAAAATTGAAAGGCATGCCCCAGGGAAAACCTTTAGGCATGTTATACTGAGGAAGATTGACGGTTACCTCAAATGTTGGTGCAGACATAATTTTTGAGATCACAGTCCTTTGAGATGGTTGATCCTGAGCTGCTGCCAGTGATTCAATCATGATGTTGAGTCTTTCCAGACTTTCCTTCAGAGTATTAACTTCCTCTCTTAGCTCTCTGTTTTCTTCCTCAAGATCGTCCATTTTCTTCTGAAGATTGGCCCGGATATTGTACAAATGAGACAGTTTAACTCTAAAGTGCGATGAAAGTGTAAGTTTTTATGAAAGAAATGTGTGAAATGCTAGAATGATGCATGATGTGCAAAGAATGCAAATGCTTTTTTTTTTTGGTTTTTAAAAGAACTTTTAACAATTATGTTGCAAATATCATACAACGATGAAAACATTTTATTGAATTCAAAGGATTACAATATCTTACAAAGAAAAGTAAATTAATTTACAAAGTGCATGAAGGAAAACTAGGCCTATGAATCCTAATGAATCCTTGACGAAAGCCCAGATGCTGGTTGCTGACTCCTTTTTTGTCTTTTTGATCGGGCTTCTTCAACCGTCGGCGGGGCGATGATCCTTTTCCAGGTAAAAGGAGAGAGTAAATTTTTCCGTTCCTCTTGAATTTCTACAGCATGTTGCTCCAGTATCTCAATCAGAGAATCTTTTTCCTTTAGTAATCCTTGAATCTTTGTGCACTCCAAGCTGACAGTCTGATACTTGTTCCTCCAAGAGTTCTTTTAGTACATGCCAAATATATTTGACTCTGAGTTGAGTAGTCGGATAAAGATGAACGCGGACCAGACTGTAGTAGCAGGAGAGATCGTACAATGAAGAGAGCTAGACAAGCCTCATACACAACCCGGGCCACAGGGAGCCCGACTCCCACCATGCCGAGCTCTCATGAGGCTGGGTACCTCACCACACCAGCCCTGCATCGATTCCATACACAAGCTCGTCAAATATTCTTCAACTTCTGTAACGGCAGCACATCAATACGGACGTTACTAAGAGCTTCAAAAGCCTGTATTCATGGAGGGAGGTTACGACAATGATGCCCGCATAACGCTAGAAGGCCAAGAGACTTCTCTTAATGGCTTGAATTAATAGAAGACTATATAATGGGGCTCCCACATGAGGGTTAAGCAAGACATTCATCTTGAGGCGGTATACAACACTTGTACAGCCCTTAAATCACCAAATATTCATCTCAACATACTCCACAGTATCGACAGCGTAGCTCTCTTTGTCCAAAGAGAATGAGAGTTAGCACTTTTGGTGGTCTAACCATTTTTGGCTAGAACATTTGGCGCTCACTGTGGGGCCTAGGTAAAACTTTCCCAGGCCATACCCCTTACTAACGACATAACTTCTGAAGGAGATCCTCCAGACATGGCTCAACTACTAGCCATGATGGAAACCATGAGACAGTAGAATGAAATGCTCTAAGATAGTATAAAAGAGCTACAGTAGCAAAGTCAAGCTGACGTTGATAGTGAGAAGGAGGTTCTCAATCCTCAACCTCTCTCTCAAGAAATCTGGGATGACCACGTACCCGAAAACTTCAAAGCACCATCATTAGTTTCTTATGATGGGAAAACAGATCCTCAGGAGCATGTCACTGCCATCAACAATCAGATGGCCATTGTTGCCCTTCGTACTCACTGAAGTGCAAACTCATGGTCAGAACCTTGAAGGACGTAGCCCTGGGATGGTACATGAGCCTTCCTCGGATCTCCGTCATAAGCTACCAGGACCTAACTAAGAAGTTAGTACAACACTTCTTGGCAAGCAAACGTCGGAAGGTGTCCACGACTGCATTATTCAGTGTTCGACAGAAGCATGCGGAACCACTACGTGAATACTTGGCTCGGTTCAACGAGGAAACCCTCAAAGTATCTCATCCGAATTAGGAGCTATTTGTGGGGGATTTTTAACATGGATTGCGATCCGGGCAATTCAACGAGTCATTGGCTTAGAAGCCGGCTATCAACATGGACGAGATCACTACCTGGGCAAAATGTTACATCAAAGGAGAAGAGACTAACCAAGAGAAAAGAGCCCGGGACGACAATGAGAAGACAAAAAGCAAAGAAGAGGTGTCCAACAGGAGGAAGGAGCATCCTCGGGGAGCTGCACACGAAGGACATGCTCCTTGACCATACAGACAACTGTACGAGCCAAACAAAGACCTCACCCCGCTAAATACAAGCATGGGAGACATCCTTAAAGAAGTTGGCCACATGAATCTGTTACCTGAGCCTCAACACCTCAAAGGAGCCAACACAATCATGGGAAGGCAGCCCGAAGCTTGGTGCAATTACCACCATGTACGGGGACATCACACCGAGGACTGTTAGCGGCTGAAAAAAGAAATTGAAGCCCTAATTTAGAGGGGAAATTTATTGGCATATGTGAAATATTTTCTATCACAAAATAACAAGATAATCCCTCCCCGAAGTGACCAGGAACCAGGAAAGTCATCCCGGAAAAAGGGCTCAGATGCCAAGGAGGGTCATGAGACGAAGGCAGTCCAACACACTTTAAACACCATTTCTGGAGGATTTGCTGGTGGTGAAGGAACAAGTCTAGTCAGAAGGAGATATGCTAGAACAGTTATGCATGTAAACAAGAGGCCCCCAGAAAATCTGGAAGGAAACTTAGACGTTGTAACATTCTCCGAGCGAGGCGCCCTAGGAGTCCTAGTTCACACAAATGATCCTATGGTTATCAAAGTGCAGGTACGAGATCAGAGTGTGAAGAGGGTACTAATACACCCTGGAAGCTCAGCCGACATATTGTACTGGAAATCATTCAGAGGAATGGGGCTTGATGCAACCAAGTTGCTACCATTCAAAGGTGGTATAGTAGGATTCTCGGGAGAGCACGTCTGGGTGCTCGGACATCTAGTATTGTCGACTACCTTCGGCAACATTAATAATGCAAAGACTGTCCAAGTAAGGTACTTGATAATCAATGTTGCTTCACCCTATAGCATCATTATAGGTAGGCCATCATTCAATGC
Source organism: Lathyrus tuberosus (assembly GCA_022829125.1). Classification (NCBI taxonomy): domain Eukaryota; kingdom Viridiplantae; phylum Streptophyta; class Magnoliopsida; order Fabales; family Fabaceae; genus Lathyrus; species Lathyrus tuberosus. The sequence goes on along the minus strand of JALAZF010000196.1, from coordinate 5,039,335 downwards.
CCTCGAGGCTTCGCTCTCAACACTATATTCGACCATAGAATTTCCCCTTGAAGATGGTCGGGTTGGGATTGTCACAGGCGACCAGGGGCTAGCGAGAGAGTGTTATAAGGATAGCTTAAAAATGAGAAGAAAAGAACCAGCAAAAGAAGCAAATTCCAAGAATCCCCCCAAAGTCCACTTAGTCAACATGGTGCATGACAAAGGAACGAAACAAATCTAGGTTGGGCATCTACCGACCCATGATACACCCATCAGAGTCAAATCATTCCCCAAAGAAAAGAACGGGATTGTGCAAGCATTTAAGGACAACCTAGTCCTTTCTCTCGGGAAACCTCACATGGAGAATCTGAGGTATCCAGGCAAGCCCGAAAATGCATATCTTCCAGATAGCCTAGAAAAGGATTCATCCTCTCCTTTAGAAGCATGGAAGCCCTACTCAAAAAATCTTGAGTACGTTAACAATCGTCTCGATGAAGTCGCAGGGATGGCGGAACGAGAATTCATCAACTTTTCACTTCTTGAAGACAATATCAACAAGGAGAAAAACCCCTCAGAGACTAGGGATACCTTGGGACAACCAAGCGGAAAATTTGATTTCCTAGTAAAGTATACTGCTCCTTAGAGCTCTCGCATTAGGTATGAAGACGTTCGGCTAACTGGATGGGAGGATCCTTCCAATCAAGAAGCATGCAAGTTAGAAACATTAAAAGGAATAGAAATACCTAGGACAAGGAATGTATCCAATCTTAGGCAGTACTTCAACTAAATCTTATATAATCCAGTAATAAATAAATGATCCAGGTTGCACTTTTTTCCTTTGCAAGGGCAAGGGTTTTTAATGAGGCACCGAAACTTAAAAATTTGTCATGTCTTGTTGACAGGTAATTGGCTGGAAATGGTGAGTTACAACTCGGAAAACTCCTATAAAACGTGTTGACTTGCTCCGCGTACATAGGTCGCCCATAAACGGGTTGATAAACTCCTATAAAACATGTTGACTTTCTCCACGTACATAGGTCACCCATAAATGGGTTGATAAACTCCTATAAAACGTGTCGACTTGCTCCGCGTACATAGGTCTCACATAAACGCTCTGCGTACAAGGGTTGAATAAACTCCTATAAAACGTGTCGACTTTCTCCGCGTACATAGGTCTCCCATAAACGCTCTGCAGACAAGGGTTGAATAAACTCCTATAAAACGTGTTGACTTGCTCCGCGTACATAGGTCGCCCATAAACGGGTTGATAAACTCCTATAAAATGTGTTGACTTGCTCCGTGTACATAAGTCGCCCATAAACGGGTTGATGAACTCCTATAAAATGTGTTGACTTGCTCCGCGTACATAGGTCGCCCATAAACGGGTTGATAAACTCCTACAAATGATCTGCGTATGTGGGTTAAACAAATATGTCTAATAGCTCCATGCACTCAAGACGGATAATCTGATATAAAGATGATGAAACATCTAAGCCCAAAACAGGGGCTTGAAAAGTCATACACGGAAAAATACAAATAAGGAAAAAGCAAGTCTCTGTTGAAGGGGTGCCCGAGTACATGCCATAATTGAGGCTTAAGTCTACAAGAGTCCAGGATTCCCAAGAGTGTGAAGACTATACACACAAGATAACTAAAGGCTCCTTAATAATTAGCCTTGCAGTAAGCTACCTGAAAGGTCAGAGAAATCAAGCAAAAGAAAAGAACATAAATAATACCCGACAATCTATAATCGGACACTTTAAGTTAATCAAACTTAGTGCCCGAGGGGATGTATATATGTACAGGATTATTTTGTAAAGAAATAAAACACGAAAATAACATAAGCAATAAAAACAAAAGCTTTAGAGGGGCCAAAACATTATACGGTACAAAGCCTGAATGCTAAAAAGTCATGAGCATGAGGGGGGACAACACCGCACTCCCTCGCCAAAATATAAAAGTGCATCCAGAAGGATGACTAACTAAAATAAAGAAAAACAAGATTAAGTAGTAGCTGAAGTAGCATTGGCAACATCATTTAGGGTCGGGTTCACATTCCCATCAGCATCATTGACTGGACCTTGAGATCTCTCCGGGCTATCCTTCTCCAGCTCGCCAAGGTCCACAAGACGACCATCTTGCACCACTTTGAAGTAATCCATTTCCAACAAATCCAGGCCATGATGGAGATAGAGAACTTGATCTTTAGCTTTCTCAAATGCTTAATCACCGGCAGACAAAATATCGATCTGAGCTTTCTTCAGAGCTTCTTTAAGATCGTTGTTGGATGATAAAAGCTCGGCGTTAGCGGCCTCGGATGCCTTCAACTGGTTAGTAAGCTCGGTTAAAGTTGATTTGTGATTAGACTCCAAAGTCTCCTTTTCCTTTCTTGAGTTAGCCAAATCCTTCTCTAAGCTAGAAAGTTTCTTAGACTGAGATTCCTTAAGCTGAGTAACTTCATCCTTAAAATTTGACTCAAGCTTCTCAGAGTCATCAGATAATTCAAACAAACCACAGGCGAGGACAACACACCTCATCAAATAAGAACTAAGATTCTGAGTGATTTTCTGGAGACCAATGGATTTAACTTTGTTAACATCCTCGGTAGCATTGAGATGGTCACGCAGGTATCTGAAGCTGTCAAAATCATTGGACCAAAACTTGAATTCCCCATACGCTGAATTCTCCCTTGAACCTCTCATGAGGGAGATAATCCCCCTTTCAGCTTGATGAACATCCTCATTCATGTGAACCTTCAACTTCTTCAGGTCACCTTGAGAAATCTCGTCCTGGGCAGGTAGAATTAGAGGTTGGGGCTCGACTTTGCTTGGGGAGGTTTTTGTGCTTGTTCCCCTAGGCCATTTGGGTGCCCGGACTTCTAGCCCACCTAAGTCGGGCTTAGATGCAGAAGCACCCCGAATTCCTCTTCGGGTTTCTCGAGCTGCTTGCATCAATTTCTTCTGCTCGGCTACAGACAGGTCAGTCATCTTGTCTACAAACAAACAACACAAGGTTAGAATAAAAAGGCGGGCGAAGAATAGTTGAAATGAAAAATAACTATTACCCAAGAAGACAAGGAGTCAGTCATCATCTAAGGGCAACAATTCCTTAATCCTCATCATACGGAATGAATCAAGAATAGCCAGGGACTGGAGTTCCAAATCATTCAATTTATCATAATTAAAACCGGTAATTGATAGCGGATCTTTGGTCCAGTAATGAGGGAAATGGGGATGCCCATCCAAGGCGTACAACACCTGTGGACACCTCGGCCCACAGCGAACTCTCAAAAAGTGGTCTTTATAATTCTTGTAATTTGAGGTATAGGCCTGAAGAAAACTTCGGTCGGGCATTCCACTAATCTGAACCCAGATCTGGTTATCAACTCCTTTAACCTCAAAGAAGGAAAAGAATAAACCTATAGTCGGAACAATATCTAAAAACTCACAAACCCTCTCAAAGGCCTTTATAAACCCCCAACTGTTGGGGCAGAGTTGGGAAGGTGCTACGTTAACGGTTTTCAACATGTCCACCTCAAAGTCGGAATGTTGAAATCTTCCATAATACTAGGATAAAAGTAGAAAAAGTCTTCAGAAACATCTTTTGGTCGGAGTATACATACTTTTTCCTTTGGTCCGCACGATTCCAAAATAACGTCATCCTCGGAACCATGGAGGATATGATCCTCAGAGAGCCGATTGTAGTAATTTCCAAGTCGTCAGCAGTGCTATTCTTATGGTTCATAACCTCAGAATCAAAGGGAGCAGCAGTCTTCATTAGAATTTCTACGAAACCTGAAGAGTCAGAGTCAAAGTCACTTTTAGAAGTGAGAATCTCGTTATAAAACTTATCCATGGCTTGCCTATACTCTTCTACCCCTACAGACTCCATCATCTCTTGCATATTTTCCTCCCATGGTCTTTTTCTCTCATCGTTACTTTTACGAATAACCCTACCCTCATTATCACATTCCCTAAGAACTACCATTTTTGTATTAAAAATAAAGTTGAGGAAAATCAGGAGAAAAAGGGAAAAATACCTGAAGTAGGGAGCGCTTGAAGATGGGATCAGATTCACTTAAAGAAGAACGCAGGAGTGAAGGAAAGAGAAGACTAGCTTTAATAAAAACCCAACGTTCGAAAAAATGGCTAGAGACTAGCCACTCATGAGGTATTAAAGTCATCATAACGCTAGGGAAGATTAAGGGACATGACTGTTTGAAATTTTTTTACACATAAGGACCTAAGAAGAAGGGCCGATCTACAGCTCGGCACCTAGCAAATATATTCGGGCTTATGTCACTGCCGAGTACTACATCCCTATGAGCGTATATAGTAATCGGGGGGCTTATGTACATGCCAAATATATTTGAATTCGAGTTGAGTAGTTGGATAAAGATGAACGTGGACCAGACTGTAGTAGCAGGAGAGATCGTACAATGAAGAGATCTAGATAAGCCTCAAACACAACCCGGGTCGACCAGGGAGCCTGACTCCCACCATGTCGGGCTCTCACGAGGCCGGGTACCTCACCACACCAGCCCTGCACCGATGCCGGACACAAGCTCATTAAATATTCTTCAACTTCTGTAACGGCGGCACATCAATACGGACGTTACCAAGAGCTTCAAAAGCCTGTATTCATGGAGGGAGGTTACGGAAATGATGGCCGCATAGCGCCAGAAGTCCAAGAGACTTCTCTTAATGACTTGCATTAATAGAATACTATATAATGGGGCTCTAGCATGAGGGTTAAGCAAGACATTCATCTTGAGGCGGTATACAACACCTGTACAACCCTCAAATCCCCAATTATTCATCTCAACATACTCCACAGTATCGACATCGTAGCTCTCTTTGTCCAAAGAGAAGGACAGTTAGCACTTTTGGTGGTGTAACCATTTTTGGCTAGAACGCTTTTCACGTTGAGTTTTATTAAAAGCGACCTGAAGTTTCTATGTGTCGTTCATGAAGTAGAGGATAAATTCCTTTTAGGGAAATACTTCTTGAAGAGGGTAAGGCATCTTTAAATTGATGGTCCTGGCTTGTACCCATTGGAGATAAGGCTCCGCAGAGGTGCAATGTGGTTTTCCCAGAGACTATCTTCCTTTTCTATGAATATGATGCTAGGCATGCACAATTTCTTCCTTAAGTGCTCTGTCATTTTCGCCTTCCTTGAAGAAAATACCTTCCAGATAAATGTTGTAAGGTATATCCCTCATCGGGTATCCAAGATGACGACGAGCTAAAACTGGGTGATAGTTAATTCCTCCTTTAGTACTAATGAAGGGTACATTGGGGAAAATTCCACAACTGTCAATGATTTTGGTTCCGTCATAGATCCGATTGTACCAATCTATGTCAGAGTGAGTGAGGGACATAATCTTTTGTGACCATCGCATACCACTTTTGAGATCCAAAAAAGCAACATATTTGGGGTAAGTGAGAAATAAACCATTTGTAGAGTAATGGTACACAACATGTAATCATCCCTCCATTATATAAGTTCCTTAGATGCACTAAGTGGTAAGCATCTGCAAGCAAAGTTGGGACTAGATTCCTGATTAAGAATATCTTGATAGCATTGATGTCAACGAATTTGTCAATGTTGGGAAAAAGGAATAACCCATATATGAGTAGAACAAAGATATCCTCGAAAACAATCATGTTTCCTATACTAGCAAAATATAGGGCTTTTTCCATCAGAAACTTAGTTGGTAGACCTTGAATTCCTCCCTTGGTGGTCATGTGAGTTTTGATATCTAACACTTCTAAAGAGGTAGCTCTTGCAATGGTTTGATCTTTGGGAATCTCTTCCATCCCAGAGAATGGGTCTTTATTAGAAATGGGTAAATCAATCAACTGAGAGTATTCTTCCAATGTTTGTGTGAGCTGATAATCTGGAAATTTGAAGCAGTGGTACACCAGATCATAGAACTGTACCAATGTAGATAGGATTCCTTCCATCATGTTGACTTTTAAAAGGGACAAAGCCCTCCATACTTAGCTCTAAAAGCTTCAGGATTAGTAATCAACCTTCCTAATCTTCTTAGGTCTTCCAGTCTTGGACTTTTGAAGGTGTACTTTTGAGTTTTTCTTCTACCAAAATCCATAGCACAATTTCTGATATTTGCAACAATCATTTTTTAGTTCGTTTGAAAATTTTTTGAGAAATTTTGAAAAAATTTGATGAATGCATGGATGCATGTATTCACAAACACAAATATTTACAAACATGGGTTTAAGGGTTTATTGTCACGAGCATGGAGCCATGGATCTACCCATCCCAAAGGTATGTACTAGGGGTTCATTTTGTACCTGTAGAACGAGTTCTAACAAGGTTCCCAAACAACTTACTATAGGGGATAGGAATAGGATCAAATATCCTCTTAGGCCTTCTTGGTCTCGGTTTCCCCTGCTGCTGAAAACTCTGCTGCCGATGCTGATTCGGGCACCCAAACTGCCCCTGTACTTTCCTTTCCACATTCGGCTGAGGTACAAACAAAGATTGTTGACGTAGAGCTTCTGCAGCAAAAGGTTGTGGAGAAAGTCTATGACATGAGGTGGATCCTGCAAAGAGGGGAGAAGTCTCCACTTCTGATGAGAACTTGATTGACCCTGAATCAATGAGTTCTTGGACCTTATGCTTGAACCTTGTAAAATTCTCAACATTATGACCAGGTGCCCCAGAATGGAAGTCACACCTAGCATTCATATTGGAACCCAAAGAAAACCCTGTCGGAGTTGGTCCTAGAGTGACACGCTCGACTAGTTTGAGCTCGAGCAGATAAGAAAGCAACTGCGCATACGGCATCGAAGGGGGATCAAACTTCTTCCTAGGCCTCTCTAGCCTAGGATCCTCTTGGGGAGCAGGGAGTGATTACCGAGGAGAAAGCTCAGAAACTTTAGATTGTGGAGGGGATTCACGAGGCAATCCATGATCTAGAGCAAATCCCACAGAGATGGGAGGAGTAAGGACCTCTGTTGTGGATGCGAGCACAAGATTGTTTTCCTTCTTTAACACCTTATTCAAGATTTCCATGACCAGGCCCATCTGAGTCCTCATCTGATTGACTTCCTCTCTTAGAAATTTCTGTTCTTGGGACATGACCAGCATATCTTCCCCAAATTGCCTCATCTGAATCTTCATTTCAGTCACCTCTGTACGGAGTTGTTCCATGGCTATCCTCTGGTTATCACAGGCTGAGTAGAATACCGATGAATACGTTGGTCGGCAATCCTGTCTGAAGAAAGGAGAACATAAGAAGACCAGAGATAAACCTGCTATGCAAAATGAGATGATTATGCATATGCAAATGCAAACATGTATGAACATTATCAAGGCGATCTATCCCTTGATTCCAGTCTTAACAACAGAAGAGAACTGAATTCCTGATCATATAAAGAGAATAAGCATCTGTTACAACACAAGTCTGGATAAGCATAAACAAAGACCCCGACCAACAAGCCTGGCGGTGATCCCGGAAATATAAAGAAAACAGCAGCAAGGAAACTAAAGCATATCATCAAGACTCAGCCGTGCTAGAATTCCCCATTCGTCATTCTTTTTGCACCAATTCTGCACTTCCTTGAGAAGCTTCTTGGTATTAGGACGCTTTGGTCTCTGAATCAACTCCTGAATCAAAAGATCCCTCCTGTGCAAGATTCTTGTTAAATAACGACTATGCAATTCCCAATCATCTTCTCCAGAAGCTCCACCTGAACTTGGACCTTCGCTCCTGGCTCTTTTCACTTTGGCTTAGATCTTCAGCTGTTCCATATCTGCCATAATTTCCTTGAGCTTTTCCTCAATTGCTCTCCTCTCAAAGATCCCTGATAAAATCTCCTTATCCTTTTTCCGAAGCTCTGTCTTCAAACCTTCAATCTGTTCCAGATACTTGTCCTCTTTCAACCTGTTGGCAGTAATTGTTGTATTCCGACGGTCATGGAACTTGTGAATTCTTGACATAGCATAAGCCAACTCTTTCTTTTTGGATGAAAGGACCTTGCTAACACTTTTCAACGCCTGAGCCACTTTCTCTCTGGTTGTGGCTTCTTTAGACAATTCTTTCTCCTTCACAGCCAAAAGTTCTGATTTCAACCTGGCAACATGGATAGCTTCGCCTTTTTCGTGCTTCAATTGACCAACCTCTCTGCCCAGCTCACGATTCTCCTCTCGGAGTTTCTCCTTCTCAGCCCATAACTTATCATACTTCTCTATATCAACAGTCGTAGGAGCCTCGATCATCAAAGGATACAAAGGTGGTTCCACCGGGAAGGGAAGAAGCTCCTCTTCTGCTCTTTTCTTGATCCACTCTTCATAGGAAGGAAAAGCCCGGTTATTGCATTTCCCGAATGAAGTTTTCCCTTCTTGGTCACCTGCTTCCAAGCATTCACAATCTTCCTTACCATCTCTTGATCCCCAGTACCATTGAAGAATAAGGACTCTGATATCTCGCTCTTCAGGTGGACCTCTCAAAGGATAACCAAACTGCCTTATAACAAGGGAAGGATTATAGTTAATTCCACCTCTTCTCCCTATCAAGGGTACATTAGGGAATTCTCCGTACTTGCAAATAATCTCCATCCCTAGCAAGTCATGGTTGAACCAAACAATGTTGTCAGCAGTCAAGCCCATTAACCTCTTTGACCACTTCAGAGAATCTCTCGTCTCAACGAAAGCGCCAGCTTCGGGGAGATGACTCAGAAACCAAGTAGATAAGAGTGGTGCACAACAACTCACAGTTTTTCCACGCCTATTTTCATTCTTGTAGTGGACTGAGTGATACACATCACCTAGCAAGGTAGGTATAGGATTCTTTGAAATAAAGATTCTGACAGCATGCATATCCACCAGATCAGGAATATTGGGAAACAGGACAATCCCATAGATGCACATAGCCAGAATAGCTTGGAAAGCAGTCCAATTCCTCTCCTTAACATGTATGCAAGCTTGATCAAACAAGAACTTCAATAAGAAACCCTTAGCTCCTTGTTTCTCCACAGTATTACTGCTCAGAACGGATTCACCAATATGAAGAGCAATGGCCATTTCTTTTATCCCGGGATGTTCTTCAGAAAAGAAAACTATGTCATGCCTGATGGGGATTCCCAAAATAAATGAGAACTCCTCCAACGTTGGAGCCAAGATGTAGTCTGGGAAAGTGAAGCAACACAAAGACGGATCATAGAACTAAAGAAGTGTATGAATGGCATCCTTCTCATACTTGGAGATATTATAGACAAACTTCAGAAGTCTCCCATACTCTTCACTGAACTCTGTATGAACTCCGGGACCAGCCATACTAATCAGCTTGTGAATCAACGTCAAGGTCGGGTCTGGGAACGAATAAGCAACAGTCTTCTTTCTCTGGACATCCATGTTAAGGAAACCTCAGAAAACCGGAATCAAGAGTAAGATGCAAGCCCTGAAAAATGTCAAACATGTTAGAATGTAAGAAAAATGATATGCACATGCAAGCATGGGATCAAGGCATCACTGTTGGATGTGCTGTGCTGTTAACTGAACGAGAACCACAACCCAGAAAACCAGAATACCGAACCACTGAGATAACCAGAATCCCAGATAATCAAACACTGATGAGAAATCCAAAAAACTGGGTAGGTTGAAGGTTTCGGTTTCCTGCAGACCTGCAAACACCCATCCCCTCTCACATGTGGGTTCTAGAAAGGCGAGGATCCTCAATATACCGGGCTCTCAGGTCGAGAAATGATGATACGTTCACCATTTCTGGTTTGGCATCATCATCAATCGAGGAGGCCTCAACTGATTTCCCTAAAAAATAAGGTCATCCTATGCGAGTCCCTCAGCATTGGGTCCTCGGATCGAGAATGTGCAATGGGTTTGCCACGGAACGTGGTCTGCCACTGTCACATCTCGGGAGGAGAGGCGCAACTGAGGTATCAGAGAAACGGTCACCAGAGTCGACAGCTCTCTAGATCAACACCCTAACATGCGCAAGATACACACGTCAGAATGTGCCCCAAGATAGCCTCGTCTGGTTGTGAATTTCGCGAACACACAAACGTACCAAGCAGGCACGTAGGTCCCACTACTCTCCACTCTAGTCTAGGGTGTACTCAAGCCTGGGTATTGGGCTTATCTCTCAGAACAACCCAACCTGCCAAACAGAAACCAGCCAGCACAGCACAGCAATATCCAGTATGACAGTAATAAAATGAAATGTAATGCAATAAAAGCTGTAAAACTGTAATATACAACATAATAAAGCACAACAAATAAACACCCAACGAAAAAAAACAAACAAGCGCTAGCACCGACTCGCTAAAGGGGATGGACCAGCAAGAGGTCAACCAGAGTCCCCAGCAGAGTCGCCAGCTGTCGCTCCCGAAAGATTCGCATCCAACGGTACAAACGCGAGATTGGCGCAGAAAACACAGAGTCGCCAGCAATGTGTATTTATGCTGAAAGAGGGAAAGGAAACACTGCATAAACCTGAAGAGAAAGGGGGAAAGACATTTTCATCGCAACCATAGTCCGGGTTCGGGAGTCGGTTATGCGAGGGGAAGGTGTTAGCAGCCCAGGCATCCATCGTACTCGATGGGATCCACGTTGTTGTCTAAACGGAGGGATGAGCTGTCCTACTATCTATGGCTGTACAAAAGAAAACGGGGATGGGGGTGACTAAAACGGACTCGGTAGGACATATTCGATGCCCTAGGCCTACGTACTCCCTCAGTGCAATGGCAAAGTCAGAGTCAACGTAGTTCGGACAGGAACTGTGGGGGAAGGTTGCTCGCCAAGACAATCGATGTCTTGTGCCTACATATCCTCAATCGGACGATAGAGAGGAATCAGAGCTAATGTAGTTCGTGGGTACGACCACGAATGGGTAAGTGTTTTTTACGTGAGCGACGAGCTCTTTTCTAAAAATGAAGTTTGAAACCCAACAATCCCGAAGGATAAAAAAGATTTGAATTTGTTTTGTGTTTTTTTAGACAGAAGTGTTTTCTTTAAGTTAGTTCATAACTTGCATTGCACCAAAGTCTAGGGCACAAGGACGAATACTTAACGAATCGTCCCAAGACAGGACGCTCGCTAAGCACTCTAGAAAGATGAGAGGAAGCCCCTCATTTCTCATTCCCCATGCTTAAGGCTCGTGCGCAATACACTTTATTTTTATTAAGTGTTTTCAAGAAGTTTTGAGATGAGAAGAGAGAAGACCCAAAGGAAACTCTAAAGGGAAACTAAGAGTCCTAATGTTATCATGCATGGGTAACCTATGGTTAGTGAGGCTTAGGAGAGACGACTACCTAAAACCTAATGCTAATCTTACTCCAAGCTTAATAAAAAATTAATTTGGACTAGGTAGCTCTAAAGGGAAAGAATCCAAGACTTAAACAAGTCTTGAGATTCATGGGAGGAAGAGAGTGAAAGAGAAGAATGAGAAAGAGAAAGATGAGATGAGAAACAAGATAGGGAAGCAAGCACATCACATCAAGTACATCCAACTCACATCACCAAACAAGTCTCAAAGATCATGCAAAACAATCTCAAGTAAACATGCAAGGTTAATCATGAAAGAAAAGGCAAGCATACTTGTATGGAATGCACAATTAAGCATACATGGACTTCATATCAAAATGAAATGAGAAAGATAAGATGAAGATGAAAACAAGTCATAACCAAGATCATATTATCATCAACAATTCACATGTGCAAAAGGAAATCAAAGCATGAAACATTATGCACCAAAGAAAGCTACAAAAAGAGGACAAAGTTCCAACACTTAAGCATATTCAAACATGATTCAAACATGATCCATAAATGGAAAAACTTGGTCACAAGTTACCTCAAACAGGGGTAAACATCATACCAAAAGTTCATGCAAATAATCACAAAGAAACTCAATCAATTAGGCATGGTAAAACAACTTGTGTAAATGGGTGTCAAGATATAGTCATGCATAAGTCATTTAAGCACAAATAAGCAAACATATATCAAATGAAATTCAAAAATGTGAGATTAAAATTCAAATGACCTAAGTCAGAAACCAATCACATGTCAAAAGATCTCACAAAAATTCACAAGTTAAGTACCTCAAACAATTAGGCAAAGATCACATAGGAACCATGACTCAATAAGCAAAAGAGAGGGACTAAAATGCAATATCAAATGATTTTAAAAATATGAGAAAAATATTTTTAAGGACCTCAAGATGTCCTCTGAAAAATTCAAAAAGAATGAGATGCAAATTATGTATAGATGATGAGAACAAAAATCAACAAGGCAGGGTGTGCATATATGAAACAATCCAAAAATAAATTAACTAAACAATTAATTCAGATGCACAAAATAAAATAAAAATGAAAAAAAAAATTTTCAAAATTTTATAAAACCCTAAATATGCTTCATGATTTTTTTTGGGATTTTTGGATACATTTAATTAATTTTAACAATTAAAAATGGAAATGCAACAATTAAGAAAATAAAATGAAAGAAATAAACTCAAGGGGGTTCAGATAGCACCCCAAACACATTATAAAATGAATTGGATCAAATAAGGGGGGTGCAAGTAGTAAGCCCAAATCAAAAAGTCCAAGAGCGAAGTCAAACATGAAACACATGGAACCCAGTCAATCATCTTGACCCACACACACCACAAGATTAATCCAACGCATGATATTCAGTCAACCAAAATCAAAGTAATCATGATTAACACATCAGATCACAAGGCACACAATAATAATGATACATGCGCGCATATCAAATCATCTGAAATTATAATATAGACACGTGAACAGCACATGGTATTTTTAATGTGTTGGCATAATCCAAACCATCAGATTAAATCAATGCACCAGATCAAGTCAATCAAACATAAAAGCATGCAAGATCAAAGGTCAGATATGAATGTGCACAATAACAAACATGGATCAACAACACGCAAGCAATAAAATAAAAACAAGTTTTTAAAAGACGTGATTGAACGTGGACCCTCAGATCTGGACCACCAACGGTCCAGATTTCATCTCCTTCATCCAGCTTCCGGTGACCTGCAAAACAAACTAGACGCCGGAGCCCTAGCTCCAGTCGTCTTCTCCGGCAACCTCAACATGAAAATCTCTAGAAATCACACATGAGCATACTATCTTAACCAGAATTCAACAAGGATCTCATATATGCAATTATTTTCCACAAACAACCAATACACAAGCCAAATCGAAGAGAAGAAGTTTAGATCCAAAACTTTCAAACTCAAAATACACACATGTTACACGTCCAAACTCAAAACAAAATACATCAGCATGCTCAGTACACATCACAGATCATTATGCACACAATAAAATCAAGTTCTATAATGGTTAAAAGTAAGCTTACCTGAAAATTGCAGAGCTCGAATTACACCAAGAACTCCTTCCAAAAGCTGCAGATCTTCCTCTTTTGAGCTCTATTTGCAAAATAAATGCAAATAGAGACTTGAATCTGGCTAGATCTAGGATTTTGAACCTGAACCCTCTTGAAATCAACTTGATGAAAACCTTGCTCAGAGCTTCAAATGATGGATGATTCTTGTTCTATGGAGTGTGCTGATCACAAATATGGGAAAAAATCTCACTGAAACCCTAGGAGAAAGGAGTTTCGAAGGAGAGAAAGTTTGGAGTGAAGAATGAATTCTGAGCAAAAATGAGTGCATGACCTAGCTTTGTGCGTGAGTAAGCTTATATACACCTCATTAGACCTCTGATCATGATTAAAATTTGATTAATCCCTTGGTTAATGAAATTGGATGGTTTATGCCAAAATGCACTTTGTGTCGTACCCACTAATCCACACGTGCATGGGTCATGATATCAGCATGATTCACTCACATTCCACTTGCTGATCACAATGGAATTGAAATTGGGCCTTGTGGTTGATTGGTTAATGAGATTTGGATCAATTTGCAAATTGTTTATTTGTTAAATACACCATGAATAAGGCACGGTTTGGCATGAAACAAGGGTCAAAATTGGTGCTCATGGCTTGTACTTTGATGGTACAATATGACTTGAAGCAATTGAAGTGATTACAAGTCCTTTTGGATGAAAATGCAAATGGTGGAAAATTGGTACATGTGGAAAACCTCAAAATGCACCTTGCCTTGCCTTAGCCATAACTTGAGTTCTACAAATGATATGGAGATATTCTAGTACTTGTTGGAAAGGGGAGAAAAAGATCTTCAACTTTCATGTTTGAGGAAAATTAATTTGAAGCTTCTTTGATGATGAAAAGTCAAGTGGAATGTAGTGTAAAAACTTGCCAAAAATGGAAACTTCTCATTATAGGTCATTTTCCAAATTTAGTAACTTTTGTACAAACCCTTGATTCTGGATAAATGGTATGAAACTTGACCCTTGAAGACCATATGAGGATGTGAGACCTTGAAAACCTTGAAGAGAACCTCAAAATTCCACAGTTGACTTCCCCTCTCACTGTTGACTTTTCTTGGTCTACAAGCAATTGATCCACTGAACATCTTTCACAATGAAACACTAGCAAAGTCTTTCCTCCATGAGTACTTGTAAGCATATAGAACCTCATGAGAATGTATTTGAACAAGCAAAACCTATCAAGAAGCCTTTTGGAACCAAAACCCTAATTTGGACCATCTGATTAGGAGAATGTGGTTCACTTGAAATCTCTTGCCAATCTTGATCTTATGATGATATGATGAACCCCTCAAACCACCTTGAGGCTTGAGACTCCTTTGAGATGAACCAAGTACCTTGATCCCATGCTAATAACCAATGCTATGCACAAATGCTAATGCGAGAAATGCAAAGAAACATAAGCCAGTTAGCTAAAAACAAGAAGGCAAATTTTGGGGTGTTACAATCCACACTCCTCAAAGACATACCATACCTCTTAGTTTGTTATCTTCTTAACGATGTCAGATATCATATACATGCTCTAGAAATCTTCAGCCCATTTGCTCCACAAGCACCAAACTGATCTATTTCTAGCATGTCCCATTCACATCAGACTTTCAAGACAATCCTTTACCTATCATTCTCCCGTATGATAAGATAAATACCTCTTAGACAAGATGTGAGTGTCAAGTTCTACACTCAGAACTTAGTATCCTACTCCAAGGATAACCAACCCAGAAAATGTTCTAACATCTGTTAGCACATTCTTCACACATCACAGACACCACACACCATGGTTCTTGATATGCTCCACCACTGGACTTACTATCTGCATAGTAATCCAACTGAAGATCTTCAAACAACACTGCGCCACCAGCTTGAACAAGAACTCCAGATAACCAAGAGAGAAATAAACTCTCATCCACCAAAAGAAGGTATCTTTCATAAACTGAGAACTTCTGCCACAAGCTCCAAGAATTATCACCTCCTGTCATTTTCAACCAACTACCCTTCTGCCCAAGAGTAATTAGTTCCAAGCACCCTGCTTGAATGCACAATAAAGATCAACCAAATGTCACTTTTTGACTGATCTCATTCTTCTTCAGAACTCCCATAAGATACACTGATCCACAAATGAAATCTGATCTTCAAGTTACATGAGCTACTTGCTCCATAGCAAGACATCTTGGATCCACCAAGCCTCTAGACATATAACATCTTCTCAATCCACAGCTCCCACAAACTGCATAAGATAGAACTTTTTGAAGTATCCATAACTTCCATTCTCCTGTAGATCACCTTATCTTAAACTGATGTGCCACATCACCAGCTGAGACTCTGATGTTAAGCTAGATGTCAGAACATTCTGATACGACATCCAACTGCTGAATTCAGCTCCTCCTTCTGCCACTTAGAAGAACTTCCTCCCTTTAACATAACAAGAGTTCCATGCTCTCATAGACTTGATTCAACAACCAAGTTTGAGTAAACAACCTCCATCCTGATTAGACAAATCATAGATATTCCATACAAGCTCACACCTTGATGAATAACTGCTTTGAAACTCCAAAGACTTCACACCTGCCACGTCTAAATCTTCAGAAGATAAAGTAGTCCTAGACTACACCATAGCCATACCAAATAATGCCACTTTCCTTAGTAGAGCAGTCTGTAGAAAGTCAAAGATATCTGCCACTTAGCCTTGACCTTCAAAATGAGCAAGATCCCATGCTCCTCGGTACCTAGATCAGAAATAAACTGATCCAAGTTGTGCTACCACCAGATGCTTCTAGTAACAACTTGAACACACCTGCTGCACTCCAATACTCTTAGATAAAAAATAAACTGATCCAAGAATAATCCATCAAGATTATCATGTCTTCATCTTCATCTTCAACAGCACCATTGTCCAGACCAGTTTCTTGCCAGGAAACTCTCCAGAGATCACATGCTTCTATCACGCCAGGCTGAAGTCGATTCTTAGGTCAACACCCAAGACCAAAACAGACGCTAAAGCTCATGCATTACCCTTTCCATGATTCTGCACAAACTCTGATGATGAGATGTTCCAACATCTTGTTGAACATCAACGATCTTGACTTTCAAGGATAATCAATTAAATACTTGTGAATTCCACAAATAAAAATTGATCTTAAATCCTTGTCCAATAATCCTGTTTCACTATTGTAGCTAAGCTCTAGCAGATCACTTCATGAACACTTATCAAGTATTCAATCTTTTGCAAGTATCTTCTTTGACAACAAAATGTTGAGATACCAATGCTCAACCCTTGACTCAAATAACTAAGATTCTCTCTGAATGAACTCTATTTACCTCAACAATTCTGAAAACTCCTATCAGATTGGATCCACCCTTAGGATTAAGAGAGATGAATCCTTCCTTGCTGTTTTGGATAGTGAAAATAAATCACCTCCACTTTCTTCAGGTTGTGTTTCATAGAAACAGCTTCTAATCAGAAGAATAACTAGAAGACTCCAGATGCACGACTGAGACGCCTTTATGAGTGGACTTGAGAGAATTCTCAAGTATCTTTAACAACCTAGCCGATCAACAATTTATCAAACTCCCAGAGCAAGAACTTGATAAACCTATACTCAACTCCTCTCCTCTTCAACTGACTTCAAACTGCACCATGGAACCATGCTTCCAAGTACCAAGTCACCATAATAGACATCTTTCAACAACTCTTTCCATTCCATCGCTCCCGACTTTGGCATAAAAAGATGCAGATATCTTCACATATAGAGGCCGACGATTAAGATCTTCCACCATCTGTCTTTAGCAACAAATCCAGAATCCCATAATTCTATAGCTCTTCCATTAGAAACATATGCAGCGGAAGCACCAAAGAACAAATTATGCTTGCCCTAATAAGATGTCAGAACATCTTATAAGACACCCCAACAAGAGAACTAGCCACTTCTCCTGTAGTTGTTGTCGAACCTCCTCACCAACATGAAAAACCACCGGGTTGTTACCTTCGATCCAGAGCATCCATCCCATCCATTAATACCCTTAAGTGTGTCTGAGTTGATTGATCTGGTCTTCAAAACTCCTCCTTGTTTAAATGCCAGAAAGTATCTTCCAAAGATCTCATCCAGAAACAGACAGGATGTCTGCTCTGATACCAATAGAAATTATGGCATTGCGGATAACAGATGTCCTAACACTTGTCAAGACATTGTTCTACATAAACATTTAAACACAGAGGCATAACAGCAGACTGATACATTGAATATCAGAACTGCAGAAACACACAGATGTTATGACATTTGATCCAACATATTTATCATGAACACTAACAGAATATGTAAATCTGCAGAATGATAAAAAAACACGGCAATTGTTAACCCAGTTCGGTGCAATTCACCTACATCTGGGGGATACCAATCCAGGAAGAAGACTCCACTATCTGTAGAATTATTACAAAGCTAAACTCCTCCGTTTACAACTTTATATCCTAATATCTATCATATGAAGACTTTATCAAAGAACAACCTCTTTGATACAAGATACCCCACTCACTTCCCTTAATCACAACCTGTGATATTTACATCATCCCTGTCAATACAGAATTCTGTCAGGCTTTCTTGACCAACACGCTAACTTGGATTTGCTTAAAAGCTTCATCCAAGAACAATACACAATCCAATACCTCAAGGCTTATGGATATGTGCGGTACCTATGTCATCCACACTGTATCCAACCGATACAGAGGGAGACTTACAAATCTAGAGTCTACGACTCTCAAAACCCTAAACCCTTATTTTTACACAAGAGAACTAGGTTACAATTGTTACATACAAGGTACATCTAAACCCTAGACCTAAGTCTTCTATTTATAGTCTTCTGCTATCTTGGGCTTTCTATCTTTGGTCTTTGATCCACTCCTGCGATTGCTCTTTGAATCTTGCAACAGATTTAAATTAATATGTTATAACAGTTCAGGATGTCGAGTCTTCAAGTTGAGACATCTCCTTCGACATCTTTGTTCTTTGGCATAATTCTTCAGGAATGGTCTTCCTGTTGGAACATCTTCTTCAGCACTGATTTTTACAAAAATTTAGCACAAAATATTTGAGCTTTCACCCCCAGCGCGTGGCCAATGGTCCCTATTTTTGGGGCGAAATAACCGTTTCCCAAAGAATAGGTAAATGCCAGAAACTAGTCGTTGGGATGGGCAGAGGTGCCCGAAACTAGCTGTTGCTATGGGCTAAGGTGTAGTTTCGGGCACGGGTGTCATGACTATTTCTGGATGGTGGAGTCGTGCATGATGGGCAGGAAATACCGAGGAGGAGAAGTTGACCCCTGGGGGGTCATCCGATCATATTTGCTCGGTAGAGACGCAAAAAGGTAAATGTTGCTCGAAATCGGCTGGATTTAGGCAATCGGGCCATTCTGGGAGCAGAAGTGGATTGGGTAATGCCTAGCCATTGGTCCAGTCCGGAACAATTTCAAAGTCCATGCACATATCAAATAAACTATGTGTTCTAGACTGGGCAGGCGCTTGGCTCACAGTAGGGCAAGGCCCAATCCAGTCCTGCTCTTGGCAGGCCCAATAGCTGGATTCTGCCAAACTAGCCGTTGGGTGGAATCTAGCCGTTGGGCACAAACTAGCCGTTGGGCATAATCTAGCCGTTGGGCACAATATGACCGTTGGGGACATCCACCTCACACGCTTGACAGTTCACGCGACCAACTACCTCTCTGGATCTCACGAGGATAGTTAGATCAGGTCAAAGGGTCACACGTTTGACCCTCCACCTGGTAGTCTTCCATTGGTCGACCAAATATTTCGGCCACATGGGAGACCTTGGCCTCGCGCTGGGGGTTACTTCTATAAATACCTTCCACTTGAGAGGGTCATGTTTGACCACTATTCAATATTTGAAATCATACCTTAATGTTTTGTACTTGCTTTCTCTCTATCCCAAACTTACTTTGGCATCGGAGTACCTTGCAGGTACACCCCCCACCTCTCCTACATTCATCATCTTTGCCCTACTTGGAAGGCCACGACGGTCCAGTCTGATCACACCAGATCAGTGGAGTCGTCTGTGGGAAACACTGCTTCCCCATTTTTTTGATTCAAGATACCCCATCTTTTCACCCAAAAGACCAACGCTTATTCTCCAAAATCCCCTTGATCATCATGGCCTCCAACAGGAACGATGATGCTCGTCAAGAACCTGCTATCGTCGTTATCGCAGATAACGCCGATCACTTCATCCACGGAGGTACCTTCCCGGAGACAGACCATCGGGATGGGAATACTACGTCTCCCACTCCTCCTGCCGCTCTTCAAGTGCGAGCAGCAATGACGATGTCCATGAACCCCTATCTCAGGAGATCATGGACGCTCGCATTCCTCACGGGTTAGAAAAGCCTCCTCCTCTGGCAACTTATGACGGGACCACCGAGCCAAGCGATCATATAGAAAATATTGAAGCCATACTCCACTACCACAACGTGAGCGGAGCCATTAAATGCAGGTTATTCCCCATCACTCTTAGGAAGGGGGTCATGGCCTGGTATAAGCGGTTTCCCCGAGGATCAGTAACAAGGGCCTGGGGTACCCCGAATCGCGCGAGGACGTTTCTTTTGTAGAACCGAAGTATGTTGAAGGCAGTGATCTTGGCGAGAGCTTCGGCTTCGATCCACTTTGTAAAGTAATCGACGATCATAATCAGAAATTTGTTTTGGTAAGACCCCATTGTGAAGGGGCCGAGGATATCCATCCCCCACCAGACGAAGGGCCAAGGCGAGGACAAAGTCTTTAACTCGTAGGGCCTTTCGTGCCAAGGACTGATCAGTGGTTTTTATGCGTTATTTTACCATTAATTGTAGTTAGTTTTATTATATTTTTAATTGCATTTTATTCCCGTTTACCGCATTTTATGATTGGTTTGTGTCTTTTTAATGTTTTGAGGTTCAGATAAGCATTCACGAGGAATCAGAGAGAAAACCAGGAAAAAGCGCAAGAATTTAGAGAAAGTTGCATGTGCGTGTCAGGATGTCTGGACAAACAAATATAAAATATATTAGGCAACCAATTCTCTTATCTATACTATGTTATAGTTCTCTTCATTAGCTTTCCGACGTTTTGAACGGGGACCAAAACGGACTTACGGATCAAAAGTTATGATAAAAATAATTTCGGTTATAAAATCCCGTGTGCTAACACGGCTGCCCGTGTTGGCTGACAAGGCCCGTGTCAGCAGGTGACGCTGATTTGCTGATTTTTTTCATATTTTCTCTGTATGTTAAGCTGTGGGGGCGCTTTGGGTATTTCCAACCGATCTGAGTGATTTTCTGTTATTTAGATGAGTTTTGGCAAGAAAGAAAGGGACTTTTGGACGGGAAAAGAATTTCACGATCAAGATTGAAGAGATCAAGGTTTTTGGAAGGCGAAAGGTTTTCATGAGCGGAAGCAATTAAAGATCCAAAGTCATCCAAATTCTTGTAATGTTTAATCTTTATTTTGTAATTTTTTATTTGAATACTATGAGTAGCTAAACCCCCCAATGCTAAGGGGATGTCCCTGAATTGCGATGTAATAACTTTTATGTTCCTTATATTATGATACGAGTGCTTTTGATCTTAATCTCTTTTATCTTGCAAAATGCTTACTGCTTTTTACATCGGACAAATGTAATCTAATTTACGGTTAAGGTTTAGGTCGGACAAACCAACTTAACGTTGTTTGCATGATAATAATACCGTAGATATTGCCTAGGAATGGGGATACCCGGTAGTAACCGTAACATTCTTGATAAAATATAATGCTTGTGATTCTTTCTAGACTGCTAAGGAATTAGGGTAGAGACTGAATCTCAAAGGTTTTTCTGCTAAGGAATTAGGGAAAAATAATCTTAAGAATCGGTAAGAGTTGGTTGAAAGCAAAATATCGTAGAATAAGGATTGAGGTTATCACAGAGCAATTCACACGCCTTTCCCTAGCATGTTTCATAATATTGTTTAAAAGTCAAGTTTTAATCTCCTGCTTTACTTGTTTTCGTAGATTATAGTTTAAAAATAAATCAAACACCAAAGGAATTTTTGTACAGGTGAACAACACGCAAACTTATATTTACTACGCAGTCCGCGAGATCGATTCTGGGGATAACCCCTATTATTACTACATCAGTGAAAATAGTACACTTGCTATTTTTTCGATCAAGATTTTAGCGCCGTTACCGGGGACTGCCAAAATATAAGTTTAATTGTAGTTCAATTGGAATTTTGTCGCTCTGCGACTAAAATTTTTTTTTTCTTTTTCTTTTTTTTTCTGTTATAAATTTTAATTTTTGTTTCTCTAACAATTGTCTAATCTGTGTACGCGAGGCCAGCCCTCAGCTGAATTAATTTTTGTATGCAGGCGCAGATACCAACACAGAGACACGTCCAAAAGTTGTTAAGATGGCTGCAAATCCGCTGCCAGCAGAGAGACTTCTGGGTGACTATGGGAGAGCAAATACTCTAACAGGATGGTTGACGATAGTAAATCAACCGGTGAATGTTGATCATTTTTAGTTGCACCCATCTACAATCCGCCAGCTCGAAAGGAGACCTTTTTCGGGGAAAATCAATTAAGATGCCCACAAGCACCTCCAAAGGTTCCTTACTCTAAGTACATCATTAAAGATTAAAGGGCATTCTGAAGAAGCCAAATAATTGGTGATGTTTCCATTTACTTTGTCCGAGGATGCTGAAGAATGCTTTTATTCTCTACCTGCTGGGAGTATTACCACTTGGCAAGAGATGGAGACAATGTTTCTCAATGAGTACTTTCCTGCTTCTGTGTACATCCGTAAGAGGTATGACATAGTGAACTTTAAATAGAAGGAGGGAGAGTCGTTGGGGGACGCTTATAAAAGGTTTAAAAGGTTGTTGGTTGCATGTCCTACTCACAACATGGATGCAACAGAACAGATGCAGAATTTTGTGAATAGCCTAAAGTTGAAGACGAAGCAACTGATTGATACAGCAGCTGGTGGCTCATCTAATTTTACAACAGCCACTGGTATCAAAAAGATAATTGAAACTATTGTGGCAAATGAGCATCTGGAATTATATGATCGCAGTGTGAGTCAACCTGAGGGAATAATTAATCTAAAGCTAGCAAATTAAGTTGTCAAATTGAAAGACCAAATTACAGCAGAAGTAGAAAGAAGACTCAAGAAGATGGATATTGGTGCTCAGCCTGTGGCACAAGTTCAACAAGTTCAAACTGGTCAGACGGTGAGTTGTGAGATTTGTAGCGAACCCCATTATACTGTGCATTGCATTACAACTACGCAACAAATTGAAGAGATAAAGTTTCTGAAGCAGAACAATCCCCATTCTCAAACTTATAATCCATGGTGGAAGAATCATCCTAACTCCTCCTGGAAAGACCAGAATCAATTCCAATACCAACAGCAGCAACAGGTCCCTCAGAAAGCAGAGTGAGAGATTGCCATTGAGAAGATGGCAGCTCAAAATATGCAATTCTAGGAAGAGACCCAAAATGATCAAAGGAACACCACAGCGTCTATCAAAAATCTTGAGGTTCAGATGGGTCAGATAGCAAAGCACTTAGCCAATGCTCAAGCATCAGGCGCCCTCCTGAGCGCAACAAGACCAAATTCTAAAAATCATGAGAATGTTAATGTTGTCACAACAAGGAGACATAAAGTTGTGGAAGAAGAAAAAGGAAAGGAAACATATGATTATCAGTGTATAGAGGTGGATTTGGAAGTGAGAGAGAACAAGAAAGAACCAGAAAGAGCCATACCACCCGTTGTCGCGGTGAAAATTGGATACCATAGTTATTTGTTAACTAGGATCGCATTTTTAATGTCACCATCGGTCTTTGATTTTATCCAAGGGAAGGGAGAAAAACCGAATTCCCACAATGCAATGCAAATGCACTAAGATTCTAAGTTTGGGGGTTGGTTATACCTAGGGAAGGTGTTAGCATCCTAGATATCTGTAGTACTCTACAGGAACCTCTTGTTTTATTATGTTATTTGTTATCTGTTTTGCTAAGGGTTTAAGGGTAGGTGATTTATTATTTTTATTCCTAAGTGTGCTCGACAAGATATCGCATCTTGTGCCTACATATCCTGTCGGGAGTGGAATCAGAGCACTTGTAGTTCCTCTCTAAAGGATTCTAAAGGTTGTTTAAAGTTTTAGGAGAAGAGATGAGTCATCATCTTAAGAAACCACCGCAGTTTTGAAAATTTGTTTGTATTTGTGGGGTATGGGATTGTATGTCCCTTCTTTGAGATGATTCACATATAATTCTCTTGTGTGGAGAATTAGGTGAGCTAAAGATGTTTGATTGATTTAAGGGGGACTAACTTAGGAAGTCTATCCTAAGTTGTCTAATTGACTTATCTTAGGGTGTCGATTATGATGCAAATGATATGCACCATGCACAATAACATGGTCATCATGCATGGGATTTTCCCTTGGATATTAATACGATTAAATTATTGTTATTTAGGCGAGGGTGCTAGCAAAGTGATGCTAGACCTGTGTCTAGTGACCAGTAGGTTGAATGCGATGCCCTAAGGCGATCGACTTACATGGGTAGAAAATTGGCTCGACGTTGGATCGAGAAATTTTTATATTTTTGAAAGGGTTTAGACATGCAAGCATACATTCAAATAGAGGCAAGCATACAAAGGCATGGTAACAAGCATCAATCATGACCAACATGCTAAACACACAGACGTACACTCAAGCATAGGGGGGGGGGGGGTATTAAGAAAAGAGTTGGTTGATATTAAGGTTTATTATTATTTTAGAGTTTAATTATGTTAGAGATTGTTAATTTCTTATAAAAGATTTTAATATTAAAAGTTTTATTTTATTTATCTTTAAAAGTTATTATGTTAAAAAGTGAATACTAATAATTTTTTTTTAATGAAAAGAAAAAAAAGAGTTGAAGGCTTATTTTATTTAGAAAAAGATTAGTTTTAATGTTTTAATAAAAGGTTTATTTTTATGGTAAAAGAAGTTATGTATATTAAGAGAAAAAAATATATTTTAATTATTTTAAAAATTATCAAAACAAAAAAGAGATTATAATTATGTGAAAAAAATTCCTTATTTGTTTTTAGTTATATTTTATAGAAAGTGAAGTTTTAAAAATAACAGGAAGTTATATTTTATTTTATAAGGAGTTAGAAAAAGTTCTATATTTAAATTTAGTTAAAAAATAGATTTTGATTATTTAGGAAATATGAATTTATTTATTTAAAAAAAAAAGGTGAAATGAATTAAAAACATATTTAATATTAAAAAAGAAAAAACGGAGGGATCTAGTGTGGTCATGGAGAGAGAGTCCACGATGGACTCTCAAATCTCTACCGTGTGATGTGTGTGCATTGTGATCTAATGGATGAACGGTGAGTGCGCACCGTGTGGCCTCGCTACGTGCGTGCGTATACAATCCAAACAAGAGAAGAAAATAGGACGTGGATCCTCTCATCTCTCCATTCTGCTCTCTCTCGTCTCTCGCTCCAAAAAAGAAAAATAGGGTTTTCAACACCCTAGCGGCGCCGCCGCTCTCAACTCCCTCAACCTCTCAACTCTCCCGATCAAGCAATCAAACAACCCTAGCCCCAAGATTCCCAGCCCCAATCCATTATGTTCATGCGATTACATTTACAACAGTTATTGAATAAAGCGAAAAGCATAAAAAGTGAGGTCGCCGGAGATGGAATGAGTGGACACGAACGGCTTCAAGGATGAGTTATTTCTCTCTTTTACCTCTTGCGTGCTTTATCTGCTTCTTGTCTGTGCGATTGCTTCTTTTTTTTGAAATCGAAAATGACGGATTTGTATGATTTGGTGATCGATTCGTTTGTTGATGAGATAATGAAAGCTTGTTTTCGGATCTTTATGTTTTGGTGAATTTGTTTAGTGATGGATCTATGACAGTTTGAACGTTGCCTTTCTATCTCTTTTTCTCTCTGTTATGTTATTTTCGTATGGATGCTCTGCTGGGTTTTTCTTGTTTTTTTTTTCTGATGAGAAAAAAGTCCATTTTATAAGGCCGATGATGAACTTATTTTTGGAAAGCTCTTTATGCTGATTTGATTTCGTGTTTAATGCCATGATCTGATATGATTTTGATTTGGAAAGCTTTTTTGAATTTGACTGATACGCTTTGTGATTTGGAAAAGGTTCTGATCTGACCGTTGCCCTGTTTTGGTAATAATCTCTTTTGAATTATGTGATATCCTTTCTGGTTTAGGAAAGAACCCGTAACCATTGTGATATTTCATAATTTCTGACTTGATTTGCAAATGATGAAATAAATCCTGATATGTAAATCTGAGACTTATTGATTCCTTACAATGATGTCGTTTTTGAAATTCTGAGTGTTTGCGCATTTTTCTTTTCCGAATAAACATTCCACTTCTTTTCTCTCTTAAAACTCGTTGGATTATTTCTAATGATATGGCAATTTTGACGACAATCTGAGGCCTATGATGTTGAAATGAATTATGTTGGAAATTGGTCTCGAAAATAAACGATGATGATGACATCTTCTGATTTTTTATTGATGTTGATGAGGATTGTTTGCTTTCAAACTTGTACCGATTTTTTATTGTCTGCTGTAACTTCTCAACAGGGCATGAGCAATGTGATAGATTTTATAAATTCTGTCAAGGGCTTCTATCAAATCGTACAAAAACCAGAGTGAGTCGCAACCTCTAGAGATGGTGAGACGAACAAAGCTTCTTAAGACCTTCTTATGAATTCTTAACGTTTCCTAACAACTTGTGATACTGGGGGTGATGAGGGCTGGGAGGCAGGTCCAAATGTATGGTGGCAGCTGAGATGCTCATAGATTCCTTGGCGTGTGACCGATTGGAGATAAAGATTTGGAGGCATCGCGAGTTCCAATCGAGGTCGGCTGGTGATGTTGAACATAAAACACCTTGATCTTGCAAGGTTATGCTTCTCTTTTCATGCTAACTAATTTTAATGAATGATAGTTGAAATGTGAAATCGAACTTGGGCTGAGATTGTCAGTAAGTCGCGGTATGCGTCTTGAATTGCTTCTGTTGGTGATTTGATGCAGTGGATACGGATGTTGTTACAATGATTACTCATTTTGCCCTAAAATTCTTTGCCATTTGATTGCTTGATACATTGCTATTAGTTTTTTTTTTGCACTGGTTCCTTTGAATGTGAGACTTTGTTATTCGAAACATGTTTTTTCTGGAGATTAATGCTCCTCTGATCTTGTTATGTGATTGTGATTTTTCTTCGTGAACATGTGATTGATACTTTCTTCTTCTATTTTGATCATGCTTAATCGTGTTGACGAATTTGAACTTTCCAATTATTTCTGTCTCAAACAGGTATCTTTCACCAGGTTGGTAAGTGGCAGTAAGCTTCGGGACCTTTGTGCTACCACAATCGTATTATTATTCCACTCAAAATCTGCAGTACGCTTAGTTTGATAGTGAACTCTAAGAAGTAGTGAAGCGTACCATATAGGGGGTGAGTCACTGCCACAAGGAACGAGCTGCGCCTACAATCTTCTTATGCTTCTTTAGTAAAGAGAACTTATTTGTAATGAGCCCCTACATTGCCTCATGAAAAACGTCCTTGTTAGGAAGGTTTCCTGCTTGAGGATGGAGTTTAGTCTTCACTGGGCTTAGGCTTGCTTGCAAGACTTAGGATTTAGATTTTGATTCAAGATCTTTGGGCCTAGTCATGGTTTGTAGAGTAACTTAACTTGCACTTTGTGTATTCTTGAACATTGTATGCTTGATTTTGAAATCCTAAAAGAATCACAAAGGCGCTTTCCTTTTATTATTTTTAGAATTTAGGATGATTTACTTGTATGGCTTCAGCTTATAAAGGCCTTGTGTAAGGAGGAAAGGTTCACTTTGTAGAGTTAATTGCATCGACTAACTCCTTAACTTTCTGACCGACTAAATAAACAATTCCACCATTAACACTTCGTAATAGCCCATTTGTCAAATTCTGCAGTGGAACATTCACCAAGAAACAAAGGAAATGACTTCTCGAATACTCACACGGACATGTTAGGGTGACTTTCAATAGAAAATCCTGATTTCCTTTGAATTAGAATCCATTGATCACGTCTTGAAATGCTTGGCTGAGAGAAACTTTACGTGAATTTAATATACCTGCATAGATGGGTTAGTCACAGTAAACATGCACACAAAGACCGCATGACCTAAAGATGATATGCAAAAGAAAAAGGGATCTTAGGGTCAAAAATTAGGGTGCGACACCCGTAAAGCTAACTAAAGAGAAAAAGAAAGAGGGGGCTAAACCAAAGATCAAGTTACCTTATCCACCGAGAGTGACAAAGAAGGATCCAAAAGAGAAGGACTTTGAGAAATTCAGCACATTGTTCAAAAAATTAGAGATCAATATGCCTTTCTTCGAAGCACTCGAGCAAATGCCTTTGTACAAAAAATTCATGAAGGAGGTAATCGGTAAAAAAAAAAGACCTAGTGGAGAGGAGATGAAAAGTGTAAGTGAGTAATGCAGTGAAGCGTCACAAGGTAGAAGAATCCCCATCAAGCAGAAAGATCCTGGATCTATAGTAATCCCGTGCACTATAAAAGATAGAACTTTCAAGAAGGTCCTTGTTGATTCGGGTGCTAGTGTGAGTATCATGCCTTTATCTATTTTTAAAAAGATGGGTATTGGAAAAGTGAGCCATACGGGAACAAATTTGAAGTTTTTCGACCACACGACTATGCGGTCATAAGGGCTAGCAGAAGATGTATTGGTAACAATTGATAACTTTACCTTTCCAGTTAATTTTGAGATCATGGACATTTCGGAAGATGAAGAGACTCCTATCATACTTGGTCTACCATTCTTGCTTACTAGTCGATGCAATGTTGATATTGAAAAAGGTACTATAACCTTGAAATCTTTTGATGAGGAAATAACTGTAAAAGTGTTGGATATCAAGAAGCGAGGAGAAGATGAAGGTAATCAAGCTTCGGTTGGAATGATCCAAATAGTGGGAAAAAGCAAATATTCAAGACCACCTTCTGAAAAATTACGGGCATAATCTGTAAGGTTGCAGTATCTCAGTCATCTATTGCACATAGCAAAGCTCTAAAGCTTATTCAAGAAGTCAAGAAGAAAAAGAAAAAGAAACATCAACGGAAGTATATAGAGGTTGGAGGTGACTTGAGGGACAAAGTAGCTCTTATCTCTGAACCTGACTGGTTTTCTGTGGCGGAAAAGTCAAGAGACAAGGTGTGGAAGCTGAAGTACCCCCCATGACATTGGGGAATGAGTCGTCGAGCCATGCGACGTTAAACGAAGCGCTAAGTGGGAGGCAACCCACACTTTTTATTTACTAAGTCATATTTTCTTTTTGTTATTTTTGTTTCGTTTGCAGGTAATAAATAGCACCTTACGGGTGCAAGCTATGATGTAGCAGTTGGTGTTGCATTACCTTCCACCTCCTCAGTAAGGATCTCTGTGAGTAACCTCTCTCGCTCTTGTCCTAACACATTGGGACAATGTGTGGTTCAAGTTTGGGGGAGGATTTACTATTTTTAGTTCTTCCGTTTAGACTTGTTATTGTTGTTTTTGTGTGTTGTTTTATTAAAACCACTTTAAATTCTCCCTGAATTAGAGCCGTAAAATTTTTTTCTTGTGAATACTGTGATTTTGAGGTGGTTAAGAAAGTATATAGAGTTTGAGGGAAAAGGAGCTAGAATTAGGGACATTGGGAAAGTTTGGAAAGTGAGGTATGACATGAACACCCTAGATTCCATGGAGTAAGGAAACGAGTCCAACGTGTATATTTGGGCCATAGTACTTGGATTTTGAGAAGTATTCCCCGAGTAGTTCATAGTGATAGTCTGGCATAATTAAAAAGAATTGCATGTATAGGGTTGATTGAGAGAATGACTTAAGGCACCGAAAACAAATTAAATAATGGTGATAAAGAAAACTAGTCCTTCTAAGTTGGGTAACCCTCGCCCGGTTAATTAGCCTAAAGGCGGTTGAGTCTTGATTGTCGTCCCAAAGTGGACTAATAAACTCCAATGAGCGAGAAAAAAAGAATAAAGGTGCCTAGAAAAAGTTTCGATCAATCTTGTACATGTGAGGGAAGACAATCATAAATGCCTTAATCTGATTATCCGAATGAAAGGGGTAGAAAATTGAAGAAAAGAGTTAAGCCCAAAGCATAGTTGGAGAGGTGACCGGAAGGGGGATTTAGGTCTGTGGTTTTGTCGCAGTATGTGTGTGTAATACCTTGTTAACAGACAATTACCAAGAGAACTAGTTTTAGTCGATCGGGACAAAGGCTCACGTATGAGTATTGATACACCTTACCTTCATAGGTCTTTTATTTGATGTGTACCATTTGATCTGAAAAAATCTTTATGCAAGTTTGTTGCTTGAGGTCAAGCAAAGGTTTAAGTTTGGGGGAGTTTGATCGGTGGTTTTTATGCGTTATTTTACCGTTAATTTTAGTTAGTTTTATTATATGTTTAATTGCATTTTATTCCCGTTTACCGCATTTTATGCTTGGTTTGTGTCTTTTAAATGTTTTGAGGTTCAGATAAGCATTCACGAGGAATCAGAGCGAAAACCAGGAAAAAGCGCAAGAATTTAGAGAAAGTTGCATGTACGTGTCAGGATGAATGGACAAAAAAAATCAACAAACATAAAATATATTGGGCAACCAATTCTCTTATCTATACTATGTTATAGTTCTCTTCATTAGCTTTCTGGCGTTTTGAACGGGGACCAAAACGGACTTACGGATCAAAAGTTATGATCGAAACAATTCCGATTATAAAATCCCGTGAGCTGACACGGCCGCCTGTGTTGGCTGACACGGCCCGTGTCAGCAGGTGACGCTGATTTGCTGATTTTTTCATATTTTCTCCATATGTTAAGCTGTGGGGAGCTTTAGGTATTTCCAACCGGTCTGAGTGATTTTCTGTTATTTAGATGAGTTTTGGCAAGAAAGAAAGGGACTTTTGGACAGGAAAAGAATTTCACGATCAAGATTGGAGAGATCAAGGTTTTCAGAAGGCGAAAGGTTTTCATGAGCGGAATCAATTGAAGATCAAAAGTCATCCAAATTCTTGTAATGTTTAATCTTTATTTTGTATTTTTTATCTGAATACTATGAGTAGCTAACCCCCCAATGCTAGGGGGATGTCCCTGAATTGCGATGTAATAACTTTTATGTTCCTTATTTTATTATATGAGTGCTTTTGATCTTACTCTCTTTTATCTTTCAAAATGCTTACTGCTTTTTACATCGGACAAATGTAATCTGATTTACGGTTAAGGTTTAGGTCGGACAAACCAACTTAACGTTGTTTGCATGATAATAATACCATAGATATTGCCTAGGAATGGGGATACCCGGTAGTAACCGTAACATTCTTGATAAAATATAATGCTTGTGATTCTTTCTAGACTGCTAAGGAATTAGGGTAGAGACTGAATCTCAAAGGTTTTTTTGCTTAGGAATTAGGAAAAAATAATCTTAAGAATCGGTAAGAGTTGGTTGAAAGAAAAATATAGTAGAATAAGGATTGAGGTTATCGCAAAGCAATTCACACACCTTGCCCTAACATGTTTCATAATATTGTTTAAAAGTTAAGTTTTAATCTCCTGCTTTACTTGTTTTCGTAGATTATAGTCTAAAAACAAATCAAACACCAAAGGAATTTTTGTTCAGTTGAACAACACGCAAACTTATATTTACTACGCAATCCGCGAGATCGATTCTGGGGATAACCCCTATTATTACTACATCGGTGAAAATAGTACACTTGCAATTTTTCCGATCAAGGACCTCCCTCCCAAGTGTTGCGCGTTGATACCCTCGTGAATTTCCTGGAGAACTTCGGGGACCTTGTCGTCCTCGACGCATTTTGTCATACCCTAATTTTTTACCATACGATTCCACCACCTTTGTGCATCATCCCGCATAACATCTTCAGGTCATACGACATTTGTGTGTGTGTGTTTATTGTAACTAACCAGTTTTGGCAGGTACATTAATTTCAAGTGTAGATGGTTTTAGTTTTCTCAGCCGAACATTTCAAGGCATAACCAATTAATCCTGATTTAAAGTGATCCTAAGGTTTCTACTTGATCTAAACTTTACTGCTAGAATTTTTTTTTCTCATTCATGGGCTATTCTGAGACCAAGACTGTGAAGATGGTTTGGATGAGTTTTATGGCTATATCTCACATTAAAGTCAGGACCAGACTGTAATTTTCATGATGTCGTTATATATTTGTTCTTGAAGACAGGGTACATTGATCTCAAGCTTGAATTTTTGTTAGGCTTTGAATGCATCATGGTTTTAAGTTTATTCGGACCATGGGTCACATTATCTCAAATTGGGTTGCAATGTGATGTTTCAAAATGTTTTGACCATTACTAAGAGTTCTTCATGGTTACAAGTTCAGGGCATTGTCGTTTAGTTTCCATTTGTTTCAAACCATGATCAAATCTAATTCCAAGATTTTGATATTCATGCCCTTCACAAGATTCAAGTCGAAAAGTCGAAACTCACATCCATGTTATCATAGGCTTCAAGTAAAGTCACAAGTTCCTTACAAAAACTCAAAGCTACTTCAAAGTACTCAAAGAGTTTTACAAGTAAATTCAAGATTCCTAGTTTACAAGTCTAAGAATGATTATGAATTAGTGAAAAAATGGGAGATATTAAGTTCTGGGAACATTCTGTTTCATCCATAAGGCCTTGAATGTGCCAAAGAGTTACCATTTGATGAACAAAAAACAAAAGCTTCTCACGTAGGTACTCCACTCTTTCAGTATGAATATGGTCTTGCTCTACTCACTGTTCTGAATTTAAAGAAAAAAAACGTCACAAGTGCCGCAAGTGTTCAACAGACATTGTAGAATCATTGAGAAACTATTGCGATGTATCGAAATAGCCGACGTTCCTTGAGGTATGATAGTTGATGCTGAGTAAATGATCGTAGGACCCGCAAACATTAATCAACACCCTGTAGAAAAGCATAAAGAATCAATAACCGACACAATCCAACATAGCCAATATGAGCATGGAAATTAATTATACACAATTGAACATGCTTCAGACAAGATCAAGAAAAAAAAAGAAAAAAAAAACAGAAACCATTAATCAGATTGGTTCATTTACAATACAGTCCAGCATGTCGGTTCGAAAACGATAACAAATCATCTTCAGTTAGAACCAATGCAAAGTCATCTACATGGTAA
This sequence comes from Lathyrus tuberosus, assembly GCA_022829125.1. Lineage (NCBI taxonomy): Eukaryota > Viridiplantae > Streptophyta > Magnoliopsida > Fabales > Fabaceae > Lathyrus > Lathyrus tuberosus. The sequence goes on along the minus strand of JALAZF010000196.1, from coordinate 5,006,686 downwards.
GAAATCATGAGAAATTACAGCAAGATATCAGACAACAACTCACTTCTTTCCAAAACAATTCACGGAACATGTTGAGTCGAATATGGAAAAAGCCGAGACCTGTCTGCAAACATGTTGTGCTGAAAAAGGAAGTGAGTTTATCAAATTTTCGGGACGAATTCCAACATGATCAGACACAATCAACAGCATAAGTTTCTTTCCAAAATCGCATATGACAACATAATATCGGTTTTTATTTCAGAATCGTGGAATTGAATTCGCTGAGACACTATAAAAGCAGTAACATACACAGCAAAAGGGGGGGTTCACGATCATTACACCAAGAAAAATATCACAGCATTCATCAGAGCTATCATCACACTCACACTCAAAGCCTTTTTACACCAGTTCACAACACATACAAGAATTCACTGGCACACCACATATCAGTACACAGCCTTCACACAAAAAATCACGTTATACACAAGCAGTGATTCGTACATAGCAGCAGCAGGGGGATTCATGGGAGATATTCATACACACACAAGCAGTAATACACAAAAGCAGCAAAGAGAAATTGGGAAGGGATCCAAAAGAATACCTGATTAACGTCTTTACGCTACGCCTGAGTCGTCGAATCCTTGCACCTCTTCGCCGTCGAATTCTGAGCTTTGCCGTAAGTTGATTTTCACATTCTTTCTCATAAAAATTGTGCAATTGATGATGTTTGCTGTTGTTGATTTACTTTGCTTGGTATATATTTCGTTCGAAATTGTGAATAAAGTTGCGAGTTAGATTGCGAGAGAGACCGCGAGTGTGAGATTTCAGCGAGAAGGCGAAGCTCTTGAAAGGCAACGGGCGAGCGAAACGAATTGTGAATCGTGAAAGTGAGAGCACTGCGAGAGAAAGTGAGAGCTGAGAGTGAACAGAGAAAGAGAGGATTGAGTTGAGGAGTTCGTGTAGATTCGGTTACCTCGTTCATAGTCGGTTGAGACTTTCGATCTCGCCACCCCTCTGCTTGCGTTGGTTTAAATTGTGATGTGATAATCTAAATTCCAAAACCCCTTAATCATCACTATCACCGTGGAAGAACTGTAGAGAGAACCCAATCGAGAGAGAATTCGCGCGAGTTTGGCTTCGTATGGTGCAATCAGTGTTCGATTATGGAGAGAGCATCGGAGAAGGATGTTTCAAGAACCTGAGTTTTCTACTGAGTATGCCTTGAACAAGATCTAGGATGTACCGTTCTGGATTAGGGATTTCCCCCTTTTTTGCATTAGCTTTAGACCATTGATCCGGGTCAGGACCCATGACCTGGCTTGAACCCGACCCCCTTATTTTCCGACCCGGCCTGGATCCAGTTCCCACAGTGGGCTTCCCCTGTCCCTTTTTCTTTTAGCCCAATTCCTTTTTTTTTTTTTTAATTTAATTAGGTTTTAAAATTAGATCTTAAGCTAATTAATTCTAATCAAAATCTAGTTTAATAAGCTTTTATTTATAATTTAGAATTTGGTTTAGTTCGATTAGTTAGAATTCATTCAGAATTTTGTTTAATTAGATTAATATGATTAACTTTTAGTAAAGATTTAATTTAATTAGAGTAATGAGAGTTTTATTTGAATTTTTAGTAAAATTAATTAGCTTCCTTTTTGTTTGGAACTTAATCAATTAATGTTCATTTTTTTATTATTAGTTTCACTTGTTAGTTTTGTTTATTCATATTTGATTTAATTTCTAAGTTAATTTTGACAATCCTCTCTTTCATTTTCAATTAAACTCTTTTTGTCCTTATTATCGTTTACCCTCGATTCCAAAGGAAAGAATCTTCCTTGTTGACTCCATGTCACGATTATGATAACTTAGCCTAACTTTAGGTCCTTCCCTTTACCCTAGCTTTAGGATGTAAGCCATCGTGCTCCATGTGTTCTACCATGGATACTTTCTACCATTTTCAAATTTAACTTTAGAGTCACTGTACTCTATGTAGTGTCTTGCCATAGACGCTACTTCCCCCTAGAACCTTGACCGCCGTCAAGAGTTCCTCGCCCTCTTTGAGGGGAACTACGAATACTCTGATTCCACTCCCGTCAGGATACGTAGGAACAAGATGCGACGTCTTGGCGAGTATACTTAGATACTAACCCCCTAGGTCTTTACCTTAGCAGATACCTTTAGCAAACAAGCAATAGATAACATAAATAATAACAAGAGGTTCCCGTAGAGTACTACGGACGTTTAGGATGCTAATACCTTCCCTAGACGTAACCAACCCCCGAACCTTAAATCTCTTATTAGGTTTTTCGATCTTCAACCCTTTCTTTTGGATAAAATAAAGACCGGTGGTGAACATTAAGATATGTGATCCTAGTTAACATAATAGCTATGGTATCCGATTCTCACCGCGACAGAAATGGCGACTTCACTGGGGATCTTAACTTAGAGGGTTAGGCCTAACTTGTTTAGTATTCTTATTTTTTCTTGCTTATTTATTATTTTGCTTGTTTATATCTGTTGTGCCTGGTTTTGCTGTGTGCAGGGGTTCTTGAGTGGTGAGGAGTCCTACACCCGGACTTGAGTGCAATTATGATAGGAGATGATATGGTCAAGGATACTTTGACGGAGTCGATTCCTGAAAAGTTGAATTGAGAAAATCATCGCTCAGTTTAGGTTCTTTTGAAATTAATGTTGTTTGAACGAGTCCATTTGTGAAAACGATATTAATTTCGACCAAGAACCAGTGAGACTGAGGACCGTAGTACCTTTAACCCCACTTGGCCTTTTAGAATGTAGTGTGGTGACTATGCGGGAGTCTATTTCCAAATAGTTATCACGCGATACTACACTCGGACGAGATTCTCTTGAGAATATTATTGACTAACCGAGTAATTTGGGAAGTCGATAATATCCGAAAGATGGATTGTAGACTCCGTGAACTTTGTAGAACCCGTTCGGCAGGTACATTTGAAACCATAGTACACACCTTGGGAAGGGTAGACCATGGCTCCATGCTCGTGATCTTCAAACCTAAGCCTTGGCTTGTTTACCTGTATATGTGTATATGTGTATTCCTGTGTTTATGCATCCATTCATGCATTCATGAATCACCATTCGGTTTCAAGAAACTCAATTGTTCTTTCCCTTGCAAAATCAATAAAAAAAATCCTGGATTATAAAATGAAACTTTTTTCAGCCTTTCCCGAAGTGTTTGCAACCTACTTTTGAGTTCCTTGAAACCATTGCATCGCATTGCATATCATTTGCATCTTTGCATGATTCATTGCATGTGTCCGTTTGTCCAGCAACTCATTCCAAGCTGTCTCTATCTTCAGTGTCACCTGTGAGTTGTCAAGCTGATTCCTCCACACAGATATCGGACTAGAGCTAACTACAGACACATAATGGCAGAGCAAGAAGCACACAATGCTAAGATGCGAATGGAGATCGACGACCTTAAGTCAAGCATGGCAAAGCTCACTGAAATGCTCCAAGTCTTGATTGCTAGAGGAGAGAAACCCCAAAGGACTGTCATCCAAGAAGTTTCAACTGTTGATCCTCAACCTTCAACTTGGCCAGAGTTTGGTTTGCCTCCCAACTACTCACCACCTCTTGCATCTACTGCTATGATTGGTCAGACTTCCAGACCAGTTTTTCAAGTTCCAGTTTTCTCCGAGCCTAGACCTGTGGTTCATGCTGTTGCCCAGACTACTCGACCTCCTTTTGAGGTGGACCAAAGCCTGCTCGCATTCCTCTGTCCACTCGAATGTGGCCTCCTTTTTGAAGAGTTTAAAGAAGGGCAGAGCGTGTTGGGCAGACTTGGCCACGAAGCGAGAAAGTGAAGCGAGCATCCCGTTGAGGGATTATATGGATTTCTTCGACCTTGGCATGGGAAATTCAGTGAATGCCCGACAATTGTCAGGGTTGGCCTCTATCCCCCTCTCGGTGAGGTAGAAGTCGAGGAATTTCCCTGCCCGCACGCCGAAGGTGCATTTTTCTGGGTTAAAACACATTTTTCATTTTCTTGCTTGGTCAAAGACCTTTTGCAAGTAGACTGTGTGATCGGATTCCTCCTGGGACTTCACGATCATGTCGTCCATGTATACTTCTAGCATGTCCCCGATTTCTAATTGGAAGACCTTGGTCATCATACGCTGGTATGTGGTCCCGACGTTTTTCAGACCGAAGGGCATTACGTTGTAGTAATAGTTTCTCGACGAGGTCATGAATGCGGTATACTTCTTGTCCTTTTCAGCCATAGGAATTTGGTAATATCCCGAATAGGCGTCCATGAAGGACGAGAGCTTGAAACCCGCAGAATTGTCTACGAGCCTATCTATGCTGGGCAGAGGATAAGCATCCTTCGGGCAAGCCCGGTTGAGATCAGTATAATCAATGAACATGCGCCATTTTCCACTATATTTCTTGACAAGTACAATATTGGACATCCAGGTTGTATACCTGGCCTCCAAAATAAATTTTGCCTCTAAGAGGTCTTGTACAAGTTTTTCGGCAGTCTGTGCCTTTTCATCGGATTGCTTGCGCCTGCACTGAACAACGACTCAGGCAGCTGGGTCAATGGTCAGTTGATGGCATGCAGTCTCAGGGTCAAGGTCGGGCATGTCCGCGGTGCTCCAAGCAAATAGATCTGCATTGTCCTCCAGGCATGTCTTCAATTGCTGTTTTACCTCGTCGGGCAGCCCAACGCCTATCTTTACCCCTCTGGGGTTATCTCTAAAGGTGATGACCTCGAATTCCCTGTCAAGTATCGGACGCATGATGGTTGACGCAGGGGAGCTGCTTGATGTTGTTGACATGCCTTCGTTCCCGTCTTCCTCGCCTTCAGAAATCCGGCTGTCAAGGTCGATTGTGTGCACTGGGAGAGCTGGCTTCTTATCAGGCTGACTTTCTTCACTGGCATAGTCTTCCTCCCTTGCCCGCTTGGTGGCCTTGGGTACTGCACCGATTGATCTCTGTCCTCGAGTAGCTGCTTCAAAGCATCTCCTTGCAGCTTCTATATCCCCGTGCAAAGTCGTGACGTGGCCCTTCTTCGTATAATACTTCATCTTGAGATGAACGGTTGAAGGAACAGCGATCAGCTCCGCTAGGGTTGGTCTGCCCAGGATACATTGGTACATCGATGGACAGTCAATTACCAGAAATTGAGTTTTGATCGACTTTGATGTCTCCTTTTCCCCGAACGTGACTGGAAGCTCCACGTATCCCCAAGGTCTACATACGGGGACAGATTCTTCTGGTCCAGCTTCAAGGCTCTGAACAAACTGGTGTACATGATGTTCACCGAACTGCCCTGGTCGACTAGGATCCATCGGACATCAGTACTAGCAAGTCTAGTCCTGATAAGAAAAGGGGTGTGTGAGTTCGGGGAGCCCCCAGGCAACTCCTCATGGTAGAATGTGATTGGATGAGAACGCCCCTGAACTTTCTCGAGGGTGGATAGCCGGTCGGGACTGCAGTCGATGAGCTGGTCGAATTTTCTCTTGACCGACCCCACTGTGAGCTCGTTATATCCACCACATGAAATGACCATTACCGTGGGGAAAGTCTCCCAGGTGTTGTGCGTGGATATCTGGGGAGGATCCTCGAGGTAGTCGGGGATGATGAAGTCCTCTGGCCGCGTGACTGATACGGCGACCTGTGGGGGAGGACTGGGTGGTGAAGACTCTGTTTCCTTCTTGGTCTCTGAATTTTCTCATCGTGAGGATTCACCATTTTTCGTATACTGCTTCAGGTGACCCTCCTTGATGAGGATTTCAATAGCGTCCTTCAGGTGCACACAGTCTTCGGTCACGTGGTCGTGGCTGCAAGGGAAGCGACAATATTTAATCCTGTCTGTGTTGCCCTTTCACGATGTTGGCTTGGGAAACCGGACACCCCCTGCTTGAATTCCGCATTGATCATTTGGAGAGAATGCGCTCGTAGGGAGCTTTCAGCAGGGTGTATTCCGTGAAGCGACCAGCGGGTCCCTTACCTTCTCAAGGACGATCGTCTCGTCGTCTCTCCCTGTCGCGCTTGGCAGCCTCTAATTCGTCTTTTTTTGTTCCCCGGGAACTCTCTTGATCTCTGGAGTCCTGGGCTTTGTAAGCGGCCTCTTTCTCCTCGTATTGTATATATACTTGAGCTTTACGGAGTAATTCGCCCAAGGTGCGAGGGGTCTCTATGCCTACCACCATGTGGAATTTGCTCTTCGGTCTCAACCCCTTTTCGAGGAGATATTTCTTCATATGGTCCATGGTGCGGACCTCCACAGCCTCCTTGTTAAAACGCTCGATGTATGCACGCAAGGGCTCATCCTTGCCCTGTATAATGGCTTCGAGCATGGCCTCCGACTTGGGATGACGCCGAGAGGCAGTAAAGTGTCGGGCAAATTGGTTCTTCAGATCCCTTCAGGACGTGACCGATCCCTGGGGAAGCCGCTTATACCAGGCCTTGGCCCCCTTCCTGAGAGTGATGGGGAATAACCTGCATTTAATGGCTCCACTCACGTTGTGGTAGTGGAGCATGGCTTCGATATTTTCTATATGCTAGCTTGAGTCGGTGGTCCCGTCATAAGTTGCCATAGGAGGAGGCTTCTCTAACCCGCGAGGAATGTGACTGTCTATGATCTCCTGAGATAAGGGTCCATGAACATCGTCATTGTTACTCACACTTGAAGAACAGCAGGGGGAGTGGCTACGCCCGCGGCTCCTGCTACGTCGAGGATAATGTCTACCCGACCGACGGTGCTCGTGATGCTTTTCTAAAGGTCTGGACTTCTTATGGGCAGGGGAACGTCTGGATCTCCGCGGAGGAGAACGACATCGTCTCCTAACAACTTCTGACTCAGGTTCTTCTGATCTTAACCGTCCCCTGACGGGGTGTTGGAATAATATCAGTGTGGGTTTTTGTTATCGTCTCCACAGGGATTGTCGGATATTTGATGCTTGTCGTTCAATAGTTGTGATATTCTAAGTTAAGGTTTTCAAAAGTTTCACTTGTTGTTATCATTCACTTGTAGCAAAGATTAATTAGGTCACAAAGATTTTTATAAAAGCATGTTAAGGTTAGGTTTCATCAATCCTATTCATGTATAAACAATTAATCAAGCATATGAACTCGGTTTCCGACCAATATAACCGCGTATCCTCCCGACTACGTTTATGTCTAAAGCGGAATCGTGAGTACCGTTGTTTAGACCGTTAGATGATGTCTCACGCTAACAATCTAAGCAACAATCTTTAATATCAATACAATGCGAATAGCAAATCCCAAATCTATGTCTAGAGTTTGGTTTTTAAGAGATGAAATTGTTAGGTCAAGAGTTGTAAAGTCTATGTCTAGAGCAAAACAATTCACAAATGGATCATTAAGAGAAAACAACATCATCTATATTGATCAAAGACTTTGTTCATATACAAGAGATCAACATCAATACATAAAAACAAAATCAACTACCTCTAACCTCAACATTGAGTGATTAGCTACCACTTCTCATGGTAGCTTGGATGACAAGTAAAGAGAGGAGATGAATGAGCATCCACGACGAATAATCGAGAATGGATGCAAAATCAGCTTCTCCAATGAAAATACAAGCTTTTCTGAACAAAATACTGTAAAAACTTAATTCTAATGTAAAATGAGCAAGAGATCCCATTCCAAAAAGTAACAATTCTATTTATACACTTTTCCTAACAGCACTATTCGCCCAGCGAAGGCATTCATTCGCCTAGCGAATGCCCAAAAATATGGCACATTTAAGTGCCTCAGACTTAAACCGCCCCTCAGAATTATCGTGGGTTCGCTAGGCGAACCAAAACATTCGCTTCGCGAGCATTCGCTGCAACCTTCGCCCCAGCGAAGCTTGGGTGTTTTCAAAATGGAAAGTTTCTGCCACCCTTCGCTGGCACATTCGCCCCGCGAGCATATCAGCGAGCATTCGCTGGCCTACTTGCCCAGCGAATTTACCCAGTTTTCCTATTGTAAGTTTTGCACACTTTCTGCCACCATCTCGCTGGCATCCTCGCTGAAGTTCGCTAGGCGAACCTTCGCTGGCACCTTCGCCAACACTCGCCTAGCGAATACTGTTGCTGATTTCAAATTTATGGCAGCTTGCACTATTTCTTTGGGTCTTCCAACATTGATCTTTTCACTCCTATTTCTGCATATTTAGCACACAAATTACAAGCACCACAAGTATATTTCAAATAATGCACAACAACATCAATTCACACTAAAATCAACCTATTCCACATGAAAAGTCATGAAAAATGCCAAATAATTCATACTCAAATATATCATGATTGACATCTAACAAACTCTCCCCAACTAATTCATTGCTTGTCCTCAAGCAAAGTATGCCTCTCACGAGGATTTGCTCGAGGATTAAATTCAACCAAGACACGAAAATGGCTCAGCTAAACAGTGATCACAACAATGCATCAATTACACAATTCAAGAACCAATCATGAAAAAGAACTTGACTCTTAAACAATTTCAACAATGCTTCAAGAGGCAACTAACTTATCATACACATGTCATTCTACACTCCTCTTCGAAATAGGATTGAAGGCAAACGTGCATACAAGCACGGGACAATTAAACTCTCTTGACAAATGATGCAATACTAAGCAATTCATATCATATCTCAATGATCATAACAGAAATTATGGAAGTAAAAGATCACTAAGGACTTCAAGGGTTATAGCTTGGTCGGGTGAACAAAAAAGGGACATTTCTAAAGGTCTTTGAAACGAAATTGCCGACGCAAAAGAACATTCACTATGTACATATTTACACAACACACTTCATTTCACCAAATTGTCATTCCACCTTCACAAACTACCGTGCACACTTATTGATTCTATTATTTTTTTCTCGTTCAAGCAAGCATTTTCTCTTTTGTACAATATATTCACACTCTTCTTTTGACATGCTTGCTTGAAAAAAAATTTCTTTTCATAATTAGGAGTAATGCACCTATCTTCCTTTTTATTCTCTCCCCAACTCATTTTCAACTCCACCTAAAGTGAATGTTCCTTGCTTTTTAGGGCAAGGAAGTCAAAATAAACAATTTACAAAGGTTCAAGAAGAAAATGTTAGAAACTCACCAAATTCAATGATGAACCAAACTAGCAAATTATGTACATAAAACAAGTTCATCATTCAATTGAGTTCTAAACTGTTTAGGCTCAAAGGGGCTACCGAATGCTCACTACTCACAGGTAAATTAATATTTGGGCATAGTTGTGCTCACTAACAAAAATTGCCTTGATCACTTCTCCTACTTCCACAAAATCACACGATCACAAGATAAGGCATGAATTAAAAATAAAGACAACATTCATCAACACTCCTTGACATATAATACAATTTTTGAGGCTTCTCACTGTACTAGTTTCAGATCCTAAAATGACATATGTACTCAAAAGAAGTTGTAACATGAAACACATTTACACTTGCCCAAGACACAAAATTCTAAAGCATAAAAAATTCTTGAATCAAGGTAACGATATACCTTGTCGCAACACAATGCTTACGGTACTATCATCGCCCTCACATCTTGGAGGAATTTCTCTTTAATCCCAAGAGTCCAACCTACTTCTACAAAGTTCCACCATTAAAGAAGAAAACTCAAAATAACACATACAAAAACACAATTACTATTATAATTAAAAACCAACAATTATTAGTAAAGCGAAACAAAATTTTTTACTACAAACCATAATTATTACTAATAATGTCAAAAAGTGCCTGGTGTATAAAACACCTACATAATTCAAAAAGTACCACACGGGTACGAGTACATTAATACTTGACTAGTAAAAGCTGAAAAATACATAATATAAGAAAACTTCACTTTGGAGACCAAAGGAAGTACACAAGTCTAAGATCATAAAAAAAAATCAATCCTCCTCATCATCATCGTCCATGTCCTCCTCCTCACCTCCAGCAGAAGTAGCCTCGTCATCATCAGCATCGTCCTCACCCCCTCCAAATATTGGCCTGGCCTCAGGCCAACCAGCATGCACTAGGAACTGCTCCCTAGTCATCATAAGATGCTCAGAAGAAGGGTCACGGATCTGCAACTGAAGAGCCTGCAAGGAATCATGAATATCCGTCATAGCACGCTGCTGGGCAGCCATCCAATCCCAGTTATAATTGCAGATCTCCTGCTGATATGGATAGTAGGCCGGCGTTGCCGGCTCAGAACCCTCCTCAGCTTCAGCAGTATCATCAGCACCAGCACTAGAAGAGGCTCCAACCATCCCTCTAGCCTTACAGAACTTATCCACATACCGATCATCAATAGCAGATGGAATAGTGACCTGCCTGCGGGCTGGCATATCAACACCAGCGTGAGCACACAAGGACATGATCAGACATGGAAAAATAAGCGGGGCATTCTTGCGCGCCGCCATACCTCCCGAACCACTTAACACAACTGCCCTGATTTCATCCGTAATGATGCGGGCCACGTCAATCTGGACATTCTGCTGAATGCTGTGGATAAGATGAGCCAGAGCAATAGGAATTGTACTATGATACGACCTGGGACAAATGTTAGTGAGCACAAACAACAAAATAACCTGAACCAAGGGCAGCATGTCCACCCTTCTGAACCTAACCGGCACCCCGGAGGAATTTCGCTCAACTTTCTTACCTTCAAGAAGTAAATCCCGAGTCATCTTCTCAATCTCACGATGAAGATGCAAGTCTCGATGATAGGCATCGATCTCAGTCCCAACCAACGGTAAAGGATCTCCCAAAACAGTGTTGATCGTCCTACGATCAAACCTCACAACAGTACCTCTAACCCAAGAGGCCCAACTGAATCTTTCACCATCATCCGGTAATGCATTCGCAAAAAATTCCCGAACAATTTCAATGTTGTACCCATCCAGCGGCATCATTAGACGATCCCACTTCTTTGCCACAAAAAGTGCATCAATTGTTCGGTAACTTCCTCGATCACTAAGAAGGAATCTTTTCTCCGGCAGGATGGTCTTTCTTTCAAGGGTCTCGTACCTGGCAGCCTGCTTAGCTCCCCTGAATCGTTCTTCGTCAAATCGCACGGGCACCTGCCTGGAGGTTTGAGCCTTTCGCTTCTTAGCCGCGTGAATCGCCATTTTTGGTGCCATCTGCACATAACAAACAATGAAACCAAACAAGGGCAACAAACGCATTAGCAACTAAAAACAACCAGCCAGAGCTCTGTATTGACAAGTAAAAAAAAATTAAAAATCTGCCTCTGTTCGCGCCAGACTCGCTAGGCGAAGTCTGGCGAATGCTCGCGCAGACTCGCGAGGCGAGCGAACCAGCGAAGGCGCGATTCTGCAGAAAAACACAGTTACAAACAGTCCCTCTCCCATCTCCTAATTTCAAATACTACTCTAGTCATATTGCTTATGTAGTTTCTAACATGCAAGACAAAAGTAACATGACAGAGTATACCAATTTTTCACAAAACCCATATTGATCAATTAAGAACATAAACAATGGTTACAGAAATAAATTGTAAAGAGTAAACAAACCTGAATTTCGCACTGTTAATGGTGGATTAGGGCAATTGGAAAGTAGAAGGAGATGAGTGTTGAAGTGTACAAGAGGAAATAAAAGGAAAAGAATGACACGGAGGGAAATGATGAAGATGTCAAGAGGCTAGGGTTTTTCCCCCCTCTATTCTGATTTCAAAGTGGGTCTTGGGCCCAATTTGGTGGCCCACCCACAATCCATTTTTTTCTGATGTGGCAGGAACTTGGGTTGGTCTGCCTCGCTGGGTTCGCGGAGCGAAGGCCAGCGAATGCTCGCCCCAGCTCGCTAGGCGAACACCTGCGAACAAGACCAGAATTTTCAAAAATTTTCCAAACTGTGCCACAATTTTTTTCAGCATCATAGTGATATCTAAACATTCTCAAAACAGAAATAACAGAAATACTTACAATGTTGGGGTGCCTCCCAACCAGCGCTTGTTTAACGTCGGCTAAGCTCGACGGTCCACCGCAATCTCACGGATCGCAGAAGGGAACAATGGCGGGATTCCGCTCGAAATCTCCTCCAAGATAAACTTTCAGCCTCTGTCCATTGACAGTCCAACTTTCCTTTGACTTTGTGTCCTCAATTACGATTGCTCCATAGGGCTTGATTTCCACAATCCGAAAAGGTCCGGACCATTTAGATCGTAATTTTCCGGGAAACAATTTTAATCGAGAATTGAACAATAAGACCAGCTGTCTGACCTCAAAATGTTTGATGACAATTCTTTTGTCATGGTAAGACTTGACACGATCCTTATACAATTTATTGGAATTGTACGCCTGAAGGCGCAATTCATCCAACTCGTGTAATTGCACTTTTCTTCTTTCCCCGCTTAGAGTTGGATCAAAATTCAAAAATTTTAAGGCCCAAAACGCCTTGTGCTCCAACTCTACCGGCAAGTGACAATTCTTACCATAGACCATTTTAAACGGTGTGAGACCGATCGGAGCCTTAAAAGCGGTCCGATACGCCCACAACGCGTCATCAAGTTTGTTCGCCCAATCCTTTCTCGAGGCCGAGACCGTTTTCTCTAAAATCCGTTTAATTTCATGATTAGATACCTCTGCTTAACTGTTAGCTTGTGGATGATATGGTGTAGCAACCTTGTGCTTCACACCATACTGCTCCAAAGCTTTGTCAAGCTGAGTGTTACAAAAGTGAGATCCTCCATCACTTATTAACACTCGAGGAGTACCAAAACATGCAAAAATATTTTTCTTCAAAAATTTTACCACTGTTTTTCCATCGGCTTTAGCGCAAGCTATCGCCTCTACCCACTTGGAAACGTAATCCACAGGGACCAAAATATATTCATTAGAAAATGAAGATGGGAATGGACCGACAAAGTCGATCCCCCAACAGTCAAAAACTTCGATTTCTAACATATTTTGTAATGGCATTTCTTGCCGCTGTGAAATACCGCCGCTTCTCTGGCACTTGTCACAACTAAGGGCATGCGCATGCGCATCTTTGAATAAGGACGGCCAATAAAAGCCCGATTGTAGGACTTTAGTGGCCGTTCTCAATCCATTAAAGTGTCCTCCGTAAGGAGAGTTATAACAGTGCCACCGAATACTCGTGGCTTCCTCCACTGACACACACCTTCTGAGGAGGTTGTCGACACCAAGTTTAAATAAATGGGGTTCATCCCATACAAATGACTTGGCATCAGACAAAAATTTCCGTTTTTGGTGGTGCGTTAGACCGTCCGGTATCAATCCGGTGGCTTTGTGGTTAGCCATGTCGGCGAACCACGGTCTAAATTGCACTCTAAAAAGTTTTTCATCAGGGAACTCCTCTTTTACCTCAAATTCATTCTTGGTCGCCTCAACGTTTACCAAACGAGATAAGTGATCTGCTACCAAATTTTCGGATCCCTTTTTGTCACGAATTTCAAGATCAAATTCCTGTAACAAAAGGATCCACCTAATAAGCCTCTGCTTAGAATCAGGTTTGGTAAGCAGATACCTTATAGCGGTATGGTCAGTGTAAACGATGACTTTCGCACCAATCAAATAAGAACGAAACTTCTCCAACGCATACACTATGGTGAGCAACTCTTTTTCAGTTGTCGCATAGTTAATTTGAGCCTCATTTAGCACCTTGCTCGCATAATGTATAGCGTGGAAAACCTTCGTTTTTCTTTGTCCCAAAACAGCCCCCACCGCATAATCGCTAGCATCGCACATTAATTCAAAATCCATTTTCCAGTTTGGTGCAACGATTATCGGTGAAGTTGTTAAACTGTCTTTCAAAAAATTAAAAGCAAAAAGACATGACTCATCAAAGTCAAAAACCTTACCTTGGACAAGCAAGTTGCTCAAAGGCTTCGCGACCTTTGCGAAGTCCTTGATGAATCTCCGGTAGAACCCGGCATGTCCAAGAAAGCTCCGTATTCCTTTGACATTCATTGGCGGTGGTAATTTCTCGATTAAGTCCACTTTAGCTTTATCAACTTCCAGGCCTTTTGAAGACACTTTGTGCCCGAGCACAATTCCCTCTTTAACCATGAAGTTGCATTTTTCCCAGTTAAGAACCATATTAGTTTCCACGCACCGCTCCAACACCGTATCCAGATTTTTCAAGCACAAATCAAACGATTGCCCAAAAACTGAGAAATCATCCATAAAGACCTCGATTGTCTTTTCGATCAAGTCCGCGAAGATAGCTTGCATACACCGCTGAAAAGTAGCCGGTGCATTACATAATCCAAACGGCATCCTCCTATAAGCAAAGATTCCGAACGGACATGTAAAAGCAGTTTTTTCGTGATCATCCGGGTTAACAATAATTTGCTTATAACCCGAATAACCATCCAAAAAATAATAAAATTCTTGACCGGAAAGACGTTCGAGCATTTGATCCATAAAAGGTAAAGGAAAATGATCTTTTCTCGTAGCTTTGTTCAACCTACGGTAGTCGATACACATCCTCCACCCGGGTAACAGTCTTTGTTGGAATAAGCTCATTTTTGTCATTTCAAACCACCGTCATCCCACTTTTTTTTGGCACCACATGCACCGGACTAACCCACGGGCTGTCGGAAATAGGGTAAATCATTCCGGCGTCCAACATTTTCACCACTTCTTTTCTAACCACTTCTTTCATGATTGGATTAAGGCGGCGTTGAGGTTGAGCAACCGGTTTAAAATCCTCCTCCATAAAAATACGGTGCATGCAATATGACGGACTAATGCCTTTGAGATCGGACAATGTCCATCCCATTGCATCTTGATTCTTTTTCAGCACTTGAATTAATCGGTTTTCCTCATTTTCAGACAAAATATTACTTATGATCACCGGTTTATTCCCTCCGTCATCAAGGAAAGCATACTTCAAGTTGGAAGGTAACATTTTCAATTCAATTTTGGGTGGTTCATCATCATTAACTAATTTTTTTAGAATCTCCTCTTCATATTCCCATGGTTGCATTTCATCTAAAGCTTCAAGTTCTAATAAACACTCTTCTAAAGCTTGTTCTTCTTCAACCGAAAATATTTCCAAGGACTCATCTAAAGCTCTTCGTAACAGTTCAATGACATGAATTTGATTTGTCACCCCCGAACTTGCCTCTTCCGTTACATCAATTCGAAAACAATCACCCTTATCCTTCTTGTGCTTCATTGCATCATAAAGATTAAAACAAACCTCTTCATCTTGGACTCTCACTTTCATGAGACCATCGTCCATGTCAATTGCCATACGGGCAGTTTTCATGAAAGGCCTTCCAAGAATCAAAGGTGCATCCTCATCCTCATCCATTTCAATGACAACAAAATCAATTGGAAACAAAAATTTGTCCACCTTGACCAACACGTCTTCCGCTACACCGTGAGGACGGGTAGTGGATTTATCGGCGAGTTGCAAAGTCATTTGAGTGGACCTTAATTCCATATGGCCTAAGCGTCTCACAATCGATAATGGTATCAAGTTGATGCTAGAACCCAAATCAATCAACCCATTGCCCACATACATGTTTCCAATCGTAACCGGCAATGTAACTCTTCCCGGATCACATTCTTTCCGAGGGAGAGTTCGTTGAATGATTGCGCTACAACTCGCATCCACCATAATAGTTTCTTGATCTGTGTATATTTTCTTCTTCGTAAGGATGTCCTTCATGAATTTAGCGTATTTGGGCATTTGTTCCAAGGCCTCGGAAAATGGGATATTTATTTGTAACTGTTTAAAAATATCCATAAACCGAGTATAATGCCTTGCACTATCTTTCCTTGTAGGAGCATGCGGATAAGGTAAGTGTTGTATCGGAATATTACTCACCGGCTCTTTTCCTTTTTTCGTTCTTTTCACTCTTTCCTCATTATCAATTTTTCCCTCATTCTCCTTTTTTTCTCTCTCATTTTTTTCTATCTCTTTTTCAACTACAACACCCTCGACATTCTTTTCTACTTCTAATTCCTCACTCACATGTTCTTTTTCAACCCCAACCTCCTCCTCCATTACTCTTTTACCCACATTCATGTCAATCGCACGTCCACTTCTTGTAATAATCGCTTTACAATCTTTCGGATTTGGAAGAGTAGTTGCCGTAAAGGGACCTTTTTGTTGATCGGCCAATTGTTTAGATAATTGCCCGACTTGTGTTTCGAGGTTCCTTATCGCAGCATCTGTATTCTTTTGATTAGACATGGATATTTGCATAAATTGTGTTAGAGTATCCTCCATCTTTGTATTTCCAACGGGAGCTTGCGGAGGTTGGGTGTAATTTTGGTAAGGTTGACGGTTTGATGGCCCGGCTTCTTGCGGTCTCCATGGTTGTTGATAACCTTGGTTACCCCGTTGTTGGTAACCTTGGTTGCCTTGTTGATACGGAGGACGGGGTTGGTAACCTTGATTTCCCGCATAGTTTGCTTCCTCCACAACCGGAGGACAATAACCGGACAAATGGTCACCTCTGCATAACTCACACACTAACACTTGCACCTTTTTACTTGAAGATTCATGCATCTCCTTGAATTGTTGAGGCAGCTTAGACATTTGCTTTGTTAACAGCTCAACCTGTTGTGATAACAATTTGTTTTGTGCAAGGATAGCGTCACTTGTTCCTAATTCCAACACACCCGGCATTCGTTGAGCTGGTCCACGATTGTGACTACCTTGATGATCATTCAAGGCCATTTTATCAATAATAGCAGTGGCTTCCGCAGCAGTTTTGCTTAACAAAGAACCACCCGCGGTGGCATCCAACAAGGTTTTGTGTACTAGCTGCAGCCCATTTCTGAATATATGAATCTGTGATAATTCATCGAAACCATGGCCTTTGCACTTTCGTAACATTGATTTGAACCTCTCCCAAGCTTCGTTGAGAGATTCGTTAGCTCCTTGTGTGAATACCGCTATAGCGGTCTTCGCTTCCATGAACCGAGTGTGCGGAAAGAATCTTTCCAAAAAATTTTCTTCCAAAGCATTCCAATCAGTCATGATGGCAGTTGACTGATCAAGGTACCATTCCTTGGCCTTCCCAATGAGGGAATGCGGGAATAGTCTCTTGAACAGAGACTCCTCTTCTGCTTCCGGTGCACCCGTCGCTCCAGCGATTTCATAAAATTTTGTCAAATGGGTGAAAGGATCTTCATGATCCATACCCGTAAACGGACTTTGGTATAACAGTTGGAGGATTCCGGTCTTCATCTCAGCATGACGACCGTTGTTTGCATGACGGGCGAACTGAGCATTATGCCTCGGACTGTTTGTACAAGGCCTTGAAGCAGGTGGTGGTGGTGGTGGTGGATCTCCCTCCATAATTGGAAGTATTTGTGGAAATGGTGGTGGTGCAGATGTACTTTCCTCTTGTTCTCGCCTCTGTTTCGCTAGCTGCCTCCTTCTTCTAGTTCGGCTATTGATTCTACGAGCGGTTCTTTCAATCTCAGGATCGAAAAGAAGTTGGTCCGCCGGTAGTTTCCCTCGCATAAACTAAGTCTGCACACTAACAAACAGATTAACAAGTTCAAGATAAAGCGGTAACAGCTTACAATAACTCAACTATCGCAATGCTTGCAATATCAACTAACAATCCCCGGCAACGGCGCCAATTTGTTGGAATAATATCAGTGTGGGTTTTTGTTATCGTCTCCACAGGGATTGTCGGATATTTGATGCTTGCCGTTCAATAGTTGTGATATTCTAAGTTAAGGTTTTCAAAAGTTTCACTTGTTGTTATCATTCACTTGTAGCAAAGATTAATTAGGTCACAAAGATTTTTATAAAAGCATGTTAAGGTTAGGTTTCATCAATCCTATTCATGTATAAACAATTAATCAAGCATATGAACTCGGTTTCCGACCAATATAACCGTGTATCCTCCCGACTACGTTTATGTCTAAAGCGGAATCGTGAGTACCGTTGTTTAGACCGTTAGATGATGTCTCACGCTAACAATCTAAGCAACGATCTTTAAGATCAATACAATGCGAATAGCAAATCCCAAATCTATGTCTAGAGTTTGGTTTTTAAGAGATGAAATTGTTAGGTCAAGAGTTGTAAAGTCTATGTCTAGAGCAAAACAATTCACAAATGGATCATTAAGAGAAAACAACATCATCTATATTGATCAAAGACTTTGTTCATATACAAGAGATCAACATCAATACATAAAAACAGAATCAACTACCTCTAACCTCAACATTGAGTGATTAGCTACCACTTCTCATGGTAGCTTGGATGACAAGTAAAGAGAGGAGATGAATGAGCATCCACGACGAATAATCGAGAATGGATGCAAAATCAGCTTCTCCAATGAAAATACAAGCTTTTCTGAACAAAATACTGTAAAAACTTAATTCTAATGTAAAATGAGCAAGAGATCCCATTCCAAAAAGTAACAATTCTATTTATACACTTTTCCTAACAGCACCATTCGCCCAGCGAAGGCATTCATTCGCCTAGCGAATGCCCAAAAATATGGCACATTTAAGTGCCTCAGACTTAAACCGCCCCTCAGAATTATCGTGGGTTCGCTAGGCGAACCAAAACATTCGCTTCGCGAGCATTCACTGCAACCTTCGCCCCAGCGAAGCTTGGGTGTTTTCAAAATGGAAAGTTTCTGCCACCCTTCGCTGGAACATTCGCCCCGCGAGCATATCAGCGAGCATTCGCTGGCCTACTCGCCCAGCGAATTTACCCAGTTTTCCTACTGTAAGTTTTGCACACTTTCTGCCACCATCTCGCTGGCATCCTCGCTGAAGTTCGCTAGGTGAACCTTCGCTGGCACCTTCGCCAACACTCGCCTAGCGAATACTGTTGCTGATTTCAAATTTATGGCAGCTTGCACTATTTCTTTGGGTCTTCCAACATTGATCTTTTCACTCCTATTTCTGCACATTTAGCACACAAATTACAAGCACCACAAGTATATTTCAAATAATGCACAACAACATCAATTCACACTAAAATCAACCTATTCCACATGAAAAGTCATGAAAAATGCCAAATAATTCATACTCAAATATATCATGATTGACATCTAACACGGGGGAAATGCTCTTGGACCTGTCTCGCCAACGTTTCTGAGGAGGAGACTGCGGGCGAGGAGATGGACTGCCAAGCTTCTGCGAAGGAAGTCGCTCATAGAGGACGATCTCGAGCATGTTGATCTTTTCCCCCTGCTGGAAGATCAGGAGGTTGGACCTGTTGAGAGAGGCGATGAGGGCAGCAGTATCAGGGTCAGCGTTTTGAGGGACAGGTATAGGCTTAAAAACGTGATCGGCGACCTGTGCTCGCG
The DNA here is from genome assembly GCA_022829125.1 of Lathyrus tuberosus. Taxonomy (NCBI): domain Eukaryota; kingdom Viridiplantae; phylum Streptophyta; class Magnoliopsida; order Fabales; family Fabaceae; genus Lathyrus; species Lathyrus tuberosus. The sequence goes on along the minus strand of JALAZF010000196.1, from coordinate 4,987,437 downwards.
GCTTCACATCCTCGGGGGTGGGAGACGTAGTCTTCCCATCCCGATGGTCTGTCTCCGGGAAGGTAGCTCTGGGGATGAAGTGATCGGTGTTATCCGCGATAGCGGCGATAGCAGGTTCTTGACGGGCATCATCATTCCTGTTGGAGGCCATGATGATCAAGGGGATTTTGGAGAATAAGCTTTGGTCTTTTGGGTAAAAAGATGGGGTATCTTGAATCAAAAAGACGGGGAAGCAGTGTTTCCTACAGACGGTGCCACTTATCTGGTGTGATAAGACTGGGTCGTCATGGCCTTCTAAGTAGGGCAAAGATGATGAATGTAGGAGAGGAGGGAGTGTACCTGCAAGGTACTCCGATGCCAAAGTAAGTTTGGGCTAGAGAGAAAGCAAGTACAAAACGTTAAGGTATGATTTTGAATATTGAATATTGGTCAAACCTGACCCTCTCAAGTGAGAAGGTATATATAGAAGTAACCCCCAACGCGGGGCCAATGTCTCCTATGTGGCCGAAATATTTGGTCGGCCAATGGAAGACTACCAGGTGGAGGGTCAAGCGTGTGACCCTTTGACCTGGTCCAACTTTCCTCGTGAGATCCGGAGATTCAGTTGGTCGTGTGAACTGTCAAGCGCGTGAAGTGGACGTCCCCAACGGTCATATTGTGCCCGACGGCTAGTTTGTGCCCAACGGCTAGATTCTGCCTAACGGCTAGTTTGGCAGAATCCAGCTATTAGGCCTGCCAAGAGCAGGACTGGATTGGGCCTTGCCCTACTGTGGGTCAAGCGTCTGCCCAGTCCAGAACATTTTTCAATTAGAATAAAATATAAACTATAATTATTGATTAATAAAATAACAAAATAAATAACAAAGTAAATTTCACAATTAGTATTATTCCCTTTCAAATTTTATTAAAATATCTTTCATGCATTTTCCAAATAATTATCGAACCGAGAATTTAATTTCTTGAATTATAGAATAGAATGACAATAAGTTTTTTCCCAGTTTCTTTAACAAAAGTGAGAAAGTGATTGAAAATATTGTCCACACCAAAGATTGAAACCATGTCCTCATGGTTGCAAGAGGCATCTATTCCACTAGGCTAGCAAGTCTTCATCGTCTATTTGTTAACTTCAAATTTATATATTACAACATTTCAAATGTATCTATTTAAATACATTTATTTAATGTAATATAACATTTAACTAATTTCTAATTTCTAAATAAATAAATACATTAAAATGTAATATACATTACATAGGCTGATATTAATTTCTAATTTTTATATGGCTGCTTTATTAAACTAAATTAATATTAATTTCTAATTTCGATAAACATTTTAATAAACTAAATTAATATTAATGATTTAATAAACTAAACTAAATTAACATTAATAATTAACATATTATAAAATATTAATATTAATATTATAATATAATAATGATATATTTAAATAAATATATTTAATTAAATAAATATGTTATTTATACTAAAAGTAAAAATTAAATAATTAAAACATATTAAAATATTATAAAAAATTAATTTTAAACTGAAATTAATATTAATATGTTAATATATTTAATATTAAACTTAAATTAATACTAATATATTAATATAAAGATATACATTAACTTCTAAAATAAATTAAGATAATTAATCTTTATTAAAAAATAAATTAAAGATAATTAAAATAATATTTAATTAAAAATATACGTTAACTTTTAAAAATAAATATATTTAATTAAAAATAAATTAAGATAATATTTAATTTTTATAAACTATTTAAAGATAACTAAAAAATTAAAATTTATATTAAAATAATTAATATTATCTTAAGGTTAAATAATTAAAAAATGAATATTATCTTATTGTTAAATTTATATTAATTAAAATTTATCTTAATTAATATTTAATATTTATTATATTTTTTTTAACTAAATTATTAAATATAAATATAATAAATATATATTAATGTTTGTATAAAAAATAAACTAAATCATTTTAAACTAAATATTTATATTAACATTTAATATTTAAAAAAATAAACTAATTTATTAATTATAAATATAATAAATATTAAACTGAAATTAAATTAAATAAATAAATAAAATAATAAATTGAACGTAAATTAAATAATAATAAGTTATAGTATTTATTTTAAGTCATTTATGTATTTAATATGTTAATTTACGTATTAATTTAATTGTTAATTTAAATGTTGTAATATATACATTTGAAGTAAACAATTAAACAAGAAATACTTAATGGCTTAGTGGAAGAGGTGTCCTTTGATATCATTAGGACATGGGTTTAATCCTTGTTGTGTGTAAAATTTTTAATTATTGATCTTAAAACATTTCAACATACAGAGAATAAAATAATAATAAAATGTCACGCGTGTAATTAAAATATAAAGAAAAATAAATAAAATTCCAACAAAGCTAACATGCCATATTAAAAAAAAAAAAAAAAAAAAAAAACCAATAAAGCAGCGCCACAGATTTTGCTAACTGTGTGGACTGAGGGGCCAAAATGAAAGAATCTGTATTTTTTTACAGATCCTTTTTCAAATTCACCCCAAATGGCAGGGGGTAAAATGTGTATTAACCCTAAAACATAAATACCTCAACATGAGATAATGATTTGACATTTTTTGTATTCATTTAATATTATTTTGTTTTACTAAATAAAAAGTTGTGATATTTTTTTAAAAGAAAATGAATTGGCTAGAAGGCAATTTGTATTGACTTTTAAAGAAAAATCAATCTGATTTTAAAATAAAATTATGTGTCGTTTGGTTCCTTTTGAATGACTCATAAATTTTTTAATTTGATTTGATTTAATTTAAAGTAATTTTATTTTATTTTCTATTTAAATTAAGGGTGGTGATCTTGACGGCTGATCAGAACCTGAAGTGAGTCAAGAAAGACGTCTGTGATGCTGGGTGTGTGAGATGAGGAGGGGGTGTACCTGCAAGGCACTCCGATGCTAAAGTAAGAAGCGGGAGAGGAAAAAGGCAAGTACAGAAGTATATGTTTCTTAGGATGATTTAGAATACCTGACCCTCTCAAATGAGAGGGTTTTTATAATACCCCCACCGCGTGGCCAACGATCCCTATTTTTGGGGCGAAATAACTTTTTCTCAAAGAATAGGTAACTGCCAAAAACTAGCCGTTAGAACGAGTAGATGTGCCCGAAACTAGTCGTTGCCACGGGCAAAGGTGTAGTTCCGGACACGGGCGTCATGACTGTTTCTGGATGGTAGAGCCATGCATGACGGGCATGAATGCTGACGAGCAGCAGATGACCCGGGGCAATTGGGCCATTTTGGGAGTAGAAGTGGATTGGGCCATGCCTAGTCATTGGTCCAGTCCGGAATAAAAGCCCCATAAGTCGTTGCTTCCGAGCATGAGAGTGATGACTTAAGGATAGTTCGCAATCCCGGAGAGATTTGGAGGGGGTCGTCGCTTGTCGGCAAGGTGGAGTTGTTCTGTGATGTCCGGGGTAGTTGGTGCCCGCAGGATTCATAACGTTGTCTAGTGTGCTCGGCGTACGGGGAGACCAACTGTTGATGTGATCTAAAGAGGTGGGACGTCACGTGTGCCTCGAACCCTGTGGTACATTAACTGCGTCATGATGGCTAGGCTAGGGCCATGATGATGCCCCTAGCCGCGTGTGCTCGTGCACGTGCCTTCAGAATGCCTATAAATAGAGGGAGAAGCTGCTCATTTGCACTTTTCGCTTCTCTCTCCTCCTTCACTTTTCTCTCTGAGTTCTCCATTTCATCGTCGCCGTTAGCCGCCGTTTCCGCCGCCGTACGAGTTTCGAGCAACAACTTAGGGAGGGGGTAAGCATCTTTAGGGCATGTCCTATTGAGATCAGTATAATCAACACACATACGCCACTTTCCATTAGATTTTTTGACGAGTACAACATTGGACAACCAAGTAGTGTACTTGGCCTCCGAAATAAAGTTTGCCTAAAGGAGGCCTTTTACAGCTTGTTCTGCAGCCTTCGTCTTCTCCGGATTCTGCTTTCTCCTACGTTGTGCTACAGCCTTGGCGGCGGGGTCAATTGTGAGCTGATGGCAGGCGACAGCAGGATCTAAGTCGGGTATTTCCACGGCGCGTCAGGCGAACAAGTATGCATTCTCTCGAAGGCAAGCTTTGAGTTGTTTCTTCGCTATGTCGAGAAGGCCAGTCCCTATCTTTACTCCTCGCTGAGGGTCATCGCCGAGCAGGACGAGTTCGAACTCGCCATCCAGAATTGGGCGCATTGGATGGGAGCTGTTGCTGGTGCTGGTCAAAATTGACGGGCTGCTCGGGCAAGTCTGGGTCTCCCTCTGGTCATCTTCGGAGAAGCGGCTGTCGAGGTCAATAGAGTCGACGCAGGGCAGCGGCTTGGCTTCCTCGGAGCTGCTGGGCAAGGTCGACTTGTTGGAAGTCTTCAGCTTGGTAGCAATGGTGTTGAGTCCTTTGGTGGCTGCTTCAAAGAATCTCCTTGCTACCTCGATGTCCCCGTGTAAAGTGGCTACCTTACCCTTAGAAGTGTAATACTTCATTTTGAGGTGCACAGTTGAGGGTACGGCCACCAATTCGGCCAAGGTAGGCCGCCCAAAGATGCACTGATAGAGAGACGGGTAGTCGATAACCATGAATTGGACTTTAATAGACCTGGTCGTCTCTGCAGATCTAAAAGTAACGATCAACTCGACAAATCACCAGGGCTTTGTGATCGACCCGTTGAAGCCATGTAGGTCAGAACCCACGTAGGAAGTGAGGCGCGATTCGTCTAGCTGGAGGGTTGAAAATAGCTGCGTGTACATGATGTTGACCGAACTGCCTTGGTCCACTAAGATTTGGCGAACATCAAAATTTTCCATCTAGGCCCTTACGAGCAGTGGAATACTTGAGTTTGGAGCCCCACCGAGTAGTTCCTCGCAGTAGAAAGAGATGGGGACCGATTCCCCCAGACTTTGTCGAGCGTTGTACTCTTGTTGGAGCTCATGCTGAGAAGGTGCTCGAATTTCCTTTTTACGGAGCCCATGGTGACTTTGTTGAAGCCCCTTCTGGAAATGACCATGGCGGAGGAGAAAGTTTCCCACGGGCTATGTGCTGTGAAGTACGGGGCGTTGAGCTCTTCAGGAATACAGAAGTCTTCAGGTTGCGATATGCTCATGGCGACCTAAAGGTTTGTCTCTTCTGAGGAAAGCACCTCTTCCTCGACTTTCTTCGACTCCTGGGCGTCTTGCCGGGGAGTTTCCCTCTTCTTCGTAAACTGCTTCAGGTGACCATCCCTGATCAGTATCTCTATGGCATCCTTTAGGTGGATGCAATCGTCAGTAGTGTTGCAGTGACTCTTGTGAAAACGGTAGTATTTTGACTTGTCAGCGTTCAGCTTGGTCGATATCTGCTTAGGGAATCGAACCTCTGCTTGTTTGAACTCGGAGTTGACACATTCAGAGAGAATCTTTTCCCTGGAGATGGTCAGGAGTGTATACTCATGGAAGTGGCCAGAGGACCCTTTGTTGTCCCGGGATTCCCGGGGACGATCTTCACGTCTTCTGTCTCCCCGACGGGATGTCGAGGGTTCATCGCTTTTGGAGGCTCGGGCACTTTCTTGGTGGCGTGAGACCCGGGCTGTAATACCCCATATTATTTAAACGCTCAATTGGATATCAGGTGGGATCAGATGAGTGTCTATGTGCTCTATCTTGATCAATTAGAATAATGGAATTCTTTAAGTATTGTTAATTGGGATCAATAGAGCAACTAGTGAGCTCTGAAGAGATCGATTAATTATTAGAAGGGACAGATCAATTTTTATTAATTCAAGAAAGGATTTTTAAGGTAACTCTAATAATTGATCAGTTGGTGTTAGACGATAAAATATCAATTGGGGTTATTTTACACTATTGGATTATTTATATAATATTGGTATTTTATATATATATATATATATATATATTTGTAAGAAATATAAAGAAGAGAAAAGAAGATAGTAAGAGAAAGAAAAGAAAAAGAGAAAGAGAGGAAAAAAGGAAAAGAGAAGAAGAAGCTTGGATCTTCATCATCTCTTCATCAATTCATCATATTCTTCAACCTCCTCTTCGATTATCAGGTGGGTTCTAGTTAGAGACTTAAGTTCTAGAAATTTGGAGTTGATTAGAACTTAGGTTAGAATTTGAGAAAATGAATGAATTGGTTAGAATCAATGTTTTAACGGTTCGAATGTGAAATAAATGGCGTAGTATAGTCGGGTTATGTGTGGAAATAATTGATAATACTTGTTGTGTTGGGACATGTTTTTAATGAATTTGGTTAGGTTTTGTATCAAGAAAAATCAGTATTTTTCTGTTCTGTTACAGAGTAACCGATTACCCATAATTGAGTAACCGATTACTCTGTGGAAAAAATGAGTTTTTGCGCAAATTTGAACTAAGTAACTGATTACCCATAATTGAGTAACCGACTACTCTGCATGCCTCTAACTCCAAATTTGATTTTGTGTGAACAATGAAGCTTGAGTAAGCGGATATCCTATTTTGGGTAACCGATTACCACTGTTGGTTGATGAAAAATATTTTAAGAAAATTCATAGCTTTTGAACCGTGTTTCCGATTGAAGCGTTCTTGGTATCGTTGGAAAGCTATGGAATTATCCTATGCAATAAAAGTGAGAAATATTGATTTCGATACCCGATTAAATAAATTGGAGGGAACCCAAGAATTGTGTTAACTTTATGATTGAATTATTACATGTATTTTTATTACACAATTGTATTATGCATTGTCTAACCAATTGTTGTTAAGTATGATTAAGAGAGTATGCATGCTTAAAATGAATTAGGAAGAGTGAGGAAACTTTACCCCAAAACCAAATGATAAGATTCTAGGTTATGACTAGGATTGTGGTAGAAACTCTAGATGGCGATACTCGTGCATTCGATGTATAGATGTGCATCCTTGACGACTAATGGTCTAGAGTAGAGAACCTAGATGGTGATGCTCGTGCATTTGATGTATAGATGTGCATCTTTGACGAGTAATGGTCTAGAGGAGAGTGAGACACTAGTATGGAATAAGTGTGAACCCTTGTATTTTTGAGAAAAGGAGAATGGGCCTTAAGGCGAATGTGGCCTTGTGATTGTCGAATACAATCACGTTTGTGTGTGTGATCACGTAATCGTAACCGTTTCCCTCGAGTTGCCGTTTCATGAGCTTAGGGCTCCTCTGGAATGTACGCATGATTACTTGGCAGGTTTGATTCCAGTATAAGAGTATGAATGGAACCTACTGGTAGAGACTTGTGATGGGGTACGGCCCATGTGAAGTAACGATTCATAAGGTGATAATATGTCCCTTAGTTTCCGAATCCATTTCGTATGTCAAGTAAGTTACAAGGATCCATGACTCGGGTCGACTTCTAGACGTAGAAGCCGACGGGAAAAGGGGATGCCTTGGTAAGGTTATCGATTAGTGATATTTTGAGTTGGTGAACTCATGAACATGTTTCCATATAGTGTGAGATTGTGAACTCGAAGTATTTTCCCTCCCCCTTGACTTGAGTTAGGATTTGGCTAGAACCCTGTAAAGCCGAGAGAACCCATAAGATAGGGAACTCACTGAGATTAATATCTCATCCCATTATTGTTGCTATTTTTCAGGTGTTGTTTGCAGGTTTGATTTACAAGTGGAGCTATGCTTGGATGTTTTAAGAGAAACTTGGCTTTAGTTTTCCGCTGTGTAATTTTGTTGTATACGATTGAGGATATTGTATATTGATCTTAGTTTTATTGTTTTGGCTAGTTTCCATTTCTTGTACCATAGATTGTGTTTATGTTTTTAGAAATGGTCAGGTATGTGAATTACGTCATTAGGCACTTCTGATGGTGTCAATACCAAATAAACGCTTGTATAGTATTATTCTAGGTATATATTATACAGGGCATTACAGTTGGTATCAGAGCAGGTCGTGTCCTCGACCTAGCCTTGAAACATCATAAGTAAATCTATTTCTACCTCTTAAGTGTGTCTTGCCAGCATGACTCTTAATATCATATTATGTAGTGTTGGGCCTGATCAACCTAATGCTATGTATGTGATAGGTAAAATCATGGTTAAGCGACCACGAGGACTCCGAAGTGTTGTCGGAACTTGTGCTGTGAGGGTAGGCTCAAGCCAAGAGTTAATAGTGAGGAGTTTTGGTCAGCTCAGTTGATGTCTTAGTAGAAGTTGTGCTTTGGGTAGCATGGAATTGAAGAGTGGTGTGTTGTTCAAGCAATCCTTTGGAATGGATGGAGTCTGAGAGTTGAGGATCTCTATCGGAGGATTGGTCAGGGTATTGAGGAATATGTATGGTCACTAGTAGAGCTGGATTAGCCACTAGTATGGATAAGGATTTCAAGTAATCTCATTCCGTGAAAAAGAAAAGTTGTTTTGTGGAACGTGTGATGAAAGGTCCGGAAGTGAGATAGATATTGATGCTTCAGTTTCTAAGGTCGTTGTGGCATCTTGAATGAACAAGAATACCTTAAGGAGTGTGTTCGGAACAATATCTTCTAACTATCTAAAAGTTGAGAGTTAAGGATGTTCGGCTTTTATGAGAACCTAAAGTAGTAGAGAAGTGTGAGAAGGAACACAAGGATATGTTTACATGCTTCAAGTGAAACAAGTATGTGTCGGACGAAGGGTAGGAGATAAGTTGTGCGTATTCAGTTATAAAGAGGGATTAAGTTCGAGATAATACATCAGGATTTCTGTATTCGGTGAGAGACCAATTTGGAATTTGTTAAATTACCCAAGGGGCAGTATAAGTTATTGTATCGGAGAAAGAATGAGCTTTATTTAGTAACAGAAAGTGTAGTGATACGGACCGGGAGAAGTTGTGTTGAGAAACAGAGTAAGTACCTTGGACTCAAGGAAATTTTAGTATGATGGTTTTATGTTTGGACCTAAGAGGATTACCATGGAAAGCGAGGTAAACACAGTGTGGAAAACGGTATTAACAGTATGATATGAGGAAGTGACAACAGAATGTATTTTGGACGAATATGCATTAGAGTTATTAAGTTGTGGTTGAAGCTTAAATTAAGGAAGTGTAATCAAGGATGGTTCACCCACGAGAACCCTAGTAGTATGACGTGGTATGGGAAGAGTTACACCTTGGTATTAAGAACAAGCGTAGTGGTAGAACCGTGGTAACAAGTGTTCGTGATGGATTCTTAGTCTTGAAAGAAGTGTGAAGGGACGTACCTTGTGGAGCAGTGAGTATTGTGTCCTAAGATTGCGGTAAAACAATGAGAAGCAAATCAAGACTTATTACAGACTGAGTGTAAATCATGGAACGATTTGTATCGGAAGGGTTTGTAAATAGTCGATGAGAATTGTCGGTTGCGGTTCTTTCATTAAGTGACTTGGTGTAAGTGTGGTGTGCAATGGATAGTGGAGGGTAAGAAATCCCGGTTAATATGTACGTAGTGATGGGAAGGTTCTTCAAGAAGATGCATTGCCTCAATTTTTCAAGTGTAAGAGAACTTCTGTAATTGTGAATAATCGGAGTATTCGGAATCTACCTTTTGTTGGACCAAGAACGTAGTTGTTTTAGTTATCACCAAGGAGTTTAAGTGAGAGAACAAGGTTGTAGGCTTTACATGTTATGCACGTCGCTTTGTGGTACCGTATAATGGTTGTGTGTTGGGTTTTGCTTGAGGGCGAGTCAAGTATGAGTTGTGCCTAAAACCCTAGAATGTCGTCATTATTGAATTCCCGCTAGTGTAGTTGTATGAACAGAAAACGAATTATCCCGCTGAAGATTTGTCGTGTGATCGCGTCAGAATTTGGATTTCTGCCTTGTCGCTTGGTTGAAGTGTGTCATCCGCATGTTTTAACTTTGTTTTGTTTTACCTTGAATTGATCATGATTGGTGAATGTTATACAAGTTAAGGAGCCGCCAGTTGAGAATGATATTTCAAGTTAGAACAAGCCGGATTGAGGGTTTTATGTTGGGATAGCTTTCGATTTATAAGAAACTTGTTTTCAGCTTCTGTAGCAGTGTTAACCGATTAACACAATGTGGTTAACCGATTAACATGTGCCAAGATGATGTTTTGCGCTTAATTTTGAGGAGTTAATCAATTACCCTTAGACGGTTAATCGATTAACATGTGTAAATTGTGAAATCCTTTGTAAACTATCATCTGCATTTTGTTACCCCGACTGGAGAGTGTCGTGTGAATGGAGAACTGGATTGCAAGTAAATGAAATACGGATTTATGTTTTGAAAATCAGAACTTTTGGAAAGGTGTTACATAGTCGACCATCTGATTAGACGACAATGGAGTTTGACAGTGGGGAAGTAATCTTGTGAGTTGTGTTGAGTGTGAGAAAGTCTTAGGCGCATTGCTATCATCATTGTTGAGAGCGTTAAGGACGAAGTTAGAGAATACTCATGAAATATTGGTCTCGCAAGGAATATTTTGGTATTTTAATTATGGTGTTAATAAGTTATGAACGGTTGGTTAGAGTTTAGTATTGGTTATCTTCCACGAGTGCATGGCATCAGATTTAGACTCGGTAAGAGTGGTACCAGATGTGTGCAGTTGTACCTTAACCAGAAGAAGGAATTTGAAAGTTATCCTTCCAAGTACGAGTAAGAATTGGACGTTCCAAAGTTAAGCATGTAACTCGAATCATATATGGAACAGAATGATTGAGAGAGGTGGACTCAATTGAGAAACGTGGTGTGGACTTCGAAGGTGTGTGTGTATGTGGAGTGTTGTATGTGAATTGGTGAGTGGTATGGAAACTCACAATTGCGCTTTGGATGGCTTAAGTTTTGTTAAGTGGTGACTCGCATATAATTGAAGTTTCATGATGGTGTTACGTGTTATTGGTTGAGATCTCGTGTCAACAAGAAACCTTGAGTAACTCGGAAACCCCGCAAGAAGAATCGATTTGGAATGTGGTAACCAGAACCGGAGGTTGTTAAACTATTTTGGATATATTGGTTCGAGTTTAGAATGGATTTGGAGTTGTATATGTTATGGTTGTAACAGTGTAACTCCTGCACCTGTATCGTCTGGAGAGTGTTGGACAAATGTTTATATATTGTGTGTGGCGAGGAAATTGTTCTACCATAGGACGTCAGTAAGTTTCTTGTACCGTTGGTTAGTAGGAACCCCAATGGATAAGTGTGTTTCTCCATCAACTGTTAGCTACCTGGTAGGGCTTAAGAATTTATGGTGTTCCACTGTTAGATTTGGATTGCGCAGGGGAAGGTGACAGATGAAAGAGTTCAGTCAGAATAATAAGGATTTAAAGATTGTTGCTTATAAGTATGGAAATGAGAAGATCTTGTTCTAAGCGTGTTACTTTTGGTGTGAAACGAAATAGATGAATTATCGGATTAAGTGGAACTGGTAAAGAAGTCACTAACGAATTATGAAGTGGTTTTGAACGTTAAAGGATTTATGAAAGGATAGTAGTCAGTGATTGCATGAAGGTAAGGATTCACTGAATTATCTCGCGAAGATTTGATGAGTGTTGCTATCCCAAATCAAGATAAGATGGTATGATTTTGTTTGTGACTCAATAGAAGAGTATAGAATGGTACATTATTTCCGAAGGTAGAATGCGACCAAGTGTTTTAGTATGGAACAACAGGTTGAGGAGAAGCAAAGTTAGAAGTTAACCCAATATTAGAATAAGAGTATAACTAAGGACACGAAGTTTGATAATTCGTGAAAATAAGGATTTTGGTCTGCGAAGTCAAGTTGGAATTGGAATACGTCAGAAATTTGAACGGAAGTAAAGTTAAGAGTGGATCTAAGACAATGATACAAGCTGTGGTTATTGTTGAGTGAAGGAAATTCGGGGGCGAATTTCAATTTAAGGGGGGGGAGTGTAATACCCCATATTATCTAAATGCTCAATTGGATATCAGATAGGATCAGATTAGTGTCTATGTGCTCTATCTTGATCAATTAGAATAATGGAATTCTTTAAGTATTGTTAATTGGGATCAATAGAGCAACTAGTGAGCTCTGAAGAGATCGATTAATTATTAGAAGGGGCATATCAATTTTTATTAATTCAAGAAAGAGTTTTTAAGGTAACTCTAATAATTGACCAATTGGTGTTAGACGATAAAATATCAATTGGGGATATTTTACTCTAATAGATTATATTATATAATATTGGTATTATATATATATATATATATATATATATATATATATATATATATATATATATATATATATATATATATATATATATATATATATATATATATATATATATATATATATATATTTGTAAGAAATAGAAAGAAGAGAAGAAGAGAAAGAGAGGAAAAAGGGAAAAGAGAATAAGAAGCTTGGATCTTCATCATCTCTTCATCAATTCATCATCTTCTTCAACCTCTTCTCCGATTATCAGGTGGGTTCTAGTTAGAGACTTAAGTTCTAGAAATTTGGAGTTGATTAGAACTTAGGTTAGAATTTGAGAAAATGAATGAATTTGTTGGAATTAATGTTTTAACGGTTCGAATGTGAAATAAACGGCGTAGTATAGTCGGGTTATGTGTGGAAATAATTGATAATACTTGTTGTTGTGTTGAGATATGTTTTGAATGAATTTGTTTAGGTTTTGTATCAAGAAAAACCAGTATTTTCTGTTCTGTTACAGAGTAACCGATTACCCATAATTGAGTAACCGATTACTCTGTGGAAAAAATGAGTTTCTGCACAAATTTGAACTGAGTAACCGATTACCCATAATTGTGTAACCGATTACTCTGCATGCCTATAACTCCAAATTTGATTATGTGTGAACAATGAAGCTTGAGTAACCGGTTATCCTATTTTAGGTAACCGATTACCACTGTTGGTTGATGAAAAATATTTTAAGAAAATTCATAACTTTTGAACCGTGTTTCCGATCGAAGCGTTCTTGGTATCGTTGGAAAGCTGTGTAATTATCATACGCAATAAAATTGAGAAAAATTGATTTTGATACCCGGTTAAATAAATCGGAGGGAACCCAAGAATTGTGTAAACTTTATGATTGAATTATTACATGTATTTTTATTACACAATTGTATTATGCCTTGTCTAACCAATTGTTGTTAAGTAAGATTGAGAGAGTATGCATGCTTAAATTGAATTAGAAAGAGTGAGGAAACTTTACCCCAAAACCAAATGATATGATTCTAGGTTGTGACTAGGATTGTGATAGAAACTCTAGATGGCGATACTCGTGCATTCGATGTATAGATGTGCATCCTTGACGAGTAATGGTCTAGAGTAGAGAACCTAGATGGTGACGCTCGTGCATTCGATGTATAGATGTGCCTCTTTGACGAGTAATGGTCTAGAGGAGAGTGAGACACTAGTATGGAACATGTGTGAACCCTTGTATTTTTTAGAAAAGGCGAATGGGCCTTAAGGCAAATGTGGCCTTGTGATTGTCGAATACAATCACGTTTATGTGTGTGATCATGTAATCATAATTGTTTCCCTTGAGTTGTCGTTTCATGAGCTTAGGGCTCCTCTAGAATGTACGCATGATTACTTGGCAGGTTTGATTCCCGCATAAGAGTACGAATGGAACCTACGGGTAGAGGCTTGTGATGGGGTACGGCCCATGTGAAGTGACGATTCATAAGGTGATAATATGTCCCTTAGTTTCTGAATCCATTTCGTATGTCAAGTAAGTTACAAGGATCCATGACTCGGGTCGACTTCTAAACGTAGAAGCGAACGGGAAAAGGGGATGCCTTGGTAAGGTTACCGATTAGTTATATTTTGAGTTGGTGAACTCATGAACATGCTTCCATATAGTGTGAGATTGTGAACTCAAAGTCTTTTCCCTCCCCCTTGACTTGAGTTAGGATTTGGCTAGAACCCTGTAAAGCCGAGAGAACCCATAAGATAGGGAACTCACTGAGATTAATATCTCACCCCATTATTGTTGCTATTTTTCAGGTGTTGTTTGCAGGTTTGATTTACAAGTGGACTATGCTTGGATGTTTCAAGAGAAGCTTGGCTTTAGTTTTCTGCTGTGTAATTTTGTTGTATACAATTGAGGATATTGTATATTGATCTTAGTTTTATTGTTTTGGCTAGTTTCCATATCTTGTACCATAGATTGTGTTTATGTTTTTAGAAATGGTCAAGTATGTGAATTACGCCATTAGGCACTTATGATGGTGTCTGTACCAAATAAACGCTTGTATAGTATTATTCTAGGTATATATTATACAGGGCGTTACACGGGAGGAGATGACAGCCTCTTTCTCCTCGTACTGGATATATGTCTGCGCCTTGAGGAGGAAGGCATCCAGAGTCCTTGGAGGTGCAATTCCCATAGCTTTGGCGAACTCTGTACGGGGACGAAGTCCTCGCTCGAGCAAGAACTTCTTCATGTCATCGGTCGTTGAGACCTGCACTGCTTCTTTATTGATCCTCTCGATGTAGGCGCAGATAGGCTCGTCTTTCCCTTGAATTATGGCCTCAAGGGAGGCTTCAGTCTTCGGGTGGCAGCGGGATGCCGTGAAGTGTTTGGAGAATAATCTCCCCAACTGCTTCCACGAGGTGATGGACTCGTCGAGGAGTTTTTTATACCAAGTCATTGCTCCTTTCCGGAGCGTGGTCGGGAACAAATGACATTTGATGGCTCCCTGGACACCACTATAGTCGAGGAGAACATCAATATTTTTTATGTGCTCATCTGGATCCGTCGTACCGTCGTAGGTGCCCAAAGACGGTGGTTTCTCCAATACCTTGGGAAGGCGCAGGGCCATAATATCTTGAGACAACGGGTTGTGAGGCTCGTCATCGCTGCTGCTACTGGTCCATGATAGGGAGCGGGTGCTTCACCCAAGAGTCAGACGACGATCTCGGCGGGGAGACGGGGTTCGTGCTCGGCCCTTGGCTTTGGGTGGAGGCGAACGCTGGTCTCTCCTGGTTCTTTTGGTTCCCGGGGAATACTAGCTCCGCGGGGAGATGTGGTCACGCTTCCGGACAGCGTGGGACTCTGGCTCCTGGTGTGCCCGACGGTCTCTTTCACGTCGGGGAGATGGACTTCTGGATCATTGACGATCTTTCCTCGGCTGAGGGGATCTTGGTCGGGCAGATTCCTCTAGGGCTCCAATCCTCTCGTTTTGTTAGAGGATTAAGAGGTTGGTCTTGTTGAGAACTTCAAGAAGGGATGCCATGGCCGGGTCGGCGTTGGGCGGAACTGGAACGGGCTGGAGGTCCAGGGAGGGCTGGTCATCAACACGATCAGTGCGAGTGGGAGAGGGAGACACAGTGGCCCCATCTCTCAGATGATGGGCGTCGCCTCCGAAGGAAGGTGCAGTCCCGTCAGTACCGGTCTTACTGACGGAGAGAAAAGCAGGGTTACGAGCGTCACGAACGTAATCTTGGCTTGCCATGATCAGAGTCTTGGACAGAGAGCTGTTTTGGTCTTTGATCTACGGTGGATGTTAAGAAGGGGATAACAGGTTTCCCACAGACGGCGCCACTGATCTTGATGGCTGATCAGAACCTAAAGTGGATTAAGAAAAATGTATGTGATGTTGGGTGTGTGAGATGAGGAGGGGTGTGTACCTGCAAGGGACTCCGATGCTAAAGTAAGAATCGGGAGAGGAAAAAGGCAAGTACAAAAGTATATGTTTCTTAGGATGATTTAGAATATCTAACCCTCTCATTTGAGAGGGTTTTTATAATGCCCCCAGTGCGTGGCCAAAGGTCCTTATTTTCGGGGCAAAATAACCGTTTCCCGAAGAATAGGTAATTACCAAAACTAGCCGTTAGGACGGGCAGAGGTGCTCGAAACTAGTCGTTGCCATGGGCAAAGGTGTAGTTCCGGGCACGGGCGTCATGGATGTTTCTGGATAGTAGAGTCGTGCATGACGGGCAGGAATGCTGATGAGGAGTAGGTGACCCGGGGGTCATCTGACCATATTTGCCCGGTGGAGGGGCAGAAAGGTAAATGCTGACCCACATGGGCTGGACCTGGGCAATTGGGTCGTTTTGGGAGTAGAAGTGGATTGAGCCATGCCTAGTCATTGTCCAGTCCAGAACAGGTGGTAAAATGGATCTATCTGTCAGATATGTTCGTTTTGTTTACACTTTTTTACGGGACAAGTCAAGGTTTTATGTCTGCACTCTTTAATGTGTCCACCCCACCTCCTCTCTTTTTTTCGAGTTTTTGTAAACACGACCTTTTGAGGAATATTCTTGCCACCCCCTAAGTTGTACTTGGAACCCACAAAAGGGTTGTGATTACGCTTTTGCCCTTGTTATAAATTACCGAATTTTTAAAAAGTTTTGTTGAATTATGAACTTTTCATGTAGTTATTGGATGTTTCATAAAATTTCCCGTTTGAAAGTAGAATTATCAGATTTATTGAAAAATTACTGGATCTTTTGCAAAAGTATGCAAGAATGCCGGACATTTGCAAAATTTCCAGTAAAAAGTTAAGGTCTTTTGGAAATTTTTTGAAGAACTTCCAGATTTTAAAAAAATCCGAAAAGTAGTTACCAGATATTTGAAAAAAATTGGAAACAAAATAAACCTACTGATTTTTTTTTAAATCCAGTATGAACCAAAAGTTTTGGAAATTTGAAAAGTTCAGTAGGCAGGAATGAAATATTTGAAAAACTTTTTTTAAAACTTTTTTAACAAAGTTAAGCGGATAAAACATATACATATAATGCAAAAGTGTTTATGTCGACTTCTTAGCTACTTCTTTCCAGTGCCTAATATGTCCCGTATATGTTGATTTCCATGCTCTTACCACTTCACTACAATTATGTCACCATCGGTCTATGACAGGAGGCAAAGGACAATTGGGTTTCAACTTCACTTGCACCCAATGATTATTGTTAAGAAAACTAACTACAATAATTTTTATGTCTTGAAGCTATGCATGGAGTTACCACTAATGGGAAGAATGTAATGTTAAGGTTCCTGGACAACAAGACCAATATAACACTATATCTAGAAGCAATAAGGTAACCCGTGTCAGGAATCGTCATCCATTTCTCACGACCCTGCACATCAAAACCATCAACCCGCAATGCACTCCTAACTTCTAGCACCGGGTCATAGAATAAATTGGGATACAGTTAATGGTGTTGATAAACTTCAGTATCTAACAGTGTCTAAATCAAAGGGCAAGACTCTTCGCCCCATCCAAGTAAAGTTGCAATTGTCCAAAAACCACAATTTCCATCGTCTCCCACATAAATAATGTCATCAATGTATTGATGTAAGAAAATAGAAAATTGAGACAAATATTTTAGTTTTGAAGACACGTTACATGATTGAATTTTAATTGGCTTTGTACATAATCTCTTCGTACTCTGACATCCCTGCGACCCTTCAACATACTCCCACTGTGAAGGATCACGATGCACATCACTCTCTTCACCCTTTTTTCTCTTCTTATTTACCTTCCTTGGGTTGTACTTCATTGGTGGTGGACACATGGAAGTTGTGGATGGATGTCTTAGTTCTCACACATTCTTCTTCATCGCTCTCTGACCTACAATATCCAGTGTACAGAAATACTTATTCATCTCTTCACACTCTTCTTCTAAATCGAGCTATATCCCACACTATCTTCTTCAGCGACCTCATGCTCTTCAAAAAATATTTTTTTTCCAAATACATGTATTGAGTCTAACCGAATAGGCTCTCCTTGCATTTGATACCCTGCAAGTTCACATGCACAAGGTATCCCATTTGTTGTTTTAATGAAGCAACCACATGTTGTTTTGTCACAACCAACAAATTTTATCCTTTCTAGCTCCTTTCCAATGTGTTGTATACACTGTCTT
Source organism: Lathyrus tuberosus (assembly GCA_022829125.1). Taxonomy (NCBI): domain Eukaryota; kingdom Viridiplantae; phylum Streptophyta; class Magnoliopsida; order Fabales; family Fabaceae; genus Lathyrus; species Lathyrus tuberosus. Next base: position 4,969,594 of record JALAZF010000196.1, on the reverse strand, counting down.
AAAACAAAGTCATGCAATCTGGAGTAAAATAAAGTGTTATACTAATGCTCAATGTTGCATACACTTTTCTAAGATGATACTTTAATTAAACCAAATTGTAGCTTCAACATGGTGTTAATAGTATCCCAACATCTACATAAATCTTCCCTGCTACTTGACAACATATTTTGTAGTCTCCGATGAGCATATTCAACCCTAAAAACATAAACAGAACAAAATGTCATTATTTGATAATTACTAATGTAACTATATTCATATTAATATCAATGTACCTATTGGTTGTTGTATTCCCTATATGAGTGACTTTATTAGTCCAAGAAGTATTAAATCTTTATTTATATGGTGTTAGGCAAGTTTCATGCACATACTGAACAAATTTTGGAATATCAGCACATACAACTTCAAAATGCTTTAGGTGTACCACAAAATCATTCGTAGTATTCGAATATATGATGTTGTTCCACATATCCATAACATGCTTGTGCATATATGATTCAACATACTCTTTACACTTCATATTAACATTTTTTGAAATATGGGACAGACACATCAAATGAGTTGGGTTTGGAAACGCAACTTCCACAACATTCATCAACGCCAGTTAACGATCAGCAACCCAAACATTTGGTAGTAACTTCTCAGAAGCGAGCATCTATTTTAGCTTTTCAAGTGCCCACGTGATTTTTCCTCCCTTTCTTGTTCCAGATATGTAAAACCAACTGAAAATATCAGATTCATGGAAGTTACACCAACAATCTCAAGTAGTGTTAGTCGGTACGTGTTTGTTTTGTACGTACATTAAATCATCAACAGCCCCCAACAACGTCTGAAATAAATAAATTAAAATAGAAGCATTTGGCATAAGAAGTATCTATTTTTTTGGTATATGCAATCAAAAATCAACACAAGATGAAACATGTTCAACAACTTCACTAAATCAGGGTGCGTCCAAAAGACATCGGTAGTAACATTAGAAGAGTCCATGATTCTTGTTCAGTACATGTATTTTTCTTCATGAATAAGACTCATTAGATGTTGCATCTAAGTCAACGAACCTCTCTTGCTCGTATTGTATGTAGACCTAGCCTTGTAAACCAAGGTAACACTCGTTAGGTTTTTTGGATTTCTATCTTTCAAAGCATCAACTATGTATCTGGGAGCCATCATTCACAAACTTTCTTTCATGATCTTTTAAACTACCTAATACATAATTCCCATTTAAGTCCTTAGCTAGCATATGATTGTGAAATCCGCACCTGATCGTAACCTTTCAGTCGCTTCCACTTGGAACAGATCTCAGCATAAATGGACATTTCACTTTCATAGTATAGTTCCCTGCAACCACATCCTTCTTTTTGTAATTTGCTCCTCACTCACAACCCATAATCAATTTATTTTTCCTCCCTCTCATCCCATTTGTGGTACCGGAACGAATAGTAACAACAACAATACCACGTTGTTTACCAACGGACTACGCCCATGCCAAAATGCCAACCCGAAAGAGGAATATGTGACATTTACAATGTATACAAAATAAATTATCAATGTATAAGATATCAAAATAAGGACTGCACAATTACGTAAAAAGTAAACTTTTATGTAAAATATACCGCATTAGTGGTGAAAAACTGAGTAAAATCTACTTGGTAACCATTAGAAACAGGATGCACAATTGGAGCATATTGAACTACCAGGTTCTTTGGTCAATGTGAAAAACCCGGTATTCCGAAATCTCCAAAATATCTGGTATTGAACACGTTTTATGGGTTTTTCAAAATCTTCGGTAAAATAACTTTACAGATTCCATAATTTTTAAAAAAATTCGATGAAACTATAAAGATTTCGGATGTTTTCCAAAAATAAGGAAAAATTCAAGGTATTTTCGAATTATTCAAAAAAATCCAACAAAACTTTTAGGAATTTCTGATTTTTTAGAAAAATTCCGGCAAAACTACATAAAAGTTCTAAGTATTTGCTAAAAATCCGATAAAACTTCAACGTATTTCTAGATATTTGGAAAAAAAATTCGGTAAAACATTATACCGGATTTTTAAAAGTCCGATAATGCATAAAACTTAACTTTGCCGAATGTTTTGTACCAAATATTTTAAAACAACTATCAAATACTTTATTTCTACTAGGTTTTTACAAAGACATTTTTTACGACAATGCGAGAATTTAGAAGGTAAAATAATGAGAAGGATAAATTTGTCATTAATTAAAAATGTGAGGGTGTCACGTAGAATTTGAGGGGTGCCAGAAAGATTCCTCCGACCTTTTACATACGGTTTTATAATTTTTAGGTCTAAAAGTTTTAATATCCGCGAGCCCCTTGCCCCATTCTCACTTTTATGCGGGACGGGGCAATGTTTTAGGTCCGCACCCTCAAAGATGTCTGTTTTGTCCCGTCTCGTTTTTCTACAGACTTTTGTGGGTGTCATACCCCAAATTTGTCCTACCTGTGAATAATATTCAACTGTACTTCCATCCACTAATTGTTATTCATACAATCCATTTCTCTTTAAAACCAATTTCCATTCAACTCAATTTTATGTTTTTTAGTCATACCCATATTCCAATCCATTTTTTCCAAAAAAAAAACAATTCAATTCCAAATATTCATTTTTAGCCCATTTAATTTGGATATCCAATTCAATTCCTAAATCCATATTCAATTTTCAATTTCAAAACAATAATCCATATCCATCCATGTCCATTTCAAAATCGGTCATGATCCATCTGCTTTTCTTTTTAGCCATTATAACCATTTTTGAGTTTACATCTATATTCTCTATTTTTCATATTCATTTCTTTCCTAAAAGTCAATTATCTCATTGTTAATATTCCATTCATTTATCCAAACCTATTTTATTCCAATTTAATTCAATTTCCATCACAAAATTCCAAAAAAAAAAATCTACAAAGACCCAAAAGTCTTACAAAAAAAGCCCATATTTCAAAAATAAAGCCCATCACTTTATTTACCTACAACAATAAAAGTCCATTTGCAATAATATCCAAGCCCATTTCTTTTTTTTCTTTACGAGCCCATTCATAAAAAGAAGGATGTATTGATTCAATAAAAATATTTGAAGGCCTATGTTTACTTTTAAGTTCAATGAGTCCATTCTAAAGGAACCTCATGTTAGTCCATTACACCAGTGATAAACCCTCTGTCTAATTCTTTCTAAGTTCATTATATTACAACAAACACAAAAGATAAGGAATATGCGCAGCTAGCCATGAGTCAGGTCCCACGCAATAACCAAATATCTACTACCACTGCTCTCCATAACAGCGACATCACAACTCTGCACAACAGTACCAGCAACACCAACCAACAGCAAACTAATACAACCTGCACTCGAAAGTGACTTATCAACAACAATATCAGACAAAAAAAATTCAAGAATTAAGAGGCAAGTTTGTTTTAAAAAGAGGAAAAAGAGTGGAAACGAGAGGACCATTTTTCACATAAGAACAGAAACAGGAGAACTTAAAAAAAACTCACCTTTTCTGAGCCTACACGACCTTCTCCATTTCATTCTCACGGAATCAACAGTAACATCACCACACTCCTTCTTCTCCCTTCACCGTGCCGCACTTCCATTTACCCTTCAACCGTCAACATCATCACTTCGTTTTCCAACCACCATCCACCATAACTCACTGTGCCCCCCTCAAACAACCCTACATCACCACCCTTTGATTCCGCCGCCGAAGCTCTTTCTTCAACCTCAGACAACGTCGCAACACCACACAACCTTTTCATTCTTCAAACACCATAAAACCCACCCTTCCAACTTTTCAAATCAAACCACCAAAAACCTTCAAACTCAAATCGCAAACCCTCCTCAACAACCTTCAACCTCAGAACCTTTTTTTCAAACCCAACTTCAACCAAAAAATCCGAAAGAGAAGGGGAAGAAAAGTGATTCATAAAATATCTGAAAAAGCTTTCAAATCGAAGGAGAAATCGAAAGAGGGACTGAGATTCAAGTCTAAATCGAATTCGACAGAGAGCGTCTGAGAGAGAAATCAAGATGAAGAGGGAGATTGAAACCCACAAAATCTGAAATCAAAGACAAACCTGAAACCAAGAAGGTGGATCGCAAGAGAGAAAGGTTGGATGGATGTGTCTCTGTTTCCTTCAAGCTTTCATTTTCTTCCCATGGCCGTGTTCTACTCTCTTTCAAAATGACATGGATTTTTTTCTTTAAAAATGTGCTTTGATTCTCCATGTGTTATTTTTTTACTTATTTTATTTTAAAAAAAGAAGCAAATAAGTCGTGTTCTTTTAAAGCTGGTGGGCTTTTCATCCCATGATGCACCCTCTGTTTCTTTTTACACCGTGTGTTGTTGGGCTTTAATTTAAGCCCACATTGAATCATCTATTTCGCACCCTACAAATTCTTTCACATTTTACATTTTTTAATTTGGTTTAACATCATCATGTTTGTTTTCTAAGTATTTTAAGAATATACTTCTTAGCATTGTATATATCCTTTGCCTAATTATTTTAATATTTCCTCTTTCATTTCAATTTTCTTTTCAATTTTTGGCCAATGATATAAAAAGCATCTTGATTGGTTTAACAATCTTGATTTATTTGAGGCCTATTTATTTTTTATTTCAATTTATTTCATACATTATTTTTATTCATTTATTTTGGGTCAATGAAAACCATGCATCAACGATTTAACGATTTCTCGATTAAATCTTGATAAAGGTGAGACCTTTATTCTCTTTCCTATTCATTTCGACTTTATTTCATTTTTATTATTTTTATTCATTTTGGGTCCATGAAAACTAAATATCGATTGATTTATCGACTTCTCGATTAAATCTCAATAAAGGTGAGACCTTTATTCTTTGTATTCATATTTTCAACTTAATTTCTTAATTGTCACTTTATATTTCTTTTATTTTCATTTTGGTCAATGAAAGTCAAAAGTCGACGATTTATCGATTTCTCGAATAAATTCCGATTAGGACGAGACCAATTTTATGTTATATTATACCTTGTTAATATTATCTCGATTATATTATCATTCATTCTTATTCATATCTATATCATATTCGTATTCATGTTTATCTAATCATATTTATTGGTTCAAACGCTTACTTCCCGATTAAAAAACTCAACACATATTCAAACCATTTTTCTTAATTAAATCGCGAAAGAACTAAATTCTTGAGGTCTAGCACCTCTTGGGTTCTTGAGTGACTACCATTGGGGCGCACGCCTTAGGCGGTGATCACTCAATCTTTCGCTCCTAAAACACTCGTCTTAACTATTTAGACAAGGGAATTCCATTGGAGTCTAGCATTCCATGTGGTACTTTCATTGTTCGTCAAACAATATTTCGTAAATCGATCGAATGAAAAAGGTGTCGTTGGGATCTAGCATCCCAATAATGCCCCGATTAATTGGCTGCGAGGCCGACGTCTCATTTATCGAATAATCGTCATTCTCCCTAAAATACTTAACAAACCAAATCATTTTCAAACCAATCCTCGATTCGTCGTCGAGCCACTCTTCAAAACATTCTCATAAGTTGAGTGCCTTTTGCCACGTCGTCAAATGAACACTCGGACATCTCATGGTTTCGTTACTAGGAGCACCCATAGGGACTAGTATTGATCCTCACCTCTTTTCGTAACACTATCCAATTCGATCTTTTTTCAAACCGTTTTCTTAATCAACTAACGAAAGGAGGAGATTCTTGGAATCTAGCATTCCTTGGATCTTCGAATGAATGGCTCTTGAGGCACACCCTTGGGTTGTTATTCATTCACCCTTTTGTCTTAAAACACGTAACCACTATCAAACATTTTCACAATTAACTCACAAAAGAACTGAATTCTTGGAGTCTAGCATTCCTTGGATTCTTGAGTGACTGCTCTCGAGGCACGCCCTTTAGGTTGCATGTCATTCAGTCTTTCGTCTCCTAAAATTCAAACACTAACCCCATTGTTTTCAGGGGCGTACCACGAACTAGGACTGCTCTGATTCTTTATTCTCGTCCGAGTAAAGATATGTAGGCACAAGATTGCAATGATCTTGGCGAGCACACTTTTTCTTTTTCCCCCGTTTGCGTCCACACTACCATCTTTTTCCGTCAAACCCCGTAGTCGAACTACGATTGCTCTGATTCCTCATTCTCGTCCGAATGAGCATACGTAGGCCCGAGGTCGCGATGATCTTGCCGAGCACCTTATCCTAAAACCACCCCATTTCCCTCAGTAATCGAAACCTTTTACATTACCTTTTCACATACATCATTGAGAAGAAAACAAACAAGCTTAGATAACATTCCTCAAAATTCGAACTAAGAGGTTCCCGTTGAGTACAACGGACGTGAGGGGGTGCGTGTACCTTCCCCTCACGTAACCGACTCCCGAACCCAGAATGTGGTTGCGACGACCATGTTCTTAACCTTCTCCTTAAAGGTTTTCTTGATATTTTCCTTTCCCTCTTTTTGGGATAAATAAAGTTCGGTGGCGACTCTGTCGAACCGTTTTTTGCGCCTTTCGCGCGAAGGGTCGTGTCTTCGATTAAGCGATTTTTTCGAGGTGCGACAGCTTGTGACTCTGCTGGGGAATTATTGCTCCATGCAAGAGAGAGTCAAGCCTATCTTAGAGCGATTTGTGAGGAGCGTTATCTTTGTTTGCATGTTTTTCTCGTTTACGTATTTGTTCTCTTATTGCTTTCTCTTATGTACTTATTATCCTGTTTGACTGTTGGATCTTGGGATGATATCATGAGTAGAGCTCTACACCCGAGCTTTGGTAAAAGCAGAGAGAACACATAGTTTAGAATTAGATGTCGAGTAGTGTTAGTCCCCAAGGACTCGCTCCTTGCGTGCCTAGCATGAAAGCTCCCCTAGAGTAGACCTTTTCGTAGATCCTGTTGTAACACAGCTAGCCTGTTGCACGACTTGATTCATGAAGGTCCATGACTCTATGAACCACTCTTAGAACCAAGTTCTATATTGGTGGTCGTGTAGTGTTAGTCTCCAAGGACTCGCTCCTTGTGCGCCTAGCATGAAAACCCCGCTCTGGGGGGACTTTGTCGTCATTATCGTCATAATGCAGCTAGCCTGTTGCGTGACATTGATGCGATTTGTGTCCGTAATCCTGGGAACCTTATCCATCAACATAGAAACCATCCCGTGAGTGGGTTTGTGGGTAAAGAATCTAGAACTTTCCTCATAGAGCCTACCTATATGGTTTCTTTGATCAAAGACTTTGGTCTTCTACCCATTGTCGTGACCAGCCTCAGAAATGTTTGAACCTGTGATCTGCGATCCTGGATCTTGCATCTGGCATTGCATACATGTCATTGCATTTCATTGCATCAGTTATACGTCTTGCATTGCATTTCAAACTCAGAATCTCACTTCAACTTCCTTCCTTCTCCAGTAAATCAAGCTGATTCCTCGACACCAGTACGCAACTCGAGCCAACATAAGAAGAACGATGGAGCAGATTCAGCAAGAGCAAGCTGCCTTCAGAGAAGAAATAGATTCTATGAAGGGAAAGATTGATCAGATTCTTGAAGCCATCATGATGGCCAGAAGAGAAGAAGAACTACGTGAAGCCGCTGCCGCCAACAACAATGCACAGGTTCAAGGGTCACCCTCAAGGCTCTCAGCTCCTGTTCCCAACCCCATCACTTATACCAATGAACTTCACTCCTGCAGCTGAAGGAGCCACCACTCAACCACTTCCAACCCCTGGAGTTACTGTTGGAGTTATTCCGTAAGCCCAACCTGTTGTCACTCAGATTCATATTCCTCATATTGAAGAAAACCTGGTAGATCAGTATGATGAGGTACATAATTACCATGTTGTTATCCCAATTGTCAATCCTACTGCTGCTCAGGATTCTGAATCCATGAAAATGTGTCGTGATCTAGCTGAGAAACTCCGAGTCATGGAGGGGCGCAACTCAACTTCTTTGAATGCTCTGGATATGTGCTTGGTGCCGGATGTCGTCATTCCTCCCAAGTTCAAAGTACAGGAATTCCCGAAGTACAAAGGCCTCAGTTGTCCCCACATGCATCTAAGGATGTACTGCCGCAAGATGGCTGCCCATGCCAAAGATGAAAAGATGGTGATCCATTGCTTCCAAGATAGCTTGTCTGGAGCATCTCTTGAGTGGTATATGCATCTAGAGCATAGCAATGTGCACACTTGGGATGATCTAGATGATGCATTTGTTAAGCAATACAAGTACAACACTGACCTTGCTCCGAATCGTACTCAACTTCAGAGTATGGCTCAAAAGGACAACGAATCCTTTAAGGAGTACGCACAACGCTTGAGAGAGCTAGCTGCAAGGGTGCATCCACCTCTTGTTGATCATGAACTGATTGACATCTTTATGGGTACTTTGCAAGGCCAATATTATGAGAAGTTGATTGGTAATGTTTCTGCCGGATTCTCTGATTTGGTAATTGTCGGTGAAAGAATTGAAGAGGGTCTGAAGAGCAGAAAGATCCAAGGAGGTTCTAGCAGTCAGTCTCAAGCTAAGAAGCCCTTCAATGGATTCAAAAAGAAAGAGGGCGAAACAAATGCTGTCTCTGCTCAGAAAGGGCAAGCTCAACAAGCTCCTGCTCCAATGCCTTATCAAATCCCTTACTTCCAGTACCCGTATGTCGCTGCTTCACAATATGCTCTGATGCCTTATCAGCCAACTGTTCAAGCTGTTCAAGCTCCAATGCCTCAGCAACAGGCTCCTCAGCAACAATTCTACAACTAGCAGGGGTATCAGTATCCTCCTCAACATCAACAACATAGAGCTGCTCAACAACGTCAGCCTAATCAACAGAGGACAAGGAGGTCAGATAGAGACTTTGATCGTCTACCGACATCATATGCTCAGATCTTTGCTCAATTGATGGAGATGAGGGCCATTACTCCAAGGGACTTAGCTCCTCCAACTGTCATTCCTCCAGATTATGATGCTAATGCTCATTGTGAGTTTCATAAGGGTGCTCCAGGGCATACGATCGAGGACTGCAGAGCTTTCAAACACAAGGTTCAAGACATGATCGACTCAAAGTATCTCGTGTTCAATGGGAGGGCTCCAAATGTCATCAAAAACCCTATGCCGCCACCAAACTAGTGCCAGCATCAACTCAAGTCAAGTCAAGTTCAAGTTTCCCCAAAGAAGGCAGTCATGTTGCCATCCCGTCATTTGCATTCTTGTATTTTGTCTTTATTTGTTTAAGTACTGTATGCTTTAAACATTATCATTTGTATTTGGTTTTCTTAATGTAGTGACTATGCATGTTTTGAATCAGTTATGTCGTATTCACTCATTTTTTCATTTACTGCAAAGCACCGACACATTTATTTCCACTTCACTCTCTTTATCAACTGTCGCTTAGCAATGATTGGAGGGAGGATGATGACAACGAAATACCCATAATTGCAAAATGTATGCTTTCGGATAAAATCTCGTCGAGGATATACATGCATTGTTTCAACCCCCCAAACACTGGAGAGACAAGGAGTTAATCCCTAGTAAACCACTTCGAGCCTAGAAGTAATAGTTTCCTTCGGATATTCAAACCCTTACACTCAACCTAGGGTAGGGTAGTGTTCAGTTAACTCAATTACGGACTCAAATCAAAAAGCAAAATTCCACAAAACATGACGGTTGTTCATCAATAACCATGACTTGGCAGTCACAATCATCCAACAAAACCAAAAGACAAAAATCAAAAGCCTGCTAAGGAGACTTAAGCAAAAAATCAAGGTTACCCTGATGGACTCGAAAAGCAAAATCAGTTCATGCAAAAGATAGGGATCAAAAAACAAAATAGGCCCTCGAATCCTCAACCAAAAACAAAATAAGTTTCAGTGACCACCAAATCAAAATCAAAGGGCCACTGATATCCATCAAAAACAAAACAAAGGTGACTGTCATTTCAAGCATACCTTGAACCGTCAACCCTTTTGGAATACAAACATGTGCAGGTTTAACTGAACGTAGGACTGGAGAACATCACGAAGAAGGGGTGGGTACAAATCATACTTTGAGCCTAATATCCTTTGTTTCATAACCGTGAACCAGACCACGTTACAACCCTCGAAAGACCTAATTGAGGCGAGGTTTATTTTGAAAGCATACTATTGCAAGGTTGCGTAAACTGACTCCCCATATTTGCTAATCTTCAGCATTGGTGCCATTCTCCTTGCTATATCTTTCACACCATCAAAATCAGCACACGTTTGGGCTAACGGTCCATTCGTCTCACTATCACGACACTCTGATAAACGACACTTTTTCAAAACTTGCATGAGCATTGTATTAAGATTACCATTTGTGAATGTACAATTTTAACCGCAAATCAGTGCTAGACATCAAAACAACTCCAACAACGGGCAATCGAAGAGGAACTTGAACTTTCAGTGGTGCTGACCCGAAGTGAGACTCCCTCAAAACCCTCAGGCTGGGGCAAATCTTTCAGCAGCTCAATCAGGGGCAAGCCACCTCAAAGCACATCAAAGTTCATCTTCCAAAGATCAAGTTGTTTTCAGACTGGTTAATCAGGGGCAGACCATTACCATGTTCAGACTGGGGCAAGTCTTGTTGCAGAAGGTCATCCTAATTGACAAGCACAAATCAACAAGTGATCAAACTCGAGGCTTCAAGAGCATATTCGTCCGCTTCAATCATGGCGTCTTTAACGAACTGAGTGTCGAGGAAATCAAATCCCTCCCACCGTCCAAAGTCCAATCCTCATTGGCAACTACCAAAAGTCCACCACGCTGGCACCTCTCTAAACATATCCAATCACCCGTCTACATCATATGCATCACATTCGACATCATAAACATCATTTGCATCATATGCATACCAAAACCCAATCATACTTCCCCAGCACTTGCATCTCCGCGCGTCATCATTTGCATTGCACATCATTACAAAATCAAGCATTCATACATGCGTAAGATCCAGGATCAATTTTAAGATTTTCAAGGCGATCTCCAGCCCAGCCAGGGGCATCTTCTGCAAATCCGTGGGTGTTCCTCATAAAGTTGGTTCAACCTTTTGTTGATCTCAAACTCAAGCAATCTTCAGCCCAGTCAGGGGCATCTCCTGCAGTTCATGGGCATTCCTTATGAAGTTCTTCAACCTTTGTGGACGAAGTTGTGATCTTCAAGCAAGTCAGTGGGCGTTCCTCATTGAGTTGTGTTCCTCAACCTTTTGTTACTGAGGTCGTCATCCTCATCCCAACCAATAAATATTCCTCCGAGTCAGTGGGCGTTCCTCATTGAATTTTTTCTTTAGTCGAACTACGACTGCCTTGATTCTTTATTCTCGTCCGAGTAAAGATACGTATGCACAAGATTGCGTAGATCTTGGCGGGTTAGCTTCTCCATTTTTCACTGTTTCCCTTTCCTTTTCGTGGGCTCTCCTCATTGATTTCTTTACTTCAACCTTTTGTTGATGTCACCAAATAAATCTCATCACATCCCCAGCAAACTTGACCTTTTGTCAATTTCCTTACTATCATCCTTTTGGTGATAGTCAAACCCAATCAACTCAATTCAACCTGCATCCTTTGGTGTTGGTCAATCCTCAAAATCAAAAGCTAATTATCATCCTTTTGGTGGTAGTCATCCATGTCAAGTCATTTTAACCTTCATCCTTTTGGTGTTGGTCCTTGCAAGTGGGAAGTTCCTATCATCCTTTGGTGGTAGTAGCTTATTTTGATCAGTCATCCTTTTGGTGTCGCCGATCTATAAACCCTTGGTCTGTGTGTCATCCTTTTGGCGAGTGACAACCTGTGTGTGTGAGTGCCCTATTATCCTTTTAATAATAACGGGTTGTGTGTGTGTGCCCTATTATCCTTTTGATAGTAGCAGGTTGTGTGTGTGTGTGTGTGCCCTATTATCCTTTTGGTAATAGCAGGCTGTGTTGTGTGCCCTATTATCCTTTTGGTAGTAGCAGGCTGTGTGTGTGTGTGCCCTATTATTCTTTTGGTAATAGCAGGCTGTGTTGTGTGCCATACTATCCTTTTGGTAGTAGCAGGCTTTGACCTCATTTTCATCCTTTTGGTGGAAGGGTTTGTGTGTGTGTGTGCCCTATTATCTCGTCGGTAATAGCAGGCGTTGACCCAATTTTCATCCTTTTGGTGGAAGGGTCTGTGTGTGTGTGTGTGTGCCCTATTATTTCGTCGGTAATAGCAGGCTTTGACCTCATTTCCATCCTTTTGGTGGAAGGATGTATGTGTGTGTGTGTGCCCTATTATCTCGTCGGTAATAGCAGGTTGTGCGTGTGTGCCCTATTATCTCGTTGGTAATAGCAGGCGTTGACCTCATTTTCATCCTTTTGGTGGAAGGGTCTGTGTGTGTGTGTGCCCTATTATCTCGTCGGTAATAGCAGGCTTTGACCTCATTTCCATCCTTTTGGTGGAAGAGTCTGTGTGTGTGTGTGTGCCCTATTATCTCGTCGGTAATAGCAGGATTTGACCTCATTTCCATCCTTTTGGTAGAAGGGTCTGTGTGTGTGTGTGCCCTATAATCTCGTCGGTAATAGCAGGTTGTGCGTGTGTGCCCTATTATCTCGTCGGTAATAGCAGGCGTTGACCTCATTTTCATCCTTTTGGTGGAAGGGTCTGTGTGTGTGTGTGTCCTATTATCTCGTCGGTAATAGCAGGTTTTGACCTCATTTTCATCCTTTTGGTGGAAGGGTCTGTGTGTGTGTGTGTGCCCTATTATCTCGTCGGTAATAGCAGGCTTTGACCTCATTTCCATCCTTTTGGTGGAAGGGTCTGTGTGTGTGTGTGCCCTATTATCTCGTCGGTAATAGAAGGCTTTGATCTCATTTCTATCCTTTTGGTGGAAGGGTCTGTGTGCGTGTGTGCCCTATTATCTTGTCGGTAATAGCAGGCTTTGACCTCATTTCCATCCTTTTGGTGGAAGGGTCTGTGTGTGTGTGTGCCCTATTATCTCGTCGGTAATAGCAGGCTTTGACCTTATTTCCATACTTTTGGTGGAAGGGTCTATGTGTGTGTGTGCCCTATTATCTCGTCGGTAATAGCAGGCTTTGACCTCATTTCCATCCTTTTGGTGGAAGGGTCTGTGTGTGTGTGTGCCCTATTATCTCGTCGGTAATAGCAGGCTTTGACCTCATTTCCATCCTTTTGGTGGAAGGGTCTGTGTGCGTGTGTGCCCTATTATCTCGTCGGTAATAGCAGGCTTTGACCTCATTTCCATCCTTTTGGTGGAAGGGTATGTGTGTGTGTGCCCTATTATCTCGTCGGTAATAGCAGGCTTTGACCTCATTTCCATCCTTTTGGTGGAAGGGTCTATGTGCGTGTGTGCCCTATTATCTCGTCGGTAATAGCAGGCTTTGACCTCATTTCCATCCTTTTGGTGGAAGGGTCTGTGTGTGTATGCCCTATTATCTCGTCGGTAATAGCGGGCTTTGACCTCATTTCCATCCTTTTGGTGGAAGGGTCTATGTGCGTGTGTGCCCTATTATCTCGTCGGTAATAGCAGGCGTTGACCTCATTTCCATCCTTTTGGTGGAAGGGTCTGTGTGTGTGTGCCCTATTATCTCGTCGGTAATAGCAGGCGTTGACCTCATTTTCATCCTTTTGGTGGAAGGGTCTGTGTATGTGTGTGCACTATCATCCTCCTGGTGGTAGGTCTGTCATCCTTTTGGTGTCAGATTTCTTGTATTTCAACTTTCCAATCCCTTTTCTTTCTTTCAGACAAATTCGTGGTCTTCTTTATATCTAATTGTCTTCTACCTCGAAAGATGAACGCCATATCAGTTCATCTAACTCGGTTCAAGCCAATTAGATAGGGGCATCTGTCATACCCCAAATTTGTCCTACCTGTGAATAATATTCAACTGTACTTCCATCCACTAATTGTTATTCATATAATCCATTTCTCTTTAAAACCAATTTCTATTCAACTAAATTTTATGTTTTTTAGCCATACCCATATTCCAATCCATTTTTTTCAAAAAAAAGAATTCAATTCCAAATATTCATTTTTAGCCCATTTGATTTGGATATCCAATTCAATTCCTAAATCCATATTCAATTTTCAATTTCAAAACAATAATCCATATCCATCCATGTCCATTTCAAAACCGGTCATGATCCATCTGCTTTTCTTTTTAGCCATTATAACCATTTTTGAGTTTACATCTATATTCTCTATTTTTCATATTCATTTCTTTCCTAAAAGTCAATTATCTCATTGTTAATATTCCATTCATTTATCCAAACCCTATTTTATTCCAATTTAATTCAATTTCCATCACAAAATTCCAAAAAAAAAAAATCTACAAAGACCCAAAAGTCTTACAAAAAAAAAACCCATATTTCAAAAATAAAGCCCATCACTTTTTTTACCTACAACAATAAAAGTCCATTTGCAATAATATCCAAGCCCATTTCTTTTTTTTTTCTTTACAAGCCCATTCATAAAAAGAAGGATGTATTGATTCAATAAAAATATTTGAAGGCCTATGTTTACTTTTAAGTTCAATGAGTCCATTCTAAAGGAACCTCATGTTAGTCCATTACACCAGTGATAAACCCTCTGTCTAATTCTTTCTAAGTTCATTATATTACAACAAACACAAAAGATAAGGAATATGTGCAGCTAGCCATGAGTCAGGTCCCACGCAATAACCAAATATCTGTTACCACTGCTCTCCATAACAGCGACATCACAACTCTGCACAACAGTACTAGCAACACCAACCAACAGCAAACTGATACAACCTTCACTCGAAAGTGACTTATCAACAACAATATCAGACAAAAAAAATTCAAGAATTAAGAGGCAAGTTTGTTTTAAAAAGAGGAAAAAGAGTGGAAACGAGAGGACCATTTTTCACATTAGAACAGAAACAGGAGAACTTAAAAAAAACTCACCTTTTCTGAGCCTACACGACCTTCTCCATTTCATTCTCACATAATCAACAGTAACATCACCACACTCCTTCTTCTCCCTTCACCGCGCCGCACTTCCATTTACCCTTCAACCGTCAACATCATCACTTCGTTTTCCAACCACCATCCACCATAACTCACCGTGCCCCCCTCAAACAACCCTACATCACCACCCTTTGATTCCGTCGCCGAAGCTCTTTCTTCAACCTCAGACAACGTCGCAACACCACACAACCTTTTCATTCTTCAAACACCATAAAACCCACCTTTCCAACTTTTCAAATCAAACCACCAAAAACCTTCAAACTCAAATCGCAAACCCTCCTCAACAACCTTCAACCTCATAACCTTTTTTTCAAACCCAACTTCAACCAAAAAATCCGAAAGAGAAGGGGAAGAAGAGTGATTCACAAAATATCTGAAAAAGCTTTCAAATCGAAGGAGAAATCGAAAGAAGGACTGAGATTCAAGTCTAAATCGAATTCGACAGAGAGCGTCTGAGAGAGAAATCAAGATGAAGAGGGAGATTGGAACCCACAAAATCTGAAATCAAAGACAAACCTGAAACCAAGAAGGTGGATCACAAGAGAGAAAGGTTGGATGGATGTGTCTCTGTTTCCTTCAAGCTTTCATTTTCTTCCCATGGCCGTGTTCTACTCTCTTTCAAAATGACATGGATTTTTTTCTTTAAAAATGTGCTTTGATTCTCCATGTGTTTTTTTTTACTTATTTTATTTTAAAAAAAGAAGGAAATAAGCCGTGTTCTTTTAAAGCTGGTGGGCTTTTCATCCCATGATGCACCCTCTGTTTCTTTTTACACCGTGTGTTGTTGGGCTTTAATTTAAGCCCACATTGAATCATCTATTTCACACCCTACAAATTCTTTCACACCCACTCCATTTTATTTTACGTTTTTTAATTTGGTTTAACATCATCATGTTTGTTTTCTAAGTATTTTAAGAATATACTTCTTAGCATTGTATATATCCTTTGCCTAATTATTTTAATATTTCCTCTTTCATTTCAATTTTCTTTTCAATTTTTGGCCAATGATATAAAAAGCATCTTGATTGGTTTAACAATCTTGATTTATTTGAGGCCTATTTATTTTTTATTTCAATTTATTTCATACATTATTTTTATTCATTTATTTTGGGTAAATGAAAACCATACATCAACGATTTCTCGATTTCTCGATTAAATCTTGATAAAGGTGAGACCTTTATTCTCTTTCCTATTTATTTCGACTTTATTTCATTTTTATTATTTTTATTCATTTTGGGCCCATGAAAACTAAATATCGATTGATTTATCGACTTCTCGATTAAATCTCGATAAAGGTGAGACCTTTATTCTTTGTATTCATATTTTCAATTTAATTTTGTAATTGTCACTTTATATTTCTTTTATTTTCATTTTGGTCAATGAAAGTCAAAAGTCGACGATTTATCGATTTCTCGAATAAATTCCGATTAGGACGAGACCAATTTTATGTTATATTATACCTTGTTAATATTATCTCGATTATATTATCATTCATTCTTATTCATATCTATATCATATTCGTATTCATGTTTATCTAATCATATTTATTGGTTCAAACGCTTACTTCCCGATTAAAATACTCAACACATATTCAAACCATTTTTCTTAATTAAATCGCGAAAGAACTAAATTTTTGAGGTCTAGCACCTCTTGGGTTCTTGAGTGACTACCATTGGGGCGCACGCCTTAGGTGGTGATCACTTGATCTTTCGCTCCTAAAACACTCGTCTTAACTATTTAGACAAGGGAATGCCATTGGAGTCTAGCATTCCATGTGGTACTTTCATTGTTCGTCAAACAATATTTCGTAAATCAATTGAATGAAAAAGGTGTCGTTGGGATCTAGCATCCCAATAATGCCCCGATTAATTGGTTGCGAGGCCGACGTCTCGTTTATCGAATAATCGTCATTCTCCCTAAAATACTTAACAAACCAAATCATTTTTAAACCAATCCTCGATTCGTCGTCGGGCCACTCTTCAAAACATTCTCGTAAGTTGAGTGCCTTTTGCCACGTCGTCAAATGCACACTCGCACATCTCATGGTTTCGTTACTAGGAGCACCCCTAGGGACTAGTATCGATCCTCACCTCTTTTCGTAACACTATCCAATTCGATCTTTTTTCAAACCATTTTCTTAATCAACTAACGAAAGGAGGAGATACTTGGAATTTAGCATTCCTTGTATCTTCGAATGAATGACTCTTGAGGCACGCCCTTGGGTTGTTATTCATTCACCCTTTCGTCTTAAAACACGTAACCACTATCAAACATTTTCACAATTAACTCACGAAAGAACTGAATTCTTGGAGTCTAGCATTCCTTGGATTCTTGAGTGACTGCTCTCGAGGCACGCCCCTTAGGTTGCATGTCATTCAATCTTTCGTCTCCTAAAATTCAAACACTAACCCCATTCTTTTCGTGGGCCTACCACGAACTACGACTGCTCTGATTCTTTATTCTCATCCGAGTAAAGATATGTAGGCACAAGATCGCGATGATCTTGGCGAGCACACTTTTTCTTTTTCCCCCGTTTGCGTCCACACTACCATCTTTTTATGTCAAACCCCGTAGTCGAACTACGATTTCTCTGATTCCTCATTCTCGTCCGAATGAGCATACGTAGGCCCGAGGTCGCGATGATCTTGCCGAGCACCTTATCCTAAAACCACCCCATTTCCCTCAGTAATCGAAACCTTTTACATTACCTTTTCGCATACATCATTGAGAAGAAAACAAACAAGCTTAGATAACATTCCTCACAATTCGAACTAAGAGGTTCCCGTTGAGTACAACGGACGTGAGGGGGTGTGCGTACCTTCCCCTCACGTAACCGACTCCCGAACCCAGAATGTGGTTGCGACGACCATGTTCTTATCCTTCTCCTTAAAGGTTTTCTCGATATTTTCCTTTCCCTCTTTTTGGGATAAATAAAGTTCGGTGGCGACTCTGTCGAACCGTTTTTCGTGCCTTTCGCGCGAAGGGTCGTGTCTTCGATTAAGCGATTTTTTCGAGGTGCGACAGTGGGACATATTTAAACGGGGAAGACATGTCCATTTGTCCCCTAATTTAAATATTCATATTAATATATTTTTTATTTATTTAATATTAATATCATAAAAGTATAGGAAAATAATATTTTTTATATCTAATATGACAATAATATAATAAAAGTTCAATTTTATGTAAAATATTAAAAATTGATTAAACTAAATTAATAAATATCATTATTAAAACAATAAATAATATATTAATGAAACATATCATACCAATGCAAAACAAATAAATATATATGATTTTAATTTAATTTAATATAAAAAGTGAATCCAAGATTATTGATCCTATAAATTACTGATATTTCTTTTGAGATGACAAAATCAATCCTCTTTAAAATAATATTCATTATCGTAGGTGACACAACTTTGATATGCATGAACATTTGTACTCTTTGAAAAAGATCATCTGTTCTGATAGTAGAAAATTAAAAGTGTCAAAAGTAAATAGTATTAAAGCATATTGATCGTCGGAACACGTTTTTTCATATTTGGATATTTTACTTGAAACAACTTTGAGAAATGTCTGTCCCACACTAAAATCTTTAGTCATTAGTTCCACCGGTGGAAAACCCTCAATCAAGTTTACATAACATGTTTTCCTCCTACTCATTTATACACCAGAATATCTGTTGGTCTAAAAATCGATCTTCCCTGTTGAAGATCAATCAAAAGATTCACATGTGTTTCATTCTTCACAGATGTCATACACATCAAAATAATAGGACATATCTAACCAAGTCAGTATTTAAAATATATATAATAAAATTCAAGTTTATACAATTTTTTTTATTTTTTTAAATCTATTTGAAATTTTAATTTAAATTGACTTTTAGTTCAGACACCCTTAATTTATGTTAGTTGACAAGAATTTCTCCGTCCATTGCACCGATATGGATCAGGTCAGACAGACCGATGTGACTAAGCAAAACAAAATCAATTTCGTCAAACACCACTTATCATCTCGCACGACTCTGAATTTTTTTAGCATACGTTGTTTTCAAAATATCGCAAACCTGACTCAGATAATTGCATTTGTGACTATGAATGAAATACTATTCATTTGTCTTTATCTCTTAAACAGTTTGCTTTTTCATTCTTAAGCCTCTCTTTCTCCAATTTCTTGAATTATTATCCATCACAAGACAAAACATAATACGGTATCTATTCTCTGTATCCCATGGTTTCAAGAAAAGGTAAATGCTTTTACTATTTCTCTTCCTGGATCATTCATTTTCGTATGCAAATTTCATTAACTCGTTTGTTTTAACAGGTGCTGTTATCGTCATCATGGGTGTCAGCGGAGCCGGAAAAACGTAACTTTCGTTCAGATAACATAACTACTTCATTTTTGTTGTTTATTTTCATGGCTTTTATTTGTTTGTTATTGAGAATTTCTCATTTTATGTTGAAAAAAAATGAGTATATTTTTTTTTTAATTAAAATTTTGATGATCCAGAATACTTGAATGAGATATGAGTGTCTCTTCTGCGTTCACAGCAGTAGTAATTCTCTTGAAGAAGAGTTTTATAATCTATTGTGATTCTTTCAGACTCAAGGGATTAATCCCTGCATGCAATTGTGCGCCGAGGATACTGTTTTATACCAAAAAGTCTGTTTTATGATATGTTGAGAAGTAAACATGTCAAACCAAATTTCAACATTGTTAAATGATATTATTGATTGGTTAAGTTTTTCTATGCCAAACTTATCTGTTGGATGTATATTGAACAGCACAATTGGACAAAAACTGGAAAAAGAGATCAACTATAAATATCTTGATGCTGATGATTTTCATTCTCAATCAAACAAAGGTAATTCTTTCTGTCTGTTCTTATAGATTCCCTGCAGTTTGAAATTCTTGGATTCACGCATTCGGTGAATTGTGAAGTCGGATTCAGATTGAGCAGTTCACAAAATTTGCTTATTTTTAGTTCATTTTTTCATTTCTTTTGTATCTCATTTCTTTCAATACAACAGAAAAAATGAGCATGGGAATCCCACTTACGGATGAAGACAGGAAACCATGGCTTGAATCACTGAAAGATACAATTGAAGAATACATAATTAACAAAAAGGGTTTGGTTCTTGGTTGCTCTGCTTTGAAGAAGCAATATAGAGAAATACTTAGATCAGGTGATCCTGATTATAAATCGAAAGGTTATACAAGTGCTGTTAATTTCATTCTATTGGATGTTCCTGCGGAAGTGCTGATTGCTCGAGTAAATAAGAGGGCTGCAGAAGGAAAACATTATATGCCTGCATCTCTTTTGCAATCTCAGTTAGATTTGCTGAAGATTGATGAATCTGAGGGAATACTTAGAGTTGATGCTACTTTAAGTCCTGAATCCATTGTTGACACCATTAAAGAAATGCACCCTTTTCAGGGCTGGTTTCAATCATGATTATGCTGAACCTCATTACAAATTCTTGTAGATTAATTTTTTTTACTCAAATCTTGTGGATTCTTTAACTTCACTATTACACATAATAAAGAGTATTGTAACATTGTTTACTTTTATTGGTTATTGATGTTACAAAGATATGCTACTACATACTTTCTACCAAAAATTATAATAATTTTCTGCACAACATTAATCTGGTAAAAAATTTAATTGAACAAGTAATAACACTTTTTAAAAATCTGGCAGAACAATAAACCACAATAAAACAATTAAATGTCAATACATGAATGATCCTAGATGTACATTATTTGAGCTAAGCCAGTCCTCAGCAGGAACAAGCCTCTTTTTGGGGAAAGGGAGGAATGAACTTTTAACTTTATGTCGCTCCGGTGAAGTCTTATTTTTTTGCCTTGGCGAATCTGAGGCAACGGTATTTTTCACCACTTACTGTAATTTCAAGAGCCCCATCTTGATTATCTTGATTTGATGCAGTTCCCATTAAGACACTTTTCTCTTTCTCGAGATTATCTCTCTCCATCTTTAACCTTGCTTCTTGTCTAGCAATCTCTGCCTGCAAAATTGAAAGAACAAAATGAGGACAGAGACTTCTTTTTATCTAGATTGTGATGGTTATACTATCATTTTCCTAAAAAGTTACTTTTCTTTTTCTTCAATTTCAGAAGCAGTCCATTGAAACTGCATCAATGCCAAAATCAGTAATACTGCTAACCTTGTATTAATCCGATGGTCTTAAATATTAACCTAAAGAAGAAACACAGCATTCATCTAGTATTCGATCATTCCTCAGTCATTCCTCACAGTTCAGAAATAATTAAGTGCAACATCTAGATAAAATATAAGTCATACATCACATTTTCTATGAAGCATAGATAAAGACTACATTGATTACTAGACACAGGCACATATATACTATTAACATCCAAAATATAGGACACTACACAAACACAATCATGTCTAGTCATGTGTAAACTATATGAGCAATATTTACAAAAAATCTGTACAGAGAATCAGTATTTATATATTCTTTATCATATCACAAGAACTTGTTTAAGTATTACAATTTCCCGGTGATAAAGAATATCGCCAAAAAATCCTAACCTATACTTTGTACATTTTGTTTGTTTACAATGTTTTTTAAAATGATCGTTCAATTATGTCTTTTACCTTCAATTCATTCATCTAATACCAAAAGGCTAAAAAGAATCTAATAAGTTTAAGACCTTTTACCCTCCTCCAGCTTGATCCGCATCATTAAAATAAATAGAAATATTGTATCAGTTGTGTTCTAGAAAAATTTAGTCGGAATGGAAGTGTTGGCTAGGCATTGGAGTCAAGTCCTCAATGCATTAAATGCAACAAAAGAAAATACATTTAGAAACTGGAGCGAAGTGTTTGATGTCTGCCATACGAGCGTCGGTCACTCAGAAACATCTTCAACATGAAATATCAGTTATCGCTAGTATTTCAATCAAAAGACAAGTGAAATTGCCATTGCCATATTGCTTTATCCTTTCACCTTAACCATTTTAAAGATATGCATAAGGTCAAAGAATATCACAAGCAAGCAAGAAAATTTAAAGATGAGATACAAAATACACTGATACTCAAAAATATACACTATAAAACTATCAATTCTTAGAAGATTACAGAGCCATTCCCATTTGATACTTTTTATGATTTCGAAACTACCTCCTGAAATAAGCCATAATTCAATTCATGCACGGTAGGAACATAATCAGAGTTCTACATCTGAAACTTAAGTAGTAAAAACAGTATAATTATCTGATCAATCATACACTACTATATTGCTATTTGTAAACAAGGCAATCCTCACCTTACCAACCGGTTTTGTAGGGTTGAGTTAGGCCCAACCACAATTTCTTAACATGGTATCAGAGCCTTGGTTTAAGATCCGGTGGGGCACCTACTATGGTTTCCGCTATCGGGCCACTCACCATTTATTTTCACGCTCCAGTTGTCTAGTCCTGAGCGTGAGGGGGTGTGTTAAGAGTCTCACATCGGATAATATATAGCTTGAACATGTGTTTATAAGTGGAAGCAATCCTCACCTTACCAACCGGTTTTGTAGGGTTGAGTTAAACCCAACCACAATTTCTTAACAAATAGTATTTCTAATTGATAATTTCAAATTGTCCCATAACCTTACGGCAACAGAAACATGATAATTTGAGTTTAACTTTTTCAAGTTTTCTATGAAAACGAAGATTAAATTATATGTGGAGGTTTTAGGAACCAAAGAAACTGAATTGAAAAGAAAGAACAACTTCAATGAATGAATGAGAACTCAGGATTCCCCTTCTACAACGGATATCTCTTTTCGCAAACTCTCAAAATACAGAAAACCAAATTAACCCCAAACATATCATGATTCAAGAAGACAATTAATCTCAAACATATCCAGATTCAAGAAGGCAATTAATTCAACTACAGTACCAAATTTTGTTCTTCCTGTGAAAAGATTTTTCTAAGAAAACCATAGTCAATACACGGAATGCGTAGAAACAGTAATAGATCAAAATGTTGAACTATTCACCAAGCAGTACCAAATTTGTTGTTATACAAATGAAATTAGGGCATTTGCACTTCATTATTATCTTCCTCTTCCCATCAATATAGAAGAGGATATTAATTTTTTCAAAAGAAAAGAAAATTAAGAATTTGAATGAACCAAAAGTAGGTACCTCGCGACGAGAAAGATCAGCCTTCCAAGCAGCTTCACGCTCAGCAACCTCACGTTCACGCTCTTGGATGTAACTTTGCATCTCTCTGTCCTTCATGATCCTATCCTGAATATCAGCATCCAATGCTTCTTTCAACTCCTCAACAAATTTATCAACCACAGCCTTTATCCGCAGAGACATCTTCCGCTAAAATGCAAACCTAACCCCTAACTACATCCAAAAGAATCCAATTACACTCGATATAAGAAACACAACCCCCTCTCTTTCCAAGCAATAATAGAAATAACATAAAACCCTAACATGTATCAGTGTCTGACACCGGTATATGTATTTACATTCAATCACTTCTATCAGTATCGTGTCAGTGCCGGTGTCAGAGTAATTCAAATGCTCAGAATGAAGGTTTTGAAAAACTGTCTGTTACCGCTATGATAAACACAATTTCCGATCATTATATATGAATCAAAATAAATATTGCTATGTAGGCGAAAAACAAACCTTGGCTCAAAGTATGCAAACAAAAGCAACTTGTTATGTATTTTGCAACCAGTGAAGTAGAGTTTTCTGAGTGCGCTTCAAAAACCTAATTATGAAAAAATGAAGAAAAAAATTAACAGAAACAGAACAGAATTATGTAATGAATTGGTAATTTGAATTTGTGGTAGAAAAAAAAGATGAGAATTCAAGTGAGAAAGAAGATGAACCTGAACTATGTTATTGTGATTATGGTCATTGCCTGGGTTTGTTTGAGGGTTTCATTTTCGGTTAGAATATCTGTGAAAACATCACCGTTGTAGGCCACACGCAATCGGAGATGCGTGAATGAAAGCTGAATTTGATTCTCTAAATTCCAGTTTTATTATTGAGGGTTTGTAATTGCAAGTTGAATAGACTGAGGACAACATGGACTTTCGTTGGGGCCATCTGCGTATGTCGGCCCATATATTATTTTGGTTTTTATTTTTAATTATTTTTTAAAAAATAAAATTTTATCTCTATACTCTACGGTTATATGTTCGAGGGCCGGTTTGATTCAGTTTAGAAAGAATTTGATATTCAAACCGACTAAAAATATATAGATTGGTTTGGATTAGATTTTCACATTTATTTTCGATAAAACTCAAACCGATCCATACTGAGAAATAACGGGTTGGTTTGAGTTGGATTGATCGGATACACTAGACGCAAATGTGCAAAAATATTTTTAAAAAATTTCTAATTTACATCAACTAATTTTTTATAATAATATAAAAATTTTAATTTTTTTTTCGTTTTTTCATATATGTTGTGAATGTCACAAATGACGTTTCATTTTTCTTCTTTCTCAAAATTGAACTAGTAAAAGACCCGTGCGTCCGCACGGGTATGAGAAAAAGTATGAGATATAGTATTAGATATGTTGATAGTTGAATTATATTCAAATGCATATTAAGAACAATATTCATGTGTGTTTTTTTGTTTGGATCTAATTGATTGTATCTTGTGTCATTTTATAAAGTATTTCACTCATATTTTAAACATTGCAATGAATAGATTGAAATACATATGAATCAAGATTTTAGACTTTTCATTTTTTAGAACAATATTTATGCATGATTTATTATGTGAATTTAATTGATTGTGTCCCGTGTCACTTCATTTATCTTTTTATATAATGATGAAAAAAATGAAATCTAACTGATTGTCTTCCGTGTCACATCATTGAAAACAATATATATGCTTGTTTTCTTAGCGAAAACTAATATGTTGTGTCCCGTGCGACTTTATGAATTATTTCAGTTATATTTTAAAGATAAAAAATTATTTAAATATTATATAAAAATAATTGGAAATAAATTTATATTTGATTTATTAAGTTTAAAAGCATTTTAGATCTCTTATAAAGAATTAGCTTGCAATAAATAAACTCTAGCCATACATCTAATGCTCTTGGGTATAGAAATT
Source organism: Lathyrus tuberosus (assembly GCA_022829125.1). Classification (NCBI taxonomy): domain Eukaryota; kingdom Viridiplantae; phylum Streptophyta; class Magnoliopsida; order Fabales; family Fabaceae; genus Lathyrus; species Lathyrus tuberosus. Next base: position 4,944,485 of record JALAZF010000196.1, on the reverse strand, counting down.
TATTATTTGTCCATTTGGGCTCTTGGGTATAGAAATTTATTATTTGTCCATTTGGTGCTCCTGTGCATTACCTTCAATTGATGAAAGACTTCTTTAGCAAGATAAAAAAAAAAAAAAAAACCATAAGTATAACTCAATAGTGAGCATTCAGCTTGGACTTGTTTATACTAAGTTGAAAGAATATTTTCTAAAGGGTACTCTGCTACTGCTATGTTAAAAAATCATAAGGATTAAATGTAAATAAAAAGATCATCCGAGGAAACATATCTTTGACCGCATATAAGGCCTCTCCACCCATGCCACCCGATCCTCACGGGTCTCAGCCCTTAAGTGCAGTGTCTTTGTCCCAGTGAAAATGGAAAACCGTTTTTCATTCGACATGCTCTCGCGAATAGGTGAAACCTACAGTCAAACCTTTCCTCCATCAAAATAAGACACATAAAAATGCATTTGATCCTATGAATGTGGCACTGCAATTATCATTTGTTTATAACTAATATCATTGAATTCAAAAGTCAGAAGAAGAAAAACACTAATATGGCATGATTTCACAGGATTGCACAATTTTAGATGACTTAGATATTCAGATTGAGATTCACATATAAGGCAAGATTTCTTAATTAATTAAAACACTAATTGGGGAATTATGAAATTCAACATTCGAATTTTACATATAGAAAACAACAATAACCAAAATAAAACTAAACCAGAATAGGAACATGAGAAAATAATATAGAACAATTATTGATACTAATTGAAAAACCTGAAGATGGATTTCAACGAAAGGTTTTCGCCAATGTTAGGAGTAATGAGAGTTTCTGTTGCAAGAAATGATGCACATGGACTCATCACCGATGAATTTGAATCCTTTCTCAGTTTCTGGATTGATTACAATCTTATCAGGTCCATGAATCTTGTAATAGGATTGAACACCGTCTTGTAGCACGAACCACGCGATGGTGGAGATTGGTGGTGCAACCGGTGATGACGGTGGTGATTAAATTGAGGGAGCTTGTCAAATTATTACAGATTTTGGAAGCAAGATTATTGGGATTATCAGCCAATTCTTGTCTGTCATACCTAATAGAAGAAACTTGAAAAAAAAACATAATCATTCAAGCTTTGGCGGTATTATATGGCTAGTTTGCAATAAATAAACTCTAGCCATATAATAATACTTTATTCCATGTGACAATAATTTCATTCCATGTGATTATAACAAACCATCTAATAATACTTTACTACTCACTATATAATAATGCAATGCAGTGTGGCAATTGAAATAATACCTATAAGCATGTAGTGTGGCAATTGTCAAAGAACTTCAAAGAGAGCATGGTATTGCTATAAGAAACATGGATTCAGTGTGTCACAAATGGCATCAAGAAACTATCGTCCATACTAAAATAAAGGAACCTACAAATCCAAGAGAGGCAATTAATAAATTGACAAACTCATTTTTATGATATTTTAGGTGCATTATACAAAGCACAGAGAAATAAAGAAAGATGTAAACTGTTAAATTTAAATGGTGTTTATTTCTTTTAGTTAAACCACAAATGTTTTCTTCAGGTTAAACAGGCCAACCCAGTGCCTCTATTTTTGTGATAAAATAAACTCATAGATATCGTCAAGACCTTCAGATAAAAAGTCTAATTTTCACCAATCATGTCCATAATAATTTAAATCCAATCATGAAAAATGCACATGCACATCTGTTCAGGTAAGGTCCATTACTTTTAGGTATTTGATGATAGAAAAGGCGAGGATTTTTGTGACGGTTTCCAAAGGCTCAAGAGAGAACACACCGGATCGACAATCTAAGGTATGGGGAGTATTGCCTTACATTGTTTTCAATATAGAACGTGATGTGTTGAAAATGGGTTTTGAGGTTTTTGGAGTTTTTGAAGGGTTTATGAGTTATTGATGATTTGGAGGTATTTCTAAGTGATAGTTCCTGGATTGGCTGGAATTTTGGTAAAACAAAGTATATTCAATGTTGATGTCAAGGTGCTGATGTTGCAACATTGAAGTCTTAACACTTGGCTGTGTTAAGTAGTTAAGTGCTGAAGTTGGATGTCTGATGTCACACAGGTGATGTTGTAACATCAGACCTGCAGAATTAACAACAGCAGGACATGTTATTAGGGCACGCGTATTAGCTGGAATTGTGGAGAGTGGTTGACTCATTGGATGAGAATATCTTGGGATAGATATTTTCTGTTACATGGGAGATTTGATTGCAGGTCTGTTGGAGAATTAAAAGGTTGAAGATTTAAAAAGATTTTGGGGATAAAATCTGTTTTGAAGATTCAGTTTTAATTAACAAATCTGATCAAATATTGTGACAAGTCCAAGCCCAATTCAGGAGCTATATAAAGCGCACAAGACCAAAGGAAAAGGTACAGAAAACATTCAGAAGATCAAGAGCAGGAGGCTTAGTGTCTAGAGTTTGTTTAAAGTGCTTGTATTTACACTATTCTAGGGTTTGAATAGGTGTTGAGTTTTTGTCCTCTCTAAAGCTGTGAAGCAAAGAGAGTTGTGTGATTTGATCGAAGCTGTGAAGTAAGATCAAGGGTACTCAAAGTGGTTTCTTTGAGTGTTTGTAAGGGATTGAGTGGTGTTCTCATACCTAAGTAGTTTCTTAGGTAGGAAGTCATTAGTAGAGTATAAGTTTAGGAGATTGTCAACGGGTTGTTGAGTCTGTAAATTATATCTACAAGTAGTGAATTCCATCCCTGGCTTGGTAGCCCCCAGAGTAGGTTGGTTGTAACCGAACTGGGTCAACAATTCTTGGTGTTATTTTACTGTTATTGCTGTCCATTGTGCAGAGTGTATTGTTGTGACATCACACCTTAACATCACACGTCTGATACCAGAATTTCAATTGGTATCAGAGCAGGCATCCTGTCTGTCTCTGGGTGAGATCTAGGGAAGTTGCTTTCTGGTGTAAAGATGGACAAAGAAGTTGGAGGATTCGTCAACAGACCCCCTATTTTGGATGGATCCAATTATGAATATTGGAAGCCAAGGATGACCACCTTCTTAAAATCCTTGGACAGTAGGGCTTGGAAGACTGTTATTAAAGAGTGGAAAGCTCCTGTTGTATGTGAGAAGGATGATGCTGGTAAAGATAAAGAAGGCACCTCTAAGCCAAAGCCTGAAGAAGAGTGGACCAAGGAGGAAGACGAGCTTGCACTTGGAAATTCCAAAGCTCTAAATGCCATCTTCAATGGAGTGGATAAGAATATCTTCAGGTTAATCAATACCTGTGAAGTTGCTAAGCAAGCATGGGATATCTTGCAGACTACTCATGAAGGAACATCTAGAGTCAAGATGTCAAGACTTCAGATTTTAACATCAAAATTTGAAAGCCTGAAGATGAAGGAAGATGAGACTGTTCATGATTTCCACATGAGTGTTCTTGAGCTGGCCAATGCATCTAGTGCTCTTGGAGAGAAGATGTCAGATGAAAAGCTTGTGAGGAAGATCCTTAGGTCCCTACCTAAGAAGTATAAGATGAAGGTTACTGCCATTGAAGAATCACAAGACATCAGCAAGATTAGAGTATATGAGCTCATTGGATCTCTTCAAACTTTTGAGCTTGGGTTGAACGAGGAAGAACCAGAAAAGAAGCCTAAAAGTATAGCCTTGGTGTCAAATGATGAAGAAGAAAAAGGAAAGAGTTCTGAATCGCAGGAGGATCTATCTCAGGCCATAGTTATGTTGGGAAGACAGTTCACCAAAGTATTCAAAAGAATGAATAATAACTCCAGGCCTAATGTCAAGAACATGACTTCTGACACCAGCAAGAAGGATGAAGAGAAAACTACCCAAGATAAAGGAGTTCAGTGCTTTGAGTGTGAAGGGTATGGACATGTCAAGAAAGAATGTCCCACCTTCTTGAAAAAGCAGAAGAAGGGCATGACAGTTTCCTGGTCTGACTCTGATAGTGAAAGTGAAGGCGAGTCAGCAAAGTATGTGAGAGCTTTAACAGGAGCTGTGGTTTTTGATGATGATTCTAGTGATGGAGAAGTAACTTATGAGGAGTTAGTATCTACCTATCAAGAGCTGTGTTTAAAAAGTGCTGAGATTTGTCAAGAAAACAAGTGCCACAAGCAACAGATTGCTCAGCTAGAGAATGAAAAGACAGATCTGGAAAATGAAGTGGTGCTAGTTAGAGCTCACCTTGATCAAATGACCAAGTCTGTTAGGATGCTGAGCTGTGGTACAAACACACTTGACAAGATTCTTCAGTCAGAAAAAGCTGCTGGAGACAAAGCTGGGATAGGTTATGTGGCTGAGAACAAGGGAACTTCAGAAGGAAGCACTTCAGGTTCAAAGAAGGAAGTGTCACAACTTTCATCTCAACATCAGCCAAAGAAGCAGGATTCTACCCCTAAGAAAGCTGATGTTTCACAACCTAAGAAGATTGAGAAGAAGACTGGTCCCTATCAGACGAGAAAGCAGTCATAGGGAGCTAGTCAGTATATGCCCCCACAATACCACGAGAGCATGCAAGCTGCTTAGTTCAAACAGCACATGTCTCATCAGGTGTCTCAACATCAGGACAACTGGTATGGTTATGGATATGGATACACCAATGTTGTTCCTCATATCTATGGAAGAAGAAAGCCACACCATCATGGGAGACAATCCAGGAAACAGCATTCTCAGCCTTCTTATGGGAGAAGATACCAGCATAATAAATGGCAGGGCAGTTATGGTAGGAGGAGACCATATTATGGCTGGCAACCTAAGCAATCTCATCATGGCAGAAGATTCAGAGATGAAAGGGTGAGATGCTATTATTGTGGAAGGTTTGGACATATGCAGTACTTTTGCTACAAGCTGCATGGATACCCTCAACCTCAAAACAGATGGAGAGAGCACAGGCCCAAAGTTGTTAAACAATGGGTACCTAAGGAGAATGCGAAGTGCTTGTTGGCTCACTTGGCTGACAAAGATTTTGAAGAAGGAACATGGTATTTTGACAGTGGGTGTTCCAAACACATGTCTGGATGTAGATCCATGTTTGCTGAATTTAGAACTTGCCCCCCTCTTGAAGTTATATTTGGCAATGGAGAGAAAGGAGTTGTTGCAGGAATTGGGAAAGTGAAAGGTGATGGTAGACCTGAACTTGACAATGTTCTGTTTGTCAATGGCTTAAGTGCAAATTTGATCAGCATAAGCCAGTTGTGTGATGAAGGTTACAAGGTAAACTACACTAAGCATGAGTGTGTGGTTTCTGATGAGCAAAATCAGATTGTTATGAAGGGTGCCAGAACCAAATACAACTGCTATCAGTGGATTTCTCTTGAAGGAAATTCAACTAATGATGTTCAAGTTGATGTTATAACATCAGACTATGACTCAGAGTTAATGAGTCCAGATGTGAATGTTTTAAAAGGAAAGTCTTTATGGAGGGAGAAAATTAGTAATTGGTCTTTAAAGAATTTTCAAAATCAGGCGCCTTACTATATTTAGACTACATCAAGACTTACCAAAGCAATCTCATCGCAACGCTTCATCTACCTAAATCTCAACAGAATAGAAAGTTCTCCTTCAAACCTAGTCTGTCACAAAGGAACGATGTCTGCCCCTTCCAAGAAATCTGAGCAGGTACGAACTAGGGTTTCTTCTGAAGAACTCATTTCCGAGTCAAGTAACCCTAAACCCTCAACCACGGTAAACAAACCTGAAGCTAGGTCATCATCCTCTCAAGCTGTTGAGGAGAAGTTTGATGTAGACGAGCATTTGGAATAGCTTGCCACCAAAATCCTTGAGAAGGGGATACGGGTGAAAGGGATTTCCGTCCCTCTAAGGCAAATGCCTGCTGAACAAGTCGACTCTCAAGGAGAGGACAAAAATCTTCAAAGCCAGGCGCTTAGTCAAGAAGCTGAAGGTGAAGATCCTGATGACACTGATGTCAGTCTTGATGTCAGAACATCATCCCCTAGGAATGAAAGCCACAGGGGTAAAGGGAAGGAGCAGGGTGAGGTTATAGAGATTGAGGACTCATCTAATGATGATAGAATTGGAAGAGGGAAGGATAAGAAAAGGACTTCATCTACAGACTGTCCCAAGTCATAGAACAAAGGTGCCAGGTCTGGCAAGAAGAGGAGAATCAGGGAAGAGTCAGATTCTGAGTGTGATGCTCCAGACATCAACCCTGCTACAAATCAAGTGCCTGATAACATCTCATCTCACAGTGCCAGAAGTGCATCCTTGTGGAAATGTGTAAGCCTAAGAAAGATAGCTCTGGAAAGAGAGGTAGTAGCAAAAGACTTAGAGTCTACTAAAATTATAGACCTAATTAAGCTTGCTGGTCTCATAAGGACTGTGTCAGGGTTGACTAACTGCTATGATAGACTGGTCAGAGAATTCATAGTTAATATACCTGAATCGATAAATGACAACAAGAGCCGAACTTTCAGAAGAGTTACCATCAGGGGTAAGTGTGTCTGGTTCTCTCCTGAGATGATCAATGCCTACTTAGGAAGAAATGAGGAAGATTATGGGGAATTAGAGGCCTCTAACAATGATATATGCAAAAAAAATCACTGATGGGCAGGTAGATGTTTGGCCCGTAGAAGGAAAGCTGTTAGCCAGTGTGTTGAGTGTCAAATATGCTGTTCTGCACAGAATAGGTATTGCCAACTGGGTTCCTACTAGTCACAAGACCACAATTTCTGTTGAATTGGGGAAGATAATTTATGCAGTATGGACAAAGCAAAGAATTGACTATGGCTCCTACATCTATGATCATACTATTAAGCATGCTGCTACAAATGCTGTAAAGATGCCCATTGCTTTTCCCTCTCTTATTTGTGGGATTGTCTTGTCTCAACATCCTGGAATTCTACAACATTCAGATGTTGCTTGCAAAAGGAAGCCTGCCTTATCACTCCATCACAAGTTGAGACATGTTCCTTACAGTGTCAAGACATCTGCTTCAACATCACAACAGTCACCAGCCAAGACTGGGTTGATTACAGAACTAGAGGAGGCTTGCAAGGAGCTAGATGAAGTCATAAGAGTTAGTACTGAAAGGAAACAAAAATTTGAAAGACTTGTCATGTCTCTGAGATTGGCAACAAAGGAAGGTGAAGCTGTCAACACAAGGAAGGATGCTGTTGATGAAGACGATAATGATGATCTCAGCTCAGAAGATTCAAGCTTTTAATGTTTGCCTTCTATTTTAGTAGGGTTAACTTTATTTTCTGTTTTTTTGTGTTTTTGCTGTCTTGGTTGTGTAATTTGAATATTGTGCTATTTTATGCACTGGTTATGTTTTTAGTTTCCTTCTATGATTTGTTTTGCCTGCTTACTAACTGAAAGGCTAACAATGAGAGCTAGGGTATACTGACTTTAGTTAATAGGGCTTCTAACTGAAGTTTGCCTAATTGTGGCTAAAAAGGGGGAGAAAATAGCCAAGATAGTCAAGAGTATTATTGCCATATGCTGCTAATATGATGCAGAGATTAAGGGGGAGTTAGATTGATGCTGCTAAAAGGTGTGTAGTTGCATTAAGGGGGAGTTTTGACATTTGAAGAGTGCAGCCAAGCCGACATCTAGGGGGAGTAAATTGCTGCACATTATGAGCTACTGAACAGCTGTGATACTGGTTCATGTTTTCAAGGGGGAGCACCAATTGGCTGGTGTCAATAATGAAGATGGTGCTGCAGCAGATCAAGTGATGAAGACTTTGAAGATTATCAAACTGCTGCTAATGAGTTTCAAATTTCTGAAGATTATTCCGCTGCTGAAATCCCTGAAGGTACAGAGTGCAGAGATTGTTTTAGCCAAAATTAGCCAAAGGGGGAGATTGATAGTTCCTGGATTGGCTGGAATTTTGGTAAAACAAAGTATATTCAATGTTGATGTCAAGGTGCTGATGTTGCAACATTGAAGTCTTAACACTGGGCTGTGTTAAGTAGTTAAGTGCTGAAGTTGGATGTCTGATGTCACACAGGTGATGTTGTAACATCAGACCTGCAGAATTAACAACAGCAGGACATGTTATTAGGGCACGCGTATTAGCTGGAATTGTGGAGAGTGGTTGACTCATTGGATGAGAATATCTTGGGATAGATATTTTCTGTTACATGGGAGATTTGATTGCAGGTCTGTTGGAGAATTAAAAGGTTGAAGATTTAAAAAGATTTTGGGGATAAAATCTATTTTGAAGATTCAGTTTTAATTAACAAATCTGATCAAATATTGTGACAAGTCCAAGCCCAATTCAGGAGCTATATAAAGCGCACAAGACCAAAGGAAAAGGTACAAAAAATATTCAGAAGATCAAGAGCAGGAGGCTTAGTGTCTAGAGTTTGTTTAAAGTGCTTGTATTTACACTATTCTAGGGTTTGAATAGGTGTTGAGTTGCTGTCCTCTCTAAAGCTGTGAAGCAAAGAGAGTTGTGTGATTTGATCGAAGCTGTGAAGTAAGATCAAGGGTACTCAAAGTGGTTTCTTTGAGTGTTTGTAAGGGATTGAGTGGTGTTCTCATACCTAAGTGGTTTCTTAGGTAGGAAGTCATTAGTAGAGTATAAGCTTAGGAGCTGGTCAACGGGTTGTTGAGTCTGTAAATTATATCTACAAGTAGTGAATTCCATCCCTGGCTTGGTAGCCCCCAGAGTAGGTTGGTTGTAACCGAGCTGGGTCAATAATTCTTGGTGTTATTTTACTGTTATTGTTGTCCATTGAGCAGAGTGTGTTGTTGTGACATCACACCTTAACATCACACGTCTGATACTAGAATTTCACTAAGAATCGATGATGGATTATTAAGGGTTGAAATGATTTGGGGTAAAATAAGCCTTTGAGGCAAAACCTATTTTTTGACGATGTGTGGGATCTTGTGTGAGAAAGGGATTTATAGGATTTATGGGAATCTTGGGAGTTTGTGAAGGTTTAGGTGATTTCGAGTTGGAATAGTGAAATTAATCGACCTAATAGTTGTAGGTTTTGTGTCCTTAATGGTTGTAATGCCTTAGGAATGTTGTAGGGATGTTTTTGGGCGAACTGAGGTTGAGTTCGTAATGTAATGGGGGTCTAGTATGCTACTGATGCGTAGCAGCGATTCCCTGCAATCGCTAGTTCGCAAAACGAACAAACCACTCGCAAGGCGAATGTTCTTCTGGACTCGGAAAGCGAGTAGCGCAGCGAATGCGCGATAAATGTGATGATTCTGAGTTGATTTCTGAGAAGTGGTGTCGTAGGTTCGCACAGCGAATGTCCCATCGAAGGGCTTCGCAAAGCGAATGAAGTGGCGAAGAGAGGCAGAATGGGGGCTTTGTTGGGATTCTGGGATTCGCTAGAGCTTCGCAAGGCGAAGGTCCCAGCGAATGTGTTCGCACAGCAAACTGCTGCTGTTTTGTGAAATTTGTTTATGATGTTGTGATGTTCTGAGGTATTGGTGCTGTGATATTTTGATGATTTACTATGATGTTATTGATGATATTGATGATGATGATTTGTGATGTTTTGATGAATATATGATGACGTGATTAACATGACGTTTTGGTGAATGATGATGCACATAATGATAATTTTTACGATGATGATTAATGATGTTGTGTATCATACATTGCATACTCTGTGACGATGCTTCATTCCCATTGTGCGGATATGAGGTAATTATGACGTGCTCCGGTTCCGATTGCGGGATCGATCCTATTGACGGGGATCTTTGGAGGGTTGATGGCCTAGTGTTTATCCATTATGACGATTGGTACCACATGCATGAGTCTTGTTATGCATTGCATTTTATGTGGCATTGATAAATTTGTGATATGGTGTTTCCTGATGTTTTCCTTGATGATGACCTTGATGATGTCGTTTATGAAGTTAAAGCCATTTTATGTATATCTTGTTTTATAATGATTATTATGAATTGTGATTACTCACCCTGCCTGTTTGAATGCTGCCTCCACGTGGGTAACATGCAGGTGATCAAGTTTAGCTGTGGATGCTTCGAGGACCTTGAATTTTATTTGCTTTTGGTCGATTTAGAGGGTCTTGCTCTGATAGTGTAACATCGGGCTGGGGTCCTTTGGGTCGAACTATGTTTTTCCTTAATTTGTTGTCATTTGATGATATGGTTTTATATGTTGAAAACCTTTTTGGATTATTACGATGTTTGTTGAAAACCTTTTAATTGAGAATTTTGAGTTCCACTGCCATGTGAAGACTTTTGAGTTATTTTGAGGAAATCCCTTGTTTACAGGGCAGGTGTATTATTTTGATTTAAATGAGAAATGTGCACCCTTTGAGGGGACTTTTTTTATGTTTTACTCGGATATTTGAGTTGTTTCTGCTGCAACATTTGTGGGGGTAGAAAAGGGTGTTACATTAGTGGTATCAAAGCAGGTCGGTCCGTCCGGCCAGGTTTTTACTTGATGTTTGTCCCTGTCAGTCGATGAGTGTGTGTACACTGTCGATGGTTTAGTTCTTCTTACCTTGCTGGTGGTGTGCAGGATGGCAGGAAGAAATGATCGTGCGATTGCTGATGCGTTGGAACCGGTTGCTAACGTGGTGGCGCAGCTAAATCCAAATGGTGGAGCTCCTGATGAGTTTCGCGCGTTGGGGAAGTTTCAAAGGAACAACCCACCGACTTTTGTGGGTACGCATGATCCAGCAAGTGCACACAAGTGGCTGAAGGCGATCGAGAAGATTTTCCGAGTGATGGGGTGTTCTGATGAGCAACAGGTTCAGTTCGGAACGCATATGCTGGAAGAGGAAGCTGAGGACTGGTGTGATAACACCCGTCAAAGATTTACGGATGTTGGCACTGTGATAACTTGGGTTGTGTTTAAGTAGGAGTTTCTGGGCAAGTATTTCCCAAAGGATGCTCGTGGCAAGAGAGAAGTGGAATTCCTTGAGCTGAAGCAAAGAGATATGACTGTGGCAGAGTATGCCGCGAAGTTTGAGAAGCTAGTGAAGTTCTGTCCGCACTATAATCGTGCTGATGCTGAGATGTCTAAGTGTCTCAAATTCGAGAATGGGCTGAGACCAGAGATTAAGCAGGGTATTGGGTATCAGCAGATCCGCAGGTATGCTGAGTTGGTTGACAAGAGCAGGATCTACGATGAGGATAACCGAGCTCGATCTGCTCACTATAAGCAGTTGAGTGAGAAGAAAGGGCAGTATAGGGGTAAGCCTTATACAACTTCAGCTGACAAAGGGAAGCAGAAGGCTTCAGATGGGAAAAAGGCAAGTGGGGGAGCAGTTTCTGCTTCTGGAAAGTGTCATAAGTGTGGCGAGCAAGGTCACCGTGCTGATGTGTGTACCAACAATGTGCTGAGGTGCTATAGATGCGGTAAGAAAGGTCGTCGAGCTACTGATTGCAAAGATGAGGGTCCGACCTATTTCAATTGTGGTGAGAAAGGTCATATCAGTACTCAATGCCAAAAGCCGAAGAAGACTGCCACTGCTGCCCAGACCAGTGGTCGTGTGTTTGCTTTGAGTGGTGCAGAGACGCCAGAGAAGGACAACCTGATCCGAGGTACTTATTTTATTAATAATATCGAGTTGATTGCTATTATTGATACTGGTGCTACTCATTCTTTTATCTCGCTTGAATGTGCTAATAGATTGGGTTTGAAGTTATCTGATATGAATGGTAATATGGTAATAGAAACTCCAGCTAATGGTTTTGTTACTACTACCCTTGTGTGTTTGAGATGTCCTGTGACGATTTTTGAGAAGAGCTTTGTGATGGATTTGGTGTGCCTACCCTTGCACCAAATTGACGTGATCTTTGGAATGAACTGGTTGGAGTTCAACCGTGTTCATATCAATTGTTATAACAAGACTGTAGAGTTTTCTGAGATTGGCGATAGTGGGGAGTTGATGTTCTTGTCTGCTAAGCAAGTAGACGAACTTGTGGAAGACGAAGCTTTGGTGTTTGCAATGTTTGCATCGTTGCAAATTGATCGTGAAGCTGTGAGTGTGGAGTTGCCGGTTGTCTGTGAATTTCCATATGTGTTTCTAGATGACATCAGTGATTTGCCTCCAGAGCGTGAAGTAGAGTTTGCAGTGGACTTAATACCAGGTACGAGTCCAGTGTCGATGGCTCCTTGTCGGATGTCAGCTTCTGAGTTAAGTGAATTGAAGAAATAGTTGGAAGAATTGCTTGAGAAGAGGTTTCTTCGACCAAGTGTTTCTCCGTGGGGTGCTCCTGTGTTGTTAGTGAAGAAGAAAGATGGAAGTATGAGGTTGTGCGTTGATTATCGGCAGTTGAATAAAGTGACGATCAAGAATAAGTATCCACTTCCGAGAATTGACGATTTGATGGATCAGTTAGTATGTGCTTGTGTGTTTAGCAAGATTGATTTGAGGTCTGGTTATCATCAGATTCGAGTGAAGCCTGATGATATTCCGAAGACGGCTTTCAGAACGAGATATGGACACTATGAATACACTGTGATGCCGTTTGGTGTATCCAATGCACCTGGTGTATTCATGGAGTATATGAATCGGATTTTCCATGAGTATTTGGATAAATTTGTGGTGGTGTTTATCGATGGTATCTTGATATATTCTAGATCTGAAGAAGAGCATGCCGAGCATTTGAGGACTGTGTTGCAAGTCTTGAAGGAGAAGAAGTTGTATGCAAAGCTATCGAAGTGTGAGTTCTGGTTGAAGGAAGTGAGTTTCCTTGGCCATGTGATTTCGAGTGGAGGGATTGCTGTTGATCCTTCTAAGATTGACGCGGTATTCCAGTGGGAGACTCCGAAGTCTGCTACTGAGATACGAAGTTTTCTGGGATTAGCGGGTTACTACCGCAAGTTTATCGAAGGCTTTTCTAAGTTGGCATTACCTTTGACTCAGTTGACTCGAAAGGGTCAGACTTTTGTGTGGGATGTAGCTTGTGAAGAGAGTTTTGTGGAATTAAAGAAGAGATCGACAACTGCTCTAGTGTTGATTTTGCCTAATCCAAGTGAATCTTTTGTGGTGTATTGTGATGCATCAAAGATGGGTCTTAGTGGAGTGTTGATGCAGAATGGACAAGTCGTTGCCTATGCTTCGAGACAATTGCGAGTTCATGAGAGAAATTATCCTACACATGACTTGGAGTTGGTCGCGGTGGTGTTTGTGTTAAAAATTTGGAGACATTATCTGTTTGGCTCTAAATTTGAAGTGTTAAGTGATCATAAAAGTCTGAAGTACTTATTTAATCAGAAGGAATTGAATATGAGGCAGAGAAGGTGGTTAGAACTGTTGAAGAATTTCGATTTTGATTTGAGTTATCATCCGGGCGAAGCAAATGTAGTGGCCGATGCATTGAGCAGAAAGTCATTGCATATGTCGATGCTTATGGTGAAAGAATTGGAGTTGATTGAGCAATTCAGAGATTTAAGTTTGGTATGTGAAGCGACTCCTGACAGTGTGAAGTTAGGAATGTTGAAGTTGACTAGTAGTATTCTGGAAGAAATCAGAGCGTGACAACAATCTGATTTAAAATTGGTTGACCAATTGACTTTGAATAACCAAGGTAACGGAGGTCACTTTCAGATTGACGAGGATGGTGTGATGAGGTTTCGAGATAGAGTATGTGTCCCAGATGTTCCAGATATTAAGAAGAGCATTCTTGAAGAAGGACATCGAAGTAGGTTGAGTATTCATCTCGGTGCTACGAAGATGTACCAAGATTTGAAAAAGTTGTTTTGATGGCCAGGTATGAAAAAGGATGTTGCGGAGTTTGTTTATGCGTGTTTGACTTGTCAGAAGTCAAAGGTTGAGCATCAGAAGCCTTTAGGTATTATGCAGCCGTTGAGGATTCCCGAATGGAAATGGGATAGTATTTCCATGGATTTGTGGTGGGATTGTCGAAGATTGCTAAGGGAAATGATTCAATTTGGGTGATCGTGGATAGATTAACTAAGTCGGCTCATTTCTTACCGATGAAGATTAATCATTCCATGCAGAAGCTAGCCGAGATGTATATTGAGGAGATTGTGAAGTTACATGGGGTACCTTCGAGTATTGTGTCAGATAGAGATCCGGGGTTTACGTCGAGGTTCTAGAAGAGTTTGTAAGATGCGTTGGGTACCAAGTTGAGGATGAGTTTTGCCTATCATCCGCAGACGGACGGTCAGACAGAAAGGACGATCCAATCTTTAGAGGATTTGCTGAGGGCTTGTGTATTGGATCATGGAGGATTGTGGGATAGCCATTTGTCGTTGATTGAGTTCACGTACAATAATAGTTTTCATGTTAGTATCAGAATGGCGCCCTACGAAGCTTTGTATGGGAGAAGGTGTAGGACTCATTTGTGTTGGTATGAGTCGGGCGAGAGTGTTGTACCCAGACCTGAAATTCTGCAAGAGACGACTGAGAAGATTAAGAAGATCCAAGAGAGGATGAAAGCTTCGCAGAGTCGTCAGAAGAGCTACCATGATAAGAGGAGGAAAACACTTGAATTCCAAGAGGGAGATCACGTGTTTTGAGGGCGACGCCAGTGACTGGTGTGGGTTGAGCTTTGAAGTCTAGGAAGCTCACTCCAAGTTTTGTTGGTCCGTATCAGATATCGCAGAGGATAGGAGAGGTAGCCTATCAAATTGCTTTACCGCCATCACTTGCGAATTTGCATGACGTGTTCCATGTGTCTCAGTTGAGGAAGTACATTCTGGATCCGTCGCATGTGATCCAGATGGATGATGTACAAGTGCGGGATAATCTGACGGTGGAAGCATTGCCTGTGCGTGTCGACGGTCGAGAGATGAAGCAATTGCGGGGTAAAGACATAGCCTTGGTGAAGGTGTTGTGGGGTGGACCAGCTGGCGAAAGTTGGACTTGGGAACAGGAAGATCAGACGAGGGAGTCGTATCCGACTCTATTTCCTTGAGGTAATTTTCGAGGGCGAAAATTCTTTAAGTGGGGGAGAGTTGTAACACCCCAAATTTATGAGAAATATTGATTCAATTTATTTAAATATAATATTTGTGAATTTTCCGTGAATTTTGGTGGTCTGTGTCGATGTCGGTGTTTTGTGGAGTTTTGGTTATTTTAATTAAATAATAGTATATAATATGAATATATTAGTATTATTATTAATTTAAAATAATATTAGAGAAATTAAGGGCAAAGTGGACAATTCAAGAGAATTAGTGAGGGCATTATGGAGAAAGCCCATATTTGAGGCCCAAGAGTTAAATTAACCAAAAAGGAGGAATTGAGAGAATTAGGATTCATTTTGTGGAGATCGTGAAAATAAGAAGGAAAGAAGGAGAGCTCTGAGGAAAAGAGGAAAAGGCGAGGATTTTTGTGACGGTTTCCAAAGGCTCAAGAGAGAACACATCAGATCGACAATCTAAGGTATGAGGAGTATTTCCTTTCATTGTTTTCAATATAGAACGTGATGTGTTGAAAATGGGTTTTTGAGGTTTTTGGGGTTTTTGAAGGGTTTATGAGTTATGGATGATTTGGAGGTATTTCTAAGAATCGATGATGGATTATTAAGGGTTGAATTGATTTGGGGTAAAATAAGCCTTCGAGGCAAAACCTTTTTTTTTTTACGATGTGTGGGATCTTATGTGAGAAAGGGATTTATAGGGTTTATGGGAATCTTGGGAGTTTGTGAAGATTTAGGTGATTTCGAGTTGGAATAGTGAAATTAATCGACCTAATAGTTGTAGGTTTTGTGTCCTTAATGGTTGTAATGCCTTAGGAATGTTATAAGGATGTTTTTGGGCGAACTGAGGTTGAATTCGTAATGTAATGGGGGTCTGGTATGCTACTGATGCGTAGTAGCGATTCCCTGCAATCGCTAGTTCGCAAAGCGAACGAAACACTCGCAAAGCAAATGTTCGCCTGGACTCGCAAAGCGAGTAGCGCAGCGAATGCGCGATAAATGTGATGATTCTGAGTTGATTTCTGAGAAGTGGTGTCGTGGGTTCGCACAACGAATGTCCCAGCGAAGGGCTTCGCAAAGAGAATGAAGTGGCGAAGAGAGGCAGAATTAGGGCTTTGTTGGGATTCTGGGATTCGCTAGAGCTTCGCAAGGCGAAGGTCCCAGCGAATGTGTTCGCACAGCGAACTCAGCAGCGAACTGCTGCTGTTTTGTGAAATTTGTTTATGATGCTGTGATGTTCTGAGGTTTTGGTGCTGTGATATTTTGATGATTTACTATGATGTTATTAATGATATTGATGATGATGATTTGTGATGTTTTGATGAATATATGATGACGTGATTAACATGACATTTTGGTGAATGATGATGCACAGATTGATAATTTTTACGATGATGATTAATGATGTTGTGTATCATACATTCATATGCATACTCTGTGACGACGCTTCATTCCCATTATGCGAATATGAGGTAATTATGACGTGCTCCGGTTCCGATTGCGGGATCGATCCTATTGACGGGGATCTTTGGAGGGTTGATGACCTAGTGTCCATCCATTATGATGATTGGTACCACATGCATGAGTCTTGTCATGCATTGCATTTTATGTGGCATTGATAAATTTGTGATATGGTGTTTCTTGATGTTTTCCTTGATGATGACCTTGATGATGTCGTTTACGAAGTTAAAGCCATTTTATGTATATCTTGTTTTATAATGGTTATTATGAATTGTGATTACTCACCCTGCTTGTTTGAATGTTGCCTCCACGTGGGTAACGTGCAGGTGATCAGGTTTAGCTGTGGATGCTTCGAGGATCTTGAAGTTTATTTGCTTTTGGTCGATTTAGAAGGTCTTGCTCTGATAGTGTAACATCGGGTTGGGGTCCTTTGAGTCGAACTATGTTTTTCCTTATTTTGTTGTCATTTGATGATATGGTTTTCTATGTTGAAAACCTTTTTGGATTATTACGATGTTTGTTGAAAACCTTTTAATTGAGAATTTTGAGTTCCGCTGCCATGTAAGGCTTTTGAGTTATTTTGAGGAAATTCCTTGTTTACAGGGCAAGTGTATTATTTTGATTTAAATGAGAAATGTGCACCCGTTGAGGGGACTTTTTTATGTTTTACTCTGATATTTGAGTTGTTTCTGCTGCAACATTTGTGGGGGTAGAAAAGGGTGTTACAAGAAACAACATGTTAATTTGACAAAGAGACATGTTCCACCTAGACACATATTACTTTCCTTGCAAGAGCGAGATCCGGAGACTGTTACTCGGATCACACAAATATATAAGCATAAGAGTATGATAGAAAAAGAGATAAGAAGTCATAGAAATGAGATACAACATTTGTTTAAGCTTATAGAAGACGCATGCTATGTTTATTGGAGTAGAAAAAGAGATGACTCGGAAGTTGTGAGAGATATATTTTGGGTTCATCCATATTCAGTTAAGTTGTTGAATATTTTTCCTATTGTGTTAGTTATGGATAACACCTAAAAGACAAACAAATATAGGAAACCTTTGTTTAAAATTGTTAAAATGACATCTACTGAGTTATTTGTTGTCGCATTTGCGATATATGGAGTCCGAGCAAACAGAGAATTTTTGTTGGGTGTTGGATAAGCTTAAACAATTGTTTGTGAATAAGGATTTGTGTCCACAAGTAATTTTGATGGATAGAGATCTTGCTTTGATGAAAGCAATTGAAATTGTGTTTCCAAGGACGATTAATTTGCTATGTCAATTTCACATTAACAAAAATATTGGTGCAAAATGCAAGCAATATGTAGTGAATGACATGCAAAAGACAATCGATACATTATGGATGGAAGTTGTATGGACTAATGATGAGGTCGAGTATGATCAATAGTTGCAACAACTTGAGCAGGAACATGTTGATTATAGTGAGTTTATTGATTATGTGAAAGACACATGGTTGACTCCACATAGGCATAAATTTGTTGGAGCATGGATAAATCGAGTGCTACATTTGGGTAACTCCACGACTAATCGGTATGTATTTTTTACTTTTTTTTTGTATTTGTACTATGTATTGTTTTTAGTATTTTTAATATGTATTATTTTTAGCATGTATTATTTTTAATATGTATTATTTTTAGGGTTGAGTCTACTCATTGAAAGTTAAAGTAGATGTTAGGAAATAGTATATGTGACATGGTCAAATATTGGGAGGTTATGAATAAGAACTTGAAGTTAAAATTGGGTAACATTTGAGCTTCTTTTAAAAAAAATTATGAAATTGTGCATGCACACATAAGTCCATTTTATGGTAATATGTGTGGTTCAGTGTCTCGAGCTGCTTTGAGACGCATTGTTGAAAAGTTATTGAGAGTTGATTATGTTGGAACTAACAGGAAAATATGTGGTTGTACTCTTAGAACATCTTATGGGTTACCTTGTGCCTGTGATTTAGGAAGATACACACTTGGTGGTATACCGATACCAATAGACGATGTTCATGTTCATTGGAGGAAACTGAGTATGGAAGTTGAGTTGGAGGTGGATGTAGACGATTGTTCAAAGGTGGATATGAGTAGTGCAATAGATGAATTATGGAAAAGGTTTAGGTCACTAGATGTTGTTGGGAAAATGGCATTAAAAAGTAGGGTTTTTGAACTTGCCTACCCCACAACGACTTCATTGTGTCTACAACCAGAGAAATTAAAAGCCAAAGGAGGAGTGAAGAAAAAAGGGAAAAACCAATAGAATATGATGTTCATAGGGACCCTTCATATCATAAGTATGTAGATTAAGCATCTCAATCTTCATAGATGAAATCTCAACCATCACGGGCTTCGAAGAAGTTGAAATTATCAAAGAAGTAGTCACAATCAAAGAAGCAGTTCACTCTTCAATTTCCCAATCATATTAGGTAATATATTGAAGATGCATTTAATGTCTTATCAGATGGTAATTGTGGATTTAGAGTCATTGCATCATTGCATGGATATGGTAAAGATGGTTGGCCAATGGTTCGTCGAGACTTTGAGTTGGAAATAATAGGCAAGGAAATATCAAGTTATTATGATAGGTTATTTGGTAATCGGTTAGCAGAAGTGAGAGAATATTTGATGATAGAGTCCTTAGGTCCTCAGCCACCAGAGAAATGGTTGACTCTACCAGATATGGGTTACTTGATAGTGAATCTTCATAATGCCGTACTTGTTTATTTAGGCAATCCGAGCATGACTTTCTTTTCTATGACAAGTTCATATTCACCAAATGTATCCATTTATTGCATTGGTTTTGTAAACCAAAATCATTGGGATCATTTTAAATATATGACTTAATGTTAGAATAATTTTTCTAATCAGGTAAACATGAAAGAGGTTTCCGTTGCCACCAGTCACATTAGATTAAAAGAAGTTTCGTTCTCCCGCAGCAACATCTTGGATGTTAGGATTTGCAGGACGTCTACGACATTGCCAACAACTTACGCTTGTATTACCATCTTAGTGTACAATGTAATTGTGCATTAAAATATGTAATCAAAACATGAATATTAAATTATGTCATTGAGTTTTAATTTCATATGTCTCAATATCACATAACTGATGAGAAATTAAACATAAGTCTAAAAGTAAATACATATGAAAAGTATAAACATAAATCTACGAGAACGAAAAATACGCAAAGCTTCAAATAAATCAGTAAATTGAGGGTCATCCTCATCAGCATCAACTTGTCAGAGATAACAATGAATCAAGGCACCTGTCTTGGCGCATCACGAGGGGGCGATACCAAACGAGGATGTGAAACACAATAATACCACTCCAGGTATCCAACATCTATATCAAATGGAGTGGTGGCCAATGATGCGGGCGAATCACGTCTATGACGCTCTGATGGTAACCAATCCACTAAACATCAATGTCATTAGCCATCATATAATCAGGAGGTGGGGGTGGAACATAATGCCTGTATCCAAACTGACGTATACATATGTCAGACAAGTATGAAACAATTGTGTCACCCCACTTCAGACACCCCCTGTACAGACAACTCATTAAATTGGCGCCATACTCTATGATCCTCGAATAGGCGCCATATGACGCTGATATGTGTCAGTTCGTCCAAAATAAGTCGTAACTCATCCACCTTTAGGACTCCCTGCTTATAGGACCATCTCATAGCTCGAGGAAGACCACAATTATCAGCTGGTATCCAATTCTCTCATTTTTTCCAAATGTTGGAAAATAAATATGAATTCAACACTGTTACAAAATTAATACTATTAATAAACTAAATACACTAAATTAATAAACTAAGTTAAATTAATTAAAACATAATAAACTAACTTAAAATAAATACTTGTGGGATAGGAGGATATCCACCGAGCTACTTGCAACTGAACATGGAAGCATCTCTGAGATATCTATATAGGGTAACCAACACAACTACTCCCCAAATGTATCCTGAACATCTCTCCAAGTCCATAAATACTAAGAGATATTGTGTCTCGACAAGTGTAAATGTCTTGTTGGCAAAAATAGTGGAACCCGCCAACATCAGCATATACGTTCTAGTCACATAATCTCATCTAGAAGCAACTATATGATCTTTGAATAAATCGTATAACCAATCTAACTTATAGTAAGAACCCCTGCAGCTACAAACATGTCCTATGGCCTCACTCTGTGACACTCCTAAGTAATCAATAGCAAGCTCAACAATAACCTCTTCAGTGACATCTTGAGGGCTCCATAACACTCCTATGATGGGCAAGTGAAGCTGACAAAAGACGTCATCCAGAGTAATGCTCATCTCACCAAATGACATGTAAAATGAAGATGTCTTTAGATGTCATATCTCTACAAAGGCTGATACTAGGTTTGTGTCTATCTTCTGCAAACTGGTTCTCTAAAATGAAGATAGGCCAGACCTAAAAATCCAACTCTCCATCGGTGGTTGAAGAGCTTGAGGAACCCTCGTTGTAAGCTTCAGACCATGTCCAACAGCCTTTAACTCTTTCTTCAGATCTCTCTCCTAAAAACAATTAAACTTACACATATTATAAAACACAACATTAAAAATTTAAATATTATTCAATGTAAAGTAAATGTCATTTACTTACCTCATCGAGCTCTAATTGTCGAGCAACATGATGCTTGTACTTTACCAAAAGAGACGTTTCGTACAACCCTCTTGGAAAGCCAACCGACTATGGTGCGGATGCAGATGCACCAATATGCTCTTCCTCACCTGTCAACGTCGATGGAACGCCCCGTCCTAAACCATAATCGGGAAACCTACCATCTTTGCCTCGTGTTCGCGCCACTGTCAAAATAACAAAAAAAAAAACATTAAAAATTATTAAAAATGAAAACCGGAACATATTCTAAGAGTTCCGGTTAAAAAAATTTCAAAAAACCGGAACACAATTTGAAAGACTTCCGGTGAAAATTTGGCAGCCAGGAGACAACTCAAATGAGTTTCGGTGTGTAGAATGAAAACCGGAAGAGTTTTTTTTAGGTCTAGTGTACTTGTGAAACTGGAAGACTTACTTATTACGTGTTGATATGTAAAATGTGAACTGAAAGAGTTCCAAAAAGTGTTCCGATTTGCAAAGCGATAATTATTGTTTTGGAAGTCTTGAAGCGAGAGTGAGGTAAAAGTAAAAATTTATAAAATATAACTTATTTATGTGAGAGTATTTTAGTCCAAAAAATTATAATGTAAGAGTATGGATATAATTGTTGGAGTATGAGATAAAATTTTCTTTAAAAAATATATCAAATTCTCTTAAAACGGTGTATTTTTTTGGCAAAATAACCTTTTTCGTCCCTTAACTTTACCCCAAGGTCCAGTTTGGTCCCTTAACTTTAAAAAGTGGCAAGTTCGTCCCTTAACTTTTAAAATGGTGTCAAATTAGGCCTTGCCGTTAGTTGGCTCAAACGTCTATTTATTTTTGCTTACGTGGCAGCTGACATGGATTTAGAATATCATCTTCTTCTTTCTTAGCATATTCTCCCTGCTATGTTCCACTATCCCTTCCATCTCCTTCTCACCACCTTAACTCCCTCTGTCAACCAGTTTTCTTTCTTCTCCACTTCGTCACTCTCCTTACAAACTCCATAAACCTACTGCTCTCTATATTCGTACATACTCCCTGCACCCTTTCCAACCTCTAACACCACCGATCCGAACCTCCTTCCGCCACTCTCCGCTTGCACCCTTCGTGGGCCACGTGAACACAACCTCCACCTACCCTTCAAACAACCAAACTCGACTACAGTAAAAGCCTCTGCTCTATCGATCAACTACACGCCTCCATTAGAAACAAGAGAGATGAGGAAGCAATCACGGGAAAGAGAGAGACATGTTGTTCATTATTTTTTTTATTATGTGCAGTCTTATACAAATCCTTATTGCACAGGGTCGCTTAAAAGTATGTCATGAGTAAGGGTAGCTTAAGAATCTAAACTCAAGTTCAAACCAAGTTTTGCGATGTCAAAACTCAGTAGTCCAATCAACTTAGGAAATAAACTGATTTATTAATTCAGAAAATTAGTTCAAAATAATGGAAGAACACATACAAATGATTTCTTAATACTATTATGGTTCATGGGCAACATAGCAATGTAGCTGAGCAACGGTTTTCCCTTGGCTATATTGTTAGAAATGTAGGGATAGGGCTGTCAGAATAAAACACAAACTCCATTCTTCCTTTTTTATTTCTCACTTTCTGTTAATAGAAATGATTTCTTCTCCTATTCATATGACATGTATATGATCCTAGTGTCTAAAAATGAATTCTTCCATTAACCAAACATTAAATTTATGACAATATTATCTTCTCTTTCGTATCATCAACCAGACACCATCCACACTTACACCTTTTTCTAACTCTCATCACAGCTACTCTCTTTATTATGGTCAAGTCCATTGTTTCTCTTGCATATCATTTTGTACAACTTCCTCCCAAATCACTAACCTAAAAGTGATGATGCTGTAAAATTCCAACTAAACATCTACGCAACCTCATGGAAATGGAGTAGTGAATAGTTTAACTTGAAACAAGAAAAATGAGCTTTCAAGTGGAAGCATAAATTTTTTTGAAACTATTTGTAGCTCGTAAGCTTTCAGCTTGCATGGCCATAGAGTTGTGAACAGTTTAACTTTGAAACAAGAAAAATGAGCAAAATTAGATATGACAGTTAGTGGTAAAGATGCTAATTGGTTGATGATTGTAAATGGGTGGCAACAGTGGCAACAAACGGCGGAAGACGTTAGGACGATGCAGGCCGGAATAGAAGAGCGTCATGGTGAGACGGCATGACGGGTCAAAACACGAAAATGGGTTTCTGGTTCAGATCAGTAATTGATGATGTATTTTCTTTTTTTTTTCTTCTATATTCACGAGGGTGGTTTAGTGGCATCACATGAACGGTTTGATTTATCATACGAACCAGAATGAACAAACGGTAAAGTGCAGTTGGCGCTCAAAAGTTAGAGAAAAAGAAAAGAAGTCCACCTGCCAACAGTGTTGCACAGGAAATACACGTGGCACCTGGTTTCAACATTTGACTAACAGAATCAAACGGAAGGATAAACGTGACACTATTTTAAAAGTTAAGGGACGAATTTGCCACTTTTTAAAGTTGAGGGACCAAACTGGACCCTGAGGCAAAGTTAAGGGACGAAAAAGGTTATTTTGCCAATTTTTTTCAAGCGTATATTTAATCTATTTATTAAAAATAGATTTTATCATAGAGATATCTTAATTATTTTAATGAGATTACTTCTTTGATATAATTATTTTAAAATCTATAATTTAACATGAAAAATAAAAATTATCAATCAATGAAAAACTTGTATTTTAAAAATGATTTTTATAAAAATGTTTTTTAACATATTAATTTTTTTCATAAGTTAAAAAATTAATTTTGACATCTTATAACATAAATATATATTATTGAAAATTAAAACTTAATCAAAATAACAAAATTTTCTAGAAAATATAGATTTAAAAATAAAATTATAAAAAAAATATTTAAAACATCTTGAAATTTAAGTAATTTTTTAAAATTTTAATATTTTAAAAAATATATATAATAAAATGATAAAATACTTAAAATAACATTTAAAAATAACTTTAAAACAATTTTTTATTTGTAATTTTTTAAAATTATACAAAAATATATAACACTATAAAAAATTGAAACAAATAAGTTCTATATATTATATTGGCAGTGTATAATGATTAAACTCTTTTATTATTTAAACATACTTATTATAGTTTTTGCAAGTTAATATTAGATTTTTTTTTTTTAATTTATTAGTTCATAGTGTCTAATATGAAGAAGGATAATATTTTAATACATGATGGGTTTGGCCTTTATTTTCTCTAGATTTATTGGAACATCGTCAAGAGGATGTTCATAAGACAGCTAAGTAGTTTGTCAGAGATATATGGATTATTTTCTAGTTATAACTCAGACACTTTTGTGCTAATCTTTAAAATTCAAAGAACAGACATTATTGAACAATTCAAACCAATAGCTTTGTCTAATTTTAAATATAAGATTATCTCTAAAGTCTGGTCTTCAGAGGCTGATTTATTTAGAATCTGATATTTTGATTATGACCTTTTTAGAAGATGAATTCTTCAGAGTCTGGTCTTCAGCTTCTTGATCCATCAGAATTTGATCTTCACGCTTTTCTTTAAATGTTCAGAGTCAGAACCAATACTTGGATATTAAATGAATTTTAAGTCCATGATCCTGCATACTTGAACAAACATTAGTATATCCAATTGTTCTTTAAATACTTTGTTATCATCAAAATCCAAGGGATATGGGACAAACCAATTTTGTTCCAACAAACGCTTCACTTTTTGCGGCTTTTGTTGAGCGATGGCACAAGAAGACAATTTCCTTTCATCTTCCGTTTGGGGAGATGACTCTCATTATGGATTATGTCTCCTCATTGTTCCATCTTTCCATTGCTAGAAGATTCTTCATGAATTTTGTTATTAGCTTGTCGCTTGTATGTATGGTGACTGTATGAGATTTGAGAGTTTTTGAGGAGGTCGTGCTGGAGAAGTTTGACTTTAACAAGGGCGTTCACCATCATATGTCTTGGCTTCAGGATAGGTACGAGGAGCTTGTTGAGGTATAAATGTATGAGGCTCCCGCTAGGGTGTACATGCTACATCTAGTAGCATGTACTTTATTTGCTGATAAGTCAAGTGTTTATATCGACGTTCGGTACATGTGGATGTTCAGCAACCTTGACGATACCAATTAGGCTTGGGGGGTGTGTTGTGCTGACCATCCTATATACAACACTTGGAGTTGCGATAACCTTTGAGACCAGACAACTTGCTGGTTATTTGAGTCTATTACATGTATACTTGAAATTATTATTTGTTGTTTAGTTCATATTTAATTGTTACGAATAAATTTTCTTAATTATTATTTTTTGTGTATATGTTCTTATATCAATGCTGAATATACGAGTATTTCCCCACCATCTGTGACAGAGGGTGCAATATTCCCTTGTGGGGTCCCCACAGGCAAGGAAATGGAAGGTCAAGCAGACACATCTCGGTGGTGTTACGGAGTACAGGAAGAGGTTTGATGCCTTGACTATAGATGATGTCATCTGGACGCCATACATAGATCATAGAGTCTACCGTGAGTTAGATGACTCTTCTTTTTATTCTGGTTATGTCCAGAGCATCCCAACCAGTTATGGATATTCCATATGTGGGCATAGACAGGTGGTTTTAAAGTAACATCATCAATTCTGGTCGTGCCATTAGAGATCGCGCAGTGAAGGTTCAACACGACTCACAGTGTGAAGATGGTTACTTGGAGATGGTACCTCATTGTATCACACCCTCACATCATCCCACCTGTTGAGCATATAGATGATGTTAGGCCTTGCAATGTTGGGGTACCTGTCGATGATGTGCCGCCACCACCTCCAGTTGATGCCGATAACTAGCAGCGCCTCCCAATGATTGCAGTTATTATAGATAACCTCATGGGTTTGGTAAACTCAGATGGTGAGATTTTTACTGGATTATCTCAGGCTGCACACATAGCCTGTGGGGGACCTATTTAGACATTATTGTTATTTTTTATGTATTATTTGTATATTACATGTAACATTACTCAGACATCTACACAACACTTTTTATTAGATAATGTTTTGGATCTTCCATTGATGCAAAGTGAACATAATTTAACATTTGACAAAGGATTACATAACTTAAGAAAACGATAATAAATAAGAAAACCTAAAAACTACCAGATTATTCTGGACGCTTCATCATCTTAATTATGTCATGGTCAGATCTTATAATCTTCGCATCTAACTCGATCGACCCCTTTGTTAGCCTACGACGAAATGATCTCCACATAACTGTCACATCTTCATCAGTCTTCAACTCAATAAGATTGTATTTCACCCTTCCATTATTATCAATCCAATCTTCACGAAACTCGATCTTTATCACCTTTTTGTTATCGGTATTAGTCAATAATTCATTCAACTTGGATGTCAAGATGGTGAGAGATATGGTGTCATCCGGAAGTCGAAACTCTACAAGAGGTGAAGCTCCGTTGAAGTACACTTATGCCTTAATAAAAAATTGAGGAAGAGACATTTTGAAATGTTTTTCTCAAACAACAGGTGACCCCTATTTATACAACTTTGAATTTATTTTGGATCACACAAAACAGTCGATGCAATCACAACCGTCCAAAACTGTCAACAAAATCTTAACTGTTTAAAATATTATAAAATTAAACTACCAAAAATTTCACTTTGGTTGAAATTTCTGATAAAACATAATTTTTTTTTTTAATATTTTTGGTAAAATTGCAAACTCCCAGACTTTTTAAAAATTTTGACATACCAAAATTTTTAAATACACTATCGAAAATTTTATTGATATCGAAAATTTTAAATTGACTATGAGAAATTTTTTACACAAACTAGCGGGATACTCGTGCCTTCGCACGGGTACCCGTCGGTGACGCGTATTTGTTTACATTTAAAATTTTAAAAAATAGAATTAATAAAAATTAATAATATGAAGAAAAAAAATTATATTTAAAAAAATAGAATAAATACCCGTAGATATTAGTTGGTGATGTGTATTTGTTTAAAAAAAAAGTAAAATTATAAAAGAAGACAATATTATTTTACCAAAACAAAAAATATTTTTAGAAAATGAACATATTTTATTTATATTTGAAGCATAGATATAGTTTTTTCATATATACAAATATTTGGATCAATCGTTTATTTTTCCCGTGAGTTCGCATGGGTATTGACTTATCAATGGCAAAATATTTTCCAGTATTTTCATAAATAATAAACTTGTTCTCGTAAAAGAATACTATTAACATTGACTTATTAATTTAAAAATATTTTAAATTAATTTATAAAAGACATTTATTTTTTCCCGTATTTAGATATTTAAATTTATTTATAAGAAAAATATTTTTCTTATTTTTGGATAAGTAGTACACTTTTCCCCGTAGATATATATATATATTTCCCTTATTTACATCAATAACATATACCATTGTACGCGCATTTATTCTAAAATATAATAAAAATGATATTTAAAAAATTAAATTGTTTAATCAAAAAAGTTATTTATTCTAAAATTATTCTCATTTATAACAATGATATTTTTCCCGTATATATAAATAAATTAATCAACAACGAATTTGATCTCGTATATTTTGTCACGAATTTAATCAACAACGAATTTGATCCCGTATATTTTGACAACGAACTTAATCAATAACGAATTTGATCCGTATATTAGACACAGTAGACGTTCCATTTATTTATTTACCCGTAATAACTTTGTTTTATATATATTTTTTAAATATTCTTAGTATTTTTTAATATTTATCAATGAGACAAATTTGTCTCATAATTTATTTATTTTTGTATTTTTCTAATACAAATGTATCCGTTATTATTAAAAGAAATAATGAATATTTTTAAAGAGTACTAAAATTTATCAATAGTGTAATGACTATATGATATAAATAACACCATATAATAGTAACATAAAGTTCAAATTTAATACAGATTATGAATATATTTTTCTTAAAAAAATGATTATTTTGTATTTCCATTTAATGTATCTTAAATGTAAATTAACAATCATTTATAATGGAATATTATATAAAAAATGAATGAATGTAATTAATTATTTGTATATTATTTCTTACAATTTATTTTGTGATAGACAGAAGTGTAAAAATATAAAGAATATTAGTAGTTGTATGTATGGATGAGTTAAAATGGAAGAGTATATTGACATTCCCGAAAATAATAATAAAGTATTTACATTGCAATGCCAAAGTGTAAACAATATATTTTTTCCCGTTTATAAAAATAACACCATTTATCAAAATATTTATATCAACAATACATTATTTTTTACCTATATAAAAATTAATTTTGTTTTAACTCCTGTATTTTAAAATATTTATATCAACAATATATTTTTCCCGTAGATACAAATAAAATTGTTTTTGTTATATATTTGTATGAAATGTCAATAATAAACTTTTTTTAGTATATAAATTAACACTCATATTTGAAATTCACTTTGAAATTTCAAGTATAAATATTTGAATCATTTTTAGAATGACTTGTTGAGTTTGTTAATCTTTTTCATAGATATTTTAATACAAAATAAAATGTATTTAATAAGAGTAATTAATGTCATGAATAAGATAATTAAAAATAAAATTTATTTAATGATATATTAAAGAAATCATTAATTTTAGTATTTTCTTATAAATAAAGTAATAATTTTATAGATAGAGAGTACCATTATAGTATTTTCCAATAAATAATTCCGGTAAAATATTTCCCATTTATCAAGTGGTAATTATGAATTGTTGATATATCTTACATTTTTAATACAATTTAATTATGTAAATTACAATTAATAATATAGATTATGGTGGAAACATGTTTAACTAATTTAAAAATAACACATGTTTTCCGTGTGTAGATTCTTAGCTCATTTTTCTCATCCTTTAATTACACAAAAATTTATAATGAAATTATATTAGTGAACATAGAGTACAAATGATACACAATAATAATAATAATAATAACATCTTACCATAAATATAAAATTTAATACCATTGATTATATTTTAATATAATATAATATTTCTAATTCTAAATAATATTTTTTTTAAAAAAGAAATACTCACACATTTTAATTTTAATATGTAAAAAAGATTTTAATATTAGTAAAAAAAAAGTATTTGTAAAAAAAAGTTTAATAGGAATATAAAGGATTTTAATATTAAACTCTTTTTGTTTATTTAGAATTTTAAAGTATTTTAATATTTGTAAAAAAGAGTTTAAAATAAAAAGATTTTAAACATATTTGTAAAAAAGAAGATTTTAATATTAAACTCTTTTTGTTTATTTACTAATGATAGAAATATAAAGGATTTATTATTATACAACTCACACAATTAGTAAAAAAATTAAAAATATAATTTTATAATAATTCAGAATCATATGTTCATACATTTCATTTCATATTATTTATTCCAGATTTCACTATTTGTGAATTATATTATCATACATTTTATTTAATATCATTTATTCTTGATCTAACTATTTATTATCCTTTATAAAAGAATAGAAATATCAATATTTGTTGTATTTATTTATTTATTAGTATCATAATCAATTAAAAAAAACATTTTTTCCAGTGTTTGGTTTCATACATTGTTTAAATATAAATTTATTTTTATTTTCTTTAATGGCACAAAAAATATAATATTTATTATAATAAATATAGTACAAACTTTATAAAATAAAATTGTACCATATATTTGAAAAAATTGAATACCATATATGTTCATATTCTTTCAATTATATTTATGTTAATTAATGTAAGATTTTTTCTATTTAAAATAGCTAGAACTATTATTAATTAATGTTAATTAATGTATTTATTCATTTTTTACAATCTTCTCTCACAATTATAAATATTAAGTTTTAAAGAAATGATGTTGTATATTTTGAGAAATATCTAACTAAACCTGTCAAGTTCTCCATATATTTAAAACTTTTACTTTCATTATGTAATAAAAATTTAAAAAAATATTTGTATTAACAAAAAGGTGAATTTTTTTTATAAAATAGGTTGGTTTACCACAAAATTGGTTATCCATTAACTTGATATGCTAGCGAGTTTGATTTATATAGTTGAGAAATTGAAGTTCACGTAAAACAAAATGCATAGAAAAAGATGTGTATCTTATGTTAATTTTAGTTACAAATTGTCAGATACTGTACTTTATATATAGCAATTCACCTTATAGCTCTTTTTAGGTACCTAAAGTCCTATACATGGAAAATACGTGAGGTAATTATGAATATCTTCACTGTCAGGATAGTACACAACAGAGGTATAAATTTGAAAATGGAGTGAACTTTTGACATTCTGATTCATCTCCCAAAATTTATAATTTCTTTTTACCTTAGCCATCAAATCTAGCTCTGTAGCAGCTAGTATGTGCCACAAGTTACTATGTAGCCCAATCCGCCTCTGCTCCAGAGCGGCCCAAATTGCCTAAGCCCAATCCACAGAGGGGCAAAAATGACATTTTTGCCCCTCCAACCGGGCAAGGAACGCAACGTTCCTCCCCGACTTCTATGCCCGTCACGCACGGCTTCCTCGCTGCCCGAACAACAAAGGACAGGTGCCCGGAACTGCGTTTATGCCCGACATAACGGCTAGTTTCTGGCACCCTGCCCGACATAACGGCTAGTTTGGGCAGTTACCTATTATTTGGGAAAACGGTTATTTCGCCCCAAAAATAGGACGGTTGGCCACGCGCTGGGGGCCCTATATAAACCCTCTCGCTTGAGAGGGTCAGGTATCATATTTTCATCCTAAAAATACACTTTGTACTTGCCCCTTTCTTCTGACCCTTTCTTACTTGAGCGTCGGAGTGCCTTGCAGGTACACCCCCTCCTCTCCTCGTCAACATTCCAAACACCTCGCCCATCTGATGACCAGCACACGTCCGAGCACCTTGCCATCTGACGACCAGCTTACGTGGACCCGTTCGAATACTCCGGACCAATGGCGCCGTCTGTGGGAACTCCTTGTTCTCCCCTTCTTTCTTTCCTCCTCGGAAACTAAAAGATCAAAACATACTTTCTTTGATCCGCCCACATATGGCCGCTCTGAACTCCGCAAAAAGTGCTGACGTTACGGTTCTCGTTCCCGTAAACAAGATGGACGTCGACGGCAGATCTCCGTTACTTTCAGATCCCCGTTTCCTCCGAGACGGGGCTGCTGCATCTCCAACTCGTCCTCCCGCCGGGAAAGGAGACAAGCAGCCACCGTCGGGGTGAACGACCAATTCCTGGCCCTCCCAGCGCCGACCTAGCCGTTGCAGCTCTTTTGGAAGCTGTCAACCACACAAACCTCCTCATCTTACAGCAAGGAGAAAGAATAGGAGCTCTCGAGGAAGCATCTCTTCCAAGACCCTCTCCTCCCAAGAGTAAGCACCGAAAATCAAGAAGCCCGCCACCTAGGCGTGGGGAAGACCACAGATCGAGGCATGAGCCTGAATCACAACACGTTCGCAAGCGCGACCAGATCTCCCCGCGAGATCGATCACCACCAAGACACAAGAGAACGAGGCAGGATAGGAATTCTCCACCGGTCAGACCTCGTGACCGGCCACGTTCACCCTCACCTCGCAGAGACCGCCGCCGTGAGCGCAGACAACGGTCACCATCAACTCCAAGTTCAGACAGCGACGACGAGCCTCGCGGGCCGTTGTCCCGCAGGATCCTGGCCACCCGTCTCCCTAAAAGACTAGAGAAACCTCCGTCTCTAGGGACTTACGATGGAACCACTGACCCAGACGAGCACATAGAAAACATAGATGCTCTTTTAGACTACAGAGGGGTACGAGGAGCCATAAAATGCCGCATGTTCCCGACCACGCTCTGGAAGGGAGCCATGACATGGTACAAGCAGCTGCCAGAAGAATCCATCACATCCTGGAGGCAGCTGGGGAGGATTTTCTCCCGTCACTTTACTGCATCACGACGCCATCCAAAGACCGAGGCGTCCCTCGGAGCTGTCGTACAGAGAAGAGATGAGCCTCTTCGGGCCTACATTGAGTGGTTCAACAAGGAGGCCGTCCAAGTGCCAACGACCGACGAGATGAAGAAATTCCTGCTCGAGCAGGGATTACGTCCTGGCTCAGACTTTGCGAAAGCCATCGGCCTCGTTCCACCGAGGAACCTTAACACCTTTATCCTCCAAGCCCAATCGCATATATAGTACAAGGAGAAGGTTGCTGCCCACTCCGTCCGGGCCTCTCGAAACCAAGAAGGTGCCCGGTCATCCAGAGCTGAAGAACCCTTGACATCCCGTCGAGGAGATAAAAGACGTGACGATCGACCTTGCGATGCACGCGAACAGAAAGGACCTTCTGGGCGATTCCATGACTATACCCCCCTCACTACCTCGAGGGAGAAAATCTTGTCCGAATGTGCCAACTCAGAATTCAAGCAGGCGGGAGTCTGTTTCCCCAAACAGCTGCCGGCCAGACCGGGTGTAGACAAATCCAAGTATTGCCGCTTCCACAAGAGTCACGGTCATACGACGGAAGAATGCATCCACCTCAGAGATGCCATAAAGATCCTTATTCGCGACGACCACCTAAAGCAGTTCGCGAAAAAGAAAGATGCTCCCCGGCAAGAAACCCAGGAGAGCAAAAAGGTTGCAGAAGAGACTCCGCCCTCCGATGACACCAACGTACAGGTCGCTATGTCCATAACTCGGCCAGAGGACTTCCGCATCCCTGATGGTCTGCCCGTCTCCACGTACCTCGCTGCTCGCAGCCCGTGGGAGGCCTTCCTGTCGGCCATGGTCATTTCTGGTGGTGGATTCAACAAAATGACGGTCGGTTCAGTCAAGAGGAGATTCGATCAACTGATCAGCAAAAGCTCCAATGAAGTCACCACGCTGGACACCACTCACAAAGGATCCGCTCCTATTTCCTTCTACAAGGAGGAGCTCCTCGGCGGTGCACCGAACTCAAGCATTCCGCTGCTTATCCGGGCAAGGATGGCGAACTTCGACGTTCGCAGGATACTCGTGAACCAGGGCAGTTCAGTTGATATAATGTACAACCACCTATTCGAAACGCTGCAGCTGGATGACTCTCACCTTACTCCATACATTGGATCCGACCTACAGGGATTCAACGGAGCATTGACAAAGCCCCGGGGTTACGTAGAGCTCATCGTAACCTTCGGTTCAGGAAAGACAACCCGAGCAATTAAAGCACAGTTTCTGGTAATTGAATGCCCGTCACTATACCAGTGCATTTTTGGAAGGCCAACCCTGGCAGAGTTGATTGCAGTACCTTCCACCGTATATCTCAAGATGAAGTACTACACTTCTGAAGGGATGGTCGCCACCCTCCACGGCGATATCGAAGCTACCCGTCGGTGCTTTGAAGCAGCATCAAAAGGACTAAGCACCATCTCAGCAAGACCAAGGACGTCTGGTCGTCCCCCTCTGCCCAGCAGCTCCGAGCAGCCAAAACCGCTCCCCCAGGCCGAATCTATCGACTTGGACATCCGTTTCAGCGAGGAAGATCACGCCAAGGACCCAACGACTTCGGGCATCCAATCCGACAGCGGCGGCCATCTCCTACGCCCTGTCCTAGATGGCAACTTCGAGATCGTTCCGTTCGGAGAAGACCCCCAACGGGGAGTAAAGATCGGAGCAGACCTCCCCGACCTGGCCAGGAGACAACTAAAAGCATGCCTCCGGGAGAATGCAGACTTGTTCGCGTGGAGCGCTGCTGAAATGCCTGGATTGGACCCATCCGTCGCTTGCCACCAGCTTACAATTGATCCGGCCGCCAAAGTCGTTGCCCAACGCAGAAGGAAACAGTCCCCGGAAAAGATGGAAGCCGCGGAGAAAGCTGTCAAAGACCTTCTAGAAGCTAGGTTTATTTCTGAGGCCAAATACACTACATGGCTCTCAAATGTTGTACTTGTAAGAAAAAATAATGGCAAATGGAGGATGTGTGTTGATTATACCGATGTTAATAAGGCCTGTCCGAAGGACGCCTACCCCCTCCCCAATATAGATAAGCTCGTAGATAACTCAGCAGGTTTTAAGCTTTTATCGTTCCTCGATGCCTACTCGGGCTACAACCAAATCCCAATGGCCGCGAGCGATAAAACTTACACGACCTTCATGACCGAATCGGGCAACTATTACTACAACGTAATGCCCTTCGGGTTGAAGAACGCCGGTGCCACGTACCAACGAATGATGAACAAAGTCTTCCAAGGACAAATAGGTGATATGCTCGAAGTATACATGGATGATATGATCGTCAAGTCCCACGAGGAACTAGATCATGTCGCCCATCTTCGCAAAATTTTCGAGCAAGCAAGAAAGTATCAAATGCGTTTTAACCCAGAGAAGTGCACGTTCGGTGTACGGGCAGGTAAATTCCTTGGCTTCTACCTAATGGAACGAGAAATAGAAGCTAACCCCGACAAGTGTCAGGCATTCTCTGAGTTCCCAATGCCCACGTCTAAGAAGAACATCCAATCCCTCAATGGGGTACTCACTTCGTTGTCCCGCTTCGTTGCAAAGTCCGCCCAACACGCCCTTCCTTTCTTCAAGCTCTTGCGAAAAGAAGCAGCGTTTAAATGGACCGAGGAATGTGAAGCATCCCTCCTTCACTTGAAGCAAGCTCTGTCAAAACCGCCCGTATTATCACGGCCAGGCACCGGGGAAGTCTTGTTCCTATACCTCGCCGTCACGGCCGGGGCCGTTAGCGCCGTTCTCATTCGCGAGAATCCTGGCGGGCAAAAGCCTGTATACTTCATGAGCAAAGCGCTGCAGGACGCAGAGTTGCGATATCAACAGATAGAGAAGGTGGCATTGGCCCTCGTCAACGCTGCCAGACGACTGAGACACTATTTCTTGGCCCACACGATCGTGGTAAGAACGGATGAGCCCATCAAGCAATTACTGGGACGACTAGACATGGCCGGCCGAATGCTCAAATGCTCATTGGAACTGTCCGAGTTCGACATCCAGTATGAAAGCAGAAAAGCTCTTAAGGCCTAAGCCCTGGCCGATTTCGTAGCGGAAGTAACCTTCTCAGACTCCTCGTCCCACATAGCAAACAGATGGACCATCTATGTGGACGGAGCATCCAGCTCGACCGGCAGCTGGGCAGGAGTAATTTTGGAGAACGACGAAGGGACCATAATCGAGGCTTCTCTCATAGTGTCCTTTCCCACGTCGAACAACCAGGCCGAGTATGAAGCCTTCCTCGGCGGTTTGCGCCTAGCCGAAGACCTAGGGGCTGAAGAAATCATCATCTGCACAGACTCCCAGCTCGTAGCCCACCAGGTATCAGGAGAATATCAGACCAAAAACGATAGTCTCTCTGAATACCTAACCCTAGTCAAGGGAAAAATGTCAAAGTTCAGAGCAGTAGAAGTAAGACATGTTCCACGCGAACATAATGTGCGAGCAGACGTCCTGTCCAAACTAGCAAGCACTAAGAGGAAAGGTGGAAACAGGTCAGTCATCCAAGAGATACTTCCCCGGTCCAGCATCGATAAGGGATCCTCGACCCTACACGTGCACGCGATTGGGGACAACGATTGCTGGATGACGCCCGTGTACAACTACCTCACCAAGGACGAACTTCCGGATAACCCCAAGGAAGCCAGCACCATCAGACGAAGAGCTTGCTCGTACGTCATCCTTGAAAACAAGCTCTATCGACGAGGCTTCTCCATCCCACTGCTCAAATGCATAGAGGAGGAAGTTGTCCCCCACGTATTACGAGAAATCCACGAAGGCATTAACGCCCAACACCTAGGAGGAAGGTCCCTTGCCCGCAAGGCCCTCCGGGCAGGGTATGATTGGCCAACCATGCAGCACGATGCCAAGGAGCATGTGAAGAAATGCGACAAATGCCAACGGCACGGGGATATGCACCTAGCTCCACCTAACGAACTGAAGAGCATGACCTCCCCGTGGCCATTCGCCTGGTGGGGCCTAGACATCCTAGGACCCTTCGTGACGCGGTCCAGCCAAAACAAATACCTGATAGTGGGCGTAGACTATTTCACAAAATGGATAGAAGCAGAAGCCTTAGCAAATATAACAACACTTAACATTCTGCGCTTTTACAAGCAGAATATCCTCGCCCGTTTTGGGATTCCCCAAGCAATTGTCACGGACAATGGAACGCAATTCACGGACAAGAAGTTCCAAGACTTTGTCGCCCATCTCGGAACAAAGCAACATTTCGCTTCTGTAGAACATCCCCAGACCAACGGGCAGGCAGAAGCGGCCAATCGTGTCATTCTGCGTGGCCTCAAGCGAAGACTGGATGAAACAAAGAAAGCCTGGGTCGAGGAGCTCCACAGCGTCTTATGGGCGTACCGCACCACTCCTCAGTCCACCACCGGGGAAACACCTTTCCGCTTAGCATATGGCACGGAGGCCGTTTTACCCATTGAAATTCACGTACCGTCCAGGAGGACCGAATCACCTCTAGACGAGGAAATGAATGACGAAGCAATAAGAGAGGAGCTCAACCTTGTCAAGGAAATCCGAACAGGAGCAGCCCTTCGCGAAGCATCTCTTAAGCAAAAAATAGCAATCAGGCACAACGCCAAAGTCATACGACGAGAGTTCGATGTGGGCAGCCTTGTCCTGCGAAGAAACCACAAGGACTCTCGCGAAGGCAAACTAGCAGCCAACTGGGAAGGGCCATACAGAGTCCGTGCCAGAATGGGGAATGGTGCATACTTCCTCGAAAACCTCAACGGGGATGCAATCCCTCGACCGTGGAATGCTGAAAAACTTAAACAATACTACAACTAAAGTAACTATAGGCTTCCTCGCATCAAAGGACCAGCTAATGGTCATCATGCTCGTCCAGGTACAAACGACGCATACGTACAAAATAGAATCTCGCTCGAGTAAATGAGCCGGAACTCTGCTCGTCGGCGGTCCTCAACTGAGCACCGCCTTCGCCAAAGTACCACGATTGGCAGAACCCCAGCTCGCGATGGGACGTTCACGCCGCGACCTCAGGCCTCGATCGCGACCTGAGATCCGCAACCTCATCAGGACCTTCCCCGACTGTTCGACCGGTTCTCTGCACTGGCGAATTCACACTCAACGAGCTATCTTTCAAAAGAAAGCTCCGTTAACAGACACACCCTCCGACGGGCAGTCACACATGCACAACTAATGTAAAGTACAACAATATAAACAGAAATTGTATAAATAACATAAACCGTGCATGAAGTGAAAAAAAGCCACAAGGGCCAAAGATTGTGCGAATTACATAAGAAGGAGGGCCACGCCCCCCCAAAATCAAATAAAGTTACAAATAATTCAACGACGCGCAGGCCGGACAAGATACAACAACATCAAAATAACAAGACTCCTCATTCATCCGCATGCTCGGTTGACGCCGGCTCAGGTCTCTGCTCCTCCGCGGGCTGGTCCTCGGGCTGAACCTCGGGGGTATCAAGAATAAGGCCTGCGGGCAAGACGATGCGACCATCCTCCACACGCGCAAGATAGTGGATACCCTCGGTCGAAATCTCAAGCCCAGGGTTCACCACCCGCAACTGGGCCACGACACTGTCGAAGGACTCCACTGCCACGGCGATACCGTCATCCTCGGCCTGCAGAATGCTGGCGACCAACTCAGCCCTAGTCTTCAACGCTTTTATCTCATCTGGTTCATCAGCACCCGGGGCACTAGCCGCCATCAACTCTTTGTTCAGCTCCTCGGCAGCCTTTTTCTCCGCCGCCAGCTTGGTGACATCCTCTTTCAACTTGGCCGTCTCCTCTTTGGCCTTCTTCCGAGCCTCACGAGCACTCTTGACTTCCTCCTTCAGGGCCACCTCAGAAGCTCGGGCAGCAGTAAGTTCGGCCTCAAGCGCAGAGTCCCCTTCCGCATAAACGGCCGCCATCTCCAGCATCCTCACAAGGGCAGAAGCATCTTGGGCTACCAACACCCTCTTGCTCGGCCGGTCCATGCTCTCCAAGCTAAGAGACTCTGCCCGAGGAATGACCAGGGTGTTGCCC
Organism: Lathyrus tuberosus; assembly: GCA_022829125.1. Classification (NCBI taxonomy): domain Eukaryota; kingdom Viridiplantae; phylum Streptophyta; class Magnoliopsida; order Fabales; family Fabaceae; genus Lathyrus; species Lathyrus tuberosus. The sequence continues at coordinate 4,906,456 of JALAZF010000196.1, read as the reverse complement.
TCAAAAAATCTCCTATCAAGGATGCACGGGGGGAGCTCAAACTTCCCCTTCTCAGGCGCCCGAGTCAGGTCCACAACATCTAACGTCCGTGGCCGCTTCACCCGCCCGGTCAAAGGCAGTGGAGAATCCCGTGGACCAGGAGAGGGAGAAGAAGGGGTCCCCACGGCAGTTTGAACAAGAGGAGGAGCACGAGCACCAGCAGCAGTCCGGGTCTTAGGGGGAGCCGCTCCAGCTTTATTCCTCGCCATGGCATTCCTCACCACGCGATCGTGAGCTTGAGGCATCTCACCCGCACAAATGAAAACAAGCACGTTAGGTACGAGGAAAAGAAATAACATAAACAAAGTCTAAACAACTAAGACTACCGAGCAGCTTCTCGGCATCCGCGGGAGTCTTGCACTCCAGCAGTGCCTTAACATTGACGAATCTGCGCTCAACCCTCTGGCTCCCATCCTCCTCGAAGATAGGGTTGCCCTTGCTCGTCCAACAGCTGGCAAGACTGAAGGAGTTGACCCAGTTCACCAGCTTCTCGTAAGACACAGCGTCCTGCCCGCGTAGCACGCTCGGCTCAAAAACATAAGCGCCAGGCTTCTTGGAGAAATGGTCAGGGGTCCAGCGGATCAGGAACTTGTACAACCTCTCCCCGATATACTTCCCCTCCTCGTTGAGTAGCTCCTCTCCGTCCTCATCGACCTCTATCTCCCAGACATACGTGCTGTCCTGGGCAGCTTCAGACACTGGCTCGACGATGAAGTACCGTCCCTTGAACGTTCGGATTGACTCTGAGAACGACTTAAATAACTTTTTGGGCTGCTTCAAGGAAACCCATCCGTACTTTTTCCCCGCCAGCTGCTGTTGAAGATGGAAAACAGCAAAAAACAGAGGGAGAGTAGTTCCCAGAGTGAGATGCTCGCACACTAACTCAAATGCCCGTATAAAGGCCAGCGAATTGGGATGGAGTTGAGAGGGCGCCAGCTTCAGATGCTCGAATACCGACCGCTGGAAGTCAGTGAAAGGCAACCTCAGCCCCAACTCTTTGAAAGCGTACTCGTACATCATGAAGCAGTCCCCGAAATCCGAGCAGACCCGCTCGTCCACGGTGGGAAAATGCACTTTCCAATCCCCCTCTGGGCCCACCTCTGTAAAGGCGTCCGCCACAGACCTTGCGAACGTGGAAATATGTTCGGAAGGCTCGGCCATCTCCCACTCCTCCGGACAGAACCCTTCAACATCTTCCTCTATGACATCCAATTCTTCTTCCTCCTCAACTTTGCTCGAGGAGCTCGATGCCGCCGAGCTCGAAGACTCCGAACTCGAAGCCGTCGAGCTGCTATTCTCCTCGGAGCCGGCTTCCTCCTCGGACGTGTCTAGAATAACTTCTCTCTCTGGCCCTGTCGCCATTACGGTCACCTGAAAAAACAGAGAAAGACAGTGAATTTGACAGGAAATCAAATCCACCATTCCACTGCCAAGTCAAGTGAAAGGGCGCGCAAAAGGCTAAGGACAACGTCCCCCGCCTAAGCCCTAACATCAAACGAAAAACCTCTCCGCGAGAAGATGCTCGAGACATACCATCTTCCCACGGAGAACCTCCCCGCACTCGTACCCAGATTCCGTTTCAAACTCCACCGGAAACCGCAAGGCTCCACCGGAATTTGGAAACGTTCTACCGGAAAATCCACCGTTCCATCAGAGGATAATCAGGCATGGTGGCCACGACTCGCAACCACGACGTGGACTACCACGATCACCGAACGCACTACCTACTCCGGCGAGATGCGAGAAGCAGGAAAAGGGCTGAACCACCGTCCACCACCAACACTCGCCAGAAATCTACCCATTTTGTCACCTAAAGCTAACCCTAGCCGCATGCAATCTACCACTAACAACAAAAGAAAGTAGAACAAGCTGGAAATCAGAAAACTTACTTGATTTGAGTAGAAGAAAGAGACTGCTCGAAGCTTGGCACGGTGGTCGGCAAGAACACAGAAGAGGCGAAGAGAAATCAGAGAGAAAAAGTGCAAAATGGGACAATCTCCCCCTTTTATACTGAGGGGCACGTGCACACACGCGCCCGTAGGCAATAATGACTGCCCATTAGCCATTATTACCTATTAACTGCTACACAGGGCTCGATGCACACGTGGCAACCCAACGTTTCCCATTCTGTCTGACGCTTTATCTCCCCGGATACCGGGCAATAGAGTCTCGACCACGAATATCACGGACACAGAGAGCCACGAGCACCTCGAGACAATCGTCCTCGTCTCCAAACAACGACTCCGCGCTAGCTCCCCGGAGCGACGAGCAGTCCTTAAGTCATCACTCCCATGCTCAGGAGCAACGACTTGGGGGGCTCCTGTTCTGGACTGGACCAATGGCTAGAATTGGCCCAATCCGCCTCTGCTCCAGAGCGGCCCAAATTGCTTAAGCCCAATCCACAGAGGGGCAAAAATGACATTTCTGCCCCTCCAACCGGGCAAGGAACACAACGTTCCTCCCCGACTTCTATACCCGTCACGCACGGCTTCCTCGCTGCCCGAACAGCAAAAGACAGGTGCCCGGAACTGCGTTTATGCCCGACATAACGGCTAGTTTCTGGCACCCTGCCCGACATAACGACTAGTTTGGGCAGTTACCTATTCTTTGGGAAAACGATTATTTCGCCCTGAAAATAGGACCGTTGGCCACGCGCTGGGGGCTCTATATAAACCCTCTCGCTTGAGAGGGTCAGGTATCATATTTTCATCATAAGAATACACTTTGTACTTGCCCCTTTCCTCTGACCCTTTCTTACTTGAGCGGCAGAGTGCCTTGCAGGTACACCCCCTCCTTTCCTCGTCAACATTCCAAACACCTCGCCCATCTGACGACTAGCACACGTCCGAGCACCTTGCCATCTGACGACCAGCTTACGTGGACCCGTTCGAATACTCCGGACCATATATATATATATTACACTTAAGGTAAATTAATTAAATAGAGTAGTTTATATATATTAGAGTCAGAGTATTTAACCAAGGAAAATAGTGTAGTTGGCACATAAATAAAATTGACAGATGCACATAAAAAATAAATTAGTTTTATTGTAAAATAACTCAAGTCACACAAATTATTTTAAACAAAATACGTGTAATGGAGATTGGTGAAATTTAAAAAAATAAAAGATATTAATTAATATTTTTTAAAACAAACAAATAATAATTATCTATTGTTTAACATTACAAACCCATAGTCATAAAGTCATAGGAGAGCATTGTCATAGTCATAAAACCATAGCAGAACATTGTCATAGTCATAGAGCTATAGTAGATACTAGCAGCATGTACTCAAGTGTTCAAATTTTATCTATTTTTAATTGATTGCTTAGATTCATAGCAAAGCATAGTAGTAGCAACATAATAACATGCAATTCAATTTTATTTTATTTTAAATTTTCCTTTGCTTAGAATACATTTTTACATCAATTAAATACATTAGAGAAGAGAATAGATAATTTCATTTTTTTCACCCATCATAGAAAAAAACCATTATTTTTGCCTTAAATCAATAAAAAATGATTCACACCAAACAAATTTAATTGTCATTAAATGTCTTTTATTTTTTATTTTAAATGCAAATGGTCAATACTATTTAAATAGAGTAATATAAAAATTTAAAGTAGTGTTTTAATAAAATATATATAATAATGTTTCACAATTCATTCATTAAAACATAAAGAATTATATATATATATATATATATATATATATATATATATATATATATATATATATTAGGTTTAACATAAACGAATAAAAAAAATTAAATCTCTTTTTAACTTTTTTTTTCAAAATTCAACTTTCAAATTCTTAATCCAGTTTTTTCTTTTAAATACGAATTTATCAATAATTAATTTTAAAATTACTTTTTTATAACAAATTATATCATATATTTTTAGAAGTATGAACTATAATTTTTTTGTTACTAAAATATTATTTAAAAATCTCTTTTTAACTATAAATTAATCAATATTTTTTTTATGTTTTGATATATCAGCAAAGTAACACTTTTAAACTTACGTATTAGTTAATATGAAGTGCAGCAAGTCAATTTGAGCATATAATGATTTTAGCATTATCTCATATGCAACTTCACTTGTGCACATTTATTGATTTTTGCATCTATAAGACATTTCAAAATCAAACAATTAAAATATTAAATAAAACACATCAATAAAATATAATATATAATATATAACTTAAAGATACAAAATAAACAAAAGTCTCCATGAATCTTGATTTTGAGACATAATTAATTATAATATTTTTATAAATTAATATTCATAACTTTTAAATTCCTATCATCCTTCATCTTTATGAGAAAGTTATGCATTTTCTTCTTCTTTTTTAATTTTCAATCTCTTCTGTATTGACCCCTACATATAAAAAAAAACAACAAAAAAATTAAAAATGAAAACTAAAAATGCATAAGAAAATTAAAAAAAAAAGAATTCTTAAGAAAATAAAACTTAAATTCATATTTTTATTTCTTCTTACGTAAAAACTAATATTTTCTGCACAAAATAAAAAAAAATTAATAAGAAAAAGTAAAACTTATCAACTTATCAATTAAAAAAAACTTGAATCATCATCTTAAAATATTTTCACTATCTTCTTCCATCTGCCAAAATATTTTAAGCTTTGCATCTAAAACCCAAAAATCAAATTAAAAATTAAAACACAAAAACATAACACCATTAACCATTTACCTTGTTGTTATTTTCTTCTCCCTAACTTCATATCTTTCTTTACACATATTAGTCCTAGCTCTGGTCACAAGTCGCAGAACCGCCGTGTCGGAATTCGTATACACAAATTTTTTCATCAAAATTAGAAATAACAGATCTAAAAATAACATAAATGAAAATAATAAATCTGATCTAAAATTACTAACTACAATTTAAGTTTTTCACAAACATTGTTGATGTTATTTTACTACCGTCTTCTTATTTTTATCGATAGATCTAACGCCTGAAAACATAAAAGAAGTGAAAAAGATGTTAAAGATGTTAAGATATGAAAAAGAGAAAACAAAAGTTTATGTTCAAACTTACATTTTAATGTTGTTTTACTACCAGCTTCTGTGTGTATCAGTAGATCTACAATCTGAGAAGAAAAAAAATAGAAAACCAAAAAGAAATCATGAAAGTGTAAAAAATTGATGAAGATAATAAGATGATATATGAATGGATGAAAAAATAATTGAACTTGAAGATGAAAGAAATAAAGAACAATGAGAGAGAGAGAAGCGGCAAGCAATGAGAGAAAAACGGTTGGAGAAGAGAGAGAGCGTGAAGAAAATGAGAGAGATGAAAAGTTTACAGATGAGAGAGAAGAAATTTAACTCTATAAACCCAATTTATGTTTTTTTGATAACCAAACCCAATTTAGCCAAACCAAAACGTGGATTGCAAAGCAAAAAGGAGTTAGTGTTCAATTAGGCTATCCACGTGGCATGCTTAGGAGCCAAAGAGGTAGAATAGTCTTTTATAGAACATCTTATGTTATTATATGGTAAATTTGATTTAAATTTTTAGCAGGTCACGTAGAATTAAAGTTTCTGCTCCATTCTATTAGATCAATCCAAAGAAAGCCGAAAGAATCTTTCAATTTTTTTTGGAGGGAGGCGAATAACCCATTCGTGCCACGTTTTCGTTGAACTTAAACCTCTTTCTCTTTTTGAATGAAAAAAAAAAACCTGCCTCTCTCCATTCCCAGGTCCCAGCCACTAACTAAGCACCTCCAATATCTCTGGTGTTTGAATCAATTGGCCGAATAAAATCATTTGCATTGGAAAACACATGCTCACGAATGAATGCAGCGACTGCAATCCCTTATTCGAACTTCACCCATTACACTGCCATGCCTGAAAGCAACCCATTGTCTAGCAATCAAGTCAGGTTCCATATCAGACCTCTACACAGCCAACAACCTCATAACTTCATACTCAAAATGTGCAGAACTTCCCCTTGCTCATCAACTGTTCGACGAAATGCCTCACAGAGATACTGTATCATGGAATGCAATCATTTCATGTTACGCAAACACTGGAGACCTGGATTATACATGGAAACTCCTCAAAAATATGAGAATCTCCGGTCATGTAATTGACAGCCACACATTTGGAAGCATTCTCAAAGGTGTTGCTCGAGCTTGCAGCCTTGACCTCGGGAAGCAGATACATTCGGTTATGATTAAGACGAGGTTTAATCAGAATGTGTTTTCAGGGAGTGCACTTCTTGACATGTATGCCAAGTGTGGTAGAGTTGATGATGCGTTGGTTGTGTTTCGGTACATGCCAGAGTGTAATTTCGTGTCGTGGAACACGTTGATTGCGGGTTATTCGCGAGTTGGTGATCTTGACATGGCGTTTTGGTTGCTGAGATGTCAGGAGTTGGAGGGTGTTGGGATTGACGATGGCACGGTGGCTCCGCTTTTGACATTGCTTGATGGTGTTGAGTTTGGCAGTTTGGTAATGCAGCTGCATTGTAAAATTATGAAACATGGGCTGGAGTATTTTAACATCGTCGCAAATGCCCTTATCATGGCGTACTCAGAGTGCTATTGTCTACAAGATGCAGAGAGAATGTTCGATGGTGCTGCCATGTGTCGTGATATAGTTACATGGAATTCCATGCTTGCGGCTTACTTGCTTCACAAGAAAGAAGATCTCGCGTTTGAAGTTTTCCTTGACATGCAGAGTTTTGGGTTTGAGCCTGATGATTATAGTTATACTGGGGTTATCAGTCATTGTTTTGTCAAACAGCACAAAAGCCGTGGAGAATCTTTACATGGGTTGGTGATAAAAGGAGGGCTTCAAGTTTCTGTGCCTGTTTCTAATGCTCTGATTGCCATGTATCTTGGATTTGATAATAGGGGCGTGGAAGATGCATCGAAAATCTTCTTTTCCATGGAGGTTAAAGATTGTTGTACTTGGAATTCTGTTTTGGCAGGGTACGTGCAGGTTGGTTGGAGTGAGGAAGCCTTGAGGTTGTTTGTGCAGATGAGATATCTTTTTGTAGAAATTGATGACTATACTTTTTCCGCTGTCATCAGATGTTGTTCAGATTTAGCAACACTGCAGCTAGGCCAACAGGTTCATGTTTTGTCACTTAAAGTAGGTTTTGTTACAAATAAATATGTCGGGAGTTCATTGATCTTCATGTATTCTAAATGTGGTGTCATAGAAGATGCTAGGAAATCTTTTGAAACAACTTTCAGTGACAATACAATTGTTTGGAACTCGATCATCTTTGGGTATGCACAACACGGACAAGGAAACATTGCACTTGAACTCTTTAACTTAATGAGAGAGAGGAAGATGAAACCTGATCATATAACCTTTGTTGCAGTTCTCACTGCATGTAGTCATAATGGGCTCGTAGAAGAAGGCCAGAAAGTTATACAATGTATGGAGTCTGATTTTGGTATTCCACTGCGAATGGAGCACTATGCTTGTGCAGTTGATCTCTATGGTCGGGCTGGGCATCTAGAAGAGGCAAAAGCTTTGGTTGAAACAATGCCTTTTGAACCTGATGCAATGGTGTTGAGGACTTTATTAGGTGCCTGTAGAAGTTGTGATGATATTGAATTAGCAAGTCACGTGGCAAAAACATTGCTAGAGTTGGAGCCTGAGGATCACAGCACTTATGTTCTGCTCTCGGACCTTTATGGGCGTCTGAAGATGTGGAATGAAAAAGCTAGTGTAAAAAGGCTGATGCGAGAAAGACAAGTGAAAAAGGTTCCTGGTTGGAGTTGGATAGAAGTGAAAAATGAAGTGCATGCTTTCAATGCTGAAGATCACTCTCACCCTCAGAGCGAGGAGATATACAAACTGCTACTACAATTAAAAGAGGGGACTAAGTTGTTTGATAATTTTGTAGGTTAAACTTTATTACTAGATGGTTACGATGATAAAAATTTCTTATGATTAAAGTGTATTGTTTATTGAGTTTGATTGGAAGATTTTGAAGATGGTGCAGCTGTAGTTTTAAAATGCAGTCTACAACAACAATTATATTGCAAAGCAAAGGTATTTAGCTCTCTGTAACTATATCACGATGCAATTACAATGACATTTATCTGCAATGTAATCGCAATCATGACTGCAGCCACAATTTAAAACTGGCGCGCACCATGTCTCTTCACAAGATGCTGACATTTATTTCATAAGGGAGAAATGATCTAGTTCTTCCTTTTCAAAGAAAAGATTATTCTTGTTATAAAGTTTACTTTTTTAACTGCATATTTAATACTTGCTAGTGCCATATAGGATTGAAGGAGTTCATGCCAGCAGGTTCACAATGAGGTATGCCATGATGTTTATAATAGCACTTTGAAATGGTGAGAAGTAGTAAATGTGCAGTATCACCAAACGAGAGTAATAATTTCGAATTAGAAAGAAATTATTCTTAAATGCTTCTGTTCAAATCCTCTAATTTTACTTTTGTTTGAGATAAAATTGTAGTCGACACGAAAATAAACACAATTCCTTTACTGAAATTTTCATGCAAGCAGAATATACACACATCTAATCATTACTATGGCACAAGTCAATTGATACTATTTGAAGACAAGAACAAATTTATGCCAAATATTGGGGCTTTGGTTCACTGCTTATTGCAAATACCAGTCAGTGACCTGCAAAACATATTTGCCTCAAGCTTAAAAAAACCAACTTATCACTTGTATAGGTTCCTATTCCGTCAAAGTTTGTTTATTACAATCTAAACAGGAACATTGCAAGAAGTAGAAATATGATATCAGCTCTTGAATTTTTCCCTTTTCTATTTCTTTTTGCAGAAAGCTGCAGTTAAGAAGATGGATACGCAATCATCAAAAGAATTCTTTACTGAATGAAAGGTTCTGACACAGTTTCATCAGTTGAACTTGGTATGACATTTTCCCAACACCGATATTATTCAACATTTGAATCTTAAGAAATTTTAGAGTTATTATACAAAAGGGTGGGGGGAAGCTCACGAAAGAACTATGCAAAACATATGGCAGCCAATTGAGTAAAATATAAAGGATAATTTTCATTCTTTTCTTGTATGATTTAGTGTACTTTTCATGAAGTTGTTCTATTTATTGTCCCCCTTTTTCTGAATTTCTAATTAACATTGATTAAGTCAATATCACTACTAGCTTTGTAAGTTCCAACGAGTTATTGCTAGATGTCTTCACTAATTCTTTGAGGTCTTTGAATTAGTTATATATTGTTGACAGGGTGTAAAATACAGTATTTACAGCTCTTAACTGGCAGTAAATAATTCTGTCTGTATATAATTATTCTGTTTCCTTTCTGTTTAGTCTACTTTAGGTAGTTTCAGGTAGTTTCTTATTATGATTTATTCTTTCCTTAATTTAGGATTTCCTTCCTAAATTGTAGTCAATCACCTGTTGTAATTCTCTCTATAAAAAGGAGGAATCCTTATACAGTTAAGAATAATATTACCAAATATTTCGACTTGGCATCAGAGCAAAGATCTCTGCGCCTCTGATTTGCAGCCATGGCTGACAGTTCCTCAGCCACCAGGGATGATCAGAATAAGGAGATTGTCGCCCCCAAAGACTTGCAGTGAGTTATTTTGGCGAATCTCATTCTGTCCAAATCACCACCTTTCGGCTCAATGGGTCGAACTACTTCCGGTGGCACCAATCTGTCCAGTTGTATATTCGTGGCAGAGGAAAACTCGGATACCTCAATGGTGAGCGATCCAAGCCAGATACTGCTGATCCACAGTATGCTGTTTGGGATGCTGAAAACTCCATGGTCATGACTTGGCTGGTAAACTCCATGGAGGAGGACATTAACAGCAATTACATGTGTTATTCCACAGCCAAAGAGCTATGGGATAGTGTCACAGAAATGTATTCTGACCTTGGAAATAAATCTCAGATTTATTAACTCACCTTGCAAGCTAGAGAAATTCAGCAAGGAGGTAATAAAGTGACAAAATACTTCCACTCTTTGAAGCGGGTTTGGCAGGACCTTGATCTCTTCAACACTTACAAGTGGAATTCAGCAGAGGATGCCAAACACCATCAACAGATAGTGGAAGAAGGTAGAATATTTCAATTTCTTGCAGGTCTGAATGAGGAGCTAGATGAAGTTCGTGGCAGGATCATGTGGAGAGCAACCTTACCTTCATTGGGTGAGGTCTTTGCTGAAGTCAGAAGAGAGGAAACTAGGAGAAATGTGATGATGGGAAAGATCAAAATTGTTCCACCTCCTCCTGAGACAAATGCTCTTGCTGCAGAAACTACTGCCCTTAAGAGTTCAACTAACCAGAAAATTTTTTCAAACCTTTGGTGTGACCACTGCAACAAACCACGTCATACTCGAAAAACTTGCTGGAAAATTAATGGGAGACCAACTCATCTAAAGGGCAGCAAATCAGGTCCTAAAGTTCACATACCCTTCCCTACAACTCATGAGGCAGAAAAGACTTCTTTGAGAAAGGAACAAGTTGAGGAACTCATAAGGTTGTTAAATTCTAATTTTTTATCTGATACCCCTAGTGGTTCTGTGGCACAATCAGGTAATTCGAGTACCATTAGCTCCCTTAATTGTACCTCAAATCTGTGTGTATCTTGGATCATTGATTCAGGTGCCTCGGATTATATGACCAGTCTTTCTTCTTTATTTAAAATCTATTCTCCTTGTTCTGGAAGTGAAAAAATTAGAATTGCAGATGGTATTTTTTCCGCAATTGCAGGGAAAGGGAATATTACCTTCTATGTTGTTAATAACGGCCGCGCCGGCCGCGATACCGGTGCGGTGCGGAAAAATTGGCGTGGCCGCGTCTAAGCATACCGGTCCAGCACGAAATGGGAAAGCGGGTGGTGCGGCCGCGATCGCGGGTCTGGTAAGCCGGTCAGGTGCTGTCCAAAGCGGTTGGCGCGACCGCGATTGTAGAAAATGACGTTTTTGGAAAATATGAACAAAGAAAATAATTGATGAATGAGAGAGAAGAGAGATCTTTGATTCTGGAAACTATTCTGGAAAACAAATCACAAGAGAGAATGAAATTTATTTGATTGGTGTTGTTATTTTGCAGTGTGAGAGGAGCATAGCAGTAATACGAAGGAGATAGAGCATGTTGTTTTGAGTTGTGAGAGGGAGCATAACAGGCGGCGCTTTTACCACTCCACTCAGCTTCTCTCTCATGGTCATAACTTAGGGTTTTACTAATAATGATGGGCCTAAACCAGAATGAAACAAACAGCCCAATGCATATCACCTGCTAATCACACACCCCTCCTGTTAGCTCAGTGTTCCGTTTTTTTATTGCTCTTTTTGTATTGCTCTTTTTGTTTTGTTTTTTTGGCCATAAGACCAAGTAGTTATTTCATTTTCTAAACACTACCCCCTCACTATTATTTGGACCCCTTGTTTTTTATTTTATTTTATTTTTTTATTATTTTTATTTTGTATATAAAAAATATTTTAATTAAAAAATCTAAAATATAAATAGTCAAATAGCGCCCGCGCCGCTCCCCGCTTCTGCGCCGCTTCCATTTTGGGGTTGACCGCGCCGCGCCGCTTTCCGAGATTAACAACATAGATTACCTTATCCAAAAACATTGACTTAAAAAATGTTTTACATGTACCTAAACTTACCTATAACCTTCTCTCTGTTAGCAAAATCTGCACTGATTCCCATTGCAGTGTGAAATTTTTTGACACTTGTTCTGGACTGGGCCAACGGCCATGCGCGGCCCAATCCATGATTGCTACAGTAACGGCCCAGACGCTTGGATCCAGTCCATTAAGGGAACAAAAGGACCCTTTTGCCCCTATAACCGGTCACGAACTGCTATGTCCTGCCCGAAACTATCGCCCATCACACACGGGCTACAACTCCCCGACAGCTGACGAACAGATGCCCGCAACTACCTTCTTGTCCGGTATAACGGCTAGTTTGGGCATCCTGCCCGTCATAACGGCTAGTTTGGGCAGTTACCTATTCTTCAGGAAAACAGTTATTTCGCCCTGAAAATAGGACCGTTGGCCACGCGCTGGGGAACATTATATAAACCATCTCATTCGAGAGGGTTAGGTATCAAATATTCACCCTAAGAACATACTTTGTACTTGCCCCTTTTCTCTCTGACCCTTTCTTACTTGAGCGTCGGAGTGCCTTGCAGGTACACCCCCTCCTCTCCTCATCAGCATTTCGAGCACCTTGCCCATCTGACGACCAGCATACGTGGACCTGTTCGAATACTCAGGATCAGTGGCGCCGTCTGTGGGAACTCTTTGTTCTCCCCTTCTTTCTTTCCTCCTCGGAAACTAAAAGATCAAAACATACTTTCTTTGATCCGCCCACATATGGCCGCTCAGAACTCCGCAAAAGGTGCTGACGTTACGGTTCTCGTTCCCGTCAACAAGATGGACGTTGACGGCAGTTCTGTGTTACTTTCTGATCCCCATTTCCTTCGAGACGGGGCTACTGCGTCTCCAACTCCTCCTCCCACCAAGCAAGGAGGCAACCAACTACTGTTGGGTGAGCGACCAATTCCTGGCCCTCCCAGCACCGACCTGGCCGTTGCAGCTCTTTTGGAAGCTGTCAACCGCACGAACCTCATTATCTTGCAGCAAGGAGAGAGAATAGGAGCTCTCGAGGAAGCATCTCTTCCAAGATCCTCTCCCCCAAAGAGTAAGCATAGAAAATCAAGAAGCCCGCCACCTAGGCGTGGGGAAGACCATATATCGAGGCATGGGCCTGAATCACAACACATTCGCAAGCGCAACCAGATCTCCCCGCGAGATCGATCATCACCAAGGCACAAGAGAACGAGGCAGGATAGACATTCTCCACCGGTCAGACCTCGTGACCGGCTACGTTCACCCTCACCTCACAGAGACCGCCGCCGCGAGCCCCGACAACGGTCACCATCAACTCCAAGTTCAGACAGCGACGACGAGCCTCGCGGCCCGTTGTCCCGCAGGATCTTGGCCACCCGTCTCCCTAAAGGACTAGAGAAGCCTCCGTCTCTAGGGACTTACGATGGAACCACTGACCCAGACGAGCACATAGAAAACATAGATGCTCTTTTGGACTACAGAGGGGTACGAGGAGCCATCAAATGCCGCCTGTTCCCGACCACGCTCCGGAAGGGAGCAATGACATGGTACAAGCAACTTCCAGAGGAATCCATTACATCCTGGAGGCAGCTGGGGAGGATTTTCTCCCGTCACTTTACTGCATCGCGACGCCATCCAAAGACCGAGGCGTCCCTCGGAGCTGTCGTACAGGGAAGGGATGAGCCTCTTCGGGCCTACATTGAACGGTTCAACAAGGAGGCCGTCCAAGTGCCAACAACCGACGATATGAAGAAATTCCTGCTCGAGCAGGGATTACGTCCTGGCTCAGACTTCGCGAAAGCCATTGGCCTCGATCCACCGAGGAACCTTAACGCCCTTCTCCTCCAAGCCCAGTCGCATATACAGTACGAGGAGAAGGTTGCTGCACACTTTATCCGGGCCTCTCGACACCATGAAGGTGCCCGCTCGTCCAGAGCTGAAGAAACCTCGACATCCCGTCGAGGAGATAAAAGACGCGACAATCGGCCTCGCGATGCACGCGAACAGAAGGGACCTTCTGGGCGGTTCCATGACTATACCCCCTCATTGCCTCGAGGGAGAAAATCTTGTCCGAGTGTGCCAACTCGGAATTCAAGCAAGCGGGAGTCCGTTTCCCCAAACAGCTGCCGGCCAGACCAGGTGTAGACAAATCCAAGTATTGCCGCTTCCACAAGAGTCACGGTCATACGACGGAGGAATGCATCCACCTCAGAGATGCAATAGAGATCCTTATTCGCGACGACCACCTGAAGCAGTTCGCGAAGAAGAAAGATGCTCCCCGACAGGAAACCCAGGAGAGCAAAAAGGTTACAGAAGAGACTCCGCCCTCTGATGACACCAACGTACAGGTCGCTATGTCCATAACTCGGCCAGAGGACTTCCGCATCCCTGATAGTCTGTCCGTCTCCACGTACCTCGCTACTCACAGCCCGTGGGAGGCCTTCCCGTCGGCCATGGTCATTTCTGGTGGTGGATTCAACAAAATCACGGTCGGTTCCGTCAAGAGGAGATTCGATCAATTGATCAGCAAAAGCTCCAATGAAGTCACTACGCTGGACACCACTCACAAAGGATCCGTTCCTATTTCCTTCACAAGGAAGAACTCCTCGGCGGAGCACCGAACTCAAGCATTCCGCTGCTCATCCGGGCAAAGATGGCGAACTTCGACGTTCGCAGAATACTCGTGGACCAGGGCTGCTCGATTGATATAATGTACAACCACCTGTTCGAAACACTGCAGCTGAACGACTCCCACCTGACTCCATACGTTGGATCTGACCTGCAAGGATTCAACGGAGCAGTGACAAAGCCCCGGGGTTACGTAGAGCTCATCGTAACCTTTGGTTCAGGAGAGACAACCCGAGCAATTAAAGCACAGTTTCTGGTAATTGAATGCCCGTCACTATACCAGTGCATTTTTGGAAGGCCAACCCTGGCAGAGTTGATTGTTGTTCCTTCCACCGTACATCTCAAGATGAAGTACTACACTTCTAAAAGGATGGTCGCCACCCTCCTTGGCGACATCGAAGCTGCCCGTCGGTGCTTTGAAGCAGCATCAAAAGGACTAAGCACCATCTCAGCAAGACCGAGGACTTCTGGTCGTTCCCCTCTGCCCAGCAGCTCCGAGCAGCCAAAGCCGCTCCCCCAGGTCGAATCTGTCGACTTGGACAGCCGTTTCAGCGAAGAAGACCACGCCAAGGACCCAACGACTTCAGGCAGCCAGTCCAACGACAGCGGCCATCTCCTACGCCCCGTCCCAGATGGCAACTTCGAGATCGTTCCGTTCGGAGAAGACCCCCAACGGGGAGTAAATATCGGAGCAGACCTCCCCGACCTGGCCAGGAGACAACTAAAAGCATGCCTCCGGGAGAACGCAGACTTGTTCGCATGGAGCGCTGCTGAAATGCCAGGATTGGACCCATCCGTCGCTTGCCACCAGCTTACAATTGATCCTGTCGTCAAAGCCGTTGCCCAGCGCAGAAGGAAACAATCCCCGAAAAAGATGGAAGCCGCGGAGAAAGCTGTCAAAGACCTTCTAGAAGCTAGGTTTATTTCTGAGGCCAAATACACTACATGGCTCTCAAATGTTGTACTTGTAAGAAAAAATAATGGCAAATGGAGGATGTGTGTTGATTATACCGATGTTAATAAGGCCTGTCCGAAGGACGCCTACCCCCTCCCTAATATCGATAAGCTCGTAGATAACTCAGCAGGTTTTAAGCTTTTATCGTTCCTCGACGCCTACTCGGGCTACAATCAAATCCCAATGGCCGCGAGCGATAAAACTTACACGACCTTCATGACCGAATCGGGTAACTATTACTACAACGTAATGCCCTTCGGACTGAAGAACGCCGACGCTACGTACCAATGAATGATGAACAGAGTCTTCCAAGGACAAATAGGCGACATGCTCGAAGTGTACATGGATGATATGATCGTCAAGTCCCACGAGGAACTAGATCATGTCGCCCATCTTCGCAAAATCTTTGAGCAAGCAAGAAAGTATCAAATGCGTTTTAACCCAGAGAAGTGCACGTTTGGAGTACGGGCAGGTAAATTCCTTGGCTTTTATCAAATAGGCGACATGCTCGAAGTGTACATGGACGATATGATCGTCAAGTCCCACGAGGAACTAGATCATGTCGCCCATCTTCGCAAAATCTTCCAGCAAGCAAGAAAGTATCGAATGCGTTTTAACCCAGAGAAGTGCACGTTTGGAGTACGGGCAGGTAAATTCCTTGGCTTCTATCTAACAGAACGAGGAATCGAAGCTAACCCCGACAAGTGTCGGGCATTCTCTGAGTTCCCAACGCCCACGTCTAAGAAGAACATCCAATCCCTCAACGGGGTGCTTACTTCGTTGTCCCGCTTCGTGGCAAAATCCGCCCAACACGCCCTTCCTTTCTTCAAGCTCTTGCGGAAAGAAGCAGCGTTTGAATGGACCGAGGAATGTGAAACATCCCTCCTTCACTTGAATCAAGCTCTGTCGAAACTGCCCGTATTATCACGACCAGATAACGGGGAAGTTTTGTTCCTATACCTCGCCGTCACTGCCGAGGCCGTTAGCGCCGTTCTCATTCGCGAGAATACTTGCGGACAAAAGCCAATATACTTCACGAGCAAAGCATTGCAGGACACAGAGCTGCGATATCAACAGATAGAGAAGGTAGCATTGGCCCTTGTCAACGCGGCCAGACGACTGAGACACTATTTCTTGGCTCACACGATCGTGGTAAGAACGGATCAGCCCATAAAGCAATTACTGGGACGACCAGACATGGCAGGCAGAATGCTCAAATGGTCATTGGAACTGTCCGAGTTTGACATCCAGTATGAAAGCAGGAAAGCTCTTAAGGCCCAAGCTTTGGCCGATTTCGTAGCGAAAATGACGTTCTCAGACTCCCCGGTCCATGTAGCGAACAGATGGACCATCTACGTAGACAGAGCATCCAACTCAACCGGCAGCGGGGCAGGGGTAATTTTGGAGAACGACAAAGGGACCATAGTCGAGGCTTCCCTCACATTGTCCTTTCCCACGCCGAACAACCAGGCCGAGTATGAAGCCTTCCTCGCCGGTTTGCGCATAGCCGAAGACCTAGGGGCTGAAGAAATCATCATCTGCACGGACTCTCAGCTCGTAGCCCTCCAGATATCAGGAGAATATCAGACCAAAAACGACAGTCTCTCTGAACACCTAACCCTGGTCAAAGGAAAATTGGCGAGGTTCAGAACGGTAGAAGTGAGACATGTTCCACGCGAACATAACGTGCGAGCAGACATCTTGTCCAAACTAGCAAGCACCAAGAAAAAAGGCGGAAACAGGTCAGTCATCCAAGAGATACTCCCCCGGTCCAGCATCGATAAGGGATCCCCGACCCTACACGTACACGCGATTGGGCACAGCGATTGCTGGATGACACCCGTGTACAACAACCTCACCAGGGACGAGCTTCCGGACGACCCCAAGGAAGCCAGCACCATCAGACGAAGAGCTTGCTCGTACGTCATCCTTAAAAACAAACTCTATCGACGAGGCTTCTCCATCCCACTGCTTAAATGCATAGAGGAGGAAGTTGTCCCTCACGTATTGCGAGAAATCCACGAAGGCATCAACGCCCAGCACCTAGGAGGAAGGTCCCTTGCCCGCAAGGCCCTCCGAGCAGGGTATTATTGGCCAACCATGCAGCACGATGCCAAGGAGCATGTGAAGAGATGCGACAAATGCCAACGGCACGGGGATATGCACCTAGCTCCACCTAACGAATTGAAAAGCATGACCTCCCCGTGGTCATTCGCCTGGTGGGGCCTAGACATCCTAGGACCCTTCGTGACGGGGTCCAGCCAAAACAAATACCTGATAGTGGGCGTAGACTATTTCACAAAGTGGATAGAAGCAGAAGCCTTAGCAAAGATAACGACACTTAACATTCTGCGCTTCTACAAGCGAAATATCCTTGCCCGTTTTGGGATTCCCCAAGCAATCGTCACGGACAATGGAACGCAGTTCACGGACAAGAAGTTCCAAGACTTTGTCGCCCATCTCGGAACAAAGCAACATTTCACATCTGTAGAACATCCCCAGACCAACGGGAAGGCAGAAGCGGCCAATCGTGTCATTCTTCGTGGCCTCAAGCGAAGACTGGATGAAACAAAGAAGGCCTGGGTCGAGGAGCTCCACGGTGTCTTATGGGCGTACCGCACCACTCCTCAATCTACCACCGGGGAAACACCTTTTCGCTTAGCATATGGCACGGAGGCTGTTATACCCATTGAAATCCACGTACCGTCCAGAAGGACCGAATCACCTCTAGACGAGGAAATGAATGACGAAGCAATAAGAGAGGAGCTCAACCTTGTCGAGGAAATCCGAACAGGAGCAGCCCTCCGCGAAGCATCTCTTAAGCAAAAAATAGCAATCAGGCACAACGCTAAAGTCTTACGACGAGAGTTCGATGTGAGCAGCCTTGTCCTGCGAAGAAACCACAAGAACTCTCGCGAAGGCAAACTAGCAACCAACTGGGAAGGGCCGTACAGAGTCCGCGCCAGAACGGAGAATGATGCCTACTTCCTCGAGACCCTCAACGGAGATGAAATCCCTCGACCATGGAACGCCGAAAAACTTAAGCAGTACTACAGCTAAAGTAACAATAGGCTTCCTCGCGTCAAAGGACCACCTAACGGTCATCATGCTCGTTCAGGCACAAACGATGCATACGCACAAAGTGGAATCCCGCTCAAGTAAATGAGCCGGAGCTCTGCTCGTCGGCGGTCCTCAATCGAGCATCGCCTTCGCCCTAGTACCACGATTGGCAGAACCCCAGCTCGCGATGGGATGTTCACGCCGCGACCTCAGGCCTCAATCGCGACCTGAGATCCGCAACCTCGCCAGGACTTCCCCCGGCTGTTCGACCAGTTCTCCACACTGGGGAATTCACGCACAACGAGCAATCTTTCAAAAGAAAGCTCTGTTAACAGACACACCCTCCGACGGGCAGTCATACATGCACCGCTAATGTAAAGCACAACAATATAAACAAAAATCATATAAGCAACAAAACCGGCCAACATAAACCGGACATAAAGTAAAAAAGGCCACAAGGGCCATAGATTGTACGAGTTACATAAAAAGGGGGATCCACGCCCCCCCAAATCAAATAAAATTACAACAAACTACACGGCACGCAGGCCGCAAAACATCATCATTCCTCGGTGTCTTCGACTCGTTCATCATTGGGCGGAGAAGTCTGGGTTCTAGCTTAACCGGCAAGGAGAGACTCTGGCATCACAATTTGCCCGTCTTTAACGTACGCAAGGAAATTGGTGCCTTCGGTAACCAAATCAACACCAGGATTCACCACTTGAAGCTGAGACACTACATTCTGGAAGGATTCCTCGCCAAGCACTAAGTTGTCATCCTCGGCCACCACCAGTCGGGCAACTAACTCTGACCTTGTCATTACCTTCACGTCCTCCGGCTCCTCCTCGCCAGGGGCATTGGCCGCCTGCAGTTGCGCGACCATGTCCTCAGCGGCCTTTTTCTCAGCCTCGAGGGTAGCCATCTCCCCCTTTAACCGGGCAACCTCCTCGCCCTCTTTTCCTTCGCCTCCTTGGCCACCTTAGCTTCCTCCCTGGCCTTCCTTAAGCTCTCCTCAAGAGCGGTCACCTTACTTGGGGCGATGGTCAGCTCACTCTCAGTGGCCGTGTCCCCCTCGGCATAGGTGGCCGCCATCTCCAGCAATCTGACCACCGCAGAGGCATCCTGGGCCACCAGCGCCCTCTTGCTCGGACGGTCCAGGCTTTGCAGATGCAGAGAATCAGCATGAGGAATCACCAAAGAGGTCCCTTCGAAGAACCTCTTATCCAATACACAAGGAGGCAGCTCGAATTTCGCTTTCTCTGGCGCCTTGCCCAGATCCACTGCCTCGTTCCTTGGACGCTTAGACCTGGTCGCCAGGGGCATTGGAGACCGTTGAACATTGGCCGGAGAAGCATTCCCCTGAGGAGGCTGGAAGGGACCACTCGCACGGGCAGGGGGAGGACGAACCTTAGTAGTAGCAGCTGCAGCAGCTTGTTTTCGCGCGGCCACGTTCCTCACCATCCTTTCATGAGCTGAAGGCATAGTGGCTGCAAAAGACAAAAACAGGCGTCAGACAATAGAAAATAACGAGCAAGGTAAAGCAATATGTTAATGTCAAATACCGAGCAGATCCATGGCATCTCTGTAAGTTTTGCACCCCAGCAGTGCCCTAACATTAATAAAACGAGGCTCCACCCGCTGGCTACCATCGGCCTCGAGGATCGCCTCCTTCTTCGTGATGCACTCGGCCATCCGGAACGAGGTCACGTACTGCAATAACCTTTCATATGAAGCAGCATCCCCCTCGTTCAAATTCGCAGGCTCAAAGACATAGTCCTTTGGGGGCTTCGTAAAATGGTCCCCGGTCCATTGGAAGGGATATTTCAACAACCTCCGCCCAATGTATTTCCCCTCCTCATTAATCCTATCCTCGTCATTCTCGTCCACTTCAAGCTCCCAGCAGAACGTGCTATCCTGGGCAGCCTCTGACACGGGTTCCACGACGAAATACCTCGTCTTAAATGTCCGTATGGACTCAGAGAAAGGTTTGAACAGCTTGCGCGGCTGCTTCAGGGAGACCCAACCGTAGCTCATCCCAGAAGTCTGTCGTTGGAGGTGAAAGACGGTGAAGAAGAAGGGGATGGTCGCCCCTATGTGCAGGTGCTTGCACACCAATTCGAACGCTCGCAGGAAGGCTAACGAGTTGGGATGGAGCTGAGTGGGGGCCAAGCGGAGATGTAAGAAGACAGACTGCTGGAAATCCGTGAATGGAAACCTCAAGCCCAGCTCTTTGAAAACATACTCGTACATTGTAAAGCACTCCCCATAGTTCGTGCAGACGCGCTCGTCAGCGGTGGGGAAATGGACTCTCCAGTCCCCGTCACCTCCCACCGTCTGGAAACAATCCCCTATGTAAGTCGCAAACTCAGACGCGTGCTCAGAGGGTTCCGCCACCTCCCATTCCTCGGCCTTATTCTTCGCTGCATCTTCCTCGGATACCTCCTCCTCGGGCACCTTTTCCTGATCGTCATCCCGCAGTTCATCCTCTTGCTCATAGTCCGTATCCTGCTCGGTGGACCCACTCGAGGACTGAGTGCTACTACTCCCCGAGGAACCAGATTCCTCCTCGGACGAATCTAATACAATTTCTCCACGGGGCCCTGTCGCCATCACCTGAAAAGCAGAGAAAGACAGTGAATTCGACAGCTAATCAAATCCACCCTTCCACCACTGGACAAGTGAAAGGGCGCGCTAAGGGCTGAGAACGACGTCCCCGGCCTAAGCCCTGACAACACTACGAAAAAGTCTCCCCGTGGGATAACGCCCGGAACTCTCCTATCACACGAGGAACTTCTCCAAAGAAAGATCACAAGGTTTTCATCCAACTCGCAACTCCATGAAACACAACGCTAGAATGGTCACGTGCACGTCCCCATTGCGACGACGTCACAGACGGACTCTTCACACACAACGTAACATCAAGTTAACAGCGGCGGAGACGGCGGAGCCATCATCCACCACCAGCGGCTACCACATATACTACCCCAAGTCTCCTAAAATCTAACCTAACCGCATGCAATGTCTAAATAAACATCAACAAAAAGCAAAACAAAGGAAAGAGACAACTTACTTGTAAATAGAAGACTAAAAAAAAGTTGCTCGGGGCTCCAAACGGCGAAGGATGCAACGGGCAGATTTCGCGAGCAGGGAATTTAGCGAAGATTGAAGGAAAAAGTTCAGAATGAAAATTTTCCCTACTATTTATACAGGAGGTCACGTGCAGCCCCACGCGCACATAGGTCATGATGACTGCCCGCTAGCCATCATTGCCTGAGCGGCGGCGGCACAAGTTCCAACACACACGTGGCAACCCCCGTATCGTTTCATATTCCACTAAACTGTTGGTATCCATCTGTAATGGGCAACGCTTAACGACCACGACCAACAGCCACAGCGGGCAATAGAAACCACGGGCAGCCACAGCCAACGAGCAAAACACTCCACTTCCCCTGGACTGTACGCTATCCTTAAGTCATCACCTCCGCGCTCGGAAGTAATGACTTGGGGGGCTACTGTTCTGGACTGGGCCAACGGCCATGCGCGGCCCAATCCATGATTGCTACAGTAACGACCCAGACGCTTGGATCCAGTCCATTAAGGGAACAAAAGGACCCTTTTGCCCCTATAACCGGTCACAGACTGCTATGTCCTGCCCGAAATTATCGCCCGTCACACACGGGCTACAACTCCCCGACAGCTGACGAACAGATGCCCGCAACTACCTTCCTGTCCGGTATAACTGCTAGTTTGGCATCCTGCCCGTCATAACGGCTAGTTTGGGCAGTTACCTATTCTTCAGGAAAACTGTTATTTCGCCCTGAAAATAGGACCGTTGGCCACGCGCTGGGGAACATTATATAAACCCTCTCATTCGAGAGGGTCAGGTATCAAATATTCACCCTAAGAACACACTTTGTACTTGCCCCTTTTCTCTCTGACCCTTTCTTACTTGAGCGTCGGAGTGCCTTGCAGGTACACCCCCCTCCTCTCCTCATCAGCATTCCGAGCACCTTGCCCATCTGACGACCAGCATACGTGGACCTGTTCGAATACTCAGGATCAACACTCACTGTGTTTTTCAGGACCGGACTTCGGGGAAGATGATTGGCAGTGCTAAGATAATGGATGGACTTTACTACTTTGAGGATACTTTCGAAAATAAAGAAGCTCGAGATCTAAGTGATATGAGTTCCGTACCTGTTAGGGACCAAATAATGCTCTGGCGTAAGAGACTAGGGCACCCGAGTTTTCAATATCTTAGGCATTTGTTTCCAAACTTATTTAAAAATGTTGATTGTTCTTCTCTTGAATGCGAAAGTTGTGTTCTTGCTAAAAATCAGAAAGCTCCTTATTACTTTCAACCTTATCATGCATCTAGACCTTTTTATTTAATCCATAGTGATGTTTGGGGTACTTCAAAAATTACAACCCAATTTAGAAAAAGGTGGTTTGTAACATTTATTGATGATCACACCCGATTGTGTTGGGTCTACCTTATGCATGAAAAATCTGAAGTTCCTAATATATTTAAACTTTTTTCACAAATGGTAGAAACTCAATTTGACACAAAAATCTCCATTTTGAGGAGTGACAATGGAACTGAATATTTTAATAAAAATCTCATTGAGTTTCTAAAAAATAAAGGCATCCAGCATTAATAGACATGTCCAAATACTCTTTAACAAAATGGCACTGTTGAGAGAAAAAATAAACACCTCCTTGAAGTAGCCCGTGTCATCATGTTTGAGAGTAATGTTCAAAAATATTTGTGGGGGGATGTTGTCTTAACAGCAACCAGAGTTATCAATAGCGGCCGCTCACAGCGCGATCCCGAGCAGTCCGGCCGGGACGGCCACCCACCGCGCGAGAAGAGAGGAGCGTTTCGCCGTCTAAAATCGCGACCGATTTCGGCTAGATCGCGGGCTGCGGGTTGCGTCGCGCACCCTGGGCGGAGCGGTTGTCGGAGTTGTTTTCCTTTTTTTGATTTTTTTTCGTTTGCAAGGAAGGAAGAGAACTGTAGAAATAAGAAATGGCGAGAAAGGAAGAGAAAAGAAAGAGTAACAGATAAGAAGAGGGAGATGATAAGGATGGAAAAGTCAAAAAGTTATGTTTTACAGCTGTAAAAAGTATTATTTAATATATTGCAAAGTACATTGTCATGCTGAACGATATGTATCAGTACAACATTGTGAATAAAAATGATAATGACATATTTAATACTTTGTGAATAAAAATAATAATAACATATTTAATACATATAATACAGTCTGTACTCTGTACTCTACAACATTGTGAATAAAATAATAATAATATATTGAGTTTATGCCCTCCTTTTAATAAAAATAAAATATATAATAAAATAATAAAATAAATAACTAAATCTTTAATTCATCTTTATTTTATTAGTTAAATTTTTATAAAACTTTTAAGATGGTTGTTTTATTTATATAGATTATTCGTTAAAAATAATCATTTCTAAAAAGTCAACAAAAATTATCCCGCTATCCGCTATCCCGCTATCCCATTTTTGGAGCCGGCCGCTCCGCTCCGCTATCTGGAAATAATAACTCTGACAACAATCTATCTTATAAATAGAATGCCCACTCGTGTGTTAAATTACCGCACACCTTTGGACACTTTCAAAACAATTTTTCTAGCATGTCGATTACATACTGAAATGCCTTTAAAAGTGTTTGGTTGTACTGTTTTTATGCATACACCCTCCATATCTCGATCTAAACTGGACCCAAGGGCAGAAAAGTACATTTTTGTTGGATATTCTCCAAACCAAAAAGGATACAGAGTATTTAATCCTATTACAAAAAAGCCTTGTGTTAGCATGAATGTTACCTTTCTAGAACATCAACCTTTTTTTCAAAAAAATTCCCTTCAGGGGGAGAATGATAATGTGAGTGAAGACAATTTTTTACATTTGCATGAACCATTGCCTATCCCTGTTGTGCACATTGAAAATACATATTTTATTGATCAAACAAATGAACACAACTTACACAACAAGGAAGACCATGTGGAAACAAGTTCTGAATTTTCCAAAGGAAATCCTATGGCAGACTTAGGTGGAGCCCGAACAGGGAAAGAAATACCACAGTCAAATAAAAAGTGTCGTGTTTATACTCGGAAATATCCTAAAAGGATAAAAGACCAGTCCATCATCTCAGCAACAAACCAAGCAGAATTTTCGGAGGAAGGCCAAGGAGAAATACCAAGAGAAAGTCAAGGTAACACTGAAATTGCCACTTCTACAATTGAACTGCCCATAGCTATTAGGAAAGGAACCAAAACCTGCACTCAAAACTAAAAAAAAAGCCACCACAAACCATCCCATTTCCCAATATGTTTCTTATAAAAATCTTTCCCAGAATCACAGAGCCTTTACCTCTAAAATAACAAATCTGTTTGTGCCTAGAAACATTGAGGAAACACTAGATGATCCCAATTGGAATTTAGCAGTCTTAGAAGAGTTGAATGCATTGAAAAATATTGGGACTTGGGAACTTGTTGACCTACCATGTGACAAAAAACAGGTGGGCTGTAAGTGGGTCTTTACGATTAAGTGCAAGGCTGATGGGAGTGTAGAAAGGTACAAGGCGAGATTAGTAGCAAAAGGATTCACCCAAACTTACGGAGTAGACTATTAGGAGACTTTTGCTCCAGTCGCTAAACTTAACTCTGTTCGAATTCTTCTATCTCTTGCTGCAAATTTCAACAGGCCTTTACATCAATTGCAATTGGATGTAAAGAATGCTTTCTTGATTAGGGAACTAGAGGAAGAACTGTTTATGAGCCTTCCCCCGGGCTTTGAAGAAGAACTTGGAAGAAATAAGGTGTGTAGACTAAAGAAGTCATTATATGGGCTGAAACAATCTCCAAGAGCATGGTTTGAAAGGTTTGGAACTGTGGTAAAAGGGCTTGTATATATCCAAAGCCAAGCTGATCACACATTGTTCTATAAACGTTAAACAAATAATAAGATTGCTATCTTGATTATTTATGTTGATGATATTATTCTGACAGGTGATGATAGTTTGAAACTCAAAAATGTGAGGGAGAAACGTGCTAAAGTTTTTGAAATCAAGGAACTCGGCCCATTGAAATACTTCATTGGAATTGAATTTGCAAGATCAAAGGAAGGTATCTTTATGAACCAGCAAAAGTATATTCTGGATCTTTTTAAAGAAACATGATTACTTGGATGCAAGGCTGCAGAAACACCCATGGAGCCCAACTTAAAACTACAACCAGTTGAAACAGAAAATATGGTGGACAAAGGAAGGTATCAGCGACTAGTGGGAAGGCTAATATATCTATCTCACACACGTCCAGACATAGTCTTTGCTGTAAGCATGGTAAGTCAGTTTATGTATGCACCAGGTCATGAACACTTGGAGGCATTTTTCAGAATCCTAAGATATTTGAAGGGATCACCTAGAAGGGGACTTCTTTATAAAAACCATGGACATCTTCAGGTAGAAGGCCACACTGATGCAGACTGAGCTGGGAGTGTGACAGACCGAAGATCAACATTAGGCTATTGCACCGTTGTTGGAGGAAACTTAGTTAGTTGGAGAAGCAAAAAACAGAGTGTTGTAGCAAGGAGTAGTGCAGAAGCTGAATTTAGAGCACTTGCTCATGGAATTTGTGAGACATTATGGGTGGAAAAACTTCTACAAGAATTAAAGGTTCATAGTTCTCCTTCAATAAAACTATATCGCGACAACAAGTCAGCAATATCTATTACACATAAGCCGGTCCTACATGATAGGACCAAGCATGTCGAAGTTGGTAAACACTTCATCAAAGAGAAGATAGAAAGGGGGCAAATATGTATTACATATATTCCCACTACTGAACAATCAGCAGACATCCTAACCAAAGGATTATCCAAAAAATCATTTGACAACATCACTAGCAAGCTGTCTATGGAGGATATCTTTAAGCCAGATTGAGGGGGAGTGTTGACAGGGTGTAAAATACAGCATTTACAATTCTTAATTGGCAATAAATAATTTTGTCTGTATATAATTATTCTGTTTCCTTTCTCTTTTGTCTACTTTAGATAGTTTCTTATTATGATTTATTCTTCCCTTAGGATTTCCTTCCTAAATTGTAGTCAATTACCTGTTGTAATTTCCTCTATAAAAAGGAGGAATTTTTGTACACTTAAGAGTAATACTACCAAATATTTCGACTTATATATCACTCACTTTGTGCGTATGGTTTATATGCTACAACTAAACCTGAGTGGAAGAGTTGATATATTCTACTTATATGAATATTAAGTAATTAGGATAGACATGATATCAGAGTTATTAATATCATGTAACTATTATTGAGATTATATATTGATTCTCTTGGTACCTATATAATAGAGTCTCAACTGTATAGATCGGATTCGGACACCATTTTACTTTTTTTTTCTCATCTTTTTCGCTCTTTCCTTTTTTTTAGCTCCATTTACATATTATATTCATTCAGAATGATAAAATTAATTGAAAAGACAATTTTGTCCCTAAAAGAAGGAAGTTATTCAAAATAAAGACTAGTTTAAGAACAACCAAATCTTATCTCACTAAATACATAGATCAAACGACATTATAATGCTCTATCACATATCATATCTCCATCCAACTCATTAATCTATAGATCTTTCCTAATAGTTTTTCTAGATCTTCATCTATCTCTAGTAATTTGACTATTATCATTCACATCTTTTTTTCTATATCTACATGTCCAAACCACCACAGACGAATTTCCACCATCTTTTTTTCTATAGGTGTTACCCCCAACTCTAATGGTGTCATTCCTAATCCTATCTTGTCTAGTCTCACTACATATCTAACACAACATTCACATCTCTATTGCATTTATTTTATTCTCATCTTGGTTCTTTCCCTCCCAACACTCCATCCCATACAACAACGCCGGTCTTACGGATGTCCTATAAAATTCTCCCTTCACTTTGAGCGGTACCTTCGTGTCACATAAAACACCGGAGACCCTCCTCCATTTCTACCACCAACTTGAATTTTGCGGCTTACATCTCTTTCTATTTTTCCGTCGTATTGTACTAAGGATCCAAGATTTTAAACCATGTAACTTGTGCTATTTCTCCTTCATATGACACAAAAGTATGAATCTCGGTGTTGGTTCTTGGATGTATTATGTAAGTAAATCCAAAACTAAAGTAAAAAGATAACAGTTTAGAGTTGATCATCGGTGAAATCTTATTATTATTGGAAAATAATATGTTGCTCCACCCTATTCTCACACTAATTGAGACCACTTCATATATATTTTTGATAGCTTTAGTAGGAAAACAAACAACTAGTTAATCCATACCATTATATAAAGGCAACTCTAAAGTTTGCTAGCTATAACTATTATATATTTTGGTCAGACATTTTTTTCTGGACAAATTTAGAGATTTTCCTTTTACAAATTTAATCTTAACAACATAATTCCTTTTCAAATTCATGTTTAAAACATACAATATGAATATTGAAAGAATTGATAACATAGATGTTAAAAAAGTGAAATGACCTAATTATATCAAAATAGATATTACAAAATAAAGCATAATTAAATATATGTAAAACAAAATAGAATTGAAAAAAGCAGTGTCCGTCTCTTTGCTAGTTAATAATGTACATCAGATTTATTCATCTGTTTATCTATATGTTTAAAAAATCCTTTGTAGTTTGTCTGTGCTCACTCACTTAGAGCAACTAGAGTAATTTCATCTAAGTAAGAGAAATCTATGGCTTCTTTAGATGATAAGGTTGTTAATCATAAAAATGATGATGTTGCTTTCTCCATTTTATCAAAACTTTCTCAAAAGTCTATTAAGCAATTTACTTGTGCACTTAAATCATAATCTCATTTGTTTGAAAACCCTAATTTCACGACGATGTTATGTAACAATTTCATATCTAAACATCATTATCTTTACGATGATAACTATCATTGCTTATTGTATTCGCTTTCAAGTAAAAGGTTTGAGAATAAGGTCAAGTTAAATTGCCACCTCCATTTCAAGCGGATGACATTAGTATTAGTAATTTGGGATCAGGTATTAATGGCACTCTTTGACTCTTTGTGATAAGCAGAAGCCCAATAGAATTAAACAAAAGCCCAAATGGCTTCAGGACTGTGTTCAGTTTTAGAGGGTGTCTTAAGAAATTCCAAACTTTTATTTTATTGCTTTTATATTTTTCAAGAGGCCCAGGCCCAATTGTAGTAGAAACCCTACTATTTATTCTGCTGTATCTTGTTTGAGAGGGGCAATGAAATCTGAAATTAATTTTTAGTCTTTTTTATGTTTGTCTTCCTTAGCTTAGAATTTATTGGTAACTTTAGCAAGGTCTACCATTGGTGCTTTCATTACCTACTCTCATGGCTCCTCCCAAACCCAATAACCCCTCCGCTAGAGAAATCATTGAAGAGGCTGTTCAGACAGCACATATCCACCTAGATAATGCTACGAATCAGACCCAACAGCAACTAGATGAGCGTTTTGATAAAACAACAGCAGATCTGGAACAGATTCAAACGAGAATGGATAATGAAAAACAAGTTTCTGATTCTAGGTATGAATCTATCATGGGAATCCTCACTAAACTTGCTGCTCAAAGAGAACAACAACCACCAACTCCTTCACACACCTCAGCGGGTTCCTCAGGTACCACTCATCTTCCTCCACCAATTTCTATAACTACAACCAATAGCAACTCTGGTTTCTCACATCTGACCACACCACACAGTTCCCCTATTTTCACCCATACCACCACCCAACCCATTCACTCAGCTTCACACTCTCACAACCAAACATCAACCATGACATCTGTCCCTATACGCACAACCCCTTATAATCCTATTCCCAGATTTTTCTCTTCCCAAGCCTTCATAGACCCACCCTTCGTCAATACACCCCCAGCATTCAGCCAGTCGCAAATGCTTTTCGGCCAGCAACCCACTTTTCCCTACAACACACTTAACTCAGCTTTTCCCCCTTTTAGAACCCCCATATTAGAACTTGCCTTGTTCGATGGATCAAATCCTTTGGAATGGCTATTTCAAGCAGACCAGTTTTTTAATTTTTACCAATTACCACCTGAAAGTCGTTTAGCTATGATGTCATTTTACATGAAGGGTGAAGCATTGTGCTGATTTAAATGGATGTATCACAGCCAGTTACTCACGGACTGGCCTTCATTCATTAAGGCGTTAGAACTACGATTTGGTCATTCCACTTATGTTAACCACCAGGCAGAATTATTTAAACTCAAACAGGAAGGTTCAGTGGTGGAGTATCAATCCAAATTTGAAAAATTGGGAACAAAGGTGTTGGGCCTACCACCAGACGCTATTCTGAACTGTTTTATTTCAGGATTGAAACCTGAAATTCAAAACGAAATTGCAATTTTAAAACCAGTTTCCATATCCCAGGCCATTGGACTTGCCAAATTAATCGAATCCAAACTGCTTGACGCTAAACCCAAGTTTCAGAGAAATTACCAAAATACTTCCAACCCTCCCAGCCGCCCAGCTCCTACCTCCAACTCAAATCAACCTTCACACTATCCTCCAAACCACGTTACCCCTAAAGTTACCCCACTTACAACCCCCAAATTACCAATTCGTCGGCTATCTAATTCCCAGCTACAGGAACGCCGTGCCCAAGGTCTCTGTTTTAACTGTGATGAAAAATTTATACCTGGCCATAAATGTGCCACCACCAGATTTCTCCTATTACTTGCTGAGGACGAAACCCTCACGGACTCCCAAATTAAAATAGCTCATTCTGAACCAGAGGAGGAAGCAGAAGTTACCGACACCTATTTCCAACTGTCCCCACAAGCTCTAACAGGGCAGTTTTCTCCTCAAACACTTAAATTTCAAGGTTCCATTAATGGACTTCTAGTTATGGTTCTAGTCGATACAGGGAGTACTTACAATATACTACAACCTAGAATTGCCCACCACCTCAACTTACCCACTAAACCCATCCCACAATTTTCTGTCATGGTTGGTAACGGATCCCATCTTCAATGTGAAGGGATTTGCCATAATGTACAATTAACCCTCCAACAAACAACTTTCCCAACCCCATTCTACTTATTACCAATTGAAGGTGCAGACGCAGTGCTTGGAATGGCCTGGCTGCGAACTCTAGGTCTCATTCATGCGATTTCTCAATTCCTTCAATCACCTTCCATCATAAAAACAACCCTATCACCCTGACTGGCGACCCTAAAGCCTTGCCCTCCCTTACTACTTTTCATCAGCTAAAACACCTAATCCACACTAATTCAATTGCTTCTTTTCACCTCCTGACCTTTCAACCTTCTGATCATAATAAGACTTTTTCTCCATCATCATCTAGCCCTAAGACTCCACAACCAAAAACTCTTGACCCTAACGTTGCAAACCTCTTACAGCGCTACCCTACAGTTTTTCAAAGGTCAACCAGGTCTTCCCCCAACACGACATTTCGATCATCGAATTCCCCTTCTTCCGAACACCCAACCTGTCAATGTTAAACCATACCGCTATCCCCATTCTCAAAAAGAAGCCATGACCACCCTCATCCATGATATGTTAAAGGACGACATTATTGTCCCAAGTACCAGTCCTTTTTCTTCTCCTGTTCTCTTAGTAAAAAAAAGATGGCACTTGGCGTTTTTGCGTTGACTACAGAGCCCTCAACGCGATAACTGTCAAAGATAGATTCCCTATACCGACCATCGACGAACTACTGGACGAACTGGGTAATGCAAAAGTTTTCACAAAGATAGATCTTCACTCGGGTTACCACCAAATTCGAGTTTCACCGGAAGACACTCATAAAACATCATTTCGAACATTTGATGGACATTATGAGTTTCTAGTAATGCCATTCGACCTTACTAATGCTCCGTCTACTTTTCAAGCCGCTATGAACGAGCTGCTACGACCCTATTTGAGGCGGTTCGTTTTAGTTTTTTTTGATGACATCTTTATTTACAGTTCTTCCTTAAGTGATCATTTGGTTCATTTAGATATCATTTTTAATTTGTTGAAGTCCAATTCTTTTATTGCCAAATTTTCTAAGTGTGTCTTTGCAGTTGAAAAAGTGAATTACTTGGGTCATATAATTTCTGAAGGAGGTGTCTCTGCTGACCCTGATAAAGTCCAGGCAATATTGGATTGGCCTGTACCACGTTCACTCACGGCATTAAGGGGATTTCTCGGCCTCACCGGTTTTTATAGGCGCTTTGTGCGTAACTACGCCACTCTCGCCGCTCCACTCACTGATTTGCTTCGTTCCACTAAATTTTCTTGGAGTACACAGGCAGATATCGCCTTTACAGAGTTAAAAACCAAAATGACCGACATGCCGGTCCTGTCTTTGCCAGATTTTACACATTCATTATTGAAACCGATGCATCGGGTGTAGCTATTGGCGCTGTGCTCTCACAGAAGGGCCATCCTATCGCTTTCTTCAGCAAGAAAATGTGTCCCCGCATGCAAGCTTCATCCGTCTACGTCCGTGAAATGTTTGCTGTAACAGAGGTAGTCAAAAAGTGGCGTTAGTAACTTATTGGGCAAGAGTTTCACATCTATACAGATCAAAAGAGTCTTAGAAATCTGTTGCTTCAGAAGATCCAAACCCCAGAACAACAAAAATGGGCTTTCAAATTACAAGGATTCAATTTCAAAATTTTTTACAAACCTGGTCGTTCAAATGTTGTCGCAGATGCCCTCAGCAGAAAGTTTCCAACGGACGCCTCCTTGCTTTTAGCCGTGTCGTCCTCCATTCCTGACCTGGTTTCCCACCTTCGTCACTTTTATGCCACAGATCTCCAAGGGCGATCCCTAGTGCAACAAACATAATCAAATGAACAAAGTTCTTACAAGTTTGCAAATGGTCTGATATATTTTAACGAAAAGATCTTTATACCTGAGGGGGTACACCTAAGACAAGCTCTTCTTCATGAGTTCCACAATACCCCAGTGGCTGGCCACTCTGGCGTGAAACCTACCATTGCAAGGCTTGGTACGTCATTTGCTTGGTCTGGACTCTACACAAATGTAAAAAACTACGTCAAACAGTGTGATGTATGCCAACACAACAAGTACGATACTCAGAAAAAAAGGGTTTGTTACAGCCGTTACCTATCCCTCAGCAAGTTTGGGAAGACCTTTCAATGGACTTCATCACCCATCTCCCAAACTCCTTTGGACACACAGTTATATGGGTCATTTGTGACCGACTCACTAAGTACGTCCACTTCCTTGCACTTCCCACCCGATTCACTGCTTCAGATCTCGCAGCCCGATTTTCTATCGAAATTTGTCGCCTTCATGGAATCCCAAGATCCATCGTTTCTAATAGAGATCCCCTGTTCTTAAGCACTTTCTGGAAAGCCCTATTCAAAGTACAATGGACCACACTTAAGTATAGTACAACGTCCTATCCGGAAACGGACGGGCAAACAGAGGTAGTCAATCGGAGTTTAGAAACATACCTTCAGTGTTTTGCGAGCGACGAACCAAAGAAATGGTTCAAGTTCTTGCACTTAGCTGAACTATGGTATAACACTTCATACCACTCAGCTATCCGCATGTCTCCTTTCGCAGCTTTATATGGTCGCCCTCCCCCAACTTTCCCTGACTATGTTGACGGTTGCACCACGGTTGAGCCTTTAAACTCCTCACTGCTACAGCGACAAATGATTCTTGATCAGCTCAAAGAAAACTTAAACAAATCAAGGATCCAGATGAAAACTCAAGCAAACAAAAAAAGAAGAGACTTTACCTTTGCCGTTGGTGACTTGGTCCTCCTCCGTTTGCATCCGTATCGCCAACAAACAGTCGTCTCGAGATCTTCTCAGAAGCTTGCAAAACGGTTTTTTGGCCCCTTCAAAATCATACGCCGTGTGGGTGAGGTTGCTTATGAGCTTGATCTTCCTTCATCGTCAAAAATACACCCCGTTCTTCATATTTCAATGTTGCGGCCCTACTTTGGTGAAGCAGTGCGAGACACACCAACGATTCCTTTGCATGTCTCAGACATGTTCTTAAAACCAGAAACAAACGTTTTGAAAGAAAAGAGTTTGAAGAAACAAGAAGGCGTTGTTTTGAAAGAAAGAGTTTTGAAGAAACAAGAAGATGTAGTGAATGTTGGAAATGTTGTGAAACTGACGGAAAATGAAGACTCAAGTTCCACTTTGAAGAAAAAAAATAGAGTGATATCTAACACTTCAAGTTTAAGTACACCAGCGGTCCTTCATGATACTTCTATCCTCCAATCCACACCGCCCCCTATCTTATCTCCTTATCCAACGGTTCCGATTTCTCCACCTGTCCCACCCATTCTCCCTCCCACACGTTCTCCAATAGCCAGCTGTTCCCAATATAACTCCAAACGGTCTAATATAATTTCCCAAGAACCAACCCACGTGCTTAGCCCCTCTCCCTACCCACTTTTCTTTGCACCTACTCACCTCGAGTCAATAAAAGATACCTCCACTCCAGAAAATTCAAATTCAGTCACCTTTCCTTCTCCCAAGCGGACTAATTCACATGCTGGACCACTTCGCAGCCCATTTTCCATTTCTCACTTGGACCTTGAGGACAAGGTCCCTCTTGGGGCGGGGAGTATTGATAAGCAGAAGCCCAATAGAATTAAACAAAAGCCCAAATGGCTTCAGGACTGTGTTCAGTTTTAGAGGGTGTCTTAAGAAATTCCAAACTTTTATTTTATTGCTTTTATATTTTTCAAGAGGCCCAGGCCCAATTGTAGCAGAAACCCTACTATTTATTCTGCTGTATCTTGTTTGAGAGGGGCAATGAAATTTGAAATTAATTTTTAGTCTCTTTTATGTTTGTCTTCCTTAGCTTAGAATTTATTGGTAACTTTAACAAGTTCTATCACTTTGTCTCTATCAAGACCATGCAATAATAGTGCTATGGAACCCAACTATTAGGAAATTTAAGGTTATTCCTCCTAGTCCTATTGATTCCGTACCATATGTCACCGTTTTGGTTACTCTTCATGGATTTGTTTATGATTTTGTTAGAGATGACTACAAGGTGATTCGGCAGACAGAGCTTCTTCAAAACATGGACTTTGAAGGTGATTGATGATTGTTCTAATGAGACCTAAGCATATATGGGAGATATATAGTTTAAAAAGTGACTAATGAAGAAATCTCAGTGACGTTATGTCTCCTTGTGATACAGGTGTTGAGGTGTACATGAATGGAGTTTTCCATGGGTGGGGAGATACATATGATTGACCATATTTGGTAGTATCATTTAACATGAGTAATGAGGCGTTCCTTACAACGTCCTTACCCCAAGATCTGTATGATAGTTTGTAATGGGTGGAGTGATACTTGGAGAGGTGTTAAATATAAATATGTCCATTGCTCTCAAATCATGCAAAGAAATATAACTTTCATTATTTTGGATATGCACGGCAATATTAAGAATGTAATACGGATGAGAAAAATTCAGAACGATTCACACAATTGAAACGCAATCAACAAAGTTTACTTGCTTAATACTTAATCCAAACCAATGAGATAAAACGATAAACAATTAAAAGCAATGCGTTCGATTTTTGCTTTGAAACAAATTATCAAACACCTGGTGTGCGTAAACACACTAAGTGTATAATTTCTATGGAATGTAATGTAAAGCTGCTCCAAGATACAATTCAAGGAATTGTATCAATTTAACAAAACAGTTTCTCAGCTCAAGATTACACTACGACAGAAATTTCGATAAATTGCGACTTCACAAATTCGAATAAACTGAAATGTAAAAGAGTTAAGGGAAAGAGAGAACAAACGAGATTTGATTAGGCAGTTCTCCAATCGTCCTCGCTTTGGGTACCTCTGCCCCCAATTCCACAATTGGAATTTATATATATATATATATATATATATATATATATATATATATATATATATATATATATATATATATATATATATATATATGCAGCTGTTGCAAATGTTTATTACAAGAGAAGAACAATGAACATCCAAACCCTTGAACGTCTTCAATTGTTGATGCAGAGTCTTCTCTCCCCTTGATTCAAGATGAATCAAGTGCTTCGAATATGGTTGATCCAATTACCGTCCCACGCTACTAAACTGAAAGAAATCATCGTTCTTCAGTTACCTTCACTCGATCAATTGCGATCTACCAAAAATTCGAACCCAAACCTCTCTTCTACGATCCTCCGATTACAGCTACTAAACCGATCAATTGCTCCAATCTTCGGTTACCTTCGCCCGACTGAATCCATGTAGAACGAAACGGTTTGTACAAAAACCCTCAAAATCTACTCGATTCTTGGAGGACAAAACCAACTGGTTTTATTCAAGAAACACCTACCAAGCTCTCAACCTAGAAAATGAAGATCATACACTTCCTAAATTCTGAACGTTATCACTTCGATCAATAGGCGACACAAACAAAGATGATTATGTGTGATTGTTTGTTTACTCAATGAAGAAGATGAAGATGAAGAGAAAAATGGTATCTATTTTCACGTTTCTTGTTTTTTTAATGATATTTTGATATGTGAGAAGACCAGACTATTTATAATGAATAATATGACCCACAAAAAGTTATAACAGCAATAACAGAAAAAATTTAAGCAGAAAAATCAGTTCAGACATGTTTGGGTCGACTCATACTTTAATAAGGGTCGGCGTGCGCTGACCCGTGGAAGTGTCTATGCAAAATAGGCGACCATGCGTCGACCCATCTTGACCATGCGTCGACTCATGAATTTCTGAAACTGCATAATTTCAAAATCCCAGCAGCATGCGTCGACCCATGGCTGACGTGCGCTAACCCGAACTTTTCACAAAATTTGTTCCAACTAGCATGAGTCGACTCATGCTTGCTATGCGTCGACTCATGAACCTGCAAAAAATTCAGAAATTCATTTTTTGCACATTTTGACCAACTAAGACTCGATTCTTGCACACCAAACATTAATATCATGATTATGCACATGTAGAAAGTGTGTAGACCCTTCCTATATGTTTAGACACATGAAACTCGATGGTTAGATGCAATTTGCCCGACAATGCAGTGATACCGCTCAAATTACAATCTAATGCCTAGCTTATTTGTTGACATCATTAAAACCGAAATAGATGAAAAACCTTAGCCCTCACAAAGTGTTGGAATGATTGAGGAGATGGCTGTCAAGGAGAGTTATTTCTATGCCGATTGGTTATTTATAAGCCAAAAATCTTCTTCTGATTGGATGACTAAATAATTAATGATTAGGATGATCAAGTTGAGTGTTATGAAGTTTTTGATACGCAAATAGGTTTTTTCATTGCTCATATTATACCCATTTCAAGCAAATCAGACATAAATATTTATATGAATCTTGCTTTATTAATATTATTTCAATGCTTTACATTCTATTTGCATTTTGGTCTGACTTCTGTTGGATTTTGTTATCATTATCAACAGATCACCAACACTTTCCATAATACAAGCTACTTGGTGTTGGATTGACAATGAATTTAATAGAATCATTGTTTGCTACCTTGATTTTGGCTAAAATTTCACTTTAGAGCTTCTATACATCATGTTTAACAATTTGTAGCTACCATTAATTATAACAATGTTTACTATGTGTAGTTATACTAGAAAAGGGATGAAAGGCTGGCCAAGGCACAAGTATTTGTTGGGCACATAAGGGTCAAATAATGGCAAAGCAACATGGCTTTAAATCAAGTGTATGGGGTGGCAAATTCAATTTACTTTGGATATAGGGCATTA
Source organism: Lathyrus tuberosus (assembly GCA_022829125.1). Lineage (NCBI taxonomy): Eukaryota > Viridiplantae > Streptophyta > Magnoliopsida > Fabales > Fabaceae > Lathyrus > Lathyrus tuberosus. The sequence goes on along the minus strand of JALAZF010000196.1, from coordinate 4,869,360 downwards.
TTATAATTATAATAATAATCTTCTGTATTTGGAATCTAAGTTGAACCTGACTCATTGGAGTGTACTGTATTTTAAAGGCAGGCCTAAACGAGAAGGGAAACTATGGTACTAAAAACTTGAAACCTTAGAACAAGAAACATGTGCAAGCATGTGCTTTCAGTTCCCACCACAAGGTCCAGCTAAGAATCAATGCTAGGCTATACTAATAGCATTATACACTATCAGCTCCCTGCTTCTCAATCACTGCCAATGACAGTCACTTGTTTGGTCTTATGTAATTTTTCACAACTGTAAATTTCAGTTTATCACTATTGTACTGAATCTTGTAAAAATTTGCTCTTGGATGCTATGGTTTTCTTTTTTGTTGAAATAACAAGTCCTACAATGAATAGTTGAAGGATAAGTTAAAAGTATGCACAAATCCTTAATGGGGTGAAGTTCAAATTGGTTTGAAAATTTTGGATTATAGATTTCTAAGCTTTTGCTACTAAAGTGCAATACATCAACAATAACACCCCCATACTTTGACAACTAAAGTGCTAAATTTCAACATTTTTACATAATGATATTTTAATTTTATCTGACTGTATTAGAAATCCTTAACAAAATAGTGTCTGTAGTCTGTACAAAGGTGTAGTTTCTGAACAAGAACTTCATCACTAATTTAATGGGTTGTTAAAACCTTTACCATCTCTTTTAGCTACATGACTCATCAGGTATTTTTAATATTTGATTTTATGCATACCACACAGACGTATCTACATGAAAATTCTCAATCCATCTCCTTCTTTTCTTAGAAAAATCCATCAAAAATCTAATATTGACACTTTCCAAAAGAATCATTCCTGATGCTATTATTTTAGAAGTATCACAAAACCATCCATTTTTATTTAATTATTGTGTTTGGGTTCACAATCAATCTGGTTTCAACATAAATCTCATCATCGCTCTAAATTACAGATAATATTTTTGTATATTTCTTTACATTGATTCATATTCTGTTATTTTTTTGTTAATAATTGTTAAAGTATGTCTTAAAATCTTAAGTATTAAAAAAAAGTAAGTATATTTTGAGATTGTAGAAATAAAAAAAGTCGTAATAACAGTTAGGAGGCTGACAGAAGGCGTCAAAATCGCAAGTGGCCGGCGGTGGCGGGCGACCGCAGCCAAACACCAAAAATCGGCGGTAATGGTTTGGATCGGTCTGCTAACTATTTGGGTTTTCAGTCATTGTGTTTGATTTTCTTGCTTCACGTGATTTGGAATTCTTCATTTCGGTCTGTGGACCCGTTCGTTAATGGGTTGTGTTTTGAGTTTGTTATGGATATGTTGAGTTTCAATATATATTCCTTACATTCATGTTATCACAACTTTCAGAACTCTAGGGCTAAAGACAGAGAGAAGGGTTTGAGAATCATATTGAAAATTTTAGAGAGGAAACAGTAAATTCTTAAGAGTGTGTTTGGATGAAGGATTTTAATGAGGAAAAGTAATTTTTTGAGGGAATTTAAAATGATTTGATCAAAATCTATTGTTTGGATAAAAAATATGGAGAATTGTTAAAATGATGTAAATTTATGGAGTATTTTATTCATGTTAAATTTAAGGAATTTAAAATGACACAAATAGTAAAGAATTTCAAATTGCTTGTTAACTTTATATAATATGAATGTTAAATTGTTTATTATTAATTTTTCAAATTTTGCAAGATGGTCCTCATCTTTTATGAAAATTTCAAATTCACTCCAAAATTTTTCAAAAAATTGCAAATTAGTCTCTAATAATTATCAAATTTTACAAATTGGTCCCTTCAAAATTTCAAAAATTACAAATTAGTCCCTATTTTTCATTTTTAAAATTTAACCCAAAAGCTTTAAAAATTATGCAAATGGTTCCAAAATTTTTACATTGAATCATTTTAATACTCCATCCAAACAAAAGAATTTAAAAATGAATGAATTTCAATTGAATCATTTAAATTACTTAAAATTTTAAATTCCCTAAAAATTTTCAAATTCCTCATCCAAACACACTCTAAGAGTTTGTTCTTAGAATTTGAAAAATTATTGGAAATATATAAAGAGATTGAGAAACACTTCAAAACACCTAGAACTTGTGTGATTCATATATCACTACTACGAATATGAGATTTTACTTGAATTGCAATAGGGTTTTTATCTCGGTTGATAGGGCGAGCTAACGTAGGGTGTTATAAAAACTGACTACTTTCCCCATTGGGCCACTTGTCATGGAAATCAGAGAATAAATGATGAAGATTCAAAACTCGTTAATGGAGGAAATGATGTTTGCGAGTTTCGTGTATATCTTAAATGATATTTTAGAGTTTGGTTTAGTAGAGAAATATGGATTGGTTAATGGAAGATGATGTTTGGAGGTGAAAAAAATCAAGTTTGTCTTGAGTTTCGTTAACAAAAATGAAAGAGTAAAAGAACGTCAAGCGTTATATATATATATATATATATATATATATATATATATATATATATATATATATATATATATATATATATAATATTAGAATGTCATTTGTATATTAGAATATGATAATAAATCTTACCCATTAGATTTTCAAATTAATGGTGGAGATTATGTGTCATTTTTTTCTCTCCTCTATCATTTATTTTAATAATGGAGGAGAGAAAAAAAAACCCACACATAATCTCCACCATTTGTTTTAAAATATAATGGTTCAGATTCATTCTCATGTTCTCACATAAAAATGACATTCTCATATGATACGTTATATATATATATATATATATATATATATATATATATATATATATATATATATATATATATATATATTGAAAAACATATCCGATTTGTGTTTACTCCTCGGTTGGTAAACGTAACCGAGAGAAAATGTTTTTTTTTTCTTTTCAAATATTAATAAAAAAGGAAGGTGTCTCTATTTTATAAAAGAACGTAAAGCGTTATATATATATATATATATATATATATATATATATATATATATATATATATATATATATATATATATATATATATATATAAAGGGTGTTATAAAAAGTTACTACTTTTCCCATTGGGCCACTTGTCATGGAAATCAGAGAATAAATGATGAAGATTCAAAACTCGTTAATGGAGGAAATGATGTTTGTGAGTTTCGTGTATATCTTAAATGATATTTTAGAGTTTGGTTTAGTAGAGAAATATGGATTGGTTAATGGAAGATGATGTTTGGAGGTGAAAAAAATCAAGTTTGTCTTGAGTTTCGTTAACAAAAATGAAAGAGTAAAAGAACGTAAAGCGTTATATATATATATATATAAAATTAGAATGTCATTTGTATATTAGAATATGATAATAAATCTTAACCATTAGATTTTCAAATTAATGGTGGAGATTATGTGTCATTTTTTTCTCTCCTCTATCATTTATTTTAATAATGGAGGAGAGAAAAAAAACCCACACATAATCTCCACCATTTGTTTTAAAATATAATGGTTCAGATTCATTCTCATGTTCTCACATAAAAATGACATTCTCATATGATACGTTATATATATATATTGAAAAACATATCCGGTTTGTGTTTACTCCTCGGTTGGTAAACGTAACCGAGAGAAAATGTTTTTTTTTTTCTTTTCAAATATTAATAAAAAAGGAAGGTGTCTCTATTTTATAAAAGAACGTAAAGCGTTATATATATATATATATATATATATATATATATATATATATATATATATATATATATATATATATATATATATATATATATATATATATATATATATATATAAGGGTGTTATAAAAAGTTACTACTTTTCCCATTGGGCCACTTGTCATGGAAATCAGAGAATAAATGATGAAGATTCAAAACTCGTTAATGGAGGAAATGATGTTTGCGAGTTTCGTGTATATCTTAAATGATATTTTAGAGTTTGGTTTAGTAGAGAAATATGGATTGGTTAATGGAAGATGATGTTTGGAGGTGAAAAAAATCAAGTTTGTCTTGAGTTTCGTTAACAAAAATGAAAGAGTAAAAGAACGTAAAGCGTTATATATATATATATATATATATATATATATATATATATATAACATATTGATCCGAAGTATTCGAACTGGTCCACGTAAGCTGGTCGTCAGATGGCGAGGTGCTCGGATGGAAGCTGGTCGTCAGGCGTGCAAAGTGTTCGGCTCGCGAATGAGGAGAGGAGGGGGTGTACCTGCAAGGCACTCCGACGCTCAAGTAAGAAAGGGTCAGAGAAAAGGGGGCAAGTACAAAGTGTATTCTTAGGGTGAAAATGTGATACCTGACCCTCTCAAGCGAGAGGGTTTATATAGAGCCCCCAGCGCGTGGCCAACGGTCCTATTTTCGGGGCGAACTAACCGTTTTTCCCAAAGAATAGGTAACTGCCCAAACTAGCCGTTATGTCGGGTAGGGTGCCGAAAACTAGTCGTTGAGTCGGGCATAGACGCAGTTTCGGGCACCTGTCCATTGCTGTTCGGGCAGCGAGGAAGCCGTGCGTAACGAGAATTAAAGCCGGGGATGGACGTTGCGTTCCTTGCCCGGTTGGAGGGGCAGAAATGTCAATTTTGCCCCTCTGTGGATTGGGCTTAGGCAATTTGGGCCGCTCTTGAGCGGAGGTGGATTGGGCCAATTCTAGCCATTGGTCCAGTCCAGAACACATATTATATTAGAATGTCATTTTTATATTAGAATATGATAATAAATCTTAACCATTAGATTTTCAAATAAATGGTGGAGATTATGTGTCATTTTTTTCTCTCCTCTATCATTTATTTTAATAATGGAGGAGAGAAAAAAAAACCCACACATAATCTCCACCATTTGTTTTAAAATATAATGGTTCAGATTCATTCTCATGTTCTCACATAAAAATGACATTCTCATATGATACGTTATATATATATATATATATATATATATATATATATATATATATATATATATATATATATATATATTGAAAAACATATCCGGTTTGTGTTTACTCCTCGGTTGGTAAACGTAACCGAGAGAAAATGTTTTTTTTTTCTTTTCAAATATTAATAAAGAAGGAAGGTGTCTCTATTTTATAAATAAAATATAAGATTGTTGTTGTTTCTGAAAGTCGAACCAATGACCTTTTAATATTTTTCCCTCGGTTGAGAGTTGCAACTAAGGGAAAATGCAATTTATTTTTTATTTAAAAATTAATAAAAGAAATGAATGTGCCTCTATTTTATAATAAACACAAAATTGTTGTCTTTGGGAGTCAAATCCATGACCTTTTAATCTTTTTTTTCTCGGTCTAAAGTTGCAATAGAGGAAAAATGTAATTTAATTTTCATTTAAAAATCAATAAAAGAGGAGAAATGTAATTTATTTTTCATTTAACAATTAATAAAAAAACGAAGTCACCTTTATTTTGTAAATAAAACATAAAAGTGTTGTTGTCGGAAGTTGAATCCATGACTTTTTATTTTTTTTCCTCGACTGAAAGTTGCAGCCGAGGTGAAATGTTATTTTTAATTAAAAATTAAATTACAAAGGCGCTAAGAATCTAACTAATGACCTGTTAAGCCTTTCTCTTCGGTATGGATTTCTAACTTAAGAGAAATGTAATTTATTTTTAACTTACAAATTTAAAAAAAAAAAAAAGAAAAAAGAAAGGCGCTCAATTTTTATGGTTTCACTTCAGTTCTTTATAGAACCAGGGTAAAAATCTTGTTAGATAATGTATATTTTGTTGTAGTGTATAGAGAATCAGAAAGATTCAGAAATACTTGGGTATACAATAGTTTGTTCCTGGGAACTTGGGTGCCTATTTTCTTGGAACTCTTTTGTAATCTTTTCCAACAACTCTTGGAAGTATAGTGAATCAGAGAGTTGCTCCCTTCTCCAGATTAGATCGTTTGATTGAATCGGGTAAACAAGTTATTATGCTTATTGTCTTTACTTTATCTTTTTCTACAAAGTAAATTAGTGTCTTATTGCACAAAGAGTAATTTTTGTTGAAACCATTTATTTTGATTGTCATTATTTTTGTCTCCACACATCAATTTTTTGGTGTGATTAAACTCTGAATAATTCTCCCGAAGTGATTTTAATTATTCTAATAGTTTTTCACAACAAGTAACATCCACCACGAGGCAAATGGATCTTGTTTACAAGTGAGCACCATGGGTTCTAAATTCTAGATTGAAAGGTTTTACAAAGATAATAATTTTGGGTTGTGGAAAATTAAAATGCAAGAAACCTTATCTCAAGAGAAGTGTATTGAAGCATTGAATGGCGAGACATTAATGTTTGCACGCCTAAAAGAAGAAGAGAAGACCAAGATGGTGGATAAGGCCAGAAGTTCTACTATCTTGTGGGAAAAACTTGAATCATCGTATATGACCAAGTATTTGACTCACAAGTTGTGTTTGAAACAATAACTCTACTCATTTCGAATGGTAGAAAATAAATCCATAGTGGAGAAGTTAATAGAACTTCACAAAATTATTGATGATCTTGAGAATATTGAGGTGAAGGTTGACGATGAGAACAAGGCTTTACTATTGTTGAACTCATTAATCAGATCAACACTTTAAGAGTGACCTTCTTAATGTTAAGCAGGTATTATTATTACCTTGGATGAACTATGAGAGCCAAAGATTTTTCAAAGGTGAAAGATTTGAGACGCTGGTGAAGTACGCGGGCAGGATGCCGTGTCTTATGAGACGCTGGTGAAGTGGGTCAACTCCTTTCAGCTCGCGAGCTGTTGGACGAGCAAGTGTAACCCCATCTTCGAGGAGGATGGTAGCCAGAGGGTCGAGCGCAGGTTTATCAACGTGAAGGCACTGCTGGAGTTCAAGACTCCCGCGGATGCCGAGAATCTGCTCGGTAGTCATAGTTACTTAGAATTTGTTTGTTATTTCTTTTTCTTTCCCGTTGCTAACGTGTTCGTTTCATTTGTGCAGGTGAGATGCCTCAGGCTCGTGATCGTGTGGTGAGGAACGCCATGGCGAGGGGCAAGGCTGAAGCGGCTCCTCCCAAGACCCGTCCTGTTGGTGGTGCTCGTGTTCTTCCTCTTGCTCAAACTGCTCCGGGGACCTCTTCTACTCCCTCTCCTGGTCCACGGGATTCTCTATTGCCTCTGACCGGGCGGACGAAGCGGTCGAGGACGTTAGATGCCGTGGACCTGACTCGGGCGCCTGAGAAGGGAAAATTTGAGCTCCCCCCGTGCATCCTTGACAGAAGATTTTTTGAGGGCAACACTTTGGTCGTTCCGCGGGCAGAATCACTCAACCTGGGAAGCATGGATCGAGCGAGCAAGAGGGCGCTGGTGGCCAAAGATGCTTCGGCCATGGTGAGGATGCTGGAAATGGCGGCTGTTTATGCGGAAGGGGACTCTGTGCTTGAGGCTGAACTCACTATTGCCCGGGCCTCCGAGGCGACCCTAAAGGAAGAAGTCAAGGGTGCTCGTGAGGCTAGGAGGAAGGCCGAGGAGGAGACGACCAAGCTGAAAGAGGAGGTAACCAAGCTGAAGGTCGAGAAGAAGGCTGCGGAGGATTTGAACAAGGAGCTGATGGCGGCCAGTGCCCCGGGTGCTGATGAACCGGACGAGATAAAAGTGTTGAAAACTAGGGCTGAGCTGGTCGCCAGCATACTGCAGGCCGAGGAGGATGGCATTGTTGTGGCATTGGAGTCTTTTGAAAGTGCCGTGGCCCAGTTGCGGGTGGCGAACCCTGGGCTCGACATTTCGACCAATGGTATCCACTACCTTGCACGAGTGGAGGATGATTGCATCATCTTGCCCGCAGACCTTGTTCTTGACAGCCCCGAAGTTCAGACCGAAGACCAGCCCGTGGAGGAGCAGGAGCCCGAGCTCGTGGCGACTGAGCATGTGGAAGGATGAGGATTTAGGTTATTTTGATGTTGTTGTGTTTTGTCCGGCCTGCGTGCCGTTGATTAATTTGTAACTTATTTGATTTTGGGGGGGGGGGCATGGCCCTTTTTTTTTTTATGTAATACGCACAGTCTTTTGGCCTTTGTGGCCTTTTTATTTAATGCTCGGTTCATTTATACAATTTTTGTTGTACTTTACATTATTGCTGTACTTTACCTTAGTTGTGCATGTATGATTGCCCGTCGGAGGGTGTGTCTGTTAATGGAGCTTTCTTTTGAAAGATAGCTCGCTGTGTGTGAATTCGTCAGTGCGGGGAACTGGTCGAACAGCCGGGGAAGGTCCTAGCGAGGTTGCGGATCTCAGGTCGCGATTGAGGCCTGAGGTCGCAGCGTGAACGTCCCTTCGCGAGCCGGGGTTCTGCCAATCATGGTACTTGGGCGAAGGCGGTGCTCGGTTGAGGACCGCCGACGAGCAGAGTTCCAGCTTGTTTGTTTGAGCGGGATTCTACTTTGTGTGCATGCGTCGTTTGTACCTGGACGAGCAGTATGACCGCTAGGTGGTCTCTTGATGGCGAGGAAGCCTATGGTTACTTTAGCTGTAGTATTGTTTATGTTTCTCAGCGTTCCATGGTCGAGGGAGTGCCTCCCCGTTAAGGTTTTCGAGGAAGTATGCACCATTTCCTGTTTTGGCACGGACTCTGTATGGCCCTTCCCAGTTGGCTGCTAGTTTGCCTTCGCGAGAGTCCTTGTGGTTTCTTCGCAGGACAAGGCTCCCCACATCGAACTCTCGTCGTAAGACTTTGGCGTTGTGCCTGATTGCTATTTTTTACTTAAGAGACGCTTCACGGAGGGCTGCTCCTGTCCGGATTTCCTCGACGAGGTCGAGCTCTTCTCTCATCGCTTCGTTATTCATTTCCTCGTCTAGAGGTGATTCGGTCCTTCTGGACGGTATGTGGATTTCGATGGGTAAAACAACCTCCATGCCATATGCCAAGCGGAAAGGCGTTTCCCCGGTGGTGGACTGGGGAGTAGTGCGATATGCCCATAAGACGCTGTGGAGCTCCTCGACCCAGGCTTTCTTCGTTTCATCCAGTCTTCGTTTGAGGCCCGAAGGATGACGCGATTGGCCGCTTCCGCCTGCCCGTTGGTCTGGGGGTGCTCTACCGACGCGAAGTGTTGCTTTGTTCCGAGATGGACGACAAAGTCTTGGAACTTCTTGTCCGTGAATTGTGTTCCATTGTCCATGACGATTGCTTGGGGAATCCCAAAACGGGCAAGGATATTCTGCTTGTAGAAGCGTAGAATGTTAAGGGCCGTTATCTTTGCTAAGGCTTCTGCTTCTATCCATTTTGTGAAATAATCTACGCCCACTATCAGGTATTTGTTTTGGCTAGACCCTGTCACGAAGGGTCCTAGGATGTCCAGGCCCCACCAGGCAAATGGCCACGGGGAGGTCAAGCTCTTCAGTTCGTTAGGTGGAGCTAGGTGCATATCCCCGTGCCGTTGGCATTTGTCGCATTTCTTTACATGCTCCTTGGCGTCTTGCTGCATGGTTGGCCAATAATACCCTACCCGGAGTGCCTTGCGGGCAAGGGACCTTCCTCCCAGGTGCTGGGCTTTAATGCCTTCATGGATTTCTCGTAATACGTGGGGGACAACCTCCTCCTCTATGTACTTGAGTAGTGGGATGGAGAAGCCCCTTCGGTAGAGTTTGTTTTCGAGGATGACGTACGAGCAAGCTCTTCGTCTGATGGTGCTGGCTTCCTTGGGGTCATCCAGAAGTTCGTCCCTGGTGAGGTAGTTGTATACGGGCGTTATCCAGCAGTCGCTGTCCCCGATCGCGTGCACGTGTAGGGTCGAGGACCCTTTATCGATGCTGGACCGGGGAAGTATCTCTTGGATGACTGACCTATTTCCGCCTTTCCTCTTGGTGCTCGCTAGTTTGGACAAGACGTCTGCTCGCACGCTGTGTTCGCGGGGAACATGTCTTATTGCTACTGTCCTGAACTTTGCCATTTTTCCTTGACCAAGGTGATGTATTCAGAGAGACTGTCGTTTTTGGCCTGATACTCCCCGGATATCTGGTGGGCTACTAGCTGGGAGTCCGTGCAGATGACGATTTCTTCAGCCCCTAGGTCTTCGGCTAGGCGCAACCCGACGAGGAAGGCCTCATACTCGGTCTGGTTGTTCGACGTGGGAAAGGACAATGTGGGAGAAGCCTCGACTATGGTCCCTTCATCGTTCTCCAGAATTACTCCTGCCCCGCTGCCGCTCGAGCTGGATGCTCCGTCCACGTAAATGGTCCATTTGTTTGCTATGTGGGGCGAGGAGTCTGAGAAGGTTACTTCCGCCACGAAGTCGGCCAGGGCTTGTGCTTTAAGAGCTTTTCTACTTTCATACCGGACGTCGAATTCGGCCAGCTCCAACGACCACTTGAGCATTCGACCGGCCATGTCTGGCCTGCCCAGTAATTGCTTGATGGGCTAATCCGTCCTAACTACGATCGTGTGGGCCAAGAAATAGTGTCTCAGTGTCTGCCAGCGTTGACGAGGGCCAATGCTACCTTCTCTATCTGCTGATATCGCAGCTCCGTGTCCTGCAACGCTTTGCTCGTGAAGTATACTGGCTTTTGCCCTCCAGGATTCTCGCGAATGAGAACGGCGCTAACGGCCTCGGTAGTGACGGCGAGATATAGGAACAGGACTTCCCCGATATCTGGCTGTGATAACACGGGCGGTTTTGACAGAGCTTGCTTTAAGTGAAGGAGGGACGCCTCGCACTCTTCGGTCCATTCAAACGCTGCTTCTTTTCTCAAGAGCTTGAAGAAAGGAAGGGCGTGTTAGGCGGACTTTGCGACGAAACGGGACAACGAGGTGAGTACCCCGTTGAGAGACTGGATGTTCTTCTTAGACGTGGGCGTTGGGAACTCAGAGAATGCCCGACATTTATTGGGGTTAGCTTCTATTCCTCGTTCCGTTAGGTAGAAGCCAAGGAATTTTCCTGCCCGTACACCGAACGTGCACTTCTCTGGGTTAAAACGCATTTGATACTTTCTCGCTTGCTCGAAAATTTTGCGAAGATGGGCGACGTGGTCTAGCTCCTCGTGGGACTTGACGATCATGTCGTCCATGTATACCTCGAGCATGTCGCCTATTTGTCCTTGGAAGACTTTGTTCATCATTCGTTGGTACGTAGCGCCGACGTTAGTCCGAAGGGTATTACGTTGTAGTAATAGTTGCCCGATTCGGTCATGAAGGTCGTGTAAGTTTTATCGCTCGCGGCCATTGGGATTTGGTTATAGCCCGAGTAGGCGTCGAGGAACGATAAAAGTTTAAAACCTGCAGAGTTATCTACGAGCTTATCTATATTGGGGAGGGGGTAGGCGTCCTTCGGATAGGCCTTATTAACATCGGTATAATCAACACACATCCTCCATTTGCCATTATTTTTTCTTACAAGTACAACATTTGAGAGCCATGTAGTGTATTTGGCCTCAGAAATAAACCTAGCTTCTAGAAGGTCTTTGACAGCTTTCTCCGCGGCTTCCATCTTCTCCGGGGACTGTTTCCTTCTGCGCTGGGCAACAACTTTGACGACCGGATCAATTGTAAGTTGGTGGCAAGCGACGGAGGGGTCCAATCCTGGCATTTCAGCAGCGCTCCATGCGAACAAGTCTGCGTTCTCCCAGAGGCATGCTTTTAGCTGTCTCTTGGCCAGGCCGGGGAGGTCTGCTCCGATCTTCACTCCCCGTTGGGGGTCTTCTCTGCGCCTAGGTGGCGGGCTTCTTGATCTCTGGTGTTTACTCTTGGGAGGAGAAGATCTTGGAAGAGATGCTTCCTCGAGAGCTCCTATCCTTTCTCCTTGCTGCAAGATAAGGAGGTTCGTGCGGTTGACAGCTTCCAGGAGAGCTGCAACGGCCAGGTCAGCGCTGGGAGGGCTAGGAATTGGTCGTTCCCCCAACGGTAGCTGTTTGCTTCCTTGCTCGGTGGGAGGAGGAGTTGGAGACGCAGTGGCCCTGTCCCGACGGAAACGGGGATCAGAAAGTAGCAACGAACTGTCGTTGGCGTCCATCTTGTTGTCGGGAATGAGAACCGTAGCGTCAGCACCTTTCGCGGAGTTCTGAGCGGCCATATGTGGGCGGATCAAGAAAGTATGTTTTGATCTTTTAGTTTTCGAGGAGGAAAGAAAGAAGGGGAGAACAAGGACTTCGCACAGACGGCGCCACTGATCCGAAGTATTCGAACTGGTCCACGTAAGCTGGTCGTCAGATGGCGAGGTGCTCGGATGGAAGCTGGTCGTCAGGCGTGCAAAGTGTTCGGCTCGCGAATGAGGAGAGGAGGGGGTGTACCTGCAAGGCACTCCGACGCTCAAGTAAGAAAGGGTCAGAGAAAAGGGGGGCAAGTACAAAGTGTATTCTTAGGGTGAAAATGTGATACCTGACCCTCTCAAGCGAGAGGGTTTATATAGAGCCCCCAGCGCGTGGCCAACGGTCCTATTTTCGGGGCGAACTAACCGTTTTTCCCAAAGAATAGGTAACTGCCCAAACTAGCCGTTATGTCGGGTAGGGTGCCGAAAACTAGTCGTTGAGTCGGGCATAGACGCAGTTTCGGGCACCTGTCCATTGCTGTTCGGGCAGCGAGGAAGCCGTGCGTAACGAGAATTAAAGCCGGGGATGGACGTTGCGTTCCTTGCCCGGTTGGAGGGGCAGAAATGTCACTTTTGCCCCTCTGTGGATTGGGCTTAGGCAATTTGGGCCGCTCTTGAGCGGAGGTGGATTGGGCCAATTCTAGCCATTGGTCCAGTCCAGAACACATATTATATTAGAATGTCATTTTTATATTAGAATATGATAATAAATCTTAACCATTAGATTTTCAAATAAATGGTGGAGATTATGTGTCATTTTTTTCTCTCCTCTATCATTTATTTTAATAATGGAGGAGAGAAAAAAAAACCCACACATAATCTCCACCATTTGTTTTAAAATATAATGGTTCAGATTCATTCTCATATGATACGTTATATATATATATATATATATATATATATATATATATATATATATATATATATATATATATATATATATATATATATATATATATATATATATATATATATTTTGAAAAACATATCCGGTTTGTGTTTACTCCTCGGTTGGTAAACGTAACCGAGAGAAAATGTTTTTTTTTTCTTTTCAAATATTAATAAAGAAGGAAGGTGTCTCTATTTTATAAATAAAATATAAGATTGTTGTTGTTTCTGAAAGTCGAACCAATGACCTTTTAATATTTTTCCCTCGGTTGAGAGTTGCAACTAAGGGAAAATGTAATTTATTTTTTATTTAAAAATTAATAAAAGAAATGAATGTGCCTCTATTTTATAATAAACACAAAATTGTTGTCTTTGGGAGTCAAATCCATGACCTTTTAATCTTTTTTTTCTCGGTCGAAAGTTGCAATAAAGGAAAAATGTAATTTAATTTTCATTTAAAAATCAATAAAAGAGGAGAAATGTAATTTATTTTTCATTTAACAATTAATAAAAAAAGGAAGTCACCTTTATTTTGTAAATAAAACATAAAAGTGTTGTTGTCGGAAGTTGAATCCATGACTTTTTATTTTTTTTCCTCGACTGAAAGTTGCAGCCGAGGTGAAATGTTATTTTTAATTAAAAATTAAATTACGAAGGCGCTAAGAATCTAACTAATGACCTGTTAAGCCTTTCTCTTTGGTTTGGATTTCTAACTTAAGAGAAATGTAATTTATTTTTAACTTACAAATTTAAAAAAAAAAGAAAAGAAAAAAGAAAGGCGCTCAATTTTTATGGTTTCACTTCAGTTCTTTATAGAACCAGGGTAAAAATCTTGTTAGATAATGTATATTTTGTTGTAGTGTATAGAGAATCAGAAAGATTCAGAAATACTTGGATATAAAATAGTTTGTTCCTGGGAACTTGGGTGCCTATTTTCTTGGAACTCTTTTGTAATCTTTTCCAACAACTCTTGGAAGTATAGTGAATCAGAGAGTTGCTCCCTTCTCCAAATTAGATCGTTTGATTGAATCGGGTAAACAAGTTATTATGCTTATTGTCTTTACTTTATCTTTTTCTACAAAGTAAATTAGTGTCTTATTGCACAAAGATTAATTTTTGTTGAAACCATTTATTTTGATTGTCATTATTTTTGTCTCCACACATCAATTTTTTGGTGTGATTAAACTCTGAATAATTCTCCCGAAGTGATTTTAATTATTCTAATAGTTTTTCACAACAAGTAACATCCACCGCGAGGCAAATGGATCTTGTTTACAAGTGAGCACCATGGGTTCTAAATTCTAGATTGAAAGGTTTTACAAAGACAATAATTTTGGGTTGTGGAAAATGAAAATGCAAGAAACCTTATCTCAAGAGAAGTGTATTGAAGCATTGAATGGCGAGACATTAATGTTTGCACGCCTAAAAGAAGAAGAGAAGACCAAGATGGTGGATAAGGCCAGAAGTTCTACTATCTTGTGGGAAAAACTTGTATCATCGTATATGACCAAGTATTTGACTCACAAGTTGTGTTTGAAATAATAACTCTACTCATTTCGAATGGTAGAAAATAAATCCATAGTGGAGAAGTTAATAGAACTTCACAAAATTATTGATGATCTTGAGAATATTGAGGTGAAGGTTGACGATGAGAACAAGGCTTTACTATTGTTGAACTCATTAATCAGATCAACACTTTAAGAGTGACCTTCTTAATGTTAAGAAGGTATTATTATTACCTTGGATGAAAATATGAGAGCCAAAGATTTTTCAAAGGTGAAAGATTTGAAGATTGACGATATGGGTGAAGACTTAAGTGTCTCGAGAGGAGGAAGTGAGCGTAGAGGGATCTCCAAATAAATTTTTTTTGAAAGTTCAAGGGTAAAATGCTTCACTTGTCAGAAAACTGCTCACTTCATGAGGGATTGTCCCGAGAAGACGGGCAATAATAATTATGTTCAGATTGCAATTGCCCTGGATGAGGATAGTTATGAGAGTATTTATGCATTAGTGTGTCTATTTTGGAAACTGAAGAGAGTTAGGTTGTGGACTCTGGTTCCTCTTATCCCATTTGTCTAAGAAAAGAATACTTTGAGACTTCGAAGCTGAAGCAAGGTGAAATAGTTCTCCTTGGTAATGATAAGGCTTACAAGGTTCATGGTACTATCAAACTTATAATGCTTGATGATCATGAGTTTCTTCTTCACAAGTCGCGGTATGTTTTAGAGTTCATGCATGATTTTTTATACAAAATTATGTTTGAAAATTAGGCTATTGCACTATAATTGAAGATAGGGAGTTGGACATTTCACATGGCGAAGTGATCATAATTAAATGGTCTAAAATATGTGGTCTATATATTTTAGAAGGCTCCAATTTTATTTTTCACTCATCATCATCCAGTGAAGACTTTCATGACAATAACAAGCTACAAGATTTGAGGTCAAAGCATGGTGTCTTCTTGGAGGTTGTTTCAAATCACTTTAATGAGTTTTGCAATAAAATAAGGGATGAAATGCATGTGAACGTTGAGTTGTCATTGAGTTTCCGGGGACAGGACGGTGCCAAAAAGTCTTACCTAGTTGGCAGGTGTTCATTTACAAAAATAGATTTCCAAACACTTATGGAGGTTTGGAGTAGGAAGAATATAACCTACTATATTTTGAAGGCCGTAAAAACTTTTCCAATTGTAAAAATCAAGCTAATTCAATTTGATAGTAAATTTTTAGGTTGTGTCTTGAATTTCCATCCAAAACGTAGAAAGGGCTATGAGCTATTGGGAGTGAAACTTGGAAGATCCAAGTTCATGAATCACATATATATTACTTTTAGTGAGTCCTGTTAGGGAGAAAAGAATAGAGACACTGGGATGAAGTTTTTAAAAATAATGAAGGGAGACAAATTCAATTAATTGAATTTGAATTTGGGGTGTTACAGTGGGTGGTGGCCATAGGAGACTGATTCCAGAAAATGGAAACCGACAGTGGCGATTTGCTTTGGTCTGCGGGAAGTTCAACTTTTTGGTCATCCTGTTTGATTTTCTCTATTCATATGTTTTGGGCTTCTTCGCTTTTATTCGTGTTTTCATTCGTTAATGGATTGTGCTTTTGGCTTGTTATGGATTCGTTGAGTCCAAACAATTATAAATATGTATCACTTGCATTGTTGTTATCATAACCTTCAAAACTTTGCAACTAAAGAGATAAAGAAGGGTTTGGTAGTCCTAGTGGTAATCTTAAAGAGACAAGGATAAATTCCAAAGAGTGTGTTCTTAGAATTCAGGAAATCCTTGGAGATATCTAAGGGGGATTGAGAAATACTTCTAAACACCTTGGGCTTCTGTGAGTCATATATATTGAGTTGAAGAGATTAGGAAACACTTGGGTAGAAAATAGAGTTTGTTCTTAGGAAATTGGGTGACCTTTTTTTGTAACTCAAATGATTTTTTTTAAACAACTCTTGGAAGTATAGTGAATCAGAGATCTACTCTCTCTTTCAAAGTAGATCGTTTGATTCAACTGGGTAAACATGTTATTATATTTATTGTCTTTACTTTATCTTCTTTTACAAAGTTAAATTGATGTCTTATTGCACATATAGTTATTTTTGCTGAAGCCATTCATTCTGGTTGCCATTGTTATTTGTCCCCACACATAAAACTTTTGGTGTGGTTGAACTCTCAATAATTCTTTTGAAATGCTTTTAATTATTCTACAAGTTTTTCACAACGCTAATATTAATATCGTATGGAAGGATCATTTTGAAGCCTTTTAAATCACTTCTAAAATGATCTTTTTGAAATAGTGTGAATTTTTGTTTTATTATGTTTCTTTTTCATGCAATGAATATATATATATATATATATATATATATATATATATATATATATATATATATATATATATATATATATATATATATAAGATATTGACAACCTAATCTTAAAAGAACCTGTTGTTGTTAGTTCAGATGTTGATATACGAGAGGTTGGTGAATTGGGTGTTCTTGTACATGATGTTGATAAAGTTATTGTTGATCAAATTGATGCTTGTAAACATTTTAGTCATGAAATAAATTTTACATTACAAGATGATATATTTAAAAGAGGAAGATTGAGTAGACATGAAACATTGTATAGGGAGAGTCTCATCTAACCAGTAAGGAGATGAAAGGACAATGTCTCATAAAGAGTTTCTCAGTTACATGGTCCAACTGAGAGGTAATATATTTTGCATTAATATTTTCAAAAGCCCTTTTTAATTTTTAATTTAATATAATCAAATTCCTTGGTTTTTTAAAAAAAACCGGCGTGATAGATTTTTTAAATGTATTATCAGAATATGGCGCTATGGTGCTTTTGTTTTTTTATATCTTTTTATTTTTAATTAAAACATATACGTCGGTTTTTGTTGTTGTTAGAAAACCGACGCGATTTCTCTTTTGTATGAAATACTTCAGAGAACTAGAGTATAACTTTTCATTACCTATCAACGCTCCAACTTCATATCGTCATTCTCTTCGCAAAAATTCTAGGCGATTTTCATCGTAACTTTCATCAAAACTCTTCCAACAGTTGGCATTCATCAACACTCAAACATCGAAAGTCATCAAGTTTGAGGTATATTTGTTCTTCTTTTTCACGCTTGTTCTTCTTCAAATGGTAGGTTTATATCACAAAAATGGCTTATATCACTGAAATGGTTTCTCTTGATAATTTGTTTTTCCATTTTGATCACTAAAATAGTTTATATCACTGAAATGGATTTAGTATCACTGAAATGCCTTTAGTATCACCGAAATGACTTTAGTTTCTCTTGAGCATTTATTTTTCCATTTTGATCACTAAAATATTGTTTCTACGTGTTGTTTATCACTGAAATGATGTTAGTTAGTGTGTTTCTTTATTTAGATAGTCATGGCGGATTCGACAAACACCTCCCATACAATATCTCCTGCAACCTTTGTTAACACAAAACATAAAAGAAAAACTAGAGGTGTCAATATGTATACCAAGGTGAAAAAAGCCCACAAAAATGGTATTCGTTATCCGATTACAGTTAATGTTGCAACCGAAATGGCTTATGGTGAAAATGTTGAGGCCTTTATGGGTTACATTGTGTTACAAAGTAGAAGTAAAATGAGTATTTTAATAGATAGTTGGCACAACATCTGAACCGATATTACGATATTTATTTTGAATTTTTATAATTTGTTTTACAAGTATATACGATCTTGTATTATTTTTGTATAATACTAATAACAAATGTATTGTGTAAACATAGGAGGTGTTTGATGTTAGTCCAGATGATAGTATGGTGAAAAAGAAATTGCTTACATATGTTGGTGAGCGTTGGAGGAGCTTTAAGAAAAAACTCACCTGTGATTATATTACTCATCCAAGACATGAAGACGGCCCTGAATGTAAGCCTACATACTTGATGTATTCATTTATTGATCAGAATGTTTAGGAGAAATTTGTAAACTCTTCCACCACTCCTGAATTCTTGGCTAAAAGCCATAAAGGAAAGTATAATAGATCTAAAAATATCTATCCACATAGATTGTCTCGTGGAGGGTATGAAAAACTTGAAAAGAAGATGATTTAAGAAAAAATAAAACAAAGGGAATTAGAGCTGTGAGATTCTATAAGCCTTGATCGCACTCCATCTCCACCATCTCGACATGACAAATGGAATAGGGCAGGTTAAAGAAAAGGCAACGAGTTCAAATCAGAGGCTACACGTTATTTAGATGAAAAGATTGTAAGTAGATACTTTTTTCAACAATATTTATTTTAGTTAAATCAATTTGGTAAAGATGAAATTTTATATGTGTTGTAGGATGTACTGTTTGAACAATCCAAAGTCGGCCTCTTCGTTCCTTTAGATTGTCATGAAATCTTGGTAGAAGAAATTAGAACCAAGGAGCATCTTGGACGTATCCATGCTCTTGGAAGAGACGCTTGAAGGTGTGAAAATTACACAAGAAGGGGGTTGAATTGTGTTTTGCGTTTTCTTTAATTTAACTTATGATCAGAGTTTCAGAATTAGAACTGGTGTTCAGATTCTGTTTAATTCATTAGAAGCGGATATAACAGAAGTAAATAAAATAACAGCAGAAGACACAAAAGATTTATCATGGTTCCTCCCCTAACTGAAAGTACTCCAGCCCCCTTGCCTCACAAGAGGTTTTCATTATAACCACTTCAACATTATAATCGCTTATGCTTCTGCATAAGAATTTTACACCTGCTCATACCAAATGTCTGAGACTTCCTTTGCTTAGAGCACATGTCTAAGACTTTCCCTTGCTCACACCTTCTGACCGAGCCACCTGCTCCAAGGTCTTCAGGTTGAGACTTCCCCTTGCTTAGAGCACATGTCTAAGACTTCTCTTGCTCACGTCTTCTGACTGAGCCACCTGCTCTTCTAGTCATCAGACCGAGGCTTCCCCTTGCTCAAGATCTCTTGAGACTTCTTGCTCACGTCCCTCAGACGGAGTCTTCCCCACTACTTAATCAGACTAGCTGAATAAGACTTTCACAACTCAAGAACTTAAGCAATGAGACTTACATGGCTTAAGCATCTTGGCTCAAGACTTGCTGTTTGAATCCCAATGAGACAAGACTTTTGCTCAAGCACATAGCAAGAGACTTAATCTAAACTACTGAAGGCTCAGCAGAATAGAGAACAAGGTGTACATGATGCAAGCATCAGAGGTACAGGAAATCACCATAACAAAGACCTAAAGCTCTTAAGATTTCTAAGATATTTAATGGTAAGAAATCTTAATACTTTTACATTAGAGTTGATAATTGCTTGATCTTGCTACTCCTTCATCAGAAGAATCCTTGTTAAGATTGAAACTTGAATCTTCAGTCATATATATAGCCTTTGCAGAACCTAGCCATTGAGGAAGTGACTTGATCAAGTGTCTTTGCCTTTACTCCATAGTACAAGAGACGTTGAAGATGGATGCACAACAGGTTTTTAATCCAGTGTGTAACGCGTTTAAACTTTGAGTCTTCAAGAGGTTTTGTACTAATAGAGCCATTGGGAGCAGACATCTGTAAAGCGTTCCAGCCTTTCTTGAGCCTTGCAATCTTATAGACTCGAGCTGACAAGCTGATAAGACAATACAACTTGCTTTATGCAGAACGGACAATCCACAACTTTATCACCAACTCTGAATGATACCAGATGCTGATATACAATTACTAAGTGTAGTAACTCGTCTGAATGCTAAGGCCTTCAGCTCAGAGTCTGTGCCAAGCCACACTAGCAACTGTTCTTCAGACTCTGTCACCAGAAGCTAGCAATGAAGCAACTCCTAAGTGTGTCTAAGTAAAACAAATTCTGATTATTTATGTACAAGAAAAAGAACCTGCATAAATAAAACAAATATCAAATAAACCATTGTTCTTTTAATACTTTTGTTATCATAAAAACTAAAAGAGAATATGTCATGAACAAATCTTGTTCTAACAATCTCCCCCTTTTTGATGATGACAAACACAAGTATTTAGAGGATAATGTTGTGCATTTAATTTTCTCTGCAACAATAGGGTATGAGGTTTGTAAGCTCCCCTGAGTCTGATAGTCTACAACTGAGTTCTATTGACTCTAACACCAAGAAATATTTTTCAAGAAAAAATAAATTAGTCTTCTTAGTAACATCAGGGTATGAGCTTCGCAAGCTCCCCCCGAGTCAAACAGTTCCAAGGTTGAGGTTTGTAAGCTCCCCCTTAGTTCCATATTTAAGAAAACCAAAATAACAACATTTTAACTTCCTTTGGCAACATCAGAATACGAGGTTTTTAAGCTCATCCTGAGTCTAATAGGCTAATTAAGAGGTTTGTAAGCTCTTACTTAACACTATGTACAAGAGAGTTAAAATATGTTGCCCTTTTTAATTTTCTTTGGCAGCACCATAATATGAGGTTTGTAAGCTCCTTCTGGGTCTGATAGGCTAAGTCCGAGGTTTGTAAGCTTTTCCTTAGACCTATGTACAAAAAAGATAAAAATACGCCATGGGTAAGGTAACCATAAAAATAGAAAATAAATGACCAATATGCACAGAACATGTATTAAATGGGTTCAACTTCCACTTAAATACTTACTATTATTTCTCCTCCTTTTGTCACATAAAAAAGAATAAAAGGAAAAGAAAGGAAAGAGAAAGAATATCACTAATAAATGTATCTCAAATCATCATTACTGGATCACTTTCCAAAGAGGAAGAATAATCAAGTAATAAGAGTCATTAAGGTTTGCAAAGTGCATGCTTTAAAGTCTTAGTGGTCGTTACTATTCCAAAAATTAAACAAGGATTAATTATAGACTCTTGGTATCCATAAAAGCCATTATAAAAACATCCAGCTCCTAAGTCATTTTCATCAATCATCAACCTAGAGATATGGAATCATCAACTGAGAATCATAATACATCCGTCGTAACAGACGTAATCGAGAGCTCTACAAGTTTGGCAATCCAATCCCCTCAGAGGCGAGCTGCTTCTGAGTCCTCTACAACTGAGCCTATTCCCTCAGCAATACTGTCATCAGAAGAGGCAACACCAGCAGTACCTGAATGACCTTTAGAAGGAGGTTTAGCAGTAGCTACTTTGAAGCCAAAGAGAAAAATCATGAAGAGGTCAAAGAAGAAAAGAAGGGTCAACAAGCAGTTCTACCGCTTTCTCCCAGTCATAGAAGAGAAAAAAGTGATTGATTCTGAAGACGAAGAGGTGGACTATGGCAACAATGGACGCCACTGGGAATGAGATGCATTAGCTAGGGAACTCTTCTAGTATCACCTTATTCCCTTTTTTTAAATTTTTTTTTGTAATCCATCAGTTTAATATTAATGAAATAGTTTTTCTGACCAATACTACTTTAGCATGTAAGTACATTCCAGTAATTTCTTTAGATTTTTTGAAGGTACATTAACAAAGTGAAACTGACACAGAAACGACAGTTAAACAAATCAAACATAAACTCATAGTTATTCAGAGAATCTTAATAGGTTAGACTGCTAGATCACATTTCCAAGAGTCATTATTAGAATACTGATAAGATTTAATCTGTACTTAAATAATATTAAACTCAAGATAATGTATATAACACGTCTATAAAAGGACTCTAGTAAGCTTTCTTCCATTATCACTTAATCCCTAAAACATCAAGATGTGTAAGCAAAAGTAAATATGGGTTCCAAAGAGAGTTTTCAGGAAGGCATCACTACTGATTGCAACAACTCAAGAAAGTCAAGGCAAGGCAGCAGCTGAAGAATCTGCAAGCAAGCAGACAGCTTCAGAAGTGCTCTCCTCTTTAGTATCCTTTGTGAAGACTCACAGAAGAAGAAGATCTTCTGGATCCAGACGCAGAAACAAACTGAGAAAGGAGGCTTTTGAGTTTGCTAAGGAAGAATGGCAAGATTTCTTAGATAATATGGACATGTCAGATGATCCTAAAGGAAATCCTTAGGGCTCATCCATTAGACTAGAAAATCTAATTGTCTTGTAATAGCTACCTTTTTATTAATAAAATAAGTTGCAAATATTTGAGTTCTTTTATCTATTTCGGATTCTCATTGAACAACAAGAATAAATATTAATCAGTTAAAACTGAACACAAGCATGAACAAACTCTAAATTTATTAATAAGATGCTTAACACAAAGATTTCAACAACATATAAAGCATAACTATGCAGAAATCTAACATCAGAATCTTTCATAGATAGCTTCAAACTTGTCTCTCCAAATCTTGGAAGAACTAGCCTCATAACTTATGTTAACCTCTTGCTGAACAAGTATTTCAGAAATAAATCGTCCATAAGGAATGAAGAAGATCTTTCCCTTTTGAAAAGAAGAAAAAGACCTCTTCAGATGGTGAAACATAACTTGAGGAAAATCAATCTTGAACTCTGAATTAAGAAGTAGAAGCAGATTTTTTCAATAGGGCCCACTTGGTCTAAATCCTTATCCTTAGGAATTAAGTTTGAATCCAGAATCTGATTCCAAACAACAGCATCAGGAAGAAGATTTGAGACCTCTTATGTATTATATGGGTCTACAAAGATACGCCACGAAGGAAGATAGTGTTCCCAAACAAGAGTTCCTGGGATTTCACCATTCTCCTCACAATTGATCACATTTGCAATCGCTTTAGAGGTTGTTGTAATAGAAACACCAGTGACTCTAGATAGAATAACATACTCAGAATTCAGCTCAACAATGGAGGCATTGATCCAAAACTCTTTGACAAGACTTGGATAAGTGAAACCACAGAGCATCTCGAAGTAGCCATTCCAACCTAGTTTAGTCACAGTCCTCCAGAAGTTGAAACGAATCTTAAGCAACTCATCAAAATTCACAAACTTTTCATTGATGACAACCAGCTGATTCAAAGGAGAATTAACTGAAGAACTCATCTCAGGTTTGGCTTGATCAACACACAACCAAGAAGAAGAGAAGAAGAAGAAGAATAAGAAGAAGAACTGAACAAGAATCTTACAAGAATAAGAATCTTGTCAGAAAAAGGACACAATGATGTTTCAGAAGACAGGGAATAGTAACAGCAAGTACCAAAAGAGGAAACATCATTACCCAATGGTTCTTTATCCAACAAATATTTCAATTCCACTTGATGAGTTTCACCTTTTTAAAAAGTTAAGTATTATAAAAGTTTTTGAAAAACTTTTTACTTAAACTGTTATGACAGTAAAATAGAATCTTCTTCTAAATCTCAGAAACTGACAACTTTTAGAAGCTATAATCCATCAGAGTCTAGTAGATCTAGACTTAGACAGAGATATCATCTTCAGTCACAAGTCTCTAAGGTTCTATTCAGAACTAGCACTTTATCTTGAAACAAGAGTCATGAGTGATAGAAGAATATTGAATTATCTTCTTTAGACAGCTAACAAGCAACAATATCAACACAAAAGTGAGAAAATTGTTTCCATGAATATGATCATCATCTAACTTAATAAGACATTCAGTATAGAAAAACACAACAGAGTTTCCTCTTAAAGATTTCTGAAGTTCTTCTTTACAAAAGAACTTCTCTAGAAGTCTAACAGAAACTTTGTATTTATATCTATAAAAATGTTTAATTGAATTAAAAGATAAATCAGAAAAGAACAAGCATACTTCTTTTTTTTTTCCCAGACTCGATTCAGTATTCAGACTTGACCAATAGAGTCTGAACACAACTTTGAGTAGATTCTGATTCAATGGCTGTCTAACCATTGATTCCACTACTCTCGCCAAATTCAGTACCACCAGTACTTGAATTTGGGTTGTTTGCTCTTCCTCCAATAAATGTTGTAAACAACCTTGTGGAAGATGCCTCTGCTTCTTTCCTTGATATCTGTAGCAGATACATTATGATACTCATATTTCTATAAGACCATAAATGTAAGTACAAACAGACTCTTCTTTGCCTTACAACTCAATCTAATAGCAAAATCATAAGTCACTCCAGAGTATAAGTCTAAGATGAGATATGATAGGACTAGAATCTTGTTATAAGCAATGTCACTAATCTCATTGTCTGGGATTAAATCTTTCAACTCTAAAATCATTGACAAGTTCAGAACCAGATGGTGTTAACTATAAAAATTGACATAAAGCAGATTAAAGTACTGTCTTAGTACGGCTGACAGAACTCAAAGAGAAGTTGAAGATTTCTGATAGAAATGTCTTTTAAAACAACTTCCATGATGATCCTCAGCCAAGAAGCAATGAAGTTTCTTAAGATATCACCTTAAAGAACAAACTCCACATTATCAAATATTTTGAAGCAAGATAGCTTTAACAACATCTCTTGCTCTTCAATACTTGATTTTTATTTCAGAACACAGATGCTTCTTTTCACCTGTATCCTACTATAATATCAGCCTAAAAGACTAGGCACTGAAGAGCATCTGATATTAGGTTCTGGTAGTGTTTCTTCTTGCTTTCAGATCTGGGAGATCAATTGAAATACAGGTATTTCAGAAGCTTCTGAAGTTACTCTTCTAACAATAGATATCACAATCCATTTAGTCAGTATGGAAGTACTTCTGACAAGAAACCTAAGTCTCTCATCATTAGCCATTCCAAGGAATTGAGCCAAAATGAGAAGGTGATCTGTTGAATAGTTTTTCATCATCTAACTTCATTTCTTTCCTTTGAAGATTGCAAGACAAATCTTCAGAACACGGTAGATTCATGATGTAAACATAAAAAAACTGTGACTTTCGATTTAAGTTAAAGAACAATCTTCTCAGAATTTGCTTGAAATGATTAGATGAAGTGCTACTACTTCAAGCTTCAAAAACTGATCCCCACAAATCTGAGCACAAGAATTCAAAGATAGTCCAAACATCAGATATATCAATGATGTTGATATACTCAGAAGTGAGATAAAGCATCTACCAAAATGAAACTACCTCTGGTGATATTCAATATGCATCTTCTGAGTTGGTGAAAGAGATTTTCAACCATCAACTTCTATAGTAATACCTCTTTCAAGGATATTCTACAGACCTTTAACAACCCTTTATCAAGACCAATGAGTTAAAAATATGTTTAGATTTTCCATCATTTAAATTCAGTGGAGTTATCCATTTGAATACGGTAGGAAAACCCGTGTGATATTTTTCATGTGGCACTTGATTCCTTCTTGAAGAAGAAATATACTTTTCTTATTGGATCATTATTTGCACCACTGTTAAGTGTTAAGCACAGACCATGCTCTGATACCAATAGAAGGTGTGAAAAGTACACAAGAAGGGGGGGTTGAATTGTGTTTTGCGTTTTCTTTAATTTAACTTCTAATCAGAGTTTCAGAATCAGAATTGGTGTTCTGATTCTGTTTAATTCATTAGTAGGGGATATAACAGAAGTAAATAAAATAACAGCAGAAGACACAAAAGATTTATCCTGGTTCCTCCCCTAACTAAGAGTACTCCAATCCCCTTGCCTCAAAAGAGATTTTCATTATAACCACTTCATGATTACAATCGCTTATTCTTTTGCATAACACTTTTACACCTGCTCAGACCAACTGTCCGAGACTTCCTTTGCTTAGAGCACATGTCTAAGACTTTCCCTTGCCCACACCTTCTGACCGAGCCACCTGCTCCAAGGTCTTCATGTTGAGACTTCCCCTTGCTTAGAGCACATGTCTAAGACTTCTCTTGCTCACGCCTTCTGACTAAGCCACCTGCTCTTCTGGTAATCAGACTGAGACTTCCCCTTACTCTAGCTCTCTTGAGACTTGTTTCTCACGTCCCTCACACGGAGTCTTCGCTATTTCTCAATAAGAATAGCTGAATAAGACTTTTACAGTTCAAGCACTTAAGCAACGAGACTTACGTGGCTTAAGCATCTTGGCTCAAGACTTGTTGCTTGAATCCCAATGAGAGAAGACTTTTGCTCAAGCACATAGTAAGAGACTTAATCTAAACTACTGAAGGATCAGCAGAATAGAGAACAAGGTGTACATGATGTAAGCATCAGAGGTACGGGAAATCACCATAACAAAGACCTAAACCTTTTAAGATTTCTAAGATATTTAATGGTAAGAAATCTTAAGGCTTTTACAATTACAACCTAAAATAGAAACTCTGCATATTACATTAGAGTTGATAATTGCTTGATCTTGTTACTCCTTCATCAGAAGAATCCTTGTTAAGATTGAAACTTGAATTTCCAGCCATATATATAGTCTTTGCAGAAACTAGCCGTTGAGGAAGTGACTTGATCAAGTGTCTTTGCCTTTACTCCATAGTACAAGAGACATTGAAGATGGATGCACACCACGTTCTAAATCCAGCGTGTAACACGTTTAACCTTTGAGTCTTCAAGAGGTTTTGTACTGATAGAGCTGTTGGGAGCAGGCATCCGTAGAACGTGTCAGGCTTTCTTGAACCTTGCAATCTTGTAGACTCGAGTTGACAAGCTGATAAGACAATACAACTTGCTTTCTGCAGTACGTATAATCCACAACTTTCTCACCAACTCTGAATGGTACCAGATGTTGATATACAATTACCAAGTGTAGTAACTCGTCTGAATGCTAAGGCTTTCAGCTCAGAGTCTGCGCCAAGCCACACTAGCAATTGTTCTTCAGACTCTGCCACCAGAAGCTAGCAATGAAGCAACTCCTAAGCGTGTCTAAGTAAAACAGATTTTGATTATTTATGTACAAGAACAAGAACCTGCATAAATAAAACACACATCAAATAAACCATTGTTCTTTTAATAGTTTTGTTATCATCAAAACTAAAAGAGAATATGTCATGAACAAATCTTGTTCTAACAATGTTGGCTTCAAGTCACATTTTGGACCATATAAATCATATAGAAAAGTAAACTGTAAAAGAGAGATTGAAGAGATAGTTGTTGTACAGGCGGGGGAGGTAAGGGAGAAGCAGATTCCGTAGGAGAGGGAGAGTTTGTTTCTGCAGGTGCGGGAGACTGTCCAGAAGAAGCAAGAGAGGTTGGCTGAGGAGGAGCAAAATAAGTCGAAGGAGGAAGAGCTTGAGAGGATGTCTGAGAAGTGTATCCGCGATGTGCTTGAGATATAAGTATAAGTAAAAATATTTGTGTTGTATGTTGTTGTTTTTATTGTTTGCGTATTTTAATTTTTGTATTGTATTTCTGTTGTTTTTATGATGCAGAAATTGAATTTATTGGGTCTATTAAACCAATCAATTTCAAATTCTTAATTGTGAATTCATGATAAAGTTATGGGTAATACAAGCACGAAAGAAAGTTGTTCTTCCCACCAGGACAATATTGAAATCACACCACCAGAACTAGATGAGACTAAGAGACTTTCAATGACATTAGATAGTATTCCAGACATCTGCCATAATATTAAATTAGGTCATGATCCATATCAACTTTTCGTACTTCATAAGACTTCTATTATGGAAATTTTTGAATGGGGATGAATGGCTAGACAATAACATATTACAATTATGGTGCTCGTAAGTATAATTTTTATGTTGATTTCTATTTATATTCATACGTTCTCGGACTTTAACATAAATATTTGTCTCTTGCAGGTTCTTGCATTAGATGTGCGTTGAAAGAAATCTAAGAAAGTATGGTTTTATACAGGGCCGACCCAGCAAATTTGGAGGCCTAAGGCAAAATTTAGAATAAAATTTTAAAAAGTAAAAAAAAATATTAATTTTTATTTTAAAATAAAAAATTCATTAATATTTTTTTAATTATTATTTTCGTCAATTAAATCTCTAAATAATTCATGGTGGTATGGTATCAAACAATATCACACTTTACGTACAAGAGAAGTTGTTGAACGAGAACAAAGAATGTTATTTGACCCAGTTTTTCTGCCCGTAAGTAAATAAAATTTATACATATTATTAAATATTCTAAATGTTTATCTAGTAACCATTGACAACTAATAATTATATGTCCGAAGCAAAATGTTGTAGTTATGTTTTGCTCGTTGCACAAGGAACTTGAAGAAGTTATGATTAACGCTTTCAGTGTGTAAGTGGTATTATTTTTAATACTCAAATTTTACGTTTAGTTTTGAATAGTTTTTATTCTTATTTAATTTTAGCCGACATGTGTAGAACGGTGGAGAGGTACAATGCAATCAAACATAATTTACTTGGTAAAAAGCCAAAGTTCTATTACCCAAAAGTAAGTATATTACTTGTACTTTTTGACATTCTTTTATTTGTGTGTATTAGTGATATAAATATATGAAAATTAATTGTAGTGGCAAAAATAACCTGACAACCATTATTGTGGATACTGTGTTATGAGACAAATGTTTTATATTGTGTCCGGAGGCATTACAAATGGAGGGACTCATCATAAGGTATTAGTTAAATCCATATACATGTAATTTATGTATATTTTTTAAGTTAATGTTGTTGTTGTTGTTGTTGTTGTCGTTAGCTTATCATGATTTAAATTTTGTTCTAGTTATAGGAGTTTAGCGACATATCACAATTCTCACAAAAAGATATAGATGACATCCGATCACGTGGAACCGATGTCTTCTTATCTTGTTATGAACCTCAACCACAATAGTTTCTTTTAGTTGTTATAAGCTTAATTTGCATATATATATATATATAAATATATATATATATATATATATATATATATATATATATATATATATATATATATATATATATATATATATATATATATATATATATATATGGTTTATCATTTTATTGTGCAAATATGTAAATTTTGTATTCCGTGTTGATGAGAACAATGTAATTTTGTACATTTAATTTTGAACACAATGTAAATATTGTATTTTGTGTTGATGAGAATAATGTAAGTTTGTACATTTGATTTTGAAAACAATGAAAATCTTGTGTTCTGTGTTGATGAGAACAATGTAAATATGTACATTTAAAATGATTTGATTTTGGTTCTATCAATATTCTGTTTCCATGTACAAAATCACATAGGCCAATCAAAATGAGCTTTAAAATAAATTATATATGGAAATAAATAAGATTTAACCCATCGGTTATTAACTAAATCCAACGTACCAACATAACTTACTACCTCAGATTTTAAATAAAACCGAGAGGTAAAATGGCGTGCGCTTCATAGTTTTGAAAATAAAAATATATTGTTGCTAGGTGAAATTCTGGTAGCAGATCTCAGATGTCCTGAGAGATGTCAAGACACTTGATCTCTACTTCAAACACAATGACAATAAGGAGCAGAATACAAATTGCAGAAAATAAACAAACACACAATGATTGTTAACCCAGTTCGGTGAACAATAACACCTACGTCTGGGGGCTACCAAGCCAGGAATGAAATCCACTAGATAGTATTAATTCTAAGCTAAAAAACCTCCGATTTACAACTTATCACTTAATCACTACCCGTGCTTAATTTCTACGTAAGACACTTCCTAGGTATGAGACCCTTCTCAATTCTCTTTCAATCACAGCAGTGACAGAAATTACAACTCAATGTAAACATTCCAACTCTAATATCAACACGACACAAGAGAGGCTCACAAATACAAACCCTAAACTCACTAGGCAACAATGTACTTTCCACACTTTTCCTAGATTAAATCCATCCTATTTATAACCATAAACATGACTGGATTTGGGCTTCAAAAATGCAGCAATTCTGTTCCACATAATCTACAACTAATTCTCCTCTAGAATAGTTTCTTTAACCCTAAGTTTTCTAAAGTGTCTCCACACTTAGAAAGAGCATCTTCGAATTATACTCATAATCACTGATTCCTCAATCTTGGACGCCACCTAGGAAAAAACAATTAGTCCTAGAATAATCTGAAATATGGAATTAAACAGTATAAATAAAATTGAAAAATAACAGACAAAGATGTCGAATCATCATGATAAGATATCTTGTCCAACATCTTGATCTTCAATAAGTTCTTCATGTTAGGACATTTTATTCAACATCTTGTTTTCAAGTTAGTTTTACCAAAATTGATGTCAACCTCAAAGGCTTGGACTCATGAATCTCCCCCTTTGGCAGATTTTGGCTAAAACTAACTAAATGAAACTTGCAGACAAAAAAACACAGTCTGAGGCCAAAAATCAGAACATCAGAACATCAGCAGCAGAAAAACTAAAGCCTCCCCCTCAATCAGTTCCTTCTTCTGCAAGCAATAGATTAGCATGCTCCCCCTCAGTGGCAGCAGCAGCAGTCAGTGGTTAGCAAACATTGGTTAGTAGAGTTAGTATTACTCCCCCTTTTTAGCCATAATATGACATAGGCAGTTAAAATATCTAAATAACCAAGCAATAACATAAAGTATTAAAGTACACAACAAGCACATAAAGTGCCAAAAAATATCCTGGGCATCAAGCCCTTACATAACCACAAAAATAAAAATAAGACAACATTTAGATGTCATCTTCAGTTTCCTCATCACCCTCTTCCTCTTCTCCATGATCATCATCAGCCTTATCTTCAGCATCATCATCATTATTTCCAGCTGCATCCTTCTCAGCATCATTAGTATAAGCTTCAGTGCCATTGTCTTGCTCAGCTGTTAAGGCCTGTATTAACTGCTCAAGTTTAGCCTTCCTTGTTGTACTTGACTTGATGATGGCATCAAGATCCTTGTAGGTCTCCTTCAGCTGTGCAATGGTATCTTCCTTTGAAGTTCCAGGAACAGATGTTGGTGCAGATGTTGAAACAATATCTGGAACGTGACTCCCAGCAAACAACTTGTAATGCAATGTCAAGGGAGAATCCCTTTTCATTCCATAATCTACAGTCACAAGAATACCAGGATACTGCTCCAGAATTATGCCACAAATGAGGGAAGGAAATCATATATGCGGCTTAGTAGCAGTGGATGAAGCTTGCTTCAGAACTTGGTCAAAGATATAAGTCCCAAAATCAAACTTTCTTCCTTTACCAACAATGTATATGAATTTTCCTAGCCCAGAAGATATGGTTGAAGTATGGTTAGGTGGCACCCACTTGACAGTACCAATTCTATGTATAATTACATACTTCACACTGAATTTCCCAGCTAAAAGCTTCCCTTCGCTTGGCCAATGCTTCACATAATTACAGGTGATCTCCTGAAACACCTGGTCATTAGTATCTTCACACTCAGGTTGAGGGTCTACTGATCTTCCCAAAAACCTGTTGATCACAGTGGAGGAAAATGTCATAACATTTCCTCTGACATACAGTTTCCTGTAGTCTTCACTGGTTGCATCATTACATCCTTCAGGAATGTTCACTACAAATTCTTTGACCAACTTTTCATAGCAGGACCCGAATTTAGTGACTGTCTTCATCAGGCCTGCAACTTCAATTAGCTTCAACTCCTCTTGGCATTCTAGGGAATTCTTCCCCAATTCTCTTTCCAAAGCTACTCTTCTTTGGTACACATATGGCCATCTCTCCATGTTTTCAGGAGCATGGAAGGAGACGTTGTCCAAGGGAGCTTTAGGAAGAGCAGCAACTCTTTTCTTAGAAGCTGACTTCTTAACATGCATGATGTCCTAGACATCTTCAGCAACATCATAGTTTGACTAAATATCAGACTCAACCTTTCTCTTTTTAGACATAATAGCAACCTTTCTCACAGGTTTCTTAGCTATCCTGGTAGGAGTGTTTTCAGCAGCCACACCCTTACCTTTTCTGCTCTTTAATCACTTGGCCACACCCGGGTGAAGGCTCTTAGCAATGATTTCATCATCAGAAGTAAAGTTATCAACATTGATAACTTGATCAACAACTTTTCCAACAATACCCTCAAATGTTTGTTCCTTAGATTCTTCTACAGTTGGAGATGTTCCACCATTTGCTTCAACATCTTTTACAACAGAGTCAGCAAGGGTGTGCAGATTCCCTTCAGACCGCTCATGATCATTCCCTTCAACATTCTCCTCAGTCATTATTTTTGGTTCAGCAACAGGGGCAGAGGTAGTGAGAAGAATCTGAGCCAAGGGTCTAGTAATTCTAACAACATTCACCCGAACCCCTAGATTTAGGACCTGAGCCACTATTGTTCCGATCCTCTTATCTGTGTCAAAAATTTCTTTTTCTGTCCTAGGGTTAGAAAAAGCACCAGAGGTATTTGAAGGATTACCTGTAGGAATGTTCTTAGATCTTCTTACAACAAGTTTATCCGGCTTGCATGACACCACAGCCAAGGGGTCAGCATCTATGGCATCTTCAGCAGACAACTTCCCAGACCTTTCCTTACCCTCTGATGAAGAATCATTTTCCTTCTTGGCTATTCCTCTAAAAGAATGTTGTTGAGACATCTTGTAACACTTGAGAGTAGGATTAGGTTTTTCTTCAAACAGGAATATGAAGCAGTTTGTGAGAGATGGTGCAGTATGGAGAAGACGTGCGCAAGAGCGGTTTAGGTAAATTTGAAATGATTGTTTTTGAAACCATACATAATCTTGAATAGCGTTCTCACAAATTAATTTTTCTAAACCCTCAAGCAAGAAAAACCCTAATTTACTCCTCAACATCTTGACCTGATTTTTGATACCACCAGTGAAGTTCAAGTTGTCACAGGATAATGTCACGACATCTTATGTGACATTATGTCAAATCAACACTTGTCTCAATCCTATGAACTCAGAGCAACTATCCCCTGTTGCTATTCCTTCAGTTTTTGTGATTGAGTCATCAGTGACAGCATAAGCGCACCTTTTTCCTTCAAAATCATCAACCATAGAGTCCCTATGAAGAAGTTCCTGAAACCTTGAGATAGTCTGATGTTGCAACTTCTTGTGTGACATCTTGGTTAACTTCCCAATCTACCATTCATCAATATTCAGATCTGAGGCAGGTTTCTAATGCTTCCCATTATCTTTATTTGACATTAATGAGCACTCTGTCTGTAAATAAGTCCATACATAACAATTATTTTTTGATCTGACACCCTTCATGATAACTTTATATTTATCATTCATAACCAGACACTCAGATTTGGTAAAGCTAACCTTTAGACCTTGGTCACAGAGTTGACTAATACTAATCAAATTAGCAGTCAGTCCCTTGACAAGCAGCACATTATCAAGCCTAGGTTGCCCAACATGGTCCAATTTTCCAACCCCTTTAATTTTTCCTTTGGATCCATCTCCAAAGGTGACATAGTTGAAGGCATGAGATTCTATATCCACCAAAAAGTTCTTGACACCAGTCATGTGTCTCGAACAACCACTATCAAAGTACCACCTCTCTCCAGCAGAGGCTCTTAGAGAAGAATGAGCTATTAGGGCCACAAACTCATTCTTGGGAGTCCACTTCTTTCCTGCTTTACCAGCTTGCATCTTTCTGGATTGAGAACCAGACTTGGGATAACCATGTAACTTGTAGCAGTAAGGTTTAATATGACCATACTTAACACAGTGATGACATTTCTAGTCTTGCTTCTTTTTGCCTGAAGTATCTTTCTGATGTCTGTGCTGATGTTGAGACATCCCTTTTGACATCTTCTGATTCTGTCTCCTTTTGGGCTGAGCAGAACTCGATGTTGGCTCCTTTCTTTTGCTCATCACAACTTGGTTATTGTAACCAAGTCCTCTGATATCTCCAACATCCCTCCCAAATTTAAGGATCTCATCTAGCACATCAAAACTGCTGTTGAGCATTCTAGCAGTTTTGGTTATATTGTCAAGTTTGGTGTTGAGCAATACATCTTCCTCCTTTAGATCAGAGATGATGTCAAGGTGCTTCAATCTTTCAGCCTCAAGACACATAATAATACTATGTTGACCCTCTCCTAGCTGACAAACTTCTGCACTTCTGGTGCATAGCTTCCTGTAGGAGTTGACCAGATCATTATATGAGAGTTCTCCAATATCTGATTCTCCATCAGAGTCAAATACCCCTGTAAGAGTAGAAACCTGTTTAGGTGATTCTCCTTCACTTGCAGAATCATCTCCAGACTATGATGTAGACAAGCCTTTCTTTTCTTTCTTGAGAAAGGTATGACACTCAGATTTAATGTGTCCAACACCCTCACATTCATAGCACTTGATTCCTTTGCCTTTTCCAGCTTTCTCTTCTTTTTTGGACTTTCTTCCAAAATCCTTCCTTTTGTTGTTGTCAGATGACTGAGTCCCGACATTTGCTCTTAACTCCCCTTTCATCCTCTTCAGCAAATTATTGTATTGTTTTCTAAGAAGCACAACAGCCTTAGAAAATTCTTCCTTGGAATTTGTCTTGCCTTCATCTTGATTAGACACCAAGGCTAAGCTTTTCTTTTTCTCAGTTTTCTCACTCAAAGCCATTTCAAAAGTTTGTAGAGAACCAATGAGTTCATCTACCTTCAGGGTATTTATATCTTGAGCTTCTTCGATGGCTGTCACCTTCATGTCAAACTTCTTGGGAAGAGATCTTAGAATTTTCTGGACCATCTTAGCTTCTGGAATCTTTTCTCCAAGATCACTTGAGGTATTGGCAATATCAACAATGTTCATATGAAAGTCTCGAATACTTTCATCCTCCTTCATCCTCAAGTTCTCAAACTTGGTGGTGAGAAGTTGAAGTCTTGAAGATTTCACCCTAGAAGTTCCTTCATGCACAGTCTTCAAAATCTCCCAAGCATCCTTGGCAACAATACGGTTTTTGATCAACCTGAAGATGTTCTTGTCAACACCATTGAACAAGGAATTCAAAGCTTTGGAGTTACCTTGAGCAAGCTTATCATCTTCATCATCCCAGTCTTCCTTAGGTTTTAACTCATCAGTGATCTTCCTATCCTTATCTTTGGCCTTTGGTGGGTCCCACCCTTTAACCACAGACTTCCAAGCTTTACCATCCATAGACTTGATGAATTCCACCATGCGCACTTTCCAATATTCATAATTGGAACCATCAAGAATGGGTGGTCTATTTAATATTCCTCCTTCTTTATCCATTAAACCAGAAAGTAATGTCCTTGAATCTCACCCAAATGCAGAGCAGGATGCCTGCTCTTTTACCAATTGAAATTCTGGTAGCAGATCTCAGATGTCCTGAGAGATGTCGAGACACTTGATCTCTGCTTCAAACACAATGACAATAAGGAGCAGAATACAAATTGCATAAAATAAACAAACACACAATGATTGTTAACCCAATTCAGTGAACAACAACACCTACGTCTAGGGGCTACCAAGCTAGGAATGAAATCCACTAGATAGTATTAATTCTAAGTTAAACAACCTTTGGTTTACAACTTATCACTTAATCACTACCCATGCTTCATTTCTACCTAAGACACTTCCTAGGTATGAGACCCTTCTCAATTCCCTTTCAATCACAGCAGTGACAAAAATTATAGCTCAATGTAAACAGTCCAACTCTAATATCAACACGACACAAGAGAGGCTCACTAATACAAACCCTAAACTCACTAGGCAACGATGTATTTTCCACACCTTTCCTAGGTTAAATCCATCCTATTTATAACCATAAACATGACTGGATTTGGGCTTAAAAAACGCAGCAATTTTGTTCCACATAATTTGCAACTAATTCTCCTCTAGAATAGTTTCTTCAACCCTAAGTTTCCTAAAGTGTCTCAACACTTAGAAACAACATCTTCGAATTATACTCAGAATCACTGATTCCTCAATCTTGGACGCCACCTAGGAAAAAACAATTAGTCCCAGAATAATATGAAATATGGAATTAAATAGTATAAATAAAACTGACAAATAACAGACAAAGATGTCGAATCATCATGATAGGACATCTTGTCCAACATCTTGATCTTCAATTAGTTCTTCATGTTAGGATATCTTGTCCAACATCTTGTTTTCAAGTTAGTTTTACCAAAATTGATGCCAACCTCAAAGGCTTGGACTCATCACTAGGGATCGAACTAATGACCTTTTTCTATTATAACTTCGGTTTTTCATAAACGATGGGTAATTTGGTAAGTTTTCATGTCGCCCTTTGTTACCTCGGCTGTGTAATCAAGGTAAAATCCATTTCGCGTCCGAGGTGTAATGTGTTATTTGTAGTACTGTGCGCATGTTATCGATATGTATGCTATTTTTAATTATATAGTTGATAAATCTAAATCTGAATCTAAATTAAATATTTACCTAAATGTTTCATACACGAGGAGCAACATGGTTCAAATAGATTAGACACTACTACAAAAAACAAATTAAACCTCGGATGCGAAGAGGATTTAACCTCAGTTACACAAGCGAGGTAACAAATGACGTCTTGAAAACTTGCCACTTTACCCCTCGGGTTTGGAGTAACTGAGGGGTAAAGTGTTTTGCACATGAATTCGATCCTCAGCAAATGCATTTTTATTATTTTCAAAATTGGATGTCGCGCCCCACATTTTCTATCGGTTATTAGAAAAATCGAGGTAATAGGAAGTATTATTACCTCGGTTTATAATATTAACAGAGGGGAAATCATTTTTATTTTTTTCTTCTATATTTCTGTTTGAACATGTATTACATAATCATAATTTGCCCATTTCTGAAGCAAAAACATTGTACCTTTTGCCTATTTCTCAAACAAAATCACTACCAAAAATATTCATTATTTACACCATTTGCAAAGCCAAAATGACACACACCTTATAATTTTATAACAAAACTAAAACAAATGATTAACCAACAAAAGCAATAACCAAAATGAAAAGTCTTGTAAGCCATCCAAAAGTTCTGTTCTGTGATTTGTCACCGGTCATTAAACACCTATAATTTGAACAACATCTAAAACCAATTAGGACACCATCAACAACAACATTAAATTTTTAGTAAAAATAATACAAAAACTAAAATGAATAAATATGTATTACTAAGTGATATAAAATATTTACTTACTAATTTTCCCATATCCCCTCTTGGTGATCACGACGAATAATATGCACATCATCTGAATCATTTTCTGTACATGAGAGACTCCAAAGTACGCTCTAGTTCCAAAGTACATGATTGTTATCTTTAGAACTAGAGAAGGACATGGATTCAATTTCAACCATAACCCCACTATTTTGCATGGTACTACGATCATCCTTTGATTTTGTATAGAATGAAAATTTATTAATGTCGTATGCACTCCAAGTTATTACATTGAACTTAGGCATATGTGACATCCATTTAATTGTCTCTGATGCACTACTCTCTTTATAAATTCTTTCATTAAACCAAGTTATGAACGTTTTGTTATGCTATGTCAAGAACAATTTTTCATTCGCCAGGAGGAATTTTTCCTTGATAAGACTTTTGTGAGCAGACAAGTAAAGTTGAATTTTATCAATGTTATTCAATATATACAAATGTGTTTGAAGAAATACATCTTGGTCAAATGTATTAACATTTAAACCTTGAATACCTCTATCATCATATATTCCATCATGACGAGACTCAGGAATTCCTGTAGAGTTCTCTTCTGACAAGTAGCTTGTACAAAAATCAATAGCTTCTTCTGTGATGTACCGATTAGCTATCGAAGCTTCCGGATTGTAATAATTCTTTGTATACCCTCTTATAGTTTGACCTAAATCATCATTACAAAATCGACTTTTAAGGTGAGAGGTGTCACTCTATATAAACTATTTTAATGCTCTATCTCTAACCAATGTGGGACTTGGGATTTTCTCAATACACTCCCTCATGCCCATCACTCTTTTTGGACTTAGTGCATGAATATTAATGGTGGGAGACCCATGGTCCGATCGATAGGCTCTGATACCATATTAGAGTTTTTCCTAACTCATCTTTATAAAACCAACTACTTTTTAGGTCCAACTCTAATATGGTATCAGAACCTATCAATCGAACCATGGGCCTTTCACCATTAATATCAATCCACCAAACCTAAAAAGAGTGTTGGGTGTGACTGGGTGTAATGGGAAAAAACCCAAGTCCCACATTACTTAGACCTAGAGCCTCTAAAGGATTTATGTAGAGTGGCACCCCTCACCTTACAAGCCGATTTTGTACGGATGAGTTTGGACAAAGTCTAATATGGTATCAAAGCCTATTGATTGGACCATGGGCCACCTACCGTTAATATTCATGCACCAAGCCCAAAAGAGTGTTAGGCGTGAGGGGGTGTATTGGGAAAATCTAAAGTCCCACATTGGTTGGAGATAGAGTAATGAAATAGTTTATATAGAGGGACACCCCTCACCTTAAAATCCAGATTTGTAAGTATGAGTTAGGCCAAAACTCTAATACAACATTGAAATAGTTTATATAGAGTGACATCCCTCACCTTAAAAGCTGGTTTTGTAATGATGAGTTAGGTCAAACTCTAGTATGATATTAGAGCATCGAAAGAGTTTATATAGAGTGACACCTCTAACTTACAAGCCAATTTTGTAAGGTTGTGTTAAGCCAAACTCTAATTCTAATATACCCTTTAAAGATCTTCATGTACCGCTCTACCAAATACATCCACCGTAAATAAATTGGACCACAAGTTCTAATCTCCTTTACTATATGAACAACTAAGTGAACCATAATGTCAAAAAATGATAGAGGGAAAAACATCTCTAACTGACACCAGATAATTGCAACCTCAAGTTCCAACTCATCTAAATTTCTAGGATCAATGAATTTACTACATATATCATTGAAGAATAAGCACAATCTGGTTATAGTTACCTTTACATTTTTTGGTAAAATGCTACATATAGCCACTGGTAGAAGTTGTTGCATCAAGACTTGACAATCATGAGATTTTAAGCTAACTAATTTGACATCTTTCATTGACACAAGTCTATTCACATTTGATGAGTACCCTTGGGGAACTTTGATACCCTGCAAACAACCGCAAAAACGTTTTTTTTTAATATTTTTAGACAGAGTGTGACATGGTGGGAGCAAACATGTTCTATTTCCTATATCTTTTAGGGCTAACTCTTGTCGTATACCCATCACCATCATTTCTTGACGGACAAATATGTTATATTTCCTATATGTTCTATTTCCATGTCTCTTTGCAAAGTTTCTTCCACATGACTTTTCTTAAAAACATCTACTTCAATATCACAAATCATATCTTCTAGAGTATCATTCATAAATTCATCAACTTCAAATTTATGTGACACAAGTCTTTTTTTTGTCACTTTACCATGCCATAACCATTTCGTGTAATTTTGAATAATTCCATCACAACCTAAATGATTGAATATAACACCCCTTAGATGTTTTTGCATATTTCGACAATTTTTACAAGGAAACCAAAAATCTCTCACGATTCAAGAAATTGAATCACTCAATTCTCATACTTTTGACCTATTCTATTGGCTTTCATCCAACTATGATCTATATTTATATAGAACTTCTGAAAAATAAAATAAATATAGTACACAACCAACAAAATGAATATTTCATCTTAATAAAACAACAATAACAACAAACAACAACAACTAAAACTACCTAAAAAACAACACTACATTATACCTTAAGTCTAAAAACCATAACAATAACAACAATAACATCAACAAAGACAACAATAAAAACATCAACGGCGAAAACAATAACAACATCAACAATAACAACAACAACAAAAATAACCATAACGGCAAAAACAACAACAACTGTTATGTAGAATTTTTTATATATCTAAAATGTGATGAGAGACTCAAAGAAAAGTGTTTCTTTGAGGTTCAAGCTTCCTTCCTCCTTGGAGAAGATGAATAATGGTGTTTCAGTTCATTAGCTGGAGAAGAATGGTGTTCCTTTGTTCACCGGAGAAGAATGGTGTTCCTTTTGGTTTGCTCGGGCACAAAAAGTGAGTGAGATTTAACTTCTGAGGAAGGAATAAAATATTGTTTAGAGTTTTCATCTCGGTGTCTTCAAAATCCAAGGGAATATAACTAAGGTAAAAACTGGGTTCAATTTAATTAAATAAAATATTTTTTAGAGTATTCTTCTCGGTTTTCTAGAAAACCGAGGGATAAGATGATTTATAAAATAAAGTCGCCTTTTTGATTCTAAATAAAATACAAAATTACAGGAGTTAGGAATCAAAACTCAAACCCGAAGCAATATTTTATGTCGGTTTTTTTGCAAAACCGAAGTTTAAGATTAATTTAATATATATATATATATATATACATATATATATATATGGCGCGTTCCAGGTTATTTGACTTCGATTTTTCTGTGACTGGCATGAAAGTTTTGTCATGAAATGTATTATTTGTAGTAGTGGGAAACAGAGATATGTCTCATGCCCTATTGAAAAATCCTTTAGGTACAGGAGCCAGTGCCTGATGTTGGGCCTGTGGGTGACCACCAGCACGCAACCTACCTTGAGACCAAGAACTCTGACCCTAAGACGAGTGTCCTGACTCATGCTGGAAACCCTGGCCACCTGGCGAACCTTGCCTCAAACTGTGCAAGGGAGGTTCTTGGGCCCGGCAAGGATGGGTGTAACGCTCCAGTTTTGGTCAGTTTTATTTAATCGAGTCTATTTGATTATTTGATTATTATATTATTTTATTCTTGACTTTTATTTGGCAATATAGTATTTTTCATCGATGTTTATGTTTTATCGCATTTTGAGAGCGTTTGAGAGATATTTGAGCTGAGGGGTAAAATGGTCATTTTGAGGGATTAAATATTTTAGAAAAATTAGATATTTTTATAAATAGAGATTTGAGAGAAAAGTGAGTATTTTAAGGTAACTCTAATAATTGATCAATTGGTATTAGAAGGCAAAATATCAATTGGAGATATTTAACCCTATTGAATTTATATTATATAATAAGTATTATATATATATATTTGGTTAGAAAGAGAGTTAGAAAAGAAAGAAGAAAAAAAAGAAAGCAGGAAGAGAAGGAAAACGTGGGGAGAAGAGAGAAAAGAGGAAAATCGCGGGAACTCCGTTTCGAGCGCGAATAATCGGGTAAGGGTGAGAAGTTTCAATTATATCTTGCTTGTGTATGTATATGTGTTGTTTGTTGTGAATGTTTTGGTTGTTTTACAATGTTTTCTCTTTTGATAAATTGGGATTAAATCGATAGAAATCGATGTTTTCACGGATAAATTTCGAAATAAATTGCGTAGATTAGTCGTATGAGGTTAGGCCGAGATTATAGAAACTCGTTTGGTTGAAATCGGTTGATATTGTGAGTTTTGACATTTTTGGGTTTTGAGAATGTGAGATTTTGGTGAAAAATAAAAGTCGTGGAATCGGGTTTTTCTTGATCCTAATATGTTGGTATGTATTTATGTGATATTACCATGTATTTATTCGGAAGAAAGTAATTGAATCGGTCGGGTTTCGGGCGATTACGCAGCTGTACCAGAATGTATCAGAATTTCTGGTTTTGTGCGCAGTCGTACGGACGCGTGCTGTAGGTGGAAAATTCTGTTTTGGAAAAACTTCGGAAATTCATATCTCTTGAACCGTAAGTCGGTTTTGATCCCCGTTTGAAGCGTTGGGAAGCTAACGAGATGTTCTTTCTAGAAAAAATAGTTTTGAGGTCTGAACCTAGTCCAATCGGTACAGTTTTTTCGAACCGTTTCGTAGTGTCGGACGTCCGGTTTATGTTTTTGCGTTATTTTGAAATATTCATATCTTCTTCGTTGTTTATCTGATTTAAGTGTTCTTTATATGGATGTGAAGCTAAAAATATGTTCTATGATTTGGTGAGGAAAAATATTATTTTTAGCCGACTTTTGGCCGACTTTACCAATTAATCGTGAATAGTTATATTTGATGAAATGTTGTGATGATGGTTTGTGGCTTTATGGCAATAATTGTGTTGATGTGAATATATATGATAAGTATTGGTGATGATGGTTTGTGGTGTTATGGAGGAATAAATGTGTGTTTTGGATTTTGATTTCAATGTGCGATAATGATGTGTTGTGAGTAGCATTTGATATGTGAATTCCTTGTGGAAGTGATTGTGATTGCATAATTGTTGTGGTTTGTGGTTTGTAATGAAAATGCATGTGGTGACATGTTGTGAAATGAATATGCACGTGATATTGTTGTGATGATGATTTGTGGCCTTACGGCAAGAAAATGCGATACGTGGTTGTAACACCTCAAAATTTGCCTTGTTGTTTTTAGATAACTGGCTTAGGTTTCTTTTCATTTCTTGCATTTGCATTGTGCATAGCATTTGGTTCTTAGCATGGGATCGAGGTATTTGGTTCAACTCAAGGGCAAAAGCTTCTTATGAGCTCCATAAGCTTCTCACATCCTTATATGGTGGCCCAAGGGTATTTCAATGAGGGATTCTCCAAGTGGTTATATCAAGGGTTGGTGTCCTTACACTGATGACCAAAACTAGGGTTTTATGGTTAAGGGTCCTAAGCTCAAGGAGTTGATTCAAACCTTTCACCAAGGTTCTCCATATGTCAAAACAAGTCTAAGGAGGGATTTTGAGCCAAAAATTCACCATTGAAGACCTCAGATGATTCAGTAGCTTACAGATGAAGTAATCAGTCAAACTGGTCAACTGAAAAGTCAAACTAAGGTTTTGAGAGGTCCTCATCATGGTAATCAAGTCAAGAGACCTTTATTTGGTCTATGGAAGGCTTTCATGATCACAATTTGCAAGAATCAAGCTTTGGTAAAAAGTTGCTAAATTGGGAAAGTGACTTGTAATTTCAAGTTACTATTTTTGGCATATTTTCAACCAACTTTAACCAAACTTTTCATGATCAAAAATGCTTCAAACGAATTTTTGCCCAACACCAAAGTTGTGGATCTCTTTCTCCTCTTTCCAAAGAGGGGTGGATCATGATCATATCATTTTTGGATCAAGAGTTATGGGCATTTGAAGTTAGAGGGCATTTGGTGTTCCACCATGCATACCATTTTGACATAACTTGCAAGATGCATTTTAACTCACCAATATGGCTTCTAATTGTTCAGTTCACCTCACCACACTCCATTGCACCTCACTTAGCATCATTTTGAGCTAAGAATTGAATGAATCCGTGGATTACATAGTCATAATTCATCATTATACAATTTTGCAAGTTCACTTGGAATTCATAATTCAATTACTCTCCAGCCCCAAGATCAATCCAAAGGTGGTCCTTGCATCAAAAGGAAAACAATCATGCACTTTTCATGAAGAATGCACGAGCCAAATACCTCATGTGCACAAACTTGCAAATTTGCAAAACAGCCCAAAACTCATTGCTCTCAAGTCCTTGAAGTTTAAAACCCTAAACAGTAGCATTGGCACACTATATAAGCTAACTCACACGAATTTCTCAGCAGCTACTATTCATTTTCATCACTTTTCAAAGTTTTGCTCTCAAGTTTCTCTCCTTCGATTCTCCCAATCCTTCAAGGTTCCTCCATTTTTCTTGGTTGGTTTAGGATCAGTGAAGCACAAGGAAGAGAAATCCACCACTGTTTTGAGGTTTAAGCAAGGAATTCATCAAGTTGAGTTCAGAGCTTCAACTTTCGAATTCAAGGATTCAGGCTAGTTTGAAGGTCTAATTGCATTTATTTTGCAATTAGACGGTTGAAAGAGTTGATCTGCAGCTTATCTTGGAGTTTCTTGACGTATTTCCATTTCTGCAAATCTCAGGTGAGCTTCAAATTCATAGATCTAGAATTGATTTTTGTTGTGTGTCTAATGTTCATCTTGATGTGCTGAGCTCATATATGTGTTTGGTTTTGATTTTCAACGTGAATCATGGCTGAAATTTAGATCTGAAATTTTCAGATCCAAACTTGTTTCGTTCGATTCTTGAAATATATGCATGATAAATGATTTTGAGTGGCATATTTGTGATCTACGTGAGTTGCTGAACATTTTGATGTATGATTTGTTGTTTTTGGTTATGGTTTGAAGTTTGGTGACCGGAGAGTGGCCGGAGAAGATGACCGGCGCTTCTCCGGCCGGTGAGGGTTTAATTAGGGTTTGTGGTTTTCCAGTTTGAATCTCATGCGTTGGATCGTGATTAATTTTCCAGTTTAATTCACGTGCGTTGGATCTTGGTTATGTGTTGTTAATTAA
The DNA here is from genome assembly GCA_022829125.1 of Lathyrus tuberosus. Taxonomy (NCBI): domain Eukaryota; kingdom Viridiplantae; phylum Streptophyta; class Magnoliopsida; order Fabales; family Fabaceae; genus Lathyrus; species Lathyrus tuberosus. Next base: position 4,824,990 of record JALAZF010000196.1, on the reverse strand, counting down.
GTTAATTAGGGTTTAGTGGATCTGGTTAAGTCATGACCGTTGGATCTCATTTAATTAGCAAGTTTGAATATGGACCATCAGATCGTTGACTTTGCTTCGTTTGACTTTGAATGGGAGCCTGTGGATCTGGATACTTTCCCTTGTTTGACTAAATCTGAGCCGTTCGCTGATTCTGAATGTTGGAAGGCATTTGGGCCTTTTCTGCTGTTTACACCCCCGTTTCTGAGCCCATGATCTTTTGCACGCGTTTGGATTTCTCTTTGCACCCCTACCTTCATTTCATTTTCTTTTTATTTTCTATTTTCATACCATTTCATAATTAATTGTTAAAAATACTTGCATGTGCTAAAAAATTCCAAAAAAATTCATCATCCCTTCTCATTATTAAAATTAATTTTTCACATTTTATTTTATTATTTTTGCATTAAATTCGCATTAAATATTAATTTTCCAAATTAATTTGTCTCATTTGCACTTCATATTGCATACTTCATGTTACATTTTTTATTTCTCTCATTTGGAAAGTGATTTGATCCTGATTCTTTTTGGGTTGTGTTCATAACATGTTGAAGTATGTTTGAGATTTTTGGTATGATTTTTAGGTCCTTTTTGGATGACTTTTGATGTGTTGCTTTGAGCATGAATGTATGAAATCCTATTGATGCTTTGACCTAATTGTTGATTGACTTTGGTTCTGATTCATTGCTTGTGGATTTGATATGTCAATTATACATATTTGAGATGCTTGAATACTGAATGACATAATTTTTGAGGCATGTTTGTTATTTCTTTGAAGCATGAGCTTTAACTTGTCCAATTTGTGAATATATGCTTCATGTTTGGTTTACTTGATCATGAAGGCACTTGTGCCACAATTTTAGGTCTTGTTTAAGGATTGATAGCATGTTAATTGACTTCTGGTTGTGATATTTGAATCTTATCTTTGCATGTTTGATGTTTGCCTTTCACTTTAAGTCATTTGTTTCACAAGTATGAATCATGTTTCACTTCACTTCACTTCACTTCTTCTTTGCTTCCTAATTGATTGTGAAAGTGTTTGTGTGACTTAAATGTTGTTTGAAGATCATGTTTAGGCACATATTTAGGATTGTGTCACTTCTGGACTTGGTTTACTTTGTGAAATTTTGACTTGGTTGCTTTACATGATCACTTCTTTTCATCTCACTCCTTCTTTAATGACTTGAATGGTACTTGAGTGGCTTCTCCCTTTTCTTTTTGACTAATTGTGCATGATTAATAGTAGAGGTCAGTAGGACCATTAGGTTCTAAACTTGATGTTTGATTTACTTTAGAACTTGTTTCTTTATGGCCTTATGCTTGTTTGAGTTTCATTTTGTCATATGTGAATACTTCTAACATTTTCAGGGGCAAATGGTAAGTTGTTTGAATGTGGATATGCTTCCACATTTTACTTTCTTCCTTTACCTTTTAACTTTCATACTTGTGTTTGAAGTGAGCTTATGCCACTTGTGTTTCACTTCTCTTTCTCCTCCTTCTCTTCCACTCTTTTCATCCCTCGAGTCGCAAGACTTGTTTAAGTCTTGGATTCTCTCCCTTTAGAGCTACCTAGTCCAACTTAATTTTCGATTAAGCTTGGAGTAGGATTAGCATTAGGTTAGGCAGTCGTCTCTCTTAAACCTCACTAACCATAGGACATCCATGCATGATAACATTAGGACTCTTAGTTTCCCTATAGAGTTTCCTTTTGTGTCGCTTCTCTTCTCATCTCAAATTTCTTGAACACACTTAATAAAATATAACGTATATTGCGCTCGAGCCTTAAGTGTAGGAAGTGAAGAACGAGGGATCTCCTCTCTTCTTCTAGGGTGTTTAGCATACGTCTCATTCGGGGACGATCATGCGACTCACTCGTTCCCGCATGGTAGACTTTGGTGCAATGTAAGTTACGAACTAACTCAAAACACTTCTGTCTAAAAAACACCAAACCAATTCAAATCTTTTTATCCTCCGGGATTGTTGGGTTTCAAACTTCTTTTTTTCAGGAAAGAGCTCGTCGCTCACGTAAAAAACACTTACCTACCCGTGGTCGTACCCACGAACTACGTCAGCTCTGATTCCTCTCTCTCGTCCGATTGAGGATACGTAGGCACAAGACAGCGATTGTCTTAGCGAGCAACCTTCCCCCACAGTTCCCGTCCGAACTACGTTGACTCTGACTTTCCCATTGCATAGAGGGAGTACGTAGGCCTAGGACAACGATACTGTCCTATCGAGTCACTTCTTTTTCTTTTCTTCTTCGTTTCTCCGTTCTTTCCGTTCTCGTTTCTTCGCCGATCCAGTAGCAGTGGAGCTCCAGATGACGACACCCTTTGATGCAGACAACAAGCGTGGATCCCATCGAGTACGATGGCCGTGTTGGGTGCTAACACCTTCCCTTCGCGTAACCGACTCCCGTACCCGTTCTCTTGGTCGTGAGACCATGCTCTTTCCTTCTTTCAGGTTTACGCAGTGTTTCCTTTCCCTGTCTTGGGATAAATACACTTTGCTGGCGAATCTGTGTCTTTTGCGCCACTCTCGCGTTTGTACCGTTGGATGTGAATCTTTCGGGAGCGACAGCTGGCGACTCTGCTGGGGAACTCTGGTTGACCTACTGCTGGTCCTTCCCCTTTAGCGAGTCAATCCTAGCGCTTGTCTGTTTGTTTTTGTTGGGTGTTTCTATGGTGCTTTGCTTTGTTGTATATTACTGTATTGCTATTTACTGTATTTTTACTTTACTGCTTTACTGTGTTTACAGCTTTTATTGCATTGCATTTCATATTATTACTGTCATACTGGATATTGCTGTGCTGTTCTGCTGCTGGTTTTTCTGTTTATAGGGTGGGCTGGATTTATGAGAGAGAAGCCCAAAACCAAGGCTTGAGCATACACCTATGATTAGCGTGGAAAGTAGTGTGACTTATTTGGCATTTGGCCAGACGAAGTATACATGAAAACTCCACATCCAGACGAGGTTTTCTTGGTAATATTCTGTCCTGTCCATTTGGGGCAGATGATGGAATATAATCTGGAAAACTGTTGACTCTGGCGACCATTCCCGAGGACTCAGTTGCGGCACTCCTCCCGAGATGTGACAGTGGCAGCCCACTTTCTGTGGCAAACCCATTGCACATTCTCGATCCGAGGACCCAATGCTGGGAACTTGCTATAGGATTTCCCTTTTGTAGTGAATCAGCGAACGACCTCTTTGATTGGCGATAGCATTGTATCCTTCGGGCTGAATGTGCTATTGCTTCTCAAACCTCTGAAGTTGAGGATCTTTTGTTTTGGAGAATCGGTTGAGGCCTCCTCTTTTGATGATGATGCCAAACCAGAAATGGTGAACGTATCATCATTTCTAGACCTGAGAGCCCGGGATACTGAACATCCTAGTACCCACATGTGAGAGGGGATGGGTGTTTGCAGGTTTGCAGGTAACCGATACCTCCAACCTACCTGGTTTCTGGGTTTCTCATCTGTGTATATTATCCTGATATTCTGACGGTTTGATTGGGTTGTTATTCTGGATTTTTGGGTTTCTGGTTTTCTGGGTCTTATTCAGTCAGCAGAACAGCAGCAATTTGAGCATTTTGGATACCTTGATCCCATGCCTGCATTTTGCATCATCTTTTTGCATTCTGACATGTTTGTTCATTTGTAGGGTTGCATCCTAACTTTGATTCCGATTGTCTGAAGACTGTCCATGATGAGTATTAGCGCTGAAAAAAGAAAGAACATCATCCCGTACAAGTTCCCAGAGCTTCATCTAGACGCTGTGCACAAGATCTCGGCTATGGCAAAACCTGAGGCATTGGCAGATTTCAGAGGAAAATATGGGAGGATTCTGAGTTTCGCCCGGAATGTTACCAATTATGAGTTCAGGGCCCTGCACACTCTGGCACAGTTCTATGACCCTCAACTCCGGTGTTTTCTATTTGCTGATTATCTTTTGGCTCCAACGTTGGAATAATTTGCTCTTATTTTGGATGTTTCGGTCAAAGAGGGAGCTCCCTTCTATCCTTCTAAGGAGTTTACTGATTTGGAAAGGGTTGCTGCTACTTTACGTTTGGATCAGTCACTATTGAAGAAAAATATTGCTAGTAAAGGGGGTTATCAAGGTTTTCACACGAAGTTTTTGATCGAACAGGCTGCTACTTGTGCTAAGGCTAAGTGTTGGTCAGTGTTCAATGCAATTCTGGCTATGTGTGTTTATGGAACAGCGTTATTCCCTAATGTGAAAGATTTTGTAGATGCACATGCTGTCCGGATATTCACCACGAAGAATCCGGTACCTACCTTGCTTGGGGATCTTTATTATTCGATGCACTATAAGAATGAGAAAAGGAGAGGCGGACCTCTTTATTGTTGTGCTTCAATTTTCTATAAGTGGTTTGCTGATCGTCTTCCCAAATCTGGGGCATTCGAAGACACTAAAGGAACTTTAGATTGGGCAAAGAGATTAATGGGGTTAAGGGCCGATAACTTAGTTTGGATCAATCGTGATTTGTTGGGCCGAGAGATCCTGGTTAGTTGTGGAGGTTACCCAAACGTACCTTTAATAGGAAGGAAGGGGGGAATTAACTACAACCCCATTCTTGCTATTAGGCAATTTGGGTATGCTTTAAAGGAGCCGCCAAAAGGCCAAGATGTGCAAGAGTCTCTATTTTTAGGTGAGGAAGCCAATCTGGAGGTGTTGAAAGAAGCTGCAAACGCTTGGAGAGATCGCCATAAGAAAGGAAAGACTTCTTTTGGAAAGTGTAACAACAAAGCTTTTCGTGCGTATGAAGACTGGGTTCAGAGCAGAGTAGAAAGTGTACTTTTGCCATTCTGCAGGGAACCTCCTTCTTACCCTTTACTGATTGAACCCCCAACCATGATTGAGATGGAGAAGTATAACCAATTATGGGCTGAAAAGGAGAAGATTCGAGAGGAGAACCGTGAGTTGCAAAAGGAAATCTACCAGTTGAAACATGAGCGAGGTGAGGCTGTTCATATCACCAAGCTGAAGACAGAACGTCTCGCTGAGAAAGAAAAGGAGCTGGTTGAAGAGATAACAGCTAGGAAAAGGGTAGGACAAGCTCTAAAAGGCGTTTGCAAGACTCTCAAATCCAAGAAGGATGACTTAGCCAAGGCTTGGGCGAAGATTCGCAGGTTCAATGCTTACCGAGATACTGCAATCACGGCCAACAAGCAGAAAGAAGATAAGCATTTGGAGCAGATTGAGAGTCTGAAGGTGAAGCTCAGGAAGAAGGACGAGGAGATCTTGTCAGGGACGTTCCGAGGACACGCAGTTGAGGAACGGCTCAAAGAAGCCATAGCAACCATGGAAGAGCTGAAAATACAAGCAGGAGTGAAGAGGTCTAAGTGGGAGTTCTCTAGCTCAGGCAGTGGCCCTCATACGGTGCAAGATCCTTGAAGGGAACTTTACTCAGTAGTTTGTATTTTGTTCTTTCTTTGTATTTTGGGTCACCACCAGAATTGTTGGCTGGGACCTCTGCTTATTTTTGTTTCAGGCTATTTTTGGTACCTTGGGTTGTAATTTCTGACAGTGATTCACTCTGATTTATATGAGCAGCAGTTTCATCCTATTTCACCTTTAAACTGGAATCAAGGGGTGGATCACCCTGCAAATATACAAACATGTTTGCATTTGCATTTGCATAATCATAATCATTTTTGCATTGCAGGTTATCTTGGTTTCTCTGGTTTTCTTATGCTCTCTCTTTCTTTCAGTCAGGATTGATCAACCAACTCATCGTTATTCTACTCGGCTCAATCAAAACAAAGTGATGGACAAAGTTCAGGCAGATATGGCCGCTATGCAAGCTCGCATCGACCAGTTCATGGAAATGATGCAGGGTGTGGTGCAAAGTCAGAACGAGTTTAGAACTCTGGTTCAGCCATTAGTGGCGCAGGTCGACGAAAATGGTATCCTACACGGTGGTCTTATTAACCGTAATATCCCTCCGGGCGGAGTTGGTGCTGGTGGACAGGACAGAATTCCTACAGTGGTTGGAGAGGGAAGTACTGTTCGGGCTATCCATGGCCATCATTTTGATGATCAACAGGATGATGTATTCTCGGTCAGGAGTTTAGATGCTGCCCTTCCTGTGGTCAGTGATGAAAGAATCCGTTTAATCGAAGCTCAATTGAAAGGAGTAGTGAAACAGGATGATTTGGGGATTGATTTGGACGACCTAGGGTTGGTCCCTGATGTTGTTATTCCACACAAGATTCAGATTCCTACGCTAGAAAAGTACAATGGCTCTACCTGCCCAAGGACTCATGTGAAGGCCTATACCCGGAAGATGGCTGCTCACGCTAAGGATGAAAAGTTAATGATGCACTTCTTCCAAGACAGCCTGTCTGGCGCGTCTTTGGAATGGTACATGGGGCTAGAAAGCAGAGATGTTCGTACCTGGAGAGAGCTAGCTGCAGCTTTCATCAAGCATTATCAGTACAACACGGACATGGCTCCCAACAGAACTCAGTTGTTGAGCATGTCCCAGAAGAATGATGAGAGTTTCAAAGAATACGCGCAAAGGTGGCGTGAATTGGCGGCTAGGGTGCAGCCACCAATGCTAGAGAAAGAGATGCTAGATATGTTCATGGACACACTGCCGAAGCACTACTATGAGAAGCTTTTGCCTTGTTCTCTAGGCAAGTTTGCAGATGTGATTGCTATTGGGCAGAAGATAGAGGTCGGAATTAAGGCTGGGAAGGTTTCTAGCGGTGATGGATCGTCTTCCGGACAGGGAAAAATGCCGTTTGATAATTATAAGAAGAAAGGAGAGACCAACGCTGTATCATCCCACAGGGGAAAAGGGAAACAACGCCAGTTTAACAATCAACAGGTAGCATCAGTAACCATTCCAGCAACGTTACCACCGCCACAGCAGCAAAGGGGTAATGCTAATCAGAATAGGCAGCAGGGTCAGTATCAGAACAGACAGAGGAATGCAGAGAGGCATTTTGATCAACCCCCAATGTCATATGCACAGTTGTTGCAACATTTACTACAGTTGCGTCTAGTTGAGCTTCGTACCCTGGCTCCACCAACAGGGGAACTCCCACGAGGCTACGATGCTAACGCACACTGTGATTTTCATTCTGGTGCTCCTGGGCACACGGTGGAGAAGTGCAGGGCGTTTCAGCACAAGGTGCAGGACCTTGTGGACTCTAAAGCCATCAATTTCTCGAATGACGGACCCAATGTTATTCAAAACCCGATGCCTAATCACAATGGGCCAAGGGTGAATGCTATAATTGAGGACTGTGAAACTTTGAATTTGATCGTGGATGTGGAGGAACTGAAGACTCCATTGGTGGTGGTTAAGAACAGGTTATTGAAAGGTGATGTCTATCCGGGCTGTGGTGAGAATTGCTCAGATTGTTTGATAAAGGCTAATGGTTGGGATTCGTTGAAGAGGGGTATTCAGAATCTGATTGATGAGGGCTGCTTACAGTTTGACAGAGGTAGTCAGCTAGAAGAGGTTGTTAGTGAAAAGGTTGCCACTATCACTATTCCGTTCAAAACAAATACAATTTCTGGTCCAGCAAGGCCACCTCCAGTCATTATCACAAGGGCTGGACCCATTCCGTACGAGAGTTCTAAGGCTATTCCGTGGAATTATGGTGCAGAGGTATTTGTCAATGGGCAAAAGCAAGAGCTAATGAATACTTCACCAGTGGGTTCTAGTTCAGGGGATAAAGTTGAGACTGATGCCATAACCAGAAGTGGTAGAGTGCTCCCTCCGGTTAACGATCAACCCAGTACCTCTAGGCAGGATAGAGGAAAACAGGCGATGGATGGTTCTGTTCAGACCCCAGTGATTGTGGAATCTACAGTGAAACCGGTTGATGATGCTTTTTCGGAAAATGTAGAGGAATTCATGAGGCTCATCCGAAAAAGTGATTATAAGATCGTGGACCAGTTACATCAGACCCCGTCCAAGATCTCTATTCTGTCTCTGCTCTTGTGTTCTGAGGCTCACAGGAATGCTCTTTTGAAGGTTTTGAATGCAGCCTACGTTCCTCAAGAGATTTCTGTTAATCAGCTGGAAGGGGTTGTAGCGCACGTGAATGCGGGTAATGTTGAGTGCAGAATAGGGGCAAGCAAGCAAAAAGATTTGGAAGTATTTTTCCAGGAATTATCGTGTCCACAGAGATCGGTGCTACTGAACTGCCGTTCGACAATTTCTAAGTTTATGAGTTTGGATTAAAATGGGTTTAAAGTAAATAACAGAAAAGTAAATAAAAACATAAAAAAAACTAATTCATTCTTCAAACAGACGAACTTATCAGGCGTGTATATATTCGACTCATCACAGACTTAAACTTACCGACCAGTTAAACTCAACTTACAATACTCCTCAATATCACCCGGTATCGCTCACAACAGTGTCCATCTCTGGCACACTGAGTTGAGAAATCACCCGTATCACTCTCTTCGTCACTCTTGCGCACGAAGCCTCGAGACACGGACGTCATTAAGTTTCGAAACCCATACGGATTGTTAGCCCTAAATCTATCTCTAGCATCCAGAAACTAACAGATAATCACCCCTAATCGAAGTTTGTGACGTTTATCTCTAACACGACCCAAACCCCGCGCATAAAGCAAAAATCAGAGACAATCATCGATAAAGATTTGTAAAGCAAATTTCATATAACGCCATGGGCAACAAATATACATAGGATCAAAGTAAAAGCATATACAAACCCAACAAAAGAAATTACAAAGAGAAGAGAGAAGAGGAACCAAACATTTCACGGTTTGTCGGCGCCGATCGACGAGAAATTCCACTCCGGATCATCCAAATGCAAGATCCAATGATGTTTTCTAAGCTAATCTACAAGAAAAATGAAGTTTGATGGAGTTGGGAGCAAAAAATACCCAAAACCATCCCAAAAAATGTGTTTTTTCACTATATTTATTGCTGTCAAAGTCGCAGACCGCGCTCAGCGCGCTACGGGCGCTCAGCGCGCGTTTTTGAAGTTAAACCGCCTTAAAAAGCGCGCTCAGCGGGCTTGGAGCGCGCTCAGCGCGCAACCTACTGTAAGTAGCTCTTTCTGGGGGCTTGGAGCGCGCTCAGCGCGCTCCAAGCATGCTTCCTGGGGCTTGGAGCGCGCTTAGCGCGCTCAAAGCATGCTCGAAAATCCAAAGCTTATTTTCTTCATAACTTTTGAACCGTAATTCCGTTTTTCGCCCGGTTCGAAGCGTTGGAAAGCTTATTCAATGCTCTATACAACAATGGCAAAATACCACTGCTTAAATACCTACAAAAAATGAGATAAAATCAATTAAACTTAATGATATATACACGAAACGCAATATATACACTAAAATGTAACTATACGCATTTATAAACAAAACAGGGTTTAGTCGTATGATATTTAACAAAAAGCAACGATAAGTGCAACAAAACATATATACACAAATAGCTATAATTTGCACTTATCAACTCTCCCCAACTTACATAATTGTTTGTCCTCAAACAAAGCCAACAACTAAAGGAACAAAAGTGAAATCCAAGAAATCACGCAACAACAAGTTTTTACAAACAAAAACAAATGCAATGGTTCAATCGAAAATGATACACACAAAGTAAATACTTACCACTAAACTACAACGACAACATAATCACGAAACAAATGCTAAATACAAAAGTCATGCCAAACATTCTAAAACAACACAAGTTCAAACGTGAATCACACCTAGCAAAAACAATCATCGGTAGATGAAAAACATAAAATAAGGTACTTTCACTCACACAACAATCTTGCAAACAAAAGACTAAATTATGCATCCATCCAAACATTCACATTGAACATACAAAGACAAGAATCACAAGGACTTTTCAAGGTTGTAATGTGGTCGGGTAAACAAACAAGGGTCATTTCTAAAGGTAATTGAAACAAAAACTTGCCTAAACCTAAGGGAGTGATCAACTCACAAAGATCCAAACACAAAATTTCAACTAACTTCCTCCACAAACCCAAGTGTTACACAACAACACTACTTATTTAGCACAATTATTGAAACTCTTTTTGTTTCCTTTTTCAAGGATTTTCTTTTTTCTTTCTTTTTTTCTTTCTTTTCTTTTCTTTTTCTTTGTCATATTTTTCTCTTTTTTTCTTTTCTTTTCCAATCCTCATAGAATCCAACCAATGAGTATACAATCATTCTCTCCCCAACTTGAATTCAACCGCACCATCATGTGAATACTCCCTACTTTCTAAGGCAAGGAAAAAATCCATACAACAACACAAAATTGAGGTCCAAGAAAAAACAAAATCCATTCAAAATTAAGTGAACTAAATACTCATACACAAGCATTAAGTTCAAATAAAAACATGGATCAAAAAGCTCAAAGGAGTTACAAATTCTCACACACTCACAAGGTGAATTGACTATTTGGCTAAGGTGGTTGTGCTCAAAATGAAACAATTGCCTTGATCCTTTTCATGCATTCATATACACAACATAAACAACAGATTCAACATAATAAAATCCAGTAAAACAAAATTGTCGGTACTCCGAGCATATAACAATGGAAGGCTTCCTCACAAAAAGGGTAGGAACTAAAGTGATTCACATACGAACAAGTATATAAAAGAATAAATGGCATGAAAGTTGTAAAAAGCCTAAGTATCATGAATATGCTAAAGTATAGAAAGCGATAAACACATACCTTGAACGTGTACAAAACTTTAAACACTATCATTACCACGCATTCGCAAGTTGAAATGCTCAAAATCGGAAAAATCACCGAATGCGACTTCAAGCAATCGAGCCAAAATTTGAGTCCAAACAATCAACAAAAGAATTAGAAAAATTACTAATAATTACTAATATATAAGGCCTTGGTGGAAGTGGGAAGAAGGGAGAGCAAGTGAACAATTAAAAGAATTCACTAGCTCAGTACAGCAGAGCGCGCTCAGCGCGCAGGCCCGCGCTGAGCGCGCTACACCAGAACCAGAAAAATCAGTACAACAACAGGGTTCTGGTGTAGGCCTCCACTTAACACCTACACAATCTCATATACAATGAAAAAGTAATAACGGAACAAAAAACGATAAAACACGCTTGTTTTACGTCGTAAGCTCGACGCCTATTATTTATACACACTTCTCCAAGTTGCCTCTTTACACGGTTAGCGCTCACCGACGACGAAACCTAACCAAACACTTAGCAAACGTGAAGAGAAACAAACAAATACACTAAATTTACAATTATGCAAAACATGTAAAATTCACAAATATGGTAAACATATACAAGTATCAATATAAACAAGTGAAAATAGACAATATATACGATATCTACAAAACTCAAAAACGAAGAAACAATCGCAATGCGATTCAATAAAAACACCAATCCCCGACAACGGCGCCATTTTGTTGAGTGCAGAATAGGGGCAAGCAAGCAAAAAGATTTGGAAGTATTTTTCCAGGAATTATCGTGTCCACAGAGATCGGTGCTACTGAACTGCCGTTCGACAATTTCTAAGTTTATGAGTTTGGATTAAAATGGGTTTAAAGTAAATAACAGAAAAGTAAATAAAAACATAAAAAAAACTAATTCATTCTTCAAACAGACGAACTTATCAGGCGTGTATATATTCGACTCATCACAGACTTAAACTTACCGACCAGTTAAACTCAACTTACAATACTCCTCAATATCACCCGGTATCGCTCACAACAGTGTCCATCTCTGGCACACTGAGTTGAGAAATCACCCGTATCACTCTCTTCGTCACTCTCGCACACGAAGCCTCGAGACACGGACGTCATTAAGTTTCGAAACCCATACGGATTGTTAGCCCTAAATCTATCTCTAGCATCCAGAAACTAACAGATAATCACCCCTAATCGAAGTTTGTGACGTTTATCTCTAACACGACCCAAACCCCGCGCATAAAGCAAAAATCAGAGACAATCATCGATAAAGATTTGTAAAGCAAATTTCATATAACGCCATGGGCAACAAATATACATAGGATCAAAGTAAAAGCATATACAAGCCCAACAAAAGAAATTACAAAGAGAAGAGAGAAGAGGAACCAAACATTTCACGGTTTGTCGGCGCCGATCGACGAGAAATTCCACTCCGGATCATCCAAATGCAAGATCCAATGATGTTTTCTAAGCTAATCTACAAGAAAAATGAAGTTTGATGGAGTTGGGAGCAAAAAATACCCAAAACCATCCCAAAAAATGTGTTTTTTCACTATATTTATTGCTGTCAAAGTCGCAGACCGCGCTCAGCGCGCGTTTTTGAAGTTAAACCGCCTTAAAAAGCGCGCTCAGCGGGCTTGGAGCACGCTCAGCGCGCAACCTACTGTAAGTAGCTCTTTCTGGGGGCTTGGAGCGCGCTCAGCGCGCTCCAAGCATGCTTCCTGGGGCTTGGAGCGCGCTCAGCGCGCTCAAAGCATGCTCGAAAATCCAAAGCTTATTTTCTTCATAACTTTTGAACCGTAATTCCGTTTTTCGCCCGGTTCGAAGCGTTGGAAAGCTTATTCAATGCTCTATACAACAATGGCAAAATACCACTGCTTAAATACCTACAAAAAATGAGATAAAATCAATTAAACTTAATGATATATACACGAAACGCAATATATACACTAAAATGTAACTATACGCATTTATAAACAAAACAGGGTTTAGTCGTATGATATTTAAAAAAAAGCAACGATAAGTGCAACAAAACATATATACACAAATAGCTACAATTTGCACTTATCAGGTAACGGCCTGGGTTTTACAGATCTTGACCTGACTTCTGCTGGCAGGAATCATAACAATGCCTTGCATATTTCGATCGAATGCCGTGGCTCGTTGATGTCACATGTCTTGGTTGATACTGGTTCGTCATTGAATGTATTGCCCAAGAAAGCGTTAATGAAGTTGGATACTCGAGGACTTATTTGTACACCAAGCGACTTGGTGGTGCGAGCGTTTGATGGCTCGAAGAGATCTGTTTTTGGCGAGATTGTGCTTCCAATCAAGGTTGGGCCGGAAATCTTTAATGCAACATTTTACATTATGGATATTCAGCCAGCGTACAGCTGTTTATTGGGTCGTCCTTGGATCCATGGGGCAGGTGCTGTAACTTCCACTCTACATCAAAAGCTAAAGTATATGGTTGATGGTCACGTAGTGACAGTATGTGGGGAAGAAGACATAATAATCAGTCAGCTGTCAACCTTCAAATACGTGGAAGTAGATGGGGAAATCCACGAGACGTTGTGCCAGGGATTTGAGAAGGTGAAAGTTTCTGAAGAAGTTGTTCAGTCTGAAGCTATAGTGCAGCCTGTAGTGGTAAATCAACCTGAGGGTTCCATGTCTTCGTTAAAAGATGCCAAAGCTGTGGTTGAAGCGGGTAGCTCACAGAGGTGGGGCCAGGTGGTTGAAGTCCAGAAAAAGAAGGATACTTATGGATTGGGATATAAGCCATCCGGAAGAGATGAGGATCCCCCAAAATTCTATGGCCCTTTCCGGTTCACTAGCGCTGGAGTTTTCTTCGACAGAGTTAATGCTATTGAAGAAGAAGGAGACAGTGATTGTGACATGGATAGCTGGATCCGTCCTTGTGTCCCAGGGGAAAGTCTACACAACTGGTCTTCCGAGAAAGTCATTCAAGTGACAGGCTTCGAGTAATTGCTTTGTTTTCCTATTTTGTTAATCCTACGTTCTGCCCAAGACGTAGTGATTCTGTTTGTAGGGCTTTTAACTGCTGCATGTTTTGCTTTATCATCAATAAAGGACTTTTCACACTCAAATATTTTGATCTCTGTCTTTCTGTTTTTATTTTTATGCATTAAAAAACCCACATCAAAATGGCAATGTGTTTCTTTTGTTGCATCATAATAAAACATACCTCATAAATCATTGCAGGTCTCTTTGTCCAGGTGACACCGATCATGACTCAGCTATAGCTCGGTATGACTTTGACAATCCAATTTATCAGGCTGAAGAAGAGGCTGACGAAGAGTGTGAATTGCCCGAAGAGTTGGCCAGATTGTTGAAGCAAGAGGAGAGAGTCATCCAACCTCATCAGGAGGAAATCGAGATTGTGAATCTGGGAACCGAGGATGCTAGAAAGGAAGTAAGAGTAGGGGCTGCATTGGAAGACAGTGTCAAGGGAAGATTGATTGAAATGCTCCGTGAGTATGTGGACATCTTCGCCTGGTCTTACCAAGACATGCCCGGGCTGGATACTGATATTGTTGTACACCGGCTACCACTCAAAGAAGGTTGTGCTCCGGTCAAGCAAAAGTTGAGAAGAACTAAACTGGAGATGTCTGTCAAGATCAAGGAAGAGGTTCAGAAACAGCTAGACGCCGGATTTCTTGCCGTAACAAATTATCCTCCATGGGTTGCTAACATCGTGCCCGTACCTAAGAAGGATGGGAAGGTCAGGATGTGTGTTGATTACAGGGATTTGAATAGAGCCAGCCCAAAGGATGATTTCCCGCTCCCTCACATTGACGTGTTAGTTGACAATACTGCTCAGTATTCTGTGTTTTCCTTCATGGATGGCTTCTCTGGGTATAACCAAATCAAGATGGCCCCAGAGGACATGGAGAAAACAACATTCATAACACCGTGGGGAACTTTCTGCTACAAAGTGATGCCCTTTGGATTGAAAAATGCAGGGGCAACTTACCAGCGGGCGATGGTGACTCTCTTTCATGATATGATTCACAAAGAGATTGAAGTCTATGTTGATGACATGATTGCGAAGTCACAGACGGAAGAAGAACATCTGGTGAATCTTCAGAAGTTATTTGAAAGGTTAAGGAAATTCAGACTGAGGTTGAATCCAAACAAATGCACCTTCGGGGTGAGATCAGGAAAATTGCTGGGGTTTATTGTTAGTGAAAAAGGTATTGAGGTTGATCCTGCAAAGGTAAAAGCCATACAAGAAATGCCTGTGCCGAAAACAGAAAAAGAGGTTCGTGGTTTCTTGGGGAGATTGAATTACATTGCTAGGTTCATCTCGCATCTCACAGCCACGTGTGAACCAATCTTCAAGCTGCTAAGAAAAGATCAAGCGGTCAGGTGGAATGAAAATTGTCAAAAGGCATTTGAAAAGATTAAAGAATACTTGCAGGAACCTCCGGTCCTTATGCCGCCAGTACCAGGAAGGCCTTTGATTATGTATCTCACGGTTCTTGAGAATTCAATGGGTTGTGTGCTCGGTCAACAAGACGAGTCAGGTAAAAAAGAGCACGCCATCTATTACCTGAGTAAGAAGTTTACTGATTGCGAGTCAAGATACTCGATGCTGGAGAAAACATGTTGTGCACTCGCTTGGGCCGCTAAGCGTTTGAGGCAGTATATGTTAAACCATACAACCCTTTTGATTTCGAAGATGGATCCAATCAAGTATGTGTTTGAGAAGCAAGCACTTTCTGGTAGAATAGCCCGTTGGCAAATGGTTCTGACAGAATATGATATGCAGTATGTTTCCCAAAAGGCCATTAAGGGAAGTGTGTTGTCAGAGTATCTTGCCGAACAGCCAATTGTGGATTATCAACCAATGAAGTTTGAGTTTCTGGGTGAGCACATCATGTATCTGAAGATGAAGGATTGCGAAGAGCCTTTGCCTGATGAAGGACCTGAGATTGGATCTCAATGGAAGATGGTTTTTGATGGGGCTGTTAATTCATATGGCAACGGAATCGGGGCAATCATTACGACTCCACAGGGTTCTCATATACCCTTTACTGCCCGATTAGCGTTCATATGCACCAACAATGAGGCGGAGTATGAAGCATGCATCATGGGGTTAGAAGAAGCAATTGATTTGAGAATCAAGAACCTCGATGTTTATGGTGATTCTGCGTTGGTGGTGAATCAGATTACAGGAGAATGGGAGACTCGTCAAGTAAATCTCGTTCCATATAACAATTATGCCAGAAGATTGTTACCTTTCTTTGACAGAGTAGACTTCCATCACATTCCCCGGATAGAGAATCAGATGGCTGATGCGTTGGCAACGTTGTCATCAATGTATAAAGTGAATCTTTGGAATGAAGCTCCCTCAATCAGAATCATGCGCTTGGATAGACCTGCTTTTGTATTTGCAGTTGAAGGGGTATCAGATGGCCAGCCTTGGTATCATGACATTAAAGTCTTCTTGAAGAGTCAGGAATACCCAGCTGGGGCATCTTCCAAAGATAAAAAGACATTGAGGAGGTTATCAGGAAACTTCTTCTTGAACAAGGATGATGTGTTGTACAAGAGAAACTTTGACATGGTCTTGCTACGTTGTGTTGATGAACACGAGGCAGGCTTGTTAATGGAAGAGGTTCACGAAGGTTCCTTCGGTACTCATGCCAATGGGCATGCTATGGCCAGAAAATTGTTGAGAGCGGGGTATTATTGGATGACTACGGAGTCTGACTGTTTTAAATACGCCCGGAAATGTCATAAATGCCAGATTTATGCTGACAAGGTGCACGTACCGCCTACTCCTCTGAATGTTTTGTCGTCACCTTGGCCTTTTGCTATGTGGGGTATTGACATGATTGGGAAGATCGAGCCGACTGCTTCAAATGGACATCGGTTTATCCTGGTGGCTATCGATTATTTCACGAAGTGGGTGGAAGCAACATCGTATGCCAACGTCACCAAACAAGTGGTAGCCCGGTTTATTAAGAAGGACATCATCTGCCTGTATGGAGTCCCGGAGAGAATCATTACTGATAATGGTTCAAATCTGAATAACAAGATTATGAAGGAGCTATGCCAGAGCTTTAAAATTGAACATCACAATTCTTCTCCCTATCGTCCGAAGATGAATGAGGCTGTTGAAGCGGCTAATAAGAACATAAAGAAGATTGTGCAGAAGATGGTAGTGACATACAAAGACTGGCATGAGATGTTGCCTTACGCTTTGCATGGGTATCATACTTCGGTACGCACCTCGACTGGGGCAACTCCTTTCTCACTAGTGTATGGCATGGAAGCAGTCTTGCCATTGGAAGTTGAGATTCCTTCTTTGAGAATTCTGACAGATGTGAAGCTGGATGAAGCTGAATGGGTGCGTTCCCGGCTGAATGAATTGAACCTCATTGAAGAGAAGAGATTGAAAGCCATTGCGCATGGCCGGTTGTATCAGAGCAGGATGAAGAAAGCCTTTGATCAGAAGGTGCGTCCTCGTTGTTTTCAAGCTGGTGAATTAGTTCTGAAAAGGATCACTCCTCCTCAAACAGATCACAGGGGCAAGTGGACTCCGAATTACGAAGGGCCATATGTAGTAAGACAGGTTTTCTCTGGTGGAGCCTTATTACTCTCAACTATGGATGGCGAAGATTTTACGTCCCCTGTGAACGCGGATGTAGTCAAAAAATACTTTGCATAAAAGAGACCCGCTGAGCATAAAAAGAAGGTTCAGGCAAAATGGGGCATCCTGGCGAACCATAAAAAGAAAAGGTTCGGGCAAAAATTAGGGATAAAAAGAAAAAGAATAAACCCACAAGGTTGAAAACCTGAAAAGGCAACCTTGGCAAAAATGGGTATCCCGGTGGATTGAAAACCCGAGAAGGGCGATCCAGGAAAAAGTTAGGGATTTTTAAGGCAAAGACTACGATCCGCGTTCGATCTGTGATCACTGTTCGCACTTGGAAAATTCGGAGGAAAGGGATCAGTCCAGTTAGTCGTCTTCGAAGGCCAAAGTATCTGCGGATGAACAAGTCATATGGGTTATAGCTGAGTTGAGTCATGGTGGATGTCTGTTCCCCACATTGCCGACATTTGTATTTTCTTTTGCTTTTTGCGCAATTACCTCTTTCCAAGAATTGCTTCCAGATGTAAATGCCTATTTACAGGCCAATTCATTCAATAAAGTTTGCATTTCAGTTAAAGAGCTTTTGTTTTCTGTTTTACCAGTTTTGTTTGTGAAAATGTCCGATATTTTTGATAAAAACATTACATGCTAAAACGTTGAGCTTTATGACACAAGATGGAAAAACAGTGGCAATTGCTTAGGCGACAGTCACCATGTGGATAATCAATGTATTCATTCTTGCACGTAGACTTTTGTTGGTTTTGCAGGATGACAGGTGTACTTTCCCCAGTAGAGTAGAGCTCTCCTCAACTTTGAAGTCTGATCGTCCTCAGCAGGTTATTACTCTTCCCCATCAGAGTATAAAGGAGTAATTCCCTAAGCAGAATCGTTAAGGATCGTCCTCCTTAGCAGGATATAAGAGGTTTTTTTTCCCAGGCCAGAGTTGTGACTTGGCACATCTTTCTCCAGTAAGTGATGTCTCCCCACGGAGCAGGGGGCAGTTATTTGTTCCCCAGCTAGTCAGGAAGCTTGTGTTATCCCCTAGCAGGTGAATGTTGACAATTACTTTCCCCCCCCAAGCGGAGTCGTTGAGGATCGTCTTCCTCAGCAAAGTACAGAGGATTGTATACCCAGTTGGAGTCGTGTTTGGATTGTTATTCCCCAGCAAGTACTCAGAAGTTGATTGCTTTGAGGTGAATGTTGCCATACCTCCAACAGGAAGTTTGTGGACGAAGATATTATTATCCCCACAGGGTCCTGATGTCTACTTTCCTCGGTTAGTCAGAAAGTATAGTTTCGTCGACAATGGTTTGATCTAGTACCCGGCAGGGTGAGGGTAAAGTTACTTCCCTAGCAGCAGATTAAGCTCATTTCCCCAATCAGAGTCTGGTGGTGAGTGGTATCCCCAGCAGGTATTAAGGCCAATCGTTTGTGGCAGGCGCCGAAGCCCAGTTCTGAAATAGCTGGTCGTCCCCAGCGGTGGAATTTCCATCTTCAGTATTCATATCCCTCCCTAGCTAAGTGGGTATTCTCTCGGAGCTTCGTCCATCTCCAGCAGAGTAGTTGATCTTGATATTCCCCAACAGAGTGGATATCCTCTTGGAGTTTCGTCCATCTCTGACAGAGTTGGTGATTGGATATTCCCTAGCAGGGAGAAGTTTTCCTCAGCAAGTTTTCCTTTATTTCAGGGGCAATTTAGTTTGTCTTCCCTAGCGGAGTTACTTCTGGTCTTCAGCATTTATTCTGCTGGGACGTCTCTTTCGCATTGCATAAGCATTTGTTTTGCATAGCATCCTCCCAAATGCGTAGCATTTCCACTTCATGTGGGGCATTACGGCAAAATTCAAACATATGCATCCGAAGCGTAAGCCAGGTTTGAGTTTTCCTTCGTCAGGAAAAGCCGGATTTCGAAAAGATATCTCTACTCCACAGGTGGTGGGTTAAGCAATATTTGACAATTCCCCGACAGGGCGTTTTTCCAGGATTGTTTATCCTTGATTCTATTTGTACCCCTCCGTCCAGGTGGTCCTTTGGTTTATTCCCTCAAAATTTTACCATTTGACACTCGTCTGTGTTCTTTCAGCACCCGTCCGTGTTTGACTCTTTTGTTTCAATGCCCGTCCGCATTGACATTTGACACTCGTCTGTGTTTCCTTCAGCACCCGCCCGTGTGTGAACCGTTGATTTCAATATCCGTCCGTATTGACCTTTTGATGACACTCGTCCGTGTTTCCTTCCATTCCCCAGCGAGATTAATTCCTGATAAAGTTGCTTTACAACCTTTTCAGTACCCGTCCGTATTGAAATCTTTTACACCCGTCCGTGTACCTTTTTCAATACCCGTCCGTATTGAAATCTTTTACACCCGTCCGTGTACCCTTTTTAGTACTCGTCCGTATTAAATGTTCGACACCCGTCCGTGTGCATTCTCAATCCCCAGAGAGGTCATCTTGAACCTCCTTTTACACCCGTCCGTGTACCTTTTTCAATACCCGTCCGTATTAAAATCTTTTACACCCGTCCGTGTACCCTTTTCAGTACTCGTCCGTATTGAATGTTCGACACCCGTCCGTGTGCATTCTCAATCCCAAGAGAGGTCATCTTGAACCTCCTTTTACACCCGTCCGTGTACCTTTTTCAATACCCATCCGCATTGAAATCTTTTACACCCGTCCGTGTATCTTCTCAATACCCGTCCGTATTTGACATCCTGGATTCCTTGACACCCGTCCGTGTTCATCCCCAGCATAGCTAACACTCGTTTGTGTTTATTTTAGGATTTTTCATTACAGTTTTGGTTTCCAACACTCGTACGTGTCGTGACAGTGCAACATTTTTTTTGTTTGTTCCCCAATGGAGTCGTCCCTCCCTTGAGGATTGCAAATTTTAGGTTTCTTTTGGTATTCAATCTCCGTGAATCCTTGGAACGCATGATAGCCGTCACTATCATACCTTCAGGATCAAGTTGATTGAATAGGGGCAGCTGTAACACCTCAAAATTTGCCTTGTTGTTTTTAGATAACTGGCTTAGGTTTCTTTTCATTTCTTGCATTTGCATTGTGCATAGCATTTGGTTCTTAGCATGGGATCGAGGTATTTGGTTCAACTCAAGGGCAAAAGCTTCTTATGAGCTCCATAAGCTTCTCACATCCTTATATGGTGGCCCAAGGCTATTTCAATGAGGGATTCTCCAAGTGGTTATATCAAGGGTTGGTGTCCTTACACTGATGACCAAAACTAGGGTTTTATGGTTAAGGGTCCTAAGCTCAAGGAGTTGATTCAAACCTTTCACCAAGGTTATCCATATGTCAAAACAAGTCTAAGGAGGGATTTTGAGCCAAAAATTCACCATAGAAGACCTCAGATGATTCAGTAGCTTACAGATGAAGTAATCAGTCAAACTGGTCAACTGAAAAGTCAAACTAAGGTTTTGAGAGGTCCTCATCATGGTAATCAAGTCAAGAGACCTTTATTTGGTCTATGGAAGGCTTTCATGATCACAATTTGCAAGAATCAAGCTTTGGTAAAAAGTTGCTAAATTGGGAAAGTGACTTGTAATTTCAAGTTACTATTTTTGGCATATTTTCAACCAACTTTAACCAAACTTTTCATGATAAAAAATGCTTCAAACGAATTTTTGCCCAACACCAAAGTTGTAGATCTCTTTCTCCTCTTTCCAAAGAGGGGTGGATCATGATCATATCATTTTTGGATCAAGAGTTATGGGCATTTGAAGTTAGAGGGCATTTGGTGTCCCACCATGCATACCATTTTGACATAACTTGCAAGATGCATTTTAACTCACCAATATGGCTTCTAATTGTTCAGTTCACCTCACCACACTCCATTTCACCTCACTTAGCATCATTTTGAGCTAAGAATTGAATGAATCCGTGGATTACATAGTCATAATTCATCATTATGCAATTTTGCAAGTTCACTTGGAATTCATAATTCAATTACTCTCCAGCCCCAAGATCAATCCAAAGGTGGTCCTTGCATCAAAAGGAAAACAATCATGCACTTTTCATGAAGAATGCACGAGCCAAATACCTCATGTGCACAAACTTGCAAATTTGCAAAACAGCCCAAAACTCATTGCTCTCAAGTCCTTGAAGTTTAAAACCCTAAACAGTAGCATTGGCACACTATATAAGCTAACTCACACGAATTTCTCAGCAGCTACTATTCATTTTCATCACTTTTCAAAGTTTTGCTCTCAAGTTTCTCTCCTTCGATTCTCCCAATCCTTCAAGGTTCCTCCATTTTTCTTGGTTGGTTTAGGATCAGTGAAGCACAAGGAAGAGAAATCCACCACTGTTTTGAGGTTTAAGCAAGGAATTCATCAAGTTGAGTTCAGAGCTTCAACTTTCGAATTCAAGGATTCAGGCTAGTTTGAAGGTCTAATTGCATTTATTTTGCAATTAGACGGTTGAAAGAGTTGATCTGCAGCTTATCTTGGAGTTTCTTGACGTATTTCCATTTCTGCAAATCTCAGGTGAGCTTCAAATTCATAGATCTAGAATTGATTTTTGTTGTGTGTCTAATGTTCATCTTGATGTGCTGAGCTCATATATGTGTTTGGTTTTGATTTTCAACGTGAATCATGGCTGAAATTTAGATCTGAAATTTTCAGATCCAAACTTGTTTCGTTCGATTCTTGAAATATATGCATGATAAATGATTTTGAGTGGCATATTTGTGATCTACGTGAGTTGCTGAACATTTTGATGTATGATTTGTTGTTTTTGGTTATGGTTTGAAGTTTGGTGACCGGAGAGTGGCCGGAGAAGATGACCGGCGCTTCTCCGGCCGGTGAGGGTTTAATTAGGGTTTGTGGTTTTCCAGTTTGAATCTCATGCGTTGGATCGTGATTAATTTTCCAGTTTAATTCACGTGCGTTGGATCTTGGTTATGTGTTGTTAATTAAGTTAATTAGGGTTTAGTGGATCTGGTTAAGTCATGACCGTTGGATCTCATTTAATTAGCAAGTTTGAATATGGACCATCAGATCGTTGACTTTGCTTCGTTTGACTTTGAATGGGAGCCTGTGGATCTGGATACTTTCCCTTGTTTGACTAAATCTGAGCCGTTCGCTGATTCTGAATGTTGGAAGGCATTTGGGCCTTTTCTGCTGTTTACACCCCCGTTTCTGAGCCCATGATCTTTTGCACGCGTTTGGATTTCTCTTTGCACCCCTACCTTCATTTCATTTTCTTTTTATTTTCTATTTTCATACCATTTCATAATTAATTGTTAAAAATACTTGCATGTGCTAAAAAATTCCAAAAAAATTCATCATCCCTTCTCATTATTAAAATTAATTTTTCACATTTTATTTTATTATTTTTGCATTAAATTCGCATTAAATATTAATTTTCCAAATTAATTTGTCTCATTTGCACTTCATATTGCATACTTCATGTTACATTTTTTATTTCTCTCATTTGGAAAGTGATTTGATCCTGATTCTTTTTGGGTTGTGTTCATAACATGTTGAAGTATGTTTGAGATTTTTGGTATGATTTTTAGGTCCTTTTTGGATGATTTTTGATGTGTTGCTTTGAGCATGAATGTATGAAATCCTATTGATGCTTTGACCTAATTGTTGATTGACTTTGGTTCTGATTCATTGCTTGTGGATTTGATATGTCAATTATACATGTTTGAGATGCTTGAATACTGAATGACATAATTTTTGAGGCATGTTTGTTATTTCTTTGAAGCATGAGCTTTAACTTGTCCAATTTGTGAATATATGCTTCATGTTTGGTTTACTTGATCATGAAGGCACTTGTGCCACAATTTTAGGTCTTGTTTAAGGATTGATAGCATGTTAATTGACTTCTGGTTGTGATATTTGAATCTTATCTTTGCATGTTTGATGTTTGCCTTTCACTTTAAGTCATTTGTTTCACAAGTATGAATCATGTTTCACTTCACTTCACTTCACTTCTTCTTTGCTTCCTAATTGATTGTGAAAGTGTTTGTGTGACTTGAATGTTGTTTGAAGATCATGTTTAGGCACATATTTAGGATTGTGTCACTTCTGGACTTGGTTTACTTTGTGAAATTTTGACTTGGTTGCTTTACATGATCACTTCTTTTCATCTCACTCCTTCTTAAATGACTTGAATGGTACTTGAGTGGCTTCTCCCTTTTCTTTTGGACTAATTGTGCATGATTAATAGTAGAGGTCAGTAGGACCATTAGGTTCTAAACTTGATGTTTGATTTACTTTAGAACTTGTTTCTTTATGGCCTTATGCTTGTTTGAGTTTCATTTTGTCATATGTGAATACTTCTAACATTTTCAGGGGCAAATGGTAAGTTGTTTGAATGTGGATATGCTTCCACATTTTACTTTCTTCCTTTACCTTTTAACTTTCATACTTGTGTTTGAAGTGAGCTTAGGCCACTTGTGTTTCACTTCTCTTTCTCCTCCTTCTCTTCCACTCTTTTCATCCCTCGAGTCGCAAGACTTGTTTAAGTCTTGGATTCTCTCCCTTTAGAGCTACCTAGTCCAACTTAATTTTCGATTAAGCTTGGAGTAGGATTAGCATTAGGTTAGGCAGTCGTCTCTCCTAAACCTCACTAACCATAGGACATCCATGCATGATAACATTAGGACTCTTAGTTTCCCTATAGAGTTTCCTTTTGTGTCGCTTCTCTTCTCATCTCAAACTTCTTGAACACACTTAATAAAATATAACGTATATTGCGCTCGAGCCTTAAGTGTAGGAAGTGAAGAACGAGGGGTCTCCTCTCTTCTTCTAGGGTGTTTAGCATACGTCTCATTCGGGGGCGATCATGCGACTCACTCGTTCCCGCATGGTAGACTTTGGTGCAATGTAAGTTACGAACTAACTCAAAACACTTCTGTCTAAAAAACACCAAACCAATTCAAATCTTTTTATCCTCCGGGATTGTTGGGTTTCAAACTTCTTTTTTTCAGGAAAGAGCTCGTCGCTCACGTAAAAAACACTTACCTACCCGTGGTCGTACCCACGAAATACGTCAGCTCTGATTCCTCTCTCTCGTCCGATTGAGGATACGTAGGCACAAGACAGCGATTGTCTTAGCGAGCAACCTTCCCCCACAGTTCCCGTCCGAACTACGTTGACTCTGACTTTCCCATTGCACTGAGGGAGTACGTAGGCCTAGGACAACGATACTGTCCTATCGAGTCACTTCTTTTTCTTTTCTTCTTCGTTTCTCCGTTCTTTCCGTTCTCGTTTCTTCGCCGATCCAGTAGCAGTGGAGCTCCAGATGACGACACCCTTTGATGCAGACAACAAGCGTGGATCCCATTGAGTACGATGGACGTGTTGGGTGCTAACACCTTCCCTTCGCGTAACCTACTCCCGTACCCGTTCTCTTGGTCGTGAGACCATGCTCTTTCCTTCTTTCAGGTTTACGCAGTGTTTCCTTTCCCTCTCTTGGGATAAATACACTTTGCTGGCGACTCTGTGTCTTTTGCACCACTCGCGTTTGTACCGTTGGATGTGAATCTTTCGGGAGCGACAGCTGGCGACTCTGCTGGGGCAGCTGTAACACCTCAAAATTTGCCTTGTTGTTTTTAGATAACTGGCTTAGGTTTCTTTTCATTTCTTGCATTTGCATTGTGCATAGCATTTGGTTCTTAGCATGGGATCGAGGTATTTGGTTCAACTCAAGGGCAAAAGCTTCTTATGAGCTCCATAAGCTTCTCACATCCTTATATGGTGGCCCAAGGGTATTTCAATGAGGGATTCTCCAAGTGGTTATATCAAGGGTTGGTGTCCTTACACTGATGACCAAAACTAGGGTTTTATGGTTAAGGGTCCTAAGCTCAAGGAGTTGATTCAAACCTTTCACCAAGGTTCTCCATATGTCAAAACAAGTCTAAGGAGGGATTTTGAGCCAAAAATTCAGCATTGAAGACCTCAGATGATTCAGTAGCTTACAGATGAAGTAATCAGTCAAACTGGTCAACTGAAAAGTCAAACTAAGGTTTTGAGAGGTCCTCATCATGGTAATCAAGTCAAGAGACCTTTATTTGGTCTATGGAAGGCTTTCATGATCACAATTTTCAAGAATCAAGCTTTGGTAAAAAGTTGCTAAATTGGGAAAGTGACTTGTAATTTCAAGTTACTATTTTTGGCATATTTTCAACCAACTTTAACCAAACTTTTCATGATAAAAAATGCTTCAAACGAATTTTTGCCCAACACCAAAGTTGTATATCTCTTTCTCCTCTTTCCAAAGAGGGGTGGATCATGATCATATCATTTTTGGATCAAGAGTTATGGGCATTTGAAGTTAGAGGGCATTTGGTGTTCCACCATGCATACCATTTTGACATAACTTGCAAGATGCATTTTAACTCACCAATATGGCTTCTAATTGTTCAGTTCACCTCACCACACTCCATTGCACCTCACTTATCATCATTTTGAGCTAAGAATTGAATGAATCCGTGGATTACATAGTCATAATTCATCATTATGCAATTTTGCAAGTTCACTTGGAATTCATAATTCAATTACTCTCCAGCCCCAAGATCAATCCAAAGGTGGTCCTTGCATCAAAAGGAAAACAATCATGCACTTTTCATGAAGAATGCACGAGCCAAATACCTCATGTGCACAAACTTGCAAATTTGCAAAACAGCCCAAAACTCATTGCTCTCAAGTCCTTGAAGTTTAAAACCCTAAACAGTAGCATTGGCACACTATATAAGCTAACTCACACGAATTTCTCAGCAGCTACTATTCATTTTCATCACTTTTGAAAGTTTTGCTCTCAAGTTTCTCTCCTTCGATTCTCCCAATCCTTCAAGGTTCCTCCATTTTTCTTGGTTGGTTTAGGATCAGTGAAGCACAAGGAAGAGAAATCCACCACTGTTTTGAGGTTTAAGCAAGGAATTCATCAAGTTGAGTTCAGAGCTTCAACTTTTGGATTCAAGGATTCAGGCTAGTTTGAAGGTCTAATTGCATTTATTTTGCAATTAGACAGTTGAAAGAGTTGATCTGCAGCTTATCTTGGAGTTTCTTGACGTATTTCTATTTCTGCAAATCTCAGGTGAGCTTCAAATTCATAGATCTAGAATTGATTTTTGTTGTGTGTTTAATGTTCATTTTGATGTGCTGAGCTCATATATGTGTTTGGTTTTGATTTTCAACGTGAATCATGGCTGAAATTTAGATCTGAAATTTTCAGATCCAAACTTGTTTCGTTCGATTCTTGAAATATATGCATGATAAATGATTTTGAGTGGCATATTTGTGATCTACGTGAGTTGCTGAACATTTTGATGTATGATTTGTTGTTTTTGGTTATGGTTTGAAGTTTGGTGACCGGAGAGTGGCCGGAGAAGATGACCGGCGCTTCTCCGGCCGGTGAGGGTTTAATTAGGGTTTGTGGTTTTCCAGTTTGAATCTCATGCGTTGGATCGTGATTAATTTTCCAGTTTAATTCACGTGCGTTGGATCTTGGTTATGTGTTGTTAATTAAGTTAATTAGGGTTTAGTGGATCTGGTTAAGTCATGACCGTTGGATCTCATTTAATTAGCAAGTTTGAATATGGACCATCAGATCGTTGACTTTGCTTCGTTTGACTTTGAATGGGAGCCTGTGGATCTGGATACTTTCCCTTGTTTGACTAAATCTGAGCCGTTCGCTGATTCTGAATGTTGGAAGGCATTTGGGCCTTTTCTGCTGTTTACACCCCCGTTTCTGAGCCCATGATCTTTTGCACGCGTTTGGATTTCTCTTTGCACCCCTACCTTCATTTCATTTTCTTTTTATTTTCTATTTTCATACCATTTCATAATTAATTGTTAAAAATACTTGCATGTGCTAAAAAATTCCAAAAAAATTCATCATCCCTTCTCATTATTAAAATTAATTTTTCACATTTTATTTTATTATTTTTGCATTAAATTCGCATTAAATATTAATTTTCCAAATTAATTTGTCTCATTTGCACTTCATATTGCATACTTCATGTTACATTTTTTATTTCTCTCATTTGGAAAGTGATTTGATCCTGATTCTTTTTGGGTTGTGTTCATAACATGTTGAAGTATGTTTGAGATTTTTGGTATGATTTTTAGGTCCTTTTTGGATGATTTTTGATGTGTTGCTTTGAGCATGAATGTATGAAATCCTATTGATGCTTTGACCTAATTGTTGATTGACTTTGGTTCTGATTCATTGCTTGTGGATTTGATATGTCAATTATACATGTTTGAGATGCTTGAATACTGAATGACATAATTTTTGAGGCATGTTTGTTATTTCTTTGAAGCATGAGCTTTAACTTGTCCAATTTGTGAATATATGCTTCATGTTTGGTTTACTTGATCATGAAGGCACTTGTGCCACAATTTTAGGTCTTGTTTAAGGATTGATAGCATGTTAATTGACTTCTGGTTGTGATATTTGAATCTTATCTTTGCATGTTTGATGTTTGCCTTTCACTTTAAGTCATTTGTTTCACAAGTATGAATCATGTTTCACTTCACTTCACTTCACTTCTTCTTTGCTTCCTAATTGATTGTGAAAGTGTTTGTGTGACTTGAATGTTGTTTGAAGATCATGTTTAGGCACATATTTAGGATTGTGTCACTTCTGGACTTGGTTTACTTTGTGAAATTTTGACTTGGTTGCTTTACATGATCACTTCTTTTCATCTCACTCCTTCTTAAATGACTTGAATGGTACTTGAGTGGCTTCTCCCTTTTCTTTTGGACTAATTGTGCATGATTAATAGTAGAGGTCAGTAGGACCATTAGGTTCTAAACTTGATGTTTGATTTACTTTAGAACTTGTTTCTTTATGGCCTTATGCTTGTTTGAGTTTCATTTTGTCATATGTGAATACTTCTAACATTTTCAGGGGCAAATGGTAAGTTGTTTGAATGTGGATATGCTTCCACATTTTACTTTCTTCCTTTACCTTTTAACTTTCATACTTGTGTTTGAAGTGAGCTTAGGCCACTTGTGTTTCACTTCTCTTTCTCCTCCTTCTCTTCCACTCTTTTCATCCATTCTCTCCCTTTAGAGCTACCTAGTCCAACTTAATTTTCGATTAAGCTTGGAGTAGGATTAGCATTAGGTTAGGCAGTCGTCTCTCCTAAACCTCACTAACCATAGTACATCCATGCATGATAACATTAGGACTCTTAGTTTCCCTATAGAGTTTCCTTTTGTGTCGCTTCTCTTCTCATCTCAAACTTCTTGAACACACTTAATAAAATATAACGTATATTGCGCTCGAGCCTTAAGTGTAGGAAGTGAAGAACGAGGGGTCTCCTCTCTTCTTCTAGGGTGTTTAGCATACGTCTCATTCGGGGGCGATCATGCGACTCACTCGTTCCCGCATGGTAGACTTTGGTGCAATGTAAGTTACGAACTAACTCAAAACACTTCTGTCTAAAAAACACCAAACCAATTCAAATCTTTTTATCCTCCGGGATTGTTGGGTTTCAAACTTCTTTTTTTCAGGAAAGAGCTCGTCGCTCACGTAAAAAACACTTACCTACCCGTGGTCGTACCCACAAACTACGTCAGCTCTGATTCCTCTCTCTCGTCCGATTGAGGATACGTAGGCACAAGACAGCGATTGTCTTAGCGAGCAACCTTCCCCCACAGTTCCCGTCCGAACTACGTTGACTCTGACTTTCCCATTGCACTGAGGGAGTACGTAGGCCTAGGACAACGATACTGTCCTATCGAGTCACTTCTTTTTCTTTTCTTCTTCGTTTCTCCGTTCTTTCCGTTCTTGTTTCTTCGCCGATCCAGTAGCAGTGGAGCTCCAGATGACGACACCCTTTGATGCAGACAACAAGCGTGGATCCCATCGAGTACGATGGACGTGTTGGGTGCTAACACCTTCCCTTCGCGTAACCGACTCCCGTACCCGTTCTCTTGGTCGTGAGACCATGCTCTTTCCTTCTTTCAGGTTTACGCAGTGTTTCCTTTCCCTCTCTTGGGATAAATACACTTTGCTGGCGACTCTGTGTCTTTTGCGCCACTCTCGCGTTTGTACCGTTGGATGTGAATCTTTCGGGAGCGACAGCTGGCGACTCTGCTGGGGCAGCTGTAACACCTCAAAATTTGCCTTGTTGTTTTTAGATAACTGGCTTAGGTTTCTTTTCATTTCTTGCATTTGCATTGTGCATAGCATTTGGTTCTTAGCATGGGATCGAGGTATTTGGTTCAACTCAAGGGCAAAAGCTTCTTATGAGCTCCATAAGCTTCTCACATCCTTATATGGTGGCCCAAGGGTATTTCAATGAGGGATTCTCCAAGTGGTTATATCAAGGGTTGGTGTCCTTACACTGATGACCAAAACTAGGGTTTTATGGTTAAGGGTCCTAAGCTCAAGGAGTTGATTCAAACCTTTCACCAAGGTTCTCCATATGTCAAAACAAGTCTAAGGAGGGATTTTGAGCCAAAAATTCACCATTGAAGACCTCAGATGATTCAGTAGCTTACAGATGAAGTAATCAGTCAAACTGGTCAACTGAAAAGTCAAACTAAGGTTTTGAGAGGTCCTCATCATGGTAATCAAGTCAAGAGACCTTTATTTGGTCTATGGAAGGCTTTCATGATCACAATTTTCAAGAATCAAGCTTTGGTAAAAAGTTGCTAAATTGGGAAAGTGACTTGTAATTTCAAGTTACTATTTTTGGCATATTTTCAACCAACTTTAACCAAACTTTTCATGATCAAAAATGCTTCAAACGAATTTTTGCCCAACACCAAAGTTGTAGATCTCTTTCTCCTCTTTCCAAAGAGGGGTGGATCATGATCATATCATTTTTGGATCAAGAGTTATGGGCATTTGAAGTTAGAGGGCATTTGGTGTTCCACCATGCATACCATTTTGACATAACTTGCAAGATGCATTTTAACTCACCAATATGGCTTCTAATTGTTCAGTTCACCTCACCACACTCCATTGCACCTCACTTAGCATCATTTTGAGCTAAGAATTGAATGAATCCGTGGATTACATAGTCATAATTCATCATTATGCAATTTTGCAAGTTCACTTAGAATTCATAATTCAATTACTCTCCAGCCCCAAGATCAATCCAAAGGTGGTCCTTGCATCAAAAGGAAAACAGTCATGCACTTTTCATGAAGAATGCACGAGCCAAATACCTCATGTGCACAAACTTGCAAATTTGCAAAACAGCCCAAAACTCATTGCTCTCAAGTCCTTGAAGTTTAAAACCCTAAACAGTAGCATTGGCACACTATATAAGCTAACTCACACGAATTTCTCAGCAGCTACTATTCATTTTCATCACTTTTCAAAGTTTTGCTCTCAAGTTTCTCTCCTTCGATTCTCCCAATCCTTCAAGGTTCCTCCATTTTTCTTGGTTGGTTTAGGATCAGTGAAGCACAAGGAAGAGAAATCCACCACTGTTTTGAGGTTTAAGCAAGGAATTCATCAAGTTGAGTTCAGAGCTTCAACTTTCGGATTCAAGGATTCAGGCTAGTTTGAAGGTCTAATTGCATTTATTTTGCAATTAGACGGTTGAAAGAGTTGATCTGCAGCTTATCTTAGAGTTTCTTGACGTATTTCCATTTCTGCAAATCTCAGGTGAGCTTCAAATTCATAGATCTAGAATTGATTTTTGTTGTGTGTTTAATGTTCATCTTGATGTGCTGAGCTCATATATGTGTTTGGTTTTGATTTTCAACGTGAATCATGGCTGAAATTTAGATCTGAAATTTTCAGATCCAAACTTGTTTCGTTCGATTCTTGAAATATATGCATGATAAATGATTTTGAGTGGCATATTTGTGATCTACGTGAGTTGCTGAACATTTTGATGTATGATTTGTTGTTTTTGGTTATGGTTTGAAGTTTGGTGACCGGAGAGTGGCCGGAGAAGATGACCGGCGCTTCTCCGGCCGGTGAGGGTTTAATTAGGGTTTGTGATTTTCCAGTTTGAATCTCATGCGTTGGATCGTGATTAATTTTCCAGTTTAATTCACGTGCGTTGGATCTTGGTTATGTGTTGTTAATTAAGTTAATTAGGGTTTAGTGGATCTGGTTAAGTCATGACCGTTGGATCTCATTTAATTAGCAAGTTTGAATATGGACCATCAGATCGTTGACTTTGCTTCGTTTGACTTTGAATGGGAGTCTGTGGATCTGGATACTTTCCCTTGTTTGACTCAATCTGAGCCGTTCGCTGATTCTGAATGTTGGAAGGCATTTGGGCCTTTTCTGCTGTTTACACCCCCGTTTCTGAGCCCATGATCTTTTGCACGCGTTTGGATTTCTCTTTGCACCCCTACCTTCATTTCATTTTCTTTTTATTTTCTATTTTCATACCATTTCATAATTAATTGTTAAAAATACTTGCATGTGCTAAAAAATTCCAAAAAAATTCATCATCCCTTCTCATTATTAAAATTAATTTTTCACATTTTATTTTATTATTTTTGCATTAAATTCGCATTAAATATTAATTTTCCAAATTAATTTGTCTCATTTGCACTTCATATTGCATACTTCATGTTACATTTTTTATTTCTCTCATTTGGAAAGTGATTTGATCCTGATTCTTTTTGGGTTGTGTTCATAACATGTTGAAGTATGTTTGAGATTTTTGGTATGATTTTTAGGTCCTTTTTGGATGACTTTTGATGTGTTGCTTTGAGCATGAATGTATGAAATCCTATTGATGCTTTGACCTAATTGTTGATTGACTTTGGTTCTGATTCATTGCTTGTGGATTTGATATGTCAATTATACATGTTTGAGATGCTTGAATACTGAATGACATAATTTTTGAGGTATGTTTGTTATTTCTTTGAAGCATGAGCTTTAACTTGTCCAATTTGTGAATATATGCTTCATGTTTGGTTTACTTGATCATGAAGGCACTTGTGCCACAATTTTAGGTCTTGTTTAAGGATTGATAGCATGTTAATTGACTTCTGGTTGTGATATTTGAATCTTATCTTTGCATGTTTGATGTTTGCCTTTCACTTTAAGTCATTTGTTTCACAAGTATGAATCATGTTTCACTTCACTTCACTTCACTTCTTCTTTGCTTCCTAATTGATTGTGAAAGTGTTTGTGTGACTTGAATGTTGTTTGAAGATCATGTTTAGGCACATATTTAGGATTGTGTCACTTCTGGACTTGGTTTACTTTGTGAAATTTTGACTTGGTTGCTTTACATGATCACTTCTTTTCATCTCACTCCTTCTTTAATGACTTGAATGGTACTTGAGTGGCTTCTCCCTTTTCTTTTTGACTAATTGTGCATGATTAATAGTAGAGGTCAGTAGGACCATTAGGTTCTAAACTTGATGTTTGATTTACTTTAGAACTTGTTTCTTTATGGCCTTATGCTTGTTTGAGTTTCATTTTGTCATATGTGAATACTTCTAACATTTTCAGGGGCAAATGGTAAGTTGTTTGAATGTGGATATGCTTCCACATTTTACTTTCTTCCTTTACCTTTTAACTTTCATACTTATGTTTGAAGTGAGCTTAGGCCACTTGTGTTTCACTTCTCTTTCTCCTCCTTCTCTTCCACTCTTTTCATCCCTCGAGTCGCAAGACTTGTTTAAGTCTTGGATTCTCTCCCTTTAGAGCTACCTAGTCCAACTTAATTTTCGATTAAGCTTGGAGTAGGATTAGCATTAGGTTAGGCAGTCGCCTCTCCTAAACCTCACTAACCATAGGACATCCATGCATGATAACATTAGGACTCTTAGTTTCCCTATAGAGTTTCCTTTTGTGTCGCTTCTCTTCTCATCTCAAACTTCTTGAACACACTTAATAAAATATAACGTATATTACGCTCGAGCCTTAAGTGTAGGAAGTGAAGAATGAGGGGTCTCCTCTCTTCTTCTAGGGTGTTTAGCATACGTCTCATTCGGGGGCGATCATGCGACTCACTCGTTCCCGCATGGTAGACTTTGGTGCAATGTAAGTTACGAACTAACTCAAAACACTTCTGTCTAAAAAACACCAAACCAATTCAAATCTTTTTATCCTCCGGGATTGTTGGGTTTCAAACTTCTTTTTTTCAGGAAAGAGCCCGTCGCTCACGTAAAAAACACTTACCTACCCGTGGTCGTACCCACGAACTACGTCAGCTCTGATTCCTCTCTCTCGTCCGATTGAGGATACGTAGGCACAAGACAGCGATTGTCTTAGCGAGCAACCTTCCCCCACAGTTCCCGTCCGAACTACGTTGACTCTGACTTTCCCATTGCACTGAGGGAGTACGTAGGCCTAGGACAACGATACTGTCCTATCGAGTCACTTCTTTTTCTTTTCTTCTTCGTTTCTCCGTTCTTTCCGTTCTCGTTTCTTCGCCGATCCAGTAGCAGTGGAGCTCCAGATGACGACACCCTTTGATGCAGACAACAAGCGTGGATCCCATCGAGTACGATGGACGTGTTGGGTGCTAACACCTTCCCTTCGCGTAACCGACTCCCGTACCCGTTCTCTTGGTCGTGAGACCATGCTCTTTCCTTCTTTCAGGTTTACGCAGTGTTTCCTTTCCCTCTCTTGGGATAAATACACTTTGCTGGCGACTCTGTGTCTTTTGCGCCACTCTCGCGTTTGTACCGTTGGATGTGAATCTTTCGGGAGCGACAGCTGGCGACTCTGCTGGGGCAGCTGTAACACCTCAAAATTTGCCTTGTTGTTTTTAGATAACTGGCTTAGGTTTCTTTTCATTTCTTGCATTTGCATTGTGCATAGCATTTGGTTCTTAGCATGGGATCGAGGTATTTGGTTCAACTCAAGGGCAAAAGCTTCTTATGAGCTCCATAAGCTTCTCACATCCTTATATGGTGGCCCAAGGGTATTTCAATGAGGGATTCTCCAAGTGGTTATATCAAGGGTTGGTGTCCTTACACTGATGACCAAAACTAGGGTTTTATGGTTAAGGGTCCTAAGCTCAAGGAGTTGATTCAAACCTTTCACCAAGGTTCTCCATATGTCAAAACAAGTCTAAGGAGGGATTTTGAGCCAAAAATTCACCATTGAAGACCTCAGATGATTCAGTAGCTTACAGATGAAGTAATCAGTCAAACTGGTCAACTGAAAAGTCAAACTAAGGTTTTGAGAGGTCCTCATCATGGTAATCAAGTCAAGAGACCTTTATTTGGTCTATGGAAGGCTTTCATGATCACAATTTTCAAGAATCAAGCTTTGGTAAAAAGTTGCTAAATTGGGAAAGTGACTTGTAATTTCAAGTTACTATTTTTGGCATATTTTCAACCAACTTTAACCAAACTTTTCATGATCAAAAATGCTTCAAACGAATTTTTGCCCAACACCAAAGTTGTAGATCTCTTTCTCCTCTTTCCAAAGAGGGGTGGATCATGATCATATCATTTTTGGATCAAGAGTTATGGGCATTTGAAGTTAGAGGGCATTTGGTGTTCCACCATGCATACCATTTTGACATAACTTGCAAGATGCATTTTAACTCACCAATATGGCTTCTAATTGTTCAGTTCACCTCACCACACTCCATTGCACCTCACTTAGCATCATTTTGAGCTAAGAATTGAATGAATCCGTGGATTACATAGTCATAATTCATCATTATGCAATTTTGCAAGTTCACTTAGAATTCATAATTCAATTACTCTCCAGCCCCAAGATCAATCCAAAGGTGGTCCTTGCATCAAAAGGAAAACAGTCATGCACTTTTCATGAAGAATGCACGAGCCAAATACCTCATGTGCACAAACTTGCAAATTTGCAAAACAGCCCAAAACTCATTGCTCTCAAGTCCTTGAAGTTTAAAACCCTAAACAGTAGCATTGGCACACTATATAAGCTAACTCACACGAATTTCTCAGCAGCTACTATTCATTTTCATCACTTTTCAAAGTTTTGCTCTCAAGTTTCTCTCCTTCGATTCTCCCAATCCTTCAAGGTTCCTCCATTTTTCTTGGTTGGTTTAGGATCAGTGAAGCACAAGGAAGAGAAATCCACCACTGTTTTGAGGTTTAAGCAAGGAATTCATCAAGTTGAGTTCAGAGCTTCAACTTTCGGATTCAAGGATTCAGGCTAGTTTGAAGGTCTAATTGCATTTATTTTGCAATTAGACGGTTGAAAGAGTTGATCTGCAGCTTATCTTAGAGTTTCTTGACGTATTTCCATTTCTGCAAATCTCAGGTGAGCTTCAAATTCATAGATCTAGAA
Organism: Lathyrus tuberosus; assembly: GCA_022829125.1. NCBI lineage: Eukaryota > Viridiplantae > Streptophyta > Magnoliopsida > Fabales > Fabaceae > Lathyrus > Lathyrus tuberosus. The sequence goes on along the minus strand of JALAZF010000196.1, from coordinate 4,789,480 downwards.
TTGATTTTTGTTGTGTGTTTAATGTTCATCTTGATGTGCTGAGCTCATATATGTGTTTGGTTTTGATTTTCAACGTGAATCATGGCTGAAATTTAGATCTGAAATTTTCAGATCCAAACTTGTTTCGTTCGATTCTTGAAATATATGCATGATAAATGATTTTGAGTGGCATATTTGTGATCTACGTGAGTTGCTGAACATTTTGATGTATGATTTGTTGTTTTTGGTTATGGTTTGAAGTTTGGTGACCGGAGAGTGGCCGGAGAAGATGACCGGCGCTTCTCCGGCCGGTGAGGGTTTAATTAGGGTTTGTGGTTTTCCAGTTTGAATCTCATGCGTTGGATCGTGATTAATTTTCCAGTTTAATTCACGTGCGTTGGATCTTGGTTATGTGTTGTTAATTAAGTTAATTAGGGTTTAGTGGATCTGGTTAAGTCATGACCGTTGGATCTCATTTAATTAGCAAGTTTGAATATGGACCATCAGATCGTTGACTTTGCTTCGTTTGACTTTGAATGGGAGTCTGTGGATCTGGATACTTTCCCTTGTTTGACTCAATCTGAGCCGTTCGCTGATTCTGAATGTTGGAAGGCATTTGGGCCTTTTCTGCTGTTTACACCCCCGTTTCTGAGCCCATGATCTTTTGCACGCGTTTGGATTTCTCTTTGCACCCCTACCTTCATTTCATTTTCTTTTTATTTTCTATTTTCATACCATTTCATAATTAATTGTTAAAAATACTTGCATGTGCTAAAAAATTCCAAAAAAATTCATCATCCCTTCTCATTATTAAAATTAATTTTTCACATTTTATTTTATTATTTTTGCATTAAATTCGCATTAAATATTAATTTTCCAAATTAATTTGTCTCATTTGCACTTCATATTGCATACTTCATGTTACATTTTTTATTTCTCTCATTTGGAAAGTGATTTGATCCTGATTCTTTTTGGGTTGTGTTCATAACATGTTGAAGTATGTTTGAGATTTTTGGTATGATTTTTAGGTCCTTTTTGGATGACTTTTGATGTGTTGCTTTGAGCATGAATGTATGAAATCCTATTGATGCTTTGACCTAATTGTTGATTGACTTTGGTTCTGATTCATTGCTTGTGGATTTGATATGTCAATTATACATGTTTGAGATGCTTGAATACTGAATGACATAATTTTTGAGGCATGTTTGTTATTTCTTTGAAGCATGAGCTTTAACTTGTCCAATTTGTGAATATATGCTTCATGTTTGGTTTACTTGATCATGAAGGCACTTGTGCCACAATTTTAGGTCTTGTTTAAGGATTGATAGCATGTTAATTGACTTCTGGTTGTGATATTTGAATCTTATCTTTGCATGTTTGATGTTTGCCTTTCACTTTAAGTCATTTGTTTCACAAGTATGAATCATGTTTCACTTCACTTCACTTCACTTCTTCTTTGCTTCCTAATTGATTGTGAAAGTGTTTGTGTGACTTGAATGTTGTTTGAAGATCATGTTTAGGCACATATTTAGGATTGTGTCACTTCTGGACTTAGTTTACTTTGTGAAATTTTGACTTGGTTGCTTTACATGATCACTTCTTTTCATCTCACTCCTTCTTTAATGACTTGAATGGTACTTGAGTGGCTTCTCCCTTTTCTTTTTGACTAATTGTGCATGATTAATAGTAGAGGTTAGTAGGACCATTAGGTTCTAAACTTGATGTTTGATTTACTTTAGAACTTGTTTCTTTATGGCCTTATGCTTGTTTGAGTTTCATTTTGTCATATGTGAATACTTCTAACATTTTCAGGGGCAAATGGTAAGTTGTTTGAATGTGGATATGCTTCCACATTTTACTTTCTTCCTTTACCTTTTAACTTTCATACTTGTGTTTGAAGTGAGCTTAGGCCACTTGTGTTTCACTTCTCTTTCTCCTCCTTCTCTTCCACTCTTTTCATCCCTCGAGTCGCAAGACTTGTTTAAGTCTTGGATTCTCTCCCTTTAGAGCTACCTAGTCCAACTTAATTTTCGATTAAGCTTGGAGTAGGATTAGCATTAGGTTAGGCAGTCGCCTCTCCTAAACCTCACTAACCATAGGACATCCATGCATGATAACATTAGGACTCTTAGTTTCCCTATAGAGTTTCCTTTTGTGTCGCTTCTCTTCTCATCTCAAACTTCTTGAACACACTTAATAAAATATAACGTATATTGCGCTCGAGCCTTAAGTGTAGGAAGTGAAGAACGAGGGGTCTCCTCTCTTCTTCTAGGGTGTTTAGCATACGTCTCATTCGGGGGCGATCATGCGACTCACTCGTTCCCGCATGGTAGACTTTGGTGCAATGTAAGTTACGAACTAACTCAAAACACTTCTGTCTAAAAAACACCAAACCAATTCAAATCTTTTTATCCTCCGGGATTGTTGGGTTTCAAACTTCTTTTTTTCAGGAAAGAGCTCGTCGCTCACGTAAAAAACACTTACCTACCCGTGGTCGTACCCACGAACTACGTCAGCTCTGATTCCTCTCTCTCGTCCGATTGAGGATACGTAGGCACAAGACAGCGATTGTCTTAGCGAGCAACCTTCCCCCACAGTTCCCGTCCGAACTACGTTGACTCTGACTTTCCCATTGCACTGAGGGAGTACGTAGGCCTAGGACAACGATACTGTCCTATCGAGTCACTTCTTTTTCTTTTCTTCTTCGTTTCTCCGTTCTTTCCGTTCTCGTTTCTTCGCCGATCCAGTAGCAGTGGAGCTCCAGATGACGACACCCTTTGATGCAGACAACAAGCGTGGATCCCATCGAGTACGATGGACGTGTTGGGTGCTAACACCTTCCCTTCGCGTAACCGACTCCCGTACCCGTTCTCTTGGTCGTGAGACCATGCTCTTTCCTTCTTTCAGGTTTACGCAGTGTTTCCTTTCCCTCTCTTGGGATAAATACACTTTGCTGGCGACTCTGTGTCTTTTGCGCCACTCTCGCGTTTGTACCGTTGGATGTGAATCTTTCGGGAGCGACAGTGGTAATTGTTGATTTATGCATGATTATGGATGTGTATGTGGGTGCAATGTGAATGTCATGAGTCATTGTATGCCAAACATCATAATATGCATTGTTGAAACGTCCTGAGTGGCGGTTTGATTCTCGAGGGAATCTGTTATAACATCGTGTGCCTCGAAAATATGAGGCGATGCCTGAGGACTGAAAGCGATGAATCTGCTATAACATCGTGTGCCTCGAAAATATGAGGCGATGCCTGAGGACTTAAAGCGGTGGTTATAGACGATTGTGGGCTCCTTTGGAGACTTAAAGCAATCCTTAACGTCGTGTGCCTCGAAAATATGAGGCGCTGCCTGAGGACCTAAAGCGACGGGGTGAACATCGTAGGCCCGACGGGGTGTTACTTGAGATTCTCAGTAACGAGCGATGGTTCCAATAGTTCCTGAGTGAACTGGTTTTGAGAAATGTTGGAAGTCGGTACCGCATGGCATTTGCATAGAGTCGTTGTGTCGGTCTCTGTGCATTTGCATAAATCATGGATGCATTATGTGTGGAAAATCATGATTTGATTGATTATGTGTGAGAATTGTGAATGGATGCATTATGTGTGGAAAATCATGATTTGATTGATTATGTGATTATGTTGGAATAATTGATATATGCTATGTTGTTGGAAATGTTAGAAATATGTTAAGTATACGTGGCGTGCTATATGTATCGATATGTGATGCTTGTGGTGAGAATAACTGTGTATGTGAGTTTTATGTGTTTTTGCATATTATTATGCAATCTTGGTTTAGTTGTTATTTCCCACCCTTCTGCTGGAATATGCTTTTTATGGCATAGTGCAGATTTTCAGCTTTAGAGGCTTGGAGGCTTTTGTGGAGATTAGTCCTCCGTTCCGTTGTCGGTCGTGGTGTCTGCTCTGATACGTAGCACGGGAGTTGGGGAACGATTATGTTATATGTATATAATTGTTGAATATATTTTGTATTTATATTTTGATGTTCTAAAACCATTTATTTGTAAAACAAGTCGGTTATGGATCTTTCCGCTTTATTCCATAATTGACATTTCCTTTATTGTGGAAAAAGTTTCCCCTTTGAGGGTACTCTATTTTATGCTATGTATCAAATTTATGAGCAGGGATTGTATTTTGTTCATTTAAGTGTGACATCCCTGTTTCCTGTCGGAAAAATAAATTTTTAGTTACTCTGATTTTATTTATGTATTATGTATTCGCGATGGGATTTGGGGTGTTACATTAGTGGTATCAGAGCAGGTCGGTCCGTCCAGCCAAGTTGTTGAGTCAGTTGGTGTGACAGTTGAATACTGTCGTTATTGTTTGTCCCTTAGTACGTGATAGGTGTGTGGAACACTGTCAGTACTTTCTGGTTTTCTATTCCGTTGTCTGCAGGAGTTAGAATGAGATAAGTGGGGGAGAAGTTGGAACTTCTCCAAGTTGCTTCAGGTGGAGCGTTGGCTCAGTGTGTTGTGAATTGCAAGAGTGTAAGTGTTGTTTGGACAGTGTTGTTTCTGATTCCGGAGGGAATGCGGAGGTAAGGTTTATGTCAACTAAGGATTTGTGCCTTAGGTAGTTTTGTGTACAGGATGTAAGAAATGCTATTATAAGTTTGGTAAAGACGGTTTATGCCCCATCGTGATTGTCGGCTGTCTATTGACAAATTAAGGAACTGATCACCCTTAATCTCTTGTTGATAGCAGACGGGAATTATGTTGGAGGGAATATACGGGTCTTTTCGGTTTTGATAGTATGTGCAATGAATTGTTTGGAATTAAGAAAACGATTACGGATTATTTTGATGAGTCGATGAAGAGGCTAGTATCGGAAGATGAGACGGATTAGAGGCTTTGGTATGTTGGTTCAGTATGAAGTTTTGAGAGTGAATGATTGGGCATCGTTAATGGTGGTTCTCAGAGAGAAGAGTGTGAACTCAAATTGGACGAAGGTGATGAGTTGAGGTTTGGATCTGCTAAGTAAGTAGAAGAACTTTTAGGAAGTGAAACTCAGATGGAAAGAGTGGTTGGAAGATTTACTGGAAAAGGGATTTGTGAGACCAAGTGTGTTATCTTAGAGAGCCCCAGTATTGATAGTAATACAAGGAACTGATGATTGAATGGAATAACAAGCATGATGTGTATGAAGGAATTGAGACTATGGAAAGCAAAACTTCGAGTTCCGGAGAGGTTTGGAGTTTTTGGAATTTTAGAGCATTAATGAAAATTTTGAGAAAACCTTAAGTGTGGATGTACTATTTGAGAGTTCTTTTGGATTGGTTGTTGCTACATGTTGGGATTTATGGAATTTGGATTGTTAAGAGGAGAAATTGTGTATGGATTACGGACAGTTGAATAAGGTAACGATTGAGAATAAGTGTTCACTTTCGGGAATAGATGATTGGAATGGTTTGGTTGAGTTGGAGTGAACTTGCAATTGTTTGGCCCGTTTGATAAGGATAGTGAATTGTGTGAGTTGAGGCTTGATCGATTTAATGTGACTGGTTATGGTTGTTATCATCGGAATAGGTTGTTATTTGCTCGGTGAAGCTTGTATGTGAGTCTGGACAAGTTTGGATGAGGTTTGGTTTGTTTGGACATTACAACGTGTAGTGATGTTGTTCGGTGATAGTAATGCGTCTGTAATGTCTGTGGAGTATATGAATCGTATCTTCCATATTTAATTGGATAAGTTGTAGTGATTTTGATTGAGGATATTCGAATCTGTTATAAACTCAGAAGAAGAACCAGTAGAGTGTTTGAGATTTGAATCACAAGTGTTGGAAAGAGACGAAGTTTTATGCTAAGTTATTCAAGTGAGAATTTTGGTTGAAAAGGTTAGTTTTCTTGGATATGTTATTTCTGGTGATGGTATTTTTACGGATCCATCGGAAGTAGATGTAGTTCTTCATGAGAGGCTCCGAAGTTGGTTAAGGAGAGTAGAAACTTTTGGGCTCAGTTGGTTGTTACAGAAGGCTATGGAAGACTTTGCTAAGTTCGTACTTCTGTTATCTCAGTTGACTTGCAAAGGGTGAGTCATTTGTATTGGATGTTCGCTGTGAGTAAGTTTTGGTGAGCTGAAGTAGAAGTTGTTTACGGCTCCAGTTTTGATTCTGTGGGATCCTAATAAACCGTTTGTGAGGTATTGTGAAGTGTCTCGGAAGAGGGTAGTCATTGTGTTAATGCAAGAGAGTAAAGTCGTGGCTTATGCTTTACGACAATTGAGGATTTATAAAAGGATTTATACTATTCTGGATTTGGAATTGTTGCGGTCGTATTGTGTTGGAAATTTGGAGGTATTATTTTTATGGTTCTCAGCTCGAAGTGTTTGGTAATCACAAGAGTTTAAAGTACTTGGTTGGTTTGAAGGAATCGAGTATGAGACAATGAGGATGGTTAGAATTTGTGACGAGTTATGAATGTGGTTTGGACTATCCTTCGGGAAAGGCTAATGTTGTGCCCGAAGAGTTAAGTTGAAAGTTTTTACACATGGTTGTTTTGATGGTCAGATGATTAGAATTATTTGAGCAGTTCAGAGACTTGTGTCTGGTGTGTGAGATAACACAGTAGAGTGTGAGGTTGGGTATATTAAAGTGAACAGTGATTTTTGGTGAATATGAGAAAGAGTTAGATTTTAGACGTAAGACTGGTAGTTTTGATGGTTACGAGTGATTAGAATGCGCAGCGGAAGAGTGATGTGACACGTTTTGTAATTGCGTGTGGGATTTGTAAGAGTTCATAAGTTGCATATTGGAAATATGTAGAGATGATGAGACCTTTGGACGTTTCAGAATGGAAGTGTTAGGTGAAAGGTTTAAATGTTATCCATGGGCTACTATGTAAATGGATGTTTTGATTTTATGTTCGATTGGTGAATCGTAGCATTGTTGTAGTATGGTTGTGTGACAAGGATGTTGGTGTTCTGGTTTTGTTGATGTTGTTGAGACCTTGTGGTGTCGTGGAACTTTATGCTCTTGTTTGTGTTGATTGCCTCGTTTCCATGGTGATGGTTCGAGTGTGTGTAGCTAATTCCTGTGTGGGGAATTAGGGGAGTGTTACCTAGGGTAGGGTAACGATCTTGTTGTGTTTCGGTTCTAGAGTGAACCTGTGTGTTGGTATCTTGGCTTTTCTTTGAGTTGTGAGTTCGTCGTCAAGTGCATTGTATGGGCTTTGCATCTTGTCGTTGTAGTTGTCGTCGTTGTTGTATCTGCTGTTAGCAAGGTGGTTTGTCAGTTGTGTTATTCGTGGTGTGCCTTTGGTTGGCATGTTGGTTTGTTAGTCGGATGCGAGAGTCGCGTCCGGAGTTGTTCGTCTCGTTATATTTTCGAGGACGAAAATGTCTAAGTGGGGGAGAGTTGTAACGCCCCAGTTGTGGTCAGTTTTATTTAATCGAGTCTATTTGATTATTTTATTATTATATTATTTTATTCTTGACTTTTATTTGGCAATATAGTATTTTTCATCGATGTTTATGTTTTATCGCATTTTGAGAGCGTTTGGGAGATATTTGAGCTGAGGGGTAAAATGGTCATTTTGAGGGATTAAATATTTTAGAAAAATTAGATATTTTTATAAATAGAGATTTGAGAGAAAAGAGAGTATTTTAAGGTAACTCTAATAATTGATCAATTGGTATTAGAAGGCAAAATATCAATTGGAGATATTTAACCCTATTGGATTTATATTATATAATAAGTATTATATATATATATTTGGTTAGAAAGAGAGTTAGAAAAGAAAGAAGAAAAAAACAGAAAGCAGGAAGAGAAGGAAAACGTGGGGAGAAGAGAGAAAAGAGGAAAATTGCGGGAACTCCGTTTCGAGCGCGAATAATCGGGTAAGGGTGAGAAGTTTAAATTATATCTTGCTTGTGTATGTATATGTGTTGTTTGTTGTGAATGTTTTGGTTGTTTTACAATGTTTTCTCTTTTGATAAATTGGGATCAAATCGATAGAAATCGATGTTTTCACGGATGAATTTCGAAATAAATTGCGTAGATTAGTCGTATGAGGTTAGGCCGAGATTATAGAAACTCGTTTGGTTGAAATCGGTTGATATTGTGAGTTTTGACATTTTTGAGTTTTGAGAATGTGAGATTTTGGTGAAAAATAAAAGTCGTGGAATCGGGTTTTTCTTGATCCTAATATGTTGGTATGTATTTATGTGATATTACCATATATTCATTCGGAAGAAAGTAATTGAATCGGTCGGGTTTCGGGCGATTACGCAGCTGTACCAGAATGTAGCAGAATTTCTGGTTTTGTGCGCAGTCGTACGGACGCGTGCTGTAGGTGGAAAATTCTGTTTTGGAAAAACTTCGGAAATTCATATCTCTTGAACCGTAAGTCGGTTTTGATCCCCGTTCGAAGCGTTGGGAAGCTAACAAGATGTTCTTTCTAGGAAAAATAGTTTTGAGGTCTGAACCTAGTCCAATCGGTACAGTTTTTTTGAACCGTTTCGTAGTGTCGGGCGTCCGGTTTATGTTTTTGCGTTATTTTGAAATATTCATATCTTCTTCGTTGTTTATCTGATTTAAGTGTTCTTTATATGGATGTGAAGCTAAAAATATGTTCTATGATTTGGTGAGGAAAAATATTATTTTTAACCGACTTTTGGCCGACTTTACCGATTAATCGTGAATAGTTGTTTTTGATGAAATGTTGTGATGATGGTTTGTGGCTTTATGGCAATAATTGTGTTGATGTGAATATATATGATAAGTATTGGTGATGATGGTTTGTGGTGTTATGGAGGAATAAATGTGTGTTTTGGATTTTGATTTCAATGTGCGATAATGATGTGTTGTGAGTAGCATTTGATATGTGAATTCCTTGTGGAAGTGATTGTGATTGCATAATTGTTGTGGTTTGTGGTTTGTAATGAAAATGCATGTGGTGACATGTTGTGAAATGAATATGCACGTGATATTGTTGTGATGATGATTTGTGGCCTTACGGCAAGAAAATGCGATACGTGGTAATTGTTGATTTATGCATGATTATGGATGTGTATGTGGGTGCAATGTGAATGTCATGAGTCATTGTATGCCAAACATCATAATATGCATTGTTGAAACGTCCTGAGTGGCGGTTTGATTCTCGAGGGAATCTGTTATAACATCGTGTGCCTCGAAAATATGAGGCGATGCCTGAGGACTGAAAGCGATGAATCTGCTATAACATCGTGTGCCTCGAAAATATGAGGCGATGCCTGAGGACTTAAAGCGGTGGTTATAGACGATTGTGGGCTCCTTTGGAGACTTAAAGCAATCCTTAACGTCGTGTGCCTCGAAAATATGAGGCGCTGCCTGAGGACCTAAAGCGACGGGTGAACATCGTAGGCCCGACGGGGTGTTACTTGAGATTCTCAGTAACGAGCGATGGTTCCAATAGTTCCTGAGTGAACTGGTTTTGAGAAATGTTGGAAGTCGGTACCGCATGGCATTTGCATAGAGTCGTTGTGTCGGTCTCTGTGCATTTGCATAAATCATGGATGCATTATGTGTGGAAAATCATGATTTGATTGATTATGTGTGAGAATTGTGAATGGATGCATTATGTGTGGAAAATCATGATTTGATTGATTATGTGATTATGTTGGAATAATTGATATATGCTATGTTGTTGGAAATGTTAGAAATATGTTAAGTATACGTGGCGTGCTATATGTATCGATATGTGATGCTTGTGGTGGGAATAACTGTGTATGTGAGTTTTATGTGTTTTTGCATATTATTATGCAATCTTGGTTTAGTTGTTATTTCTCACCCTTCTGCTGGAATATGCTTTTTATGGCATAGTGCAGATTGTCAGCTTTAGAGGCTTGGAGGCTTTTGTGGAGATTAGTCCTCCGTTCCGTTGTCGGTCGTGGTGTCTGCTCTGATACGTAGCACGGGAGTTGGGGAACGATTATGTTATATGTATATAATTGTTGAATATATTTTGTATTTATATTTTGATGTTCTAAAACCATTTATTTGTAAAACAAGTCGGTTATGGATCTTTCCGCTTTATTCCATAATTGACATTTCCTTTATTGTGGAAAAAGTTTCCCCTTTGAGGGTACTCTATTTTATGCTATGTATCAAATTTATGAGCAGGGATTGTATTTTGTTCATTTAAGTGTGACATCCCTGTTTCCTGTCGGAAAAATAAATTTTTAGTTACTCTGATTTTATTTATGTATTATGTATTCGCGATGGGATTTGGGGTGTTACAATGGGCACATGCCCAGGCTCTGGCCCAATTAATTTTGGGTCCGAGGGTTAAAATAAAGGAAACACAATTTAAAAAAAGAAATAGAAAGGGGAAACAAACGGGAAAATAGAAAAAAAAGGGAAGAAGAAAAGGCATTTGCAATCACCTCTCTATTCCGTCTCCGTGTCATCTCCTCTCTTCCATCCGCCACAGTCGTGCCTTCGCTAATCGCCACCACCGTCCTTGATAAATTTAGTGAATCCCCATATTTATCCGTCACACTTCTCCACAGTGTCATGGCTTTGTTATCGCCGCCGGAAACTGTAGTTTCTGCTCTTCTCAAAACTGTATCATACTGTTAGGTATTTTGTTTTTCCTTTCTCTATTTAGGGTTTTGAATTCTCTTATTATCTTATTCATGATTGAATTTGAAATTGATTACATTGTGATCTTTGTTAATTACTTACGAAAAGCTTTGATTAATTGATTACATTGAATTTGAAGTGATCAAATATTATGATATAGTTTTTTTTTTGGTTCATTTAATTCCCCCGTTTTAATGATGATAGAAAAATTTGCACAAAAAAGCTTGTGATTTCATGTCCTGTTATTGATTTTTATGAACTGTTATGACAAAAAAATTTTCACAAAAAAGCTTGTGATTTCATGTCTTGTTATTAATTATTATGGTCTCATGTCCTATTATTGATTTTTGTGAACATATACTATCAAAAGCTTGTGATTTTTATGAACTGTTACAGTAGAAAAATTTGCACTTTTAATGATATAGTTTTTTTTGGTTGATTCAATTCCACTTTTTATGAATATATACTATTGATTTGCACTTTTAGTGATAAATTTGTTTATGATAAATTTGAAAATAGTTTTCATTCATAATTCAATGCTTTATTTTTAATTTTAGAATGAGGAGATTTTTGGTTGAATCAGAATCAGAACCAGAACCACCGTCTAATGTGGTTAACGAGTTTAACCCAAATGAGATTGTGCGTGATCCAGGTTATAGGAAACAAATTAATGAGTATGCTTAGAATATTCAAGACCAAGTGAGGTGGGCATATATATTGAAGGGTCCAATGCAACAAGATTTGCCAAGCTTTCCTCATACTCTATTTGGAAGTGTTAAAAAAGCATTTAGTAAATCATGGTATAAGAATTATACGTGGTTGAAATACAATGAGAGCAAGGATGCAACTTATTATTTTTATTGCTTTCTCTTTAAGAATCCCGGAAGGGCCGAGCACTTTGGTTTTGAAGTCTTCACTAAAAGCGGATATAAAGATTAGAGGCATGTATCTTAAGGCTTGAAAGATCACGTTAGTAGTCATAATAGTTTGCACAACTCATGTGTCAAGCACTACAATGATTATAATAATCAAAGACAAAGTGTGGCAAGTAAGTTTGTTAAAGCAACCAAGGAATCATAAGAATTGTATAAGATTCGTTTGACTTGTTCTGTGGATTTTTCAAGATATCTCATTGCACAAGGAATGGCTTTCCGTGGCCATGATGAATGCTCTATTTCTCTAAATAAGGGCAATTTTAGAGAGATAGTAGATTGGGTAAAAGCTAAGAATGAACAAGTGAAAGATGCTTTTGAGCGTGGTGGGAAAAATTGCACAATGACTTCCAGTGACATTCAAAAGGAGCTTGCAACATGTTGTGTACATGAAGTTACCAAGGTGATAATGGAAGAGTGTGGTGATAGACAATTCTCCATGCTTATTGATGAGTCACGTTATATATCCGTCAAAGAGAAAATGGAAGTGATGTTGAGGTTAGAAGTTGTATTTTCCAATTTCCAATTTTCACTATCTATGCCGCCAAGTAAACTTGTTGAATTTGTTTTAGGTTTATGAACGACAAAGGGAATGTTGTATAATGATTTATTGCTTTACATCATGTCAAAGATACAACATCTGAGTCATTAACGCTCTTTATGGTATTCTTGATAAGTACATGTTATCTATTTCAAGGATATGAGGGCAAGGATATGATGGAGCTTCAAATACGAGAGGTGAAAACCCTTATGCTTCTTATGTCCATTACTATGCTCACCGTTTGCAATTGGTTGTTGTGTCTGTTGCTAGTAGTTGCTCATCTATCCATGATTTCTTTGAGTACATCTCCTTGATTGTGACCACAATAAGTGCATCTTGTAAGAGGAATGATGGCGGAGGCACACCACCACGATATTTTAAATAAACTTGAGAGTGGTGAGATATCTAGAGGAAGGGTCTTGCACCAATCATCTAGTCTCACTATAGATCCGGGGATACTAGATGGGGTTCACATCATACTACATTGCTTCGTTTGGATCAATGTGGTCCTCTGTGTTAAATGTGCTTAATATGGTTGATGAAGATAAATGTGGACTATCTTAAGTAACTGATTTGATAGAAAAAATGGAGCTTTAAATTTGCTTTTATTTTGAAGTTAATGTTAAAGTTGTTTGGTATCACAAACGAGCTTTCATATGTCTTGCAAAGAAAATATCTTAATATTATGATTGCCATGAAATTAGTTGATGTTGTCAAAGCTCGGTTGGCCACAATGAGAGAGAGAGTGGTTGGGATAATTTATTTGCCGATGTCCAAGAATTTTGTGTTGGTAAAGGTATTTTGGTGCCAAATATGGATGACGAAATACTGGTTTGGGGTCATTCAAGCGTAGAAGGGAGGACTATCACTAATCTTCATCATTACCGTGCAGAGATTTCTTATGTTGCTATTGACAAAATATGTGTGGAGATGGATCACCACTTTAGTGAAGGAAGTAACATTATCCTTGATTGCTTCTCATGTCTTGACCCCACTAACTCTTTCTCTAAGTTTGATGTTGATAAGCTTGCTCGTCTTACTGATATTTATCATGTAGACTTTTCTGATGATGACGGTGGAACAATAAGGGATCAACTTGAGACTTATGTTCTTGAAGTGAAAAGAAATGCTTCATTTTCCACTTGTGAAGATGTTCAAAGTTTGGCTATGAAGATGATTCAAACTGAGAAACATTTAGTATTTCCATCGGTTTACAAACTTATTGAGTTAGCTTTGATATTGCCGATGTCGAGAGCATCCGTTGAAAGAGCTTTTTCAGCAATGAAGATTATCAAGTCTAAATTGCGCAATAAGATCAACAATGTGTGGTTCAATGACTTGATGATATGTTACACCGAACGTGAGATATTCAAGTCACTTGATGATATTGATATTATTCGAACATTCACTGCATAGAAGTCTCGGAAATGACATTTGCCTCGTGATTTTTTTTAACATACTATTGTAAAATTATGTTTCATCTCTTTTATTTTAAACTATACATAAAATGACGAGTCTCTTTTATTTTGATTGATGACTATTTATATATTATATACAATGTGAATATGTGGTCTTTAAATTTTTGTCAAGACTTTATAATTTTTTTAACTCCGCCACTAAACTGTGTATGCATTGCCTAAGACAACCACCATTTTTTTCTCCATACAGATGCCTGTTAGGCTACTTTACTGTGTCGTAATTGTTTTCAACCATCAATCATTTTTTACAACTATCAAGGAAAAAAAAAAAAAAAAACAACAAATATGAGAAACAATTGTTGTCATGGTCCGGAAGTATCCGTCCGAAGGATACAAAAATGAGTTATAGAAGGTACATTTCAAAAGCGTGAAAACGGACATTGGAACTAACCAAAAACTTTCTATATATCTTGTAATACTATACAAATACTATAAATATTTTAAATTTAAACATATCTAATAGAATGTTTGACGATTATAAATAAATTGCAGGTCTTAAAATTTGATTTAAATGAAAAATAAGAGATTGAAAATTTTATAGCTTTTAAAAGATTTTAGAATATGATTCATAGAATGAGGGAATGGAAAAGTTGTTCATGTATATATTGATACACTCAAAGAATATTTCTGAAACTAAAGGGTCTAAAACAATCTTATCAGACATTAAAATGGAGAATTTAGAAGATCTCTAAAATAACGAATAAGATGGATTGAAAATTTCTCCATATATCTATATCACAATATATCAATTCAAGAATTAGAGCCCAAATGAGAGTTTAAACTAAATTGGTACCTCATGAATAGTCAATATCAATAACATTAGCAACCACATGGCACATGGATTGTATCCTAGATCTATTGTAAAATACAACTTATTGATTTAACTTATCTAAACAAATTGAATTGCGTACACTCACAAACAATTATGTGACTGCACACATAAATCATAATTCTAATTTTAATTTTAGTCTTACGATTACAAATAAAAATTCAAATTTTAATAATATGTATTAAAATTGTGAGATATTGAATCGAACTCTAATATGGTTGAATGGTAATTTTTTTGATTCGACAATTCAAAAGAATCTTAGCACGTCGACGAAGTTGTTCATATGCTGTAGTCGAAGTATGCTAGGAATGTTAACATGTCGGATTGGACCTTGGTTGTAAGTCCAATTGTTTAAATTAGCTTGTTCCATAAGTTAGCTTGTGTAATAAGTCTGTGTGTAAAAGCCCAATATGTTAGTATGTTAGTTTTCTTATAAATAGCATGGTAGTCTCTCAATTTTGTGTGGTGGTGAAAATCCTAATTAGGATGAGAGAGATTATTTGTTATTCTGTAACACTTGTAATCTTGTTTCAAAGATAAAGTAAAGAATAATTGTTTATAACCAATTTCATTGTGTTCTTCTTGTTTCCCTTTTTTCTACCCTTGTGGGTTTTTTGCTGATCAAGAAATTGATTATACTTTGTTATTTCGGTATCGTTTTTCACAACAAATTGGTGCGGTGAGCGTGGAGGAGATGCCGACAACAAAGTATGAGATTGAAAAGTTCACCGGAGTGAACGATTTCGGTCTATGACGCTTGAAGATGAAAGTCCAACTGGTTTAGCAAGGTTGTTTAGAAGCGTTGAAGGGAGCCACAGGCATGGACGATGCGTTAATGGACAAGGAAAAAACGACTATGGTAGAGAAAGCCCACAACGCCATCTTATTGAGCCTTGGTAATAAGGTCTTCGATAGGTTTCAAATGAGACGACGACGTCTGGGTTATGGGTGAAACTCAAAAATTTGTACATGACCAAATAGTTGGTCAATCGCCTCTATTTGAAGCAAGGGATGTACTCATTCAAGATAAGTTAACACAAAGTTCTGGCTGAGTAGTTGGGTATGTTCAACAAGCTGATTTTTTATCTTGAAAATATCAATGTCAAGATCGAGGATGAAGATCAAGCGTTGTTGCTATTGTGTACTTAACCCAGATCACATGCTCACTTCAAAGAAACTTTCTTGCATGGAAGAGAGTCTCTGACCTTTGAGGAAGTTCAATCAACCTTGTATTCTAAGGATTTGAATGAACGAAAGGAGCACAAGCCATCTTCGACTGGTAAAGGCCTGTCAGTTAAGGAGAAATTCACAAAGAGAGATGACAAGTTCTACATGAAAAAGGGTAAAATTCAACATCTCCTATTCGATGTTATCACTGTAAGAAGAAGGTTTATATAAGAAAAGTGTGCCCTGAATGCCTGAAAGATCATAGAGGTAGGGATAATTGCAACGCAACCATTGTTCAAGATGATTTCGACTCATCTGATGTTCTTGTGGTTTCAAGCGGCGACTCAAGTAAAGAGTGGATTGTGGATTCAGGTTGCACTTGGCACATGACTCCAAACAAAAACTTGTTCGAGGAACTATGTGATCAAGATGGTGGATCTGTATTGCTTAGAAACAATAAAGCTTGCAAGATTGGTTCTCTCCCTATTAAGTTGATTCTCTCTCAATTTTTTCCTTTATTTATTTTATTAATTTTTTAGTCAAAATTTTACATTTTTATTGGTTCGACAATTTGAAAGAATCTTAGCATGTCGTCGAAGTCTGTTCACATGTTGTAGTCGAAGTATGCTAGGAGTGTTAGCATGTCGAATTGAGCCTTGGTTGTAAGCCCAATTGTCTATGTTAGCTTGTTCCTTAAGTTAGCTTGTGTAATTGACCTGTGTGTAAAAGCCCATTAGGTTAGTATATTAGTTTTCTTATAAATAGTATGATAATCTCTCATCTTTATGTGATGGTGAATATCCTAATTAGGGTGAGAGAGGTTATTTGCTATTTTGTAACACTTGTAATTTTGTTTCAAAGAGAAAGTAAAGAATGACTGTTTATAACCAATTTCATTGTGTTCTTCTTGTTTCCCTTTTTTCTATTCTTGTAGATTTCTTACTGATCAAAAAATTTTTATTATTTCGATATCGTTTTTCACAACAAAAATTTTAAATACAAATTTAATATCTAAACTATTTGATATTAATCGAACGAGAACAAATACATGTGAGTGTATATATACAAATATATAGAGAGATGGAGATGGATGGACCTATCTAACTAGCTAATTGATAACAAGTATCCATCTATCCATATAATAATAATAATAATAATAATAATAATAATGATGTAACACAATCATATCATAATAATAATAATAATAATAATGATGTAACACAATCATATCATATCACATTCCCCCTCCCTTTTCCACTTTTCTCATAAGTGGTGAATTCTCAAAAAACATTTCATCATCCCAAAGAGCTTAATAATTTGATTGCCACGAGGGAGACAAGACCTACAAATCCGCAAAACACTTGAAAACCCTCTTAAAAAAACTGACTGAACGTGCATGAAATGGACCACACACTCACACACCATGAAGCTATATAGGCCATACTTCCGCTTAACACGCTGCCAAATCCACCCACACTCCATCTCTCATCTTTAAAAAGCTTCACCATTTAAGACATCCACTTCACTGTCAAACACTTTGTACCACCAAGCTTTCTTGTATAACAAGTACCTAGTAATTGATGTCTTGCATGTATTTATGGACATGTCTCTTTACTAATGTACTACTCATAATAACTCTTTCTATTTTTTTCTACTATCCTTTATATGTGCATGTATTTATGGACATATCTATTGCTATATTGTGTCTTCAATACAATTGTTTCATGCAAGAGGGTATATAGATTGATACATGAAATAAAAATATTAATTATTTTTGTGCATGCAAGTGTTGTGTAAGTAGATGAATCATTGAGTCTAGGAATTTATACTATGCATAGATGAGTTAAGTCTAGGTTCGACAAGCCACGTGAAGCTTTTCAACCTCTTTGCAACTCTAGTTTACCCAAGTTGTTGTGCAATGTGCATTAACTCAAACCCACGAGCAAATATAACAGTGTACGTAGCTAGCTAGCTTGATCTCTAGATATCTCACCCCATGCTTTTAGGTATATTCAGCAACTTTTTATAATTAAAAATTAAAACAAAATAAATAAAAATATGAAAGAGAAAAATTGAAGAGGGAAAATAGGCATAAAGGCATGGTGCCTTTGCCGTCATAAAGGCAGCAAAGCCCAGCCCATTCAATGGATTTGGCTTTGCTATCTTTATGGCGACACAGTTACCATGCCTTTAAGCATATTCAGCAACTTTTTATAATTAAAAATTAAAACAAAATAAATAAAAATATGAAAGAGAAAAATTGAAGAGGGAAAATAGGCATAAAGGCATGGTGCCTATGCCGCCATAAAGGCAGCAAAGCCCAGCCCCTATTCAAAGATGATTATTACTTACTACTCTATATGCAATGTATGTTATTTTTGTCTTAAAATCATTTATTTTTTTAAATTTTGAGATAAATATATTTTGTCTCTTTATTTTATTTGATTTTTTTTGTAAGTTTAGATCACTTTAATTAAAAATTCGGATTATTGATCATCAAATTTCATTATTTTTTGGGATTTTAGTTCCCCTTATCAATCTCAAATTAAATTTTAATGATAGTTTACTTGATGATTGATGTGTCAATATCACAGCTGTAATAAATAATTATATTATTTATTATTAATGACTTATTAATATTAAAAATATAAAAGTCAATTAAATACATTTGAATCCTAACTCCTACCAAGTGAATGTTCATCTGCCTGTCTTTCTTCTTTTATTCATTTTTTATCTGTTTTAATTTAAATATGTTAGATGATGAGATGAACAATCTCGTAAAAGATGTGATTAGATAGTTGAAAAACAAAGAATGATGAGCTTATGGCGATAATGAGTGACAAAGAAAAACGAAAAATGAGTGAAGACAAAGAATAAATTTACGGGTTGTTTTTTGAGTTTAGCATAGGTATTGTACTGTTACTTGTGTTTTCATTAGTTGCAATTCCTGCTATGAAGTAATGTAATGTGTATATATTTTTGAAGTAATGTAATGTGTTCACTATTACAAATAATACATTTTATGATAAAATTTCCACCTCACCGAACAAAATAATAGAATATCATTGTTATTATTACACTGATGCATATTGGATTGGTTGCCCAAACACCAGGCGATCCACCTCGGGTTACGGTGTCTATCTTTGTGACAATTTAACCTCATTGTCTGCCAAATGCCAACACACCCTTTCTCGTTCTAGTGTAGAAGCTAAGTACCGCGCAGTTGCTGATGTAGTATATGAATCTTGTTGGATTAAAAACCTACTATTGGAGCTACATTGTCTAGTTACAACAGTCACTTTGGTCTATTGTGACAATGTGAATGTTGTCTATCTATCCGACAACCCAGTTCAACATCAGCGCACCAAATACATCGAAATAGATATCCATTTTATGCATGAAAAAGTTGCTTGCAACCAAGTACGAGTCTTACTTGTCCCTTCACGTTACCAAGTTGTTGACATCTTCACCAAAGGATTTTCGTTGTAACTCTTTGATGATTTTCATGATAGTTTCAATATTCGGTAGCTTCCCGTTTTGACTACAGAAGTGTATTAGAATATCATCGTTATTAGAATATTCATAATAATTGTCTTTGAATAGTCATAATTGTATTAAAATAGTCATAATTCTTTTAGAAACTTAATATATATATATATATATATATATATATATATATATATATAATTGAGAAATCAGTAGAAAGGCAAGACCTATAATTTCAATACAAAAATTCGAGGTATAAACTGTTGAGATATTAGATATAATCCAAACTGAATTATGTGCCCCAAGTCCAAAGCTAATTAGGGTTTAGGGTGTGTTACTTAGTTTGTTATATTTGTTGCTTAGTAGTACATTCACTTAGGTATATATAAATAAGACACTTTGTAATTCAGTTATCATTCATTCAATAATATAAATCCTTATTTCCTTATTCTCTCTCTTTCTCTCCTCACTAAAAGTGTCTCACGCACTAACAAATTATTATATAGAGCTCCGATTAGATTCTTGACCGTGTTTTCAAGAATCACACGTTAGAGATCGTGTTTCAAGGATTAAGGGTTGTTGTTGATCAATCGCTGCAAAAATTAATGGTAACAAAAATTTACCAAACTCCCTTCCAACTCTTGACAGCAAGAATTTGGCTTCGATGGAGAAAATGTATGCAATCTCTATTTGGCTTTCATGAAACCTATAAGCGATTACTAACGATGTTCCTGTGCTTGGTGAAGATGCAACCTACGCACAGAGAACCGCTCACAAGGATGCCAAGAAGAAGGATTGCAAGGCGACATTTTACATCCAATCGGCGGTTGATGCGACTAATTTTGACAGAATCGCTCATGCTGAATCGATGAAGGAGACATGGGATATTTTTGTCAAGTACTATGAAGGAGGCAAGAAAGTCAAGGTTGTCAAGCTTCAAATTTCGCAACGACAATATGAATTATTGTCCATGGGAGAAGATGAAAAGGCTGCAAGCTATGTGTCGAAGGTGCTGAAACTCGTCCATCTCATGAAGGGTTGTGGTGAAACCCTAAATGGTAAGATGATAGTTGAGAAGGTAATGCATACGTTGACCTCTCACTTTGATCACTTTATCGTATATATTCAAGAATCCAACAATCTTGAAACCCTAAAACTGGAAGATTTGGTTGGTTCGTTGGAGGTGCATGAGATTAGGATTGTCGTAAGGAAATGAGTTCAAGACTTGATACAAGCACTACATGCTCAGTCATGGAAGAAGAATGGTGGTTCCAACAAGTTCAAAGGCAAAATCGACAAGACTCAGGGCAAGAAGTCTTGGTCGAATCCTCACAAGAATAAGATCGATGATAGAACTTCTGAATCCTCGAAAAAAGGAAATGGAAATTCCTATCAGAAAGACAAAGTAGAGAAAAAAAGGTGTACAGTGCTATAACTGTGAAAAGTGGGGTCACTTGGCCAAGCATTGTTGGTACAGGAAAGACAAGGGATCGACAAAAGGCAAATACGAAGGAGCGAACCTTGCACGTCAAGATTAAGATGATTTTGATGATATGATGGTTATGGCTGCAGTTGCAGATGACCATGTCGAATCCAATACCGGGTTCCTCGACTCAGGCTACTCGAATAACATGATTGGTAAAAAAGTATGGTTAGTAGATTTCGATGATTCGAAGAAGAGCAAGATCAAACTTGCTGATAATATCTCATTGGAAGAAGAAGGTACTGACAACATAGTTATTCAAAAGAGTAATGGAGCAAAAGCCTTGATCAAAGATGTACTCTATGTCCCCAGAATGAAGTGCAATCTACTAAGTGTTGTACAATTGATCAAAAAGGGGTTCTCAGTTGTTATGAAAGATTGAGCCTTAGAACTTTTTTACATCCAGAATAACTTGGTCTTGAAATCTCCTCAGTCGAAGAATAGGACATTTAAGACCATGACTAGTTCGACTGAGGTACAATGTTTGAAAACAGTTGCCGACCACAAGAATAGTTGGTTGTGGCATCTGAGGTTTGGTCCTCTAAAATTTAGGTCGCTCAATCAACTGATCACTCAAGATATGGTAACTGGTATACCAAGTCTTGAGATGCTTGACAAATTTTGTAAATGTTGTCTAGTTGGAAAGCAGTCCAGGAAGTCTTTCATTTTGACTAACCCAATGAAATCATCCTGCATACTCGAAGTTGTACATTCAAATGTATGTGGTCCTTTTGAAGAGCATACCATTGGTGGAAACAGGCATTTCGTCTCATTTGTTGATGAGTAAAGTTGAAAGCTATGGATCTATGTGATCAAACAAAAGGATGAAGTATTTGAAATCTTTAAGAGATTCAAGATACTTGTCAAAAATCAGGGTGAAAAAAAAATCAAAGTTTTGCGAACAGATGGAAGTGCCGAATACACATCCAAGATATTTGAAGCATTCTGTGTAGAATATGGTATTGATCATGAGATAACTGCTCCTTATACTCCTCAACATAATGGAATAGTAGAAAGAAAAAACATGGCCATATTGGACATGGCGAGATGCACGCTGAAGCAGAAGAATTTGCCAAAATCCTTATGAGGTGAAGCTGTTTTGAATATTGTTTATATTCTGAACAGTTGCCCTACCAAGAATCTGAAGTACAAGGTTCCTGAAGAAGTTTAGAGTGGCAAACGACCATCGGTGAGTCATCTGAAGGTGTTTGGCTCTATTTGCTACAAGCATATTCCTGATGCTAGGAGAAGAAAACTTGATGACAAGAGTGAACCTATGATTCTGGTAGGATATCATAAGACTGGAGCATACACGCTATTTAATCTAATGAACAATAAGATTTTGATGAGTGGAGACATTGTGATTGATGAAAATTCTGCATGGGACTGGAATTCTAGTAATGTAATTGACAAGCCATTGATGATTTATGATTTCGACGAAGCAAGTAATGATGTCGAAGTCAAAGATATTATTGATATTCTAGTTGAAGTCGAACCTGTTGCTGACATACCCCACACAGTCAAAGTCGAAGAGGTTATAGCCAGAACAAGCCAGAGACCTCAAAGAACTAGAGCTCGTCTAGTAAGACTTTAAGACTATGAAGTGGTTGGTGATGATGAAGTTACAATAGATGGAGAACTAGTTCATTTTATTTTACTTGCAGGTGTTGAACCAATCAACTATAACGAAGCCTTGAAAGATAAACTATGGAAGTATGCTATGGTCGAAGAGTTACAAGCAATCGAAAGAAACGACATATGGGAGTTGGTGGAATTTCCAACACATACAAAAGCTATCGAAGTGAAGTGTGCATTCAAGTTGAAGCACAATGTTGATGGGTCGATAGCAAGAAATAAGGCGAGATTGGTAGCTCGAGGATTTCTTTAGAGAGTAGGACTCGACTACTCTGAGGTATTTTCACCTGTCGCAAGATTGGAAACTGTTCGACTAGTGGTTGCCTTGGCATGCAAGCAAGGCTGGTCGACATTTCACTTGGATGTGAAATCAGCATTTTTGAATGGCCCTTTAAATGAAGAGTTATATGTCACACAACCTCCTAGTTTTGTGATTCAGGAGGAAGCAAGGAAAGTATACAAGTTGCACAAAGCGCTCTATGGCCTTAAGCAGACACCTAGGGCATGGAACAAGAATATCGACTCATACTTGGTCAAATTGGGATTCGTTAAATGCAAATCTGAGTATGGTGTCTATGTTCAGTTTGTGTCACAAGATATAACAATCATATGCTTATATGTCAATGACTTATTAGTTATTGGAATTAGCTTGGATAACTTGTCGAAGGTCAAAGAGTTAATGAAAAAGAAATTCGAAATGTCGGATCTGGGAAAGTTGTCATACTTCCTAGGCATGAAATTTCAAATGCCGAAGCAAGGTATGGTGCTACAACAAAGAAAGTATGTCAAAAAGATATTCAAGATATTCAGAATGGATGATTCGACTCCTGCATCTTCGCCGATCGAACCAAATTAGAAGTTGGAGAAGCATGAAGAGGAAGACAAAGTCAATGTGACTTTGTTCAAACAAATTGTCAGATCTCTGAGATATGTGTGCAACAGTCGACCTGATATATGTTTCTCAGCCAGATTAGTGAGCAGATATATGAGTGAACCAAGGGTGTCACACATGAAGGTTACAAGAAGAATCCTGAGATACTTAAAAGGATTGACAAACTATGGAATTCTATTTTGACGAGACTCTGAAAGTAAAGAAACTATGGTTACTTGCTTTTCAAATGCTAATCGGTGTGGAGATAAGGAAGATCGAAGAAGCACTACTGGATATGTCTTTCAAGTATTTGGTGTCCTAATCTCGTGGTGCTTGAGAAAGCAACATGTGGTGCTAAAGAAAGGAACCAATCATACCTCTATACAACTTCTGATCCACATTGGCGCTATTTTCCTCCTTGTTCAGACTGCAGGTGGGATGCGTAGGAGTTGTCATTATCTTGCAGTCTTTAAGATTAAACTTCTTCAGAAGCTCTTTTGTGTACTTGGACTGATGAATATAAGTTCCACTTTTACTTTTATTGATTTGAATTCCCAAGAAGAATTCTAATTCTCCCATCATTCTCATCTCAAATTCAGCCTGCACAGTGTCAAAAAGTTCTTTGTAAAGAGATGCATTAGTAGAACAAAAAATTGTGTCATCAACATAAACTTGGACAATTAAGATTTCCTTATTTAGAGTCTTTGTCAACAATGTAGTATAAACTTGAACCTTTTGAAAACCATTTTCTAATAACAAATGACTCAATCTCTCATACCAAGCTCTTGGAGCTTGTTTGAGTCCATAAAGTGATTTCTTAAGTTTAAAACCAAATTCTGGGTGAACTGAGTCCTCAAGCCCAAGGGGTTGCTTGACATACACCTCTTATGAACTGACTCTATTTAAGAAAGCACTCTTAAAATCCATTTGATATAAAACAATACCATGATTAATAGTATAAAAGACAAGAAGTCTAATTACCTCTAACCTTGCAACAGATGCAAAGGTTTCAGAGAAATATATACCTTCGAGCTGTCTGTAGCCTAGAGCTACAAACTAGCCTCGTTTTTTTGCCACTTATCCTTGCTTATTCAGTTTGTTTTTGAACACCTATTTTGTTCCAATAATGTTCTTGTGATTTAGTCTAGGGACCAGATCCCAAACATCATTCCACTAGAACTGATTTAATTCTTCTAATCCATCCATCATCGGATAAAGCTTCATTAACAGAAGATGGCTCTATCAAGGAAATAAATCCTATCATAGAGTTTTCATCTCGAAAAGCTTATCTATTCCTTAAGGGATCATCCTTATTCCCAATGATTAGCTCTTCTAGATGAGATGTTTATATTTGAAAGATTTCTTAGGTGGAGCGGTAACTTCTAAACATATTGGGCTTCTTCATAATTTGTAACTTATGGGCGAGGTTTAAAAGTTGGTCTAACTTCTGGTTAACCAAATTTAGAGCCTTTAGTTTCTGAGCTCCTAACTATTGAATGTTTAACTTCTGGATGATCTTCAAAAACCAGAATATTTGCAAAACTTTCAATAGGCTTTGACATATCATATTGAGGCCCTTTGTCATCAAATTTGACGTGTATAGACTCTTTAAGCATTTTGGTTTTAGAGTTATACACCCCTATGCTTTAGAGCGTTTAGAGTATCATAAAAAGATACCCTTTTGAGCTTTAGCATCAAATTTCTTTATATAGAATTTATTGTTCAGAATTTAACATGTACAACCAAGCTGATGAAAATATGATATGCTTAGCTTTCTCCCTTTAAATAATTCATATTATGTTTTGTTAAGAATTGGCCTGATATATATCCTGTTCTAAACATAACAAGATGTGTTAACAAATTCTGCCCACAAGTATTTTGGAAGATGATTTTCATGGATCACAGTTTTAGTTATTTCTTGTAAGGATATGTTCTTACTATATACAACCCCATTTTGCTGAGGATTTCTAGGAGAAGAGAACTCAAGAATAATTCCATATTTATGACAAAAAATATCAAATGGCTCATTTTCAAATTCACCACCATGATCACTTCTGACTTTTAGAATCTTTGATTACTTTTCAGACTGAACTTGTGTGCAGAAGATGCTAAATACCTCATATGATTCATCTTTGGATCTAAGGAATTAATCCCAAGTCCATCATTCACTGATAGGATGCGAAAGGAATTTCTATCCTAAGTTCCAAAGAAAACCTCGTCTGAATGGTTATCCCTCACCGCAAAGAACGAGGCAGTCACAACCCTTTCGAAGAAATCAAGATAGCCAGTGTCACACGACTTGTTTCAAAGAGAAAAAGAAAAAGAAAAGAAAGCCCGCTAAGTCGAAAACTTGAAAACAAGCGGTTTAGGCAAAAATTAGGGAATCCCGCTGGACATTCAAAATATAAAAAAATCAGTCCAGGCAAAAATTAGGGAATAAAAAAATAAAAAACGAAAAGGATTACAAAAGGAAAACCCCCGAGCAAGAACAAAGTCATGTGACTACAAACACCAAAGACAAAAGGGGTGACTGTCACTCCGAAAACCTTGTGGGTTCCTTAACCATCACTCCTACCATTCAATAAATTTTTTGAAAGTTGAGCGCTTGTGCCGAGTTAGTTGAACGTAGGTGTCGCAACGCGAAAAACAACCGGCGGAAAAACAGAGTCGCCACCGAGCGTTATTTATCCTAACGGGGGAAAGGAAACGATCGAAGAAACCTCAAAAGGGAGAAGACATGGTCTCACAACCAAGTCTTGGGTTCGGGAGTCGATTACGCAAGAGGAAGGTATTAGCACCCCCTCGCGTCCGTTGTACTCAACGGGATCCACGCTTGTTGTTCTAATCAAAGGGTGTATTATCTAAAGCTTACTGCTAAACAGAAATGGAATGGGAGAAAACAAAAGGAGACTCGATAGGACTTCGTCATCCTAGGCCTATGTATATTCCCTCGTGCAATGGGAAAATCAGAGTCATCGTAAATCGGAGGACTACGGGTGGAAAAGGGGAAGGGTGCTCGCCAAGACTTCGTCATCTTGTGCCTACGTATCCTCATTCAGACGAGAAAGAGGAAATCAGAGCGATTATAGTTCGACCAACCAATTATTAAGTGTTTTTTATGAGCGATGTTAAGTTTGCGTTCCAGCAGTTAGGGTCGATGCCTGTTTGCGGTAGAACGGAAAATAACGTACCCTTTCTGAAAATGGTTTGACAAACAATCCCGAAGGATAAAATGTTTTCCATTCAGTTTGTGAGTTTTACCAGAAATTGATTAACTTTGTTTGAAATGTGCATCGCACTAAAGTGTATGACATAGGATTGAATACTTTGCGCTAACGATCCAAATGTCTAGCTCACAAAGCACCCTATGATGAGGTTAGAAATGCATCCGCTCATCTTTTCCCATGTGTTTAAGGCTCGTGGCGCACAATGCACATCATATTTATTAAGTGTTTTGATTTTGTTTTTAGATAGAGAAGAGAAGACACACAGAAGGTATAAGGGGAACTCTGTCCTACATGTTATCATGCAAAATAGCCCTAAGGTTAGGATGCGAAAGGAATTTATATCCTAATGTTAGCATGTAAAATATGAACCTAAGGTTGAGGTTGAGGAAATAAATCCTATCAGAAGATGGCAAGAACCAGTGACTAATCCCAAGACTTCATAACCAATGTCACAAAATTGACTAATGCTCAATAGGTTATGTTTGAGTTCACTTAGTAACCAAACATTATTAACAGAGATTAAGGAATTACCAATAGTACCCAACCAATGATCTTCCTTTTTTGTTCTCTTCCAAACCCCACACTTCCTTCCTCTTTCAGAGTCAGGGTTTGGAACATATGCCTTTCTCCCGTCATATGACGTGAGCAGCCACTGTCTAAGTACCATGATTATTGCATTGTTTCTCCCTTTAGGCATAACTGCAGCAAATACAATTTCAAATTTAGGTACCCATAAAACTTATGGGTCCTCTATTGTTAGTTCTGACAGGCTTTCTTTTATTCCGAGCCTTTGCCTGATAAAAGGGTCTAGACTCATTACAGACTTTTTTCTTATAATATTTTTGTCTTGGATACGTTTTGACTTTGGCTTCTGAACCCTTCAGAAGCTTTAATCCATAAGTCTTTGGTTCTGATATCTTTAGAACCTTTGACTTGAGATTTTTGGGTTCTGGATTTTTCAGAACCTTTGATTTCTGAATGTTAGGTTCTGATTTCTTTAGGAACTTTGACTTTAAAGTCTCATTTACTTATTTGTTCAAAACCTTTGATTCTGTTATCTCAGGTTTTGATTGGTTCATAATTTTACCTTTATCAGAAGCAGGCACAAAATAAATTTTCAGCTCTGTTTGATCACTGCTTGAAGAAGAAGGGTCTGAAAGTTTTTCCAAGAGTTGAGCTTTTGGATTAGTAAATTTTTCATTATAACCCAGACCTTCTTCTTTGCTTACTTACTCTATATATCATGGAAGTAAGTTTTGTTCTCTCAAGACCGGTTATGATAAAATCTTGAAGAACCATTTCAGGGTCACTCAAACGTTTATCAAACACTTTATTTACTTGACTTTTTCTAAAGATTCAATTTTATTTTGAGAAGACTTTAGTTCTTCTTTTAGAAAATCATATTGTTTTTTCAATGATTTTGTGTGTCTTGGCAACGATTCATGAGGTCTAGAATGAAAGAGATTAGATCAAAACGAGATAGATTAGAAAATACCTCATCTTCTTCTTCATATTCTGAATCAGAAGTTGATTCATATTCTGTGTCAGAGGATGTGAGAGCCATCAGTTCCAGATTTTCTTCTCCTACATCTTTATCTAAACCGTCGTCATTATCAAGTTCATCCCATGTTGTCAAGAGACTCTTCTTGAATTTACTTCTGAAGTTGTCCTCCTGGAAGCTTCCTTTCTTTAGTTTGTCTTTCTGCAAATCAGGATAATCATATTTGAATTGACCAGGCTTCTTGCAATTGAAGCAATTCTTCTGATAATATACTTTGTCTTTAGAGTTAGATCCTCTAAAGCCATTGCTTCTACCAAATAATCTCTTGTTTCTTTTTGTCAGTTGTTGAAACCTTCTGATGATAAAGGCCATTTCCTCATCATCAGAGTCACAATCAAAAACTTCTTTTAATTTCTAGACTTTTGAGGATCTGACAACTTTACCACCATATTTTTTCAGCTACTTACTTCAAATCCAGTGTTTTAGATTTCACCACAATGTCATCTCTATTCCGTTCCATCTCATGGCTTTGAAGGTTTCTTATTAGACTTTCAAGGCTGAGCGTATTCAAATATTTAGCCTCTTGAATAGTTATGATCTTAGGTCTGTATCTAGCAGGGATACTTCTTAAAATCTTGTTTACATGGTCAGATGTAGTGTAACTTTTGCTTAGAACCTGAAGGCCTGATACAAGAACTTGAAACCTAGAAAACAGGGTTTCAATATCTTCATCATCCTTTATTCTGAATAGCTCATAATGTTGTACTAGAAGGTTGGCCCTAGCCTCTTTGACTTATTGATTCCCTTCATAAGTAGAACACAAAGACTCAAAGATAGTCTTAGAAGTTAACTTATCAATGATCTTGATGTACTCAGAATGAGGTAGAACTTTTATCAGTATGCCTCTAACTCTATGATGTTTTATGTAAATTTTCTTTTGAGCTGGTCTGAGAGTTTTCCTATCCTTTACCAGACTAGGAGCATTAACTTCAATGTTAATGTCATCTTCAAGGATATCTTATAACTCATTATCAAGACCAATGATAAAAGTATACATTTTACTTTTACACCATTCAAACTGACTAGACTCACCACTGAATGTAGGATGTTTAGTCGAGTAATGAATTTTCTCAGTTGTATTATAGTCATAGGGTATACCACCATTACCAGTTGTTCCATATGCACCCAACATGAAGGAACACATATTTTTCTCAGGATCTTTTTTTGCACCACTATAAAGTGTTTAGCACAATCTGTGCTCTGGTGCCAATTGAAGGTGAGAAAAATACACAAGAAGGGGGGGGGGGGGTTAAATCGTGTATGTTAATTCTTTTTCATCTCTGAAAAACCAACTTCAAAATATGAACAAGTTCATAATTTGAACAGATTTGTTAGCAGCGGAATGAAAAACAATAAGAAGCAAAAGATAAAGCAACACACAGAGTTATCATGGTTCCTCTCCTAAAATGAGATTAGTCCAGTCCCCTTGTTCAACAAGAGATTTTCACTATAATCAAACTGATTACAGTTTGCTTAAGCAAACTAGCAAGAGACTTCAACTGCTTAATCACACTAGAAAGAGACTTATGCTCAAGCAAACCAATAAGAGACTTCTGCTCAAGCACACAGGTAATAGGCTTCCACTGCTCAAGCACATAGGCAAGAGACTTCCACTGCTCAAGAAAACTAGTAAGAGACTTCCTCTATTCTAAACAAATAGTTTAGGAGAATAGATAACAAATATACTTGATGTACAATCTAAAGTGTAGAAGAGATACAATAACCACAAGGATTCTGAACACTTAAGATTTCTAAGATATACAAAGATAATAAATTTTAAGAACTTGTTCAATAAATAGTTATAACAACTTTAGCTCAAAGTTATGCTCGTTAGATTGTTTTTCTATTGTTGGGTGATCTTCCTTAAAATCTTCAACTCCCTATTATAGAGGCAGAAGAAGAGTCGTTGAAAGGTGACTTGCATAAGTGTTTCTTTGTTGTGAAGCATTTCCAAGAGAGACATTGGAAGATAAATCAGATAAAGGTTTTTATCCATTATGTAATAACATTTTCCACTACGTCTTTCCCATACTAGGTATTAACCAAAATGTGGTCACACCAACTTTTCTTTAGCCTTGCACTAAGAAACTCTAATTGACGTTTTTTCATAATCTGGCGTTGACAACACTGGTCTACTTTAGAGACAGAGTACGAATCAGAAGCTGATCACCTTTAGCTGAGGTCTTCAGAGTATGAGTTGTCACCAGAAGCTGAAATTCCACGTTCAAATTCTAATCCTTCACAAATAGAGATACCATGTTCAGTGTCATCAGATTCTGATTCTTTTGAATTTAAGACTTTTAGCTTATCTACATACGCTTTCATCAGGGTCAGTTCTGAGTTGAATTTTAATCTTATGATTCTACATACTTGAACATATGTTAGTATACCCAATTGTTCTTTAAGTACTTTTCTATCATCAAAACCCAAGGGATATGAACAATTTTGTTACAACACTAAATGTAACTCAACTAACCCCAAGGACCCAACTAAAATTTGGTACCTAATTCTATCCATTTTTGTTTTGTGTAGGAGTGTCTAGGAATCTTTATGGATTTTCAAGACAAGTGAAGGAAGATTTATCCAATCACATTTTTTATCGCATTGCATTCTTTTTCGTTGTATTTGTGTTGTTACTTGCTAACGTTACTTGTGTAGAAAGTTTAGTCCTAGATCATCATAATTGGTATGATCTTTTCATTCTCCTTTATCTTCATATAGTTCTACTTTATTTATCTTATCCGCATTAAACTTTTTTGCATTATAATAGTCAATTTATGTTGCTTTTAATGAGTCCTCACCCCAAAATTCTGGGAAGGGTATTTTTTATGATGTTTCAAATATAATAATGGAAATTTTGATTGACAACGAAAGTTCAAAATAGGATCCCGATCCTAAAATAAAGGATAAGGACATCACGAAAGATAAAGAGGAAAGCTTACATTAGGATATCAATTAAGAAAGCTCAAACCAGTTGCCTTGATATTCGACAATCACAAAGGATCATCCATTAGATCAAATCCTATGAGACATCAAAATGGGAGTAAGTACTAAGTCAAGGGTTTGTGAGAGCAAGAGTTGTCTCTACAAGTCAATCTATGTTTTAATGATAACAATACGTATTTGTGAAAGAACCATTTTATGTTCTAACGTGTGTTGTGTGCAAATCATATTCATAGAAGTTATCAGATCCAACAAGCACCAGCCAGATGAGCGTAATTGATAATATGTGAAGTTACTATATGTGACACAAGTCGCAAGAAGCAAGAATGCTTCTGTATCTGATCGTGATCAGTCAGATCCAAGGATGATGATATTGCTGTTGCAATGCTCTTTTGGATGCTCTCTAAAAGTGGTCGAGATTCTGAAGATTGCGAAGCTTCTGAAGAAGAGAACCGAAGTGCTGAAGACTCTCATGACTTGAAGTTCTGAAAGCGGAAGGCTTTGAAGATCAAGTGCAGAAAGACTCTGAAGACTTATGTGTTCTGAAGATTACAGTTCTAGAAGTCAAGTGCTGAAGACTCTGAAGACGGATTCCTAATGGACAAGTTCTGAAGTTTCGGAAGACTTGAAGACGTAAAGGATAATGTTCTTAAAGACAAGTGCTGAAGTTCTGAAGACTGATTCCTAATGGACTTCTTCAAAAGACTGAAGACTTGACGTATCAGATATCCTGTTGAGAAGACTCTACTCATGCTTCATCAATTTACCATCAGAAGCCTCTGAAGTTTAGACTGTTACCGTTGTGAGTAACTGTACACGACACCAAAGAAAGATATATCCAGTCACTTCTCCCACAACAAAAAGGAGATGTGTCAGTACAGCTAGTTATTACGCAACGTCTCTTTTCCAACAGCCAACAATATTTCTAACGGCTATAATCCTATTGGCTATTTAAAGGAAAGAGTTATCGCTTCTAAGTAGTTGGTCGATCAATGATCTTAACAATTCCATTATTCATTTGTTGGATGTATCATTCATGAATTGACCAAGTCATTGTGTGAAGATAGCAACAACGATGAGTTCTCATTGTAACACTTAGAATATCCAAAGTTGTCATCAATATACACATGACCATTGTTGTTTAAGCTCAAAGATCATCATTCAACACAACAACAATGAATTGGTACAGATGCTGTTGATGAAGAAGACAACATTACAAATCAGTCAAGTCATTAACCACCTTCTCGTCAGTGCTACATTGAAGATCTGAAGCAAGGAGTTGTTGCTCAAAGCTTGCTCACCCAAGAAGACGAAGAAGAAGAAGATCTACAAGATGTCAACCACTGTCAAATCATTATACATCTTTGTAGTTTCTTAGGATAAGCAAGGAGATGTTGCTCACATCATGCTCAAACACTTGTGTGTTCTTTATACTTAAACTTAGGAGAATCTGCTTACAAGGAAGCATCACCCTCATCTCCAGTCTGCCAATTTGACTTAAGAATTGAGATTCCTCCAGTGGACGTTATATCCTGATTGGATCCCTGAACGGGTCACTGTTGATGGAAGCCTCAAGTAGATCACGGGTTGATCGGAATACTTGGGACGTTGGGTCAATGATAGTCATATCTCAAAGAGGATCATATGTTGATCAGACTCTTGTGTGATCCCTGATGGAACTCATTGTGATTTCTCCAGTGAACGTTATGTCCTGATTGGATCCCTGAACAGTTCACTGAGAGAGTTGCCTCAAGGGACCATGTGATGATCTGGGTACTTGAGATGACATTGACGTAAGTCATTGTGGGTTAGCCACAGTGTGGCTGTGCAGGTTGTTAGTCACCGGCTGTTGTCCGTGCATGTGTAATCGAGATTGATTATAGTGGATTAAGACCTTGTGTTCAAGGCGAAATCACCTGAGGAGGGTGGACTGGATTAGCCTTTGTGGTGAACCAGGATATATCGTGTGTTGTTTACTCTTATTCTTAATGTCTTGTTTATGTTTCTATATTGAGTATCAGAACCTTACACAAGCAAGCAGAACCTTGCAACTCTGATAAGCTTCTGCTCTGCAAGTTCTGAATGTTATTCATAGTGTTCAGACTCTTGTAGGTTCTCATGCTTCATGCATTGCAAGTCTGAATGCAACTTCGTCAGTCAGAGTCTCTCACCGAACTCTGATGTTATCCTAAGTACTTTAACGACAAGATGCGAAAAGTTGTTAAAAGAGTAAATACCCAATTCAAACCCCCCTTTCTTGTGTCATTCTCGCACCTTCAATTGGTATCAGAGCTCCGATTCTGTTATTGATGGATATCAAACACTTAACAGTGTTAGAAAAAGATCCATATGAGGTGCGTAGAAATACTCTGGGTGAGATTGAAATCCACTTACAATTTCTGTAACAGTTCAGAAGATGACTGTGTACAAAATTGTAATCAATCTAAGTACTTGAGCAAATCACTGATTCTGGAAGTTTTGCAGTTGTCAAACAACTAAATCTTCCTCACTTAAGTTTTAATGAAGATTAAAGAATCATTTGATAAGATAGATTCATCAGATAAGAAGTAGTATCTGCTGAATGCTTATCTTGGAAGATACGTGTGAATGAACCACGTATTTGCTCAAAGTTGAATCATCAGAAAACTAGAAGTCTTGTTTGCTGAAGATTAATTCTTTATGAGTTTTTGAGATGTTTTCAAGAAACAGATTAGGTTCACCCTTGACTTTCTCGTTTTAAGCTCATTCAGAACTTCTTCATGTAAAGAAGAAAGATTGTTGTTCTATGATTTTGAACTTCAGAGTGAAGTCTGTTGAAGTCAGAAAATCTAAAGAATTCAAACTCTTGAGAATGATTCAACATCTGAATCTTGAATGATCTAAAGGTTAAAAGATTCAATGAAGAAATGAATATTGTTTTCATGGAGAGCTATGCAGAAAACTGAAAGAATATTCAGGAAGAAGAATGTCAAGGATTCATCAAATACTTGATCAAGAATGAACTCTTAAGCTTTGCTTGAATCAGCATAACTAAGTTATGATAACTTGAAACTATCTCTCAGGTGAATCAAATGTTAGTGATCAGATCACTATATGATAAGTTGTTCAGAACCCCTCAAGCACTGGAATCAGAAGATGTCAAGCCAGACACTTAAAGTTCTCTACTTGAAGTCAAAAGAAGTAAATCACTCTGAAGTAAGCAGAATCAAGAAAATGATGATAAAAAACTTAAGAAATGAATGCATCCATCAAAGGTATGGCATGGAAATTTCAAATCTTCCAGAAAGAAAGATCGGAGTCAAAATGGAAAACACTAAGATAAGTCTCCAAAAGATCTCTGTATTCCTGAGGTATGGTTTCTTTTATCCCTGATTATTTTAAATCACTAACTATTCACTAGTATTTTTCTAAGAGTAATTTAGATTTCCTAGCATTTATGATTAGACAATTTTTGAAGAAATTAAATAAACAATCATGATAACGTTGTGTCAGCGACTACATCCCTACCCATAGGTATATGGCGATTAAGTCTATCATGCGTTCTTTCAGCTGACTGATAAGTGCAAATTGTACCTATTTTTGTATATAAGTTTTGTTACACTTGTCGATACTTTTTGTTAAAATCGTTCGAATAAACCCCGCTTTGTTTGTAAATACATTTACTTTACGTTTTCGTGTGTATATTGCGTTATCGTGTAAATGTCATTGAGTTTAATTGATTTTCATTTATTTTTGCAGGTATTCAATCAAGGATATCTTGCCATTGTTGTATAGAGCATTGAATAAGCTTTCCAACGCTTCGAACCGGGCGAAAAACGGAGTAACGGTTCTCAAGTTATGGCTGAAACATTTTTCATTGCAACAGGTAGCGCGCTTAGCGCGCCCGACCGCGCTTAGCGCACTTTTAAGGCAGTTTAAACATTAATAAGGGCGCGCTTAACCCCCATAGCGCGCTTAGCGCGGTCTACGTTGATGACAGCAATAAATAGGGGTAAAAAACACATTTTTTAGGCATGGTTTAGGTGATTTTTGCTCCCACTCCATCAAACTTCATTTCTTTAGTAGATTAGCTTAGAAAATATCATGGAAGCTTGCATTTGGATGATCCGGGGTGGATTTCTCATCGATCGGCTCTGACAATCCGTGAAGTGTTTGGTTCATTTTTGATTTTCTTCATGTCTTTCTTCTTTGTTGGGGTTGTATATGTTTTTACTTTGATCTTATGTATATTTATCGCCCATGGCATTATATTTAATTTGCTTTACAAATCTTTATCGATGATTGTCTCTAATTTTTGCTTTATGCGCGGGGTTTGGGTTGTGTTAGAGATAAACTTCACAAATCTTGATTAGGGATGATTATCTGTTAGTTTCTGGAAGCTAGAGATAGATTTAGAGCTAACAATCCATATGGGTGTCGGAACTTAATGCTTCCGTATTTCAAGGCTTCGTGCGCGAGAGTGACAAAGAGAGTAATACGGATTTTCTCTCAGCTCGGTGTGTCAGAGATGAACACTATTGAGAGCGATGCTGGATGATATTGAGGAGTATTGTAGGTTGAATGTAATTGGTCGGTAGGTTTGAGTTTGTGACGAGTGGAAAATATACATGCTTGATAAGTCTTTTTTCTCTGACGAATGAATTTTCTTGTGTTAATATTTACTTTTCTGTTTTTATGTTTCAACCATTTTAATCCAAACTCATAAACTTAGAGATTATCGAACGGCTGTTCAGTAGCACCGATCTCTGTGGACACGATAATTCCAGGAAAAATACTTCCAAAACTTTTGTTGCTTGTCCCTATACCGCTTCCAACAAAATGGCGCCGTTGCCGGGGATTGGTGTTTTTATTGGATCGCATTGCAATAGTTTCTTTGTTTTTGAGTTTTGTAGATATCGTATATATTGTCTATTTTCACTTGTTAATATTGATACTTGTATATGTTTACCATATTTGTGAATTTTACATGTTTTCCATACTTGTAAATTTAGTGTATATGTTTGTTTCTCTTCACGTTTGCCAAAAGTGTGGTTAGATGTGTAGTTTTGGTTAGAGCTCGAAGAGATGAGAGCAAAGGCGGGAGTGAAAGAATTTGGCTCTTCCGAAGCAACGTGTTGGTTTGTAAATAATAGGCGTCGAACTTACGACGTAAAACAAGCATGTTTTATTGTTGTTAGTTTCTAATGTTTTTTTTTCCCATTCTTTTAGTATGTTTATGGTAGTTCGTGTTAAGGTATTAAGTTTTGTTTTCCTCAAGCTTGTCGTGTTTAACTTGAGGAAGTTTGTATGTGTAAATATTGTATGTTTTGTAATTGAGATTGTGTAGGTGTTAAGTGGAGGCCTACACCAGAACCTTGTTGCGGTACTCGTATTTCTGGTTCTGGTGTAGCGCGCTTAGTGCGCCCTGCTCTGCCGAGCCAGTGAATTCTTTTAATTGTTCACTTGGTTCCCCCTTCTTCCCACTTTCACCAAGGCCTTATATATTAGTAATTATTAGTAATTTTTCTAATTCTTTTGTTGATTGTTTGGACTCTAATTTTGGTTCGATAGCTTGAAGTCGCATTCGGTGTTTGTTCCAAGTTTGATCGTTTCAACTTGCGAATGCGTGGTAATGATAGTGTTTAAAGTTTTGTACACGTCCAAGGTATATGTTTATCGCTTTCTTGACTTTAGCGTATTCATGATACTTAGGCTTTTTACAACTTCTATGCCATTCATTCTTTTATATACTTGTTCGTATGTGAATCACTTTAGTTCCCACCCTTTTTGTGAGGAAGCCTTCCATTGTTCATATATGCTCGGAGTTCCAACATTCTTGTTCTAATTGGATTTTATTATGTTGAATCTGTTGTTTATGTTGTGTATATGAATGCATGAAAAGGATCAAGGCATTTGTTTCATTTTTAGCACAACCACCCTAGCCAAATAGTCAATTCACCTTGTGAGTGTGTGATCGTTTATAAACCCTTTGAGCCTTTGGTCATTATCCATGTTGTTTGAGCTTGATGCTTGTCTATGATTATCAAAATCATTTTTTGTGTGGATCTTGATTGTTGTTTTTTCTTGAACCCTCAACTTTGTGTTATTGTATGAATTTTTACCTTGCCTTAGAAAGTAGGGAGTATTCACATGATGATGTGGTTTAATTCAAGTTGGGGAGAGCAATATTTTCTCACTTATGTTATTGGTTGTATGAGGTTGAAAAAGAAAAGAAAAGAGAAAAATAAGAAAAAGAAAAGAAAAGAAAAGAAAAAGAAAGAAAAAAAAATTGAAAAAGCTTTGAAAAAGAAAAACAAAAAGAGTTTCAATAATTGTGCTAAATAAGTATTGTTTTTTGTGTAACACTTAGGTTTGTGGAAGAAGTTGGTTGAAATTTTGTGTTTAGATCTTTGTGAGTTGATCACTCCCTTAGGTTTAGGCAAGTTTTTGTTTCAATTACCTTTAGAAATTGCCCTTGTTTGTTTACCTGACCACGTTACAACCTTGAAAGTCCTTGTGATTCTTGCCTTTGTATGTTCAATGTGAATTTTTTGATGAATGCATAATTTAGTCTTTTGTTTGCATGAGTGTTGTGTGAGTGTAAAGTACCTCATTTTGTGTTTTTCATCTACCGATGATTGTTTTTACTAGGTGTGATTCACTTTGGAACTTGTGTTATTTTAGGATGTTTGGCATGATTTTTGTATTTTGCATTTGTTTCGTGACTATGTTATCGTCGTAGTTTAGTGGTAAGTATTTACTTTATGTGTACCGTTTTCATTTGAACCATTCATTTGTCCGATTTTCAAAACCTGTTGATTCGTGATTCTTTGGTTTTCACTCTGTTTCTTTGAGTTGTTTGATTTTTGTTTAAGGACAAACAATTATGTAAGTTGGGGAGAGTTTGATAAGTGCAAATTGTACCTATTTTTGTATATAAGTTTTGTTGCACTTATCGATACTTTTTGTTAAAATCGTTTAAATAAACCCAGCTTTGTTTGTAAATACGTTTACTTTACGTTTTCGTGTGTATATTGCGTTATCGTGTAAATATCATTGAGTTTAATAGATTTTCATTTATTTTTGCAGGTATTCAATCAAGGATATCTTGCCATTGTTGTATAGAGCATTGAATAAGCTTTCCAACACTTCGAACCGGGCGAAAAAAGGAGTTACGGTTCTCAAGTTATGGCTGAAACATTTTTCATTGCAGCAGGTAGCGCGCTTAGCGCGCTCGACCGCGCTTAGTGGGCTTTTAAGGCGGTTTAAACATTAATAAGGGTGCGCTTAGCGCGGTCTGCGTTGATGACAGCAATAAATAGGGGTAAAAAACACATTTTTTAGGCATGGTTTGGGTGATTTTTGCTCCCACTCCATCAAACTTCTTTTCTTTAGTAGATTAGCTTAGAAAACATCATGGAAGCTTGCATTTAGATGATCCGGGGTGGATTTCTCATTGATCGGCTCTGACAATCCATGAAGTGTTTGGTCATTTATGATTTTCTTCATGTCTTTCTTCTTTGTTAGAGTTGTATATGTTTTTACTTTGATCTTATGTATATTTATCGCCCTTGGCGTTATATTTAATTTGCTTTACAAATCTTTATCG
The DNA here is from genome assembly GCA_022829125.1 of Lathyrus tuberosus. Classification (NCBI taxonomy): domain Eukaryota; kingdom Viridiplantae; phylum Streptophyta; class Magnoliopsida; order Fabales; family Fabaceae; genus Lathyrus; species Lathyrus tuberosus. The sequence goes on along the minus strand of JALAZF010000196.1, from coordinate 4,751,176 downwards.
ATGATTGTCTCTGATTTTTGCTTTATGCGCGGGGTTTGGGTTGTGTTAGAGATAAACTTCACAAATCTTTATTAGGGATGATTATCTGTTAGTTTCTGGATGCTAGAGATAGATTTAGAGCTAACAATCCGTATGGGTGTCGGAACTTAATGCTTCCGTATTTCGAGGCTTCGTGCGCGAGAGTGACGAAGAGAGTAATACAGATTTTCTCTCAGCTCGGTGTGTCAGAGATGAACATTATTGGGAGCGATGCTGGATGATATTGAGGAGTATTATAGGTTGAGTGTAATTGGTCGGTAGGTTTGAGTTTGTGACGAGTGGAATATATACATGCTTGATAAGTCTTTTCTCTCTGACGAATGAATTTTCTTGTGTCAATATTAACTTTTCTGTTTTTATGTTTCAACCATTTTAATCCAAACTCATAAACTTAGAGATTATCGAATGACAGTTCAGTAGCACCGATCTCTGTAGACACGATAATTCCCGGAAAAATACTTCCAAAACTTTTGTTGCTTGCCCCTATACCGCTTCCAACAAAATGGCGCCGTTGCCGGGGATTGATGTTTTTATTGGATCGCATTGCGATAGTTTCTTTTTTTTTGAGTTTTGTAGATATCGTATATATTGTTTATTTTCACTTGTTAATATTGATACTTGTATATGTTTACCATATTTGTGAATTTTACATGTTTTCCATACTTGTAAATTTAGTGTATATGTTTGTTTCTCTTCACGTTTGCCAAAAGTGTGGTTAGATGTGTAGTTCTGGTTAGAGCTCGAAGAGATGAGAGCAAAGGCGGGAGTGAAAGTATTTGGCTCTTCCGAAGCAACGTGTTGGTTTGTAAATAATAGGTGTCGAACTTACGACGTAAAACAAGCATGTTTTATTGTTGTTAGTTTCTAATTTTTTTCCCATTCTTTTAGTATGTTTATGGTAGTTCGTGTTAAGGTATTAAGTTTTGTTTTCCTCAAGCTTGTCGTGTTTAACTTGAGGAAGTTTGTATGTGTAAATATTGTATGTTTTGTAATTGAGATTGTGTAGGTGTTAAGTGGAGGCCTACACCAGAACCTTGTTGTTGTACTGGTTTTTCTGGTTCTGGTCTAGCGCGGGTCTGCGCGCTTAGCGCGCCTTGCTGTGCTGAGCCAGTGAATTTTTTTAATTGTTCACTTGGTTCCCCCTTCTTCCCACTTCCACCAAGGCCTTATATATTAGTAATTATTAGTAATTTTTCTAATTCTTTTGTTGATTGTTTGGACTCTAATTTTGGTTCGATAGCTTGAAGTCGCATTCGGTGTTTGTTCAAAGTTTGATCGTTTCAACTTGCGAATGCGTGGTAATGATATTGTTTAAAGTTTTGTACACGTCCAAGGTATGTGTTTATCGCTTTCTTGACTTTAGCGTATTCATGATACTTAGGATTTTTACAAATTTTATGCCATTCATTCTTTTATATACTTGTTCGTATGTGAATCACTTTAGTTCCCACCCTTTTTGTGAGGAAGCCTTCCATGGTTCATATATGCTCGGAGTTCCAACATTCTTGTTCTAACTGGATTTTATTATGTTGAATCTGTTGTTTATGTTGTGTATATGAATGCATGAAAATGATCAAGGCATTTGTTTCATTTTGAGCACAACCACCCTAGCCAAATAGTAAATTCACCTTGTGAGTGTGTGATCGTTTATAAACCCTTTGAGCCTTTGGTCATTATCCATGTTGTTTGAGCTTGATGCTTGTCTATGAGTATCAAATTCATTTTTTGTGTGGATCTTGATTGTTGTTTTTTCTTGAACCCTCAACTTTGTGTTGTTGTATGAATTTTTACCTTGCCTTAGAAAGTAGGGAGTATTCACATGATGATGTAGTTGAATTCAAGTTGGGGAGAGCAATGTTTTCTCACTTTTGTTATTGATTGTATGAGGTTGAAAAAGAAAAGAAAAGAGAAAAATAAGAAAAAGAAAAGAAAAGAAAAGAAAAAGAAAGAAAAAAAATTGAAAAAGCTTTGAAAATGTAAAACAAAAAGAGTTTCAATAATTGTGCTAAATAAGTATTGTGTTTTGTGTAACACTTGGGTTTGTGGAAGAAGTTGGTTGAAATTTTGTGTTTGGATCTTTGTGAGTTGGTCACTCCCTTAGGTTTAGGCAAGTTTTTGTTTCAATTACCTTTAGAAATTACCTGTATCTCTCCGTCGCGGGCGAAGCCGTTAGCGCCGCCCTCATTCGTGAAACCACCGACGGGCAGAAACCCATATATTTCACGAGAAAGGCTTTGCAAGGGCTAGAGCTCAAGTACCAACAAATCGAGAAGGTCTCCCTCGCCCTCATCATCGCAGCGAGGAGACTAAGGCATTACTTTCTGGCCCACACGATAGTGGTACGAACAGACCAGCCCATAAGACAGCTACTTAGCCGATCAGACACGGCCGGTAGAATGCTCAAATGGTCTCTAGAACTCTCAGAATTTGACATGCACTACGATGGCAGGAAGGACCTCAAGGTGCATGTCCTGGACGATTTTGTGGCAGAAATGACGCCTCCAGCGTCCCCACCTAGCAGGGCAAACAAATGGACCATCTTCGTCGACGGAGCATCGAGCTCCACGAGTAGTGGTGCAGGTATCATACTTGAAAACGAAGAAGGAATCCTGATTGAAGTATATCTGGTCCTGTCTTTCCCCACATCAAAAAATCAAGCCGAGTACGAGGCATTCCTCGTGGGCTTACGGCTGGCCGAAGATTTGGGCTACAAGGAGGTAAAAATCTTCACAGATTCCCAACTCGTGGCATCCCAAGTACGAGGAGAGTACCAGGCCAAAAATGACCACCTAATCGAGTACCTGACGCTGGTAAAAGAAAGGATCACTAAGTTCGACGCGTGGGAAGTCCAACATATCCCTCGCGAGCAAAACACGCGAGCAGATGTCCTGTTAAAGCTGGTCAGCACCAGAAAAAAGGGTGGAAATAAATCTGTCATACAGGAGGTACTCTCCTGCCCAAGTATTGAAAAACCATCGGGGCTGCTCGACGTCCACCCCGTCGGCGACAACAGCTGCTGGATGACTCCGGTGTATAAATACCTCATTACGGGAGAACTGCCCGAGGACAGCAAGGAGGCCAGCATGACCAAACTGTCATACCCCAAATTTTTACCACCAAGATTTCCCATCATTGTGAAAATCATCACCACAATATGGATGTACTTTTATGCCTCATCAGTCTCCTCAAAGGTGGTTGAGCATTCACTACAATCAAGAATTAGGGTTTCAAGCCCTCTCAGAGCATTTAGACAAAAGATCAATAAAGAGATGACATGATCTTCAACTTGTCTAGCCTCTCAAACATCCATGAAGGATCAAGAGGACTCCCACATCAATAATCAAGCACAAGGTTACAGCATTCCTAGTGGATCGAGCCTCAGGATCGCCAGTGTCACCAAATTAGGGTTTTGGTCGACTGAGGCCTCCAGATGAAAATTTACATCTGGGCATGAGCCAATGCCTCAATGTATGGTCTAACAAACTCAAAAGGATCTCAAGAGCCCATCCACAATGGCAAAATCACCTTGAAGGTCCATCTATCAAAAAATCAGGAATTAGGGTTTTGACCTAATTCAACCCTTGAGTTAACCTGTGAAGTGAGGCATGGCTTGAAGCTTCAAAATGAACTTCAAAGACCTCAAATACATCATATTGACATGTTTACAAGATTTGATTGACTCAAAAAGCTCAAGTCATAAGCCACAAGAACTCAAGACCGTCTGATCACAAATTAGGGTTTCTGATGAAAAAAGTCATAATTCAAATTTTGGAATTTTAGTTGTTTTTGTTAACTGATTCAAAAATTAATTTCTCTCTGAATATTTATGTTTTTGAATTGATTATTTTTCTCAAAATTCACTAAAATGTTTAAATATTTTATTTTACAAAAAAATACAATTTATATTATTTATTTAGTATAGTTAGCATTTTTGTAATTAATTTCATTTTATTTGTTTTTAAACATTTTAAAATGAAATTCCCACTTTGATCTTTCAAAATCAATTGAATTTTAGACTTTCATATGATTAAACATGATTTTTCAAGATATTTTCCAAAGTGTATAACTTATTTTTAAATATAATTTATATTTTGTCATTTATTATTTAAATTACCTTTGAAAAATAACATTTTTATTTAAAACTAGGGTTTTCTCTCAATTTTAAATTTTCAAACATCTTTGGGCCTCTAATAGAGTGTAAGACCCAATCCCTTTCTTAACCAAAACTATTTTGGGCCTCAGACATTGTATAAGTCCCAGTGTGTTTTCAAAAATCTCGGCGCAATCGCCAGTTCAAAACTAAATCACCTGGGCCTCTCCCTGAGTTGTAAGCCCCATCACTTGTACAAAAATAAATCTTTAGGCCTCTAATAGAGTGTAAGACCTAACTCCTTTGTACATAAACAATATTTGGGCCTCAGACATTGTATAAGTCCCAACACATTTTCAAAAACTTCGGCGCGATCTCCAGTTTAAAATCAAATCATCCGGGCCTCCCCTCGTGTTGTAAGTCCCATTCTCTTTTCTTTCAAAACATCTTTGGGCCTCCTTGAGTTGTAAGATCCAACCCTTTTGTAAATAAACCTTTTTGGGCCTCAACCATTGTATAAGTCCCAGTACAATTTTCAAAACAACGGTGCGATCACTGTTAAACCTTGGGCCTCTCTTTGAGTATAAGCTCCAACAATCTTTTCAAAAACAACTTCTCTTTTGATTTAGATTCAAATATACAGTTGCTATCAAAACTTTCTTTAATTTCTTGGAACAACTAACAATACAGCATGGAAGCTTGCTCACCTGTAAGTTTTTATCCGCTTTCATTTACATGCTTTAATATATATAACTGTATTGTGGGAAGCTGCTCCTCTGTAAGTCTTTCTTTCATTACCTTTTACATACTTGTCATATATCTACTATATATGTACTAGTATAGTTATTTAGAGTTCTCCCCGACAACTAGGTCTAGAACTAGGTAGAGCCAGTTGGTCACTCTTTAATACAGTCAAAACTAGATCCCCATAGGATTTCCAGATACAATCTTGCCTTCTCTTGGACTTAAACAATATGGAACAAAGAGAAAGGCAGTATTCTCGGTGAACCTTTTCTCAGACTGTCACTATTAGAAATTGTCAAAGAAGTTCATTTCCCCAGAGAGGATTAATTCCTGGTGAAACCTCTCTTGAATTTCTTTAAACCCTAGAACTATTCACTAAAGAAAAGGTTATTCCCGGTGAAACTTTTCTTGAACTCTTCTAAAGTTTGGACCCACAGGCTTCCTAAAAGCATCCCCGCCTCCTCTTGGGCTTTGTACAAGGACCCTCCGGCTTCTTAGAAGTTCTCATGCCTTCTCTTGGGCTTAATACAAGGACCCTGAAGACCTCTTAAAGGTATAAGACAGAACTTAGTCATCCTTTGCTAGAGCAGTCTTTCTTGAGTCAAAACCTCATACCAATTTAGGGTTGATTCTCATCCCTTAAAACACTTGCCTCCTCTTGGGCATCGTACAAAGATAAACTCTTCCATACCAGTAGACTTGGACTGTCTAAATCTCCTCTTGAGTCTCAAAGACATTCTCAAGTTCCCTACAAACATAGGAGAAACCCTGATCATCCGATCAATCCCCAGCCAGGATCAGTTTACCATCAGTATAACACTCTCCCAAATCAGAACCTTAAGGTATCTGATATCTCAACTCTTCTGTAACCCTTAGCAAGAGTTGATTCCCCATTTGGACCTGCCTCGGGATCTCAATAATCCCCAGCAAAGATAGCCTCCTCTTAGGCTTTGTATAATGATCTTTCCTCGGCATGGTCAGCCTTCTCTTGGGTTTTGTGCAATGATTCTCCCCAATGGAGCTAACCTTTTCAGACTCTCTTGTTGAGTCAATCACCTTTTCAGACTCTCTTGTTGAGTCAATCAACTTTCAGACTCTCTTGTTGAGTCAATAACCTTTTCAGACTCTCTTGTTGAGTCAATCAACTTTTAGACTCTCTTGTTGAGTCAATCAACTTTCAGACTCTCTTGTTGAGTCAATCACCTTTTTGGACTCTCCTATTGAGTCAAACCCCTTTTAGCCTCAATCTTGGGCTTTGTACAAGATAGATAAAACACTCTCTTGTTGAGTTGATTCTTTTCCAGCCTCCTCTTAGGCTTGGTATAAAGATTTCCCCTAGCAAAAGCCAGCTTCCTCTTAGGTTTTGTATAATGATTTCTCCAGCTTGTTCAGCCACAATCCTGGGCCTCGTACAGGACAGATAAAAGCACTCTCTTGTTGAGTCAAACCCTTTTTAGCCTCAATCTTGGGCTTTGTACAAGACATAAATCTTCATAACCTTCTCTTAAGCTTGGGACAAATATCTTCCCCAGTTGAGTCAATTCCTCCCAGCCTCCTTTTAGGCTTTGAGAAATAATATCCCTAATCAGAGTCAAGCCTCTCCTTTTCAACCTCAATATTGGGGTTTGTACAAGACAGATAATACTCTCCAGTAGAGTCAAACTCATTTCAGCCTCAATCTTGGGCTTTGTACAAGGCACCTATAATACCCTCAGCTGAGTCAGTCGAGTCATTTTAGCCTCAATCTTGGGCTTTGTACAAGACAGATAAAGATTTCTTTCCCACCGAGTCAGTCTTCTTTCCAGCCTCAATCTTGGGCTTTGTACAAGACACATACAAACCCTCCTCCAACGGAGTCAAAATCCACTTTTAGCCTCAATCTTGGGCTTTGTACAAGACAGACGGAACATTTTCCTCGGAAAAGTCAAGCTTTTAGCCTCTTCTTAGGCTTTGTATAATGATATCCCCAAAAGAGTCAGTCTCTTTTTAGCCTCAATCTTGGGCTTTGTACAAGACATATATATAAACACTCTCTTGTTGAGTTTGCCTTTTCTATCCTCCTCTTAGGCTTTGTATAAGGACTTACCTAGTGGAGTCAATCAACCTTTTAGCTTCAACCTTGGGCTTTGATCAAGGCACACCAAAATCAACATCCCCTCGGAGGAAATCAAAATTATCTCCGTAGGAAGTCACTTCTCTGATTATCACTTATCAAAATAGAAATCAAAACAAACCCTTATCCCAGATAACTGCTGTAAGTGGTACACTTGTTGATTCAAATATCCAAGTTGTTGTCCATCTTTTATCCTGGTAAATCCTCTCTTTCATCTAATTGTTGTAAGCGGAAATCCTCTGCATTATTTACATCTATGCCACTGTCCCTCTCTTAGCATGAGAAATTTCTAAGGAAAAATGGCATTGCTCTTCACTGAGTTAAAGTTTTCCCCTTCAGGACAAATCCCCTATAAAGGAAATTATGGCATTTCTGGATTCACATATCCCTGATAAAGTAATTCTCCTTTATAATCAGTCACCCAACAGTTGTGATAAACAGACGAGATGTCTTCCTTTAGAGATGACAAATTCTCTCTCACTAAAACCTTTTAGCTTCAATCTTGGGCTTTGAACAAGACACAAATACTCAACCTTTTAGCTTCAATCTTGGGCTTAGAACAAGACACCAAATATCTTTTTCCTCCCATAGAATAGGAGGAACTACGATTGCTCCATTTTCCCTGTTTCTTTAAACGGGAATACGTAGGCATAAGATTGCGAAATCTTAGCGAGCATACTAATCAAAAACTCTTGGTCCATTACCTTCATACCACATAAAAACTCTAGGTCTAGTACCTTCATACCAATCAAAACTTAGGTCCAATACCTTACCAAAAACATCGGAAAAACCCGAACATCAACAAAAACTCACTCTCTTACTCATATTTCCCAAGAAACTTTCACAACCCATTAATGGATAAACACCATCAAGTATAAAGCGAAACCTAAAGCCAAAAACCTGTGGATAACCACATATAGGATGGGTAATTGACAACTTCCCATTGTATAACCTGACCCCGAACTCCCCGAATCTCTTTAAGCGTTTGTTCAATTAAACATTCGCATGCAAGGTTAGTTTTAGATAGCTTCCCTTTCCCTTCCAACTTCATGGGATAAATAAGAAATCAGAAAGTAGCACCCCCTTATCTTCATTGAGAAAACCCAATTCCCGCGATAAAGTGGTCGTGTCACCGACAAAAATCGCGCGCTACACAAACGAAGGGCATGCTCCTACGTTCTGGTCGACGACAGACTCTACCGTCGAGGATTTTCTATTCCCCTCCTGAAATGCGTTGAGGAGGACAAGGTCCCCGAAGTTCTCCAGGAAATTCACAAGGGTATCAACGCACAACATTTAGGAGGAAGGTCATTGGCACGAAAGGCCCTGCGAGCAGGATACTATTGGCCAACCATGCAACACGACGCCAAGGAACATGTCCAGAAATGTGACCTGTGCCAGCACCACGGGGACATGCACTTGGCACCCCCTAACGAGTTGAAGACTTGTTCTCGCCATGGCCCTTCGCTTGGTGGGGGATGGACATCCTCGACCCCTTCACAATGGGATCTTACCAAAACAAATTTCTGATCGTGGCTGTCGATTACTTTACAAAGTGGATCTAAGTCGAAGCCCTCACTAAGACCACAGCCTTCAACATACTTCGTTTCTACAAAAGAAACGTCCTCACAAGATTTGGGGTACCCCAGGCCCTTGTGACCGACAATGGAACTCAATTTACAGACAGGAAGTTCCAAGACTTCGTCACCAAACTAGGCACGAAGCAACACTTCACTTCCGTCGAGCACTCCCAGACTAACGGACAAACGGAGGCCGCGAACAGTGTAATCCTTCAAGGTCTGAAATGAAGGCTAGGTGAAGCCAAGAAGAGATGGGTCGAGGAGCTACACAACGTGCTATGGGCCTATAGAACAACCCCACACTCCACCACAAGGGAAACTTCTCTCGTCTGGCTTACGAAATAGAGGCGGTGATACTGGTGGAAATCAGGGAACCTTCCAGACAAACGAAAGCTCCTCTCTACGAGGAGATGAACGACGAGGCACTGAGAGAAGAGCTCGACCTGGTCAAAGAGATCCGATCAGGGCCAGCTCTCCGCGAAGTTTCGCTGAAACAAAAAATAACCTTGCACCACGACTCCAAAGTCATCAAGCGTGACTTCCTTGCTGGCAACTTGGTCCTACGCAGAAACCAGAAGGATTCGCGCGAGGGCAAACTGGCCACAAACTGGGAAGGGCCTTACAGGGTCAAATCAAAAATAGGCACTGGAGCCTACTAACTAGAAACTCTAGACGAAGAACCATTTACTCGACCATGGAACGTTGAGAAGCTTAAACAATATTATAGTTAGGACCAACCACTAGGTCGGACTAACTACCGACGAGATCACCCCACGAGGAGACTGCTCGGCCACAAGATCGTGCCCCGGTGCAAGCACAATCCTTCATCTTACAACACCGGCCAACTTCTGCTAATGGGACGAGTAGATTCTGTGCCCAACCGGGATACCTCAATCAAGCTCTGCTGTTGCCGCACCAACAGGGCAGGACACCTAGCTCGAGATGGGAATAGTCTAAGCCCGTGGAATTAGGACCTCGATCGAGATCTTAGTTCCACCACCGGCGAAACTTCTTCTCTTCCTTGACGAGTCTCCCAAACAGTCGAGCAAAACAAGAAAAGTCGAGCAAAACGTCCATACTTAACACTCAAACGTTGAAAGCATACACAAGCAAATGCAACGAACAATGATAAATACAAGATATTTATATAAATATGGCCTGAAGGCCAAAGTAGTCAATATTACAAAAGGAGGGCCATGCCTGACAAAATATTACAACCAAAAGGCACGCAAGTCCACAAAAACAAAGTACAAATTCGTATAACTAAGCGTCACCGGGAACTTCTAGAGGAACCACCTCGCCATTGATGACCACGTTGAGAACACCCATTCCCTTGGTCAGCAGTTGGACATCGAAGTTGAGGGCTTTCATCTGCTCCACTGTAGCATTGAAACCAAATTCAGCTTCCCCCAAATTATCCTGCTCCAGGAGACGAATCCTCCCGATCAGGTCTCCCTGGGTCTTCAAGGCTTTCTCGTCTTCGGTCTCATCCTGGCCAACCGCCAACAAGCCCCCCAGCTCGACTATCCCCACCTTCAGATGGGCATTCTCTTCATTCACTCTGGTCACCTCCCCCTTCATTTGGGTTACCTCATTCTGAAGCTCGATCTTGGCCTCCAGGTTGCCTTGAAGCTTCGTCAGATCATTGTGAATATCCACATTCTCCAACTCCAGGCCGGAGATCTTGGCTTTCGCCCTCTTAAGGTCAGCCAGCGGGACCATCTCCGCATCCCAAAGGGCCAGCGCTGCCTCCAACACTCTGATCATAGGAGCCGCATCCTGGCAGAGAAGCTTCCTCCACACCTGAGGATCGGCAGACAGGATGACTGATGCATCGAGTTCGGGGACGACGACTGAACTTTCCCCGTCAAACATTTTCCCTTGAAGATAATATGGGGGCAATACAAATTTTCCCAGGCGAAACCACTCGAGCCGCCAGCTGGCAAAGCACCAACGTCTTCCGACTTCCTCTTGTGGGTCGTGTTCGGAGTCGAAGGGTTCGAGGTTATCCCCGGGGTGGTACCAGTGCTGCCCACAAACTTTTCTAGCATCACTTGCTGCTTGGCAGTACCAGCTTTCGGCATTGGGGGCACCTTCTTCAAGTTTTTGGCCGCTTGGGACTTCATCAGACGCTCCCTTATGTTCGCTATTTTCCCTGCAAACATGAAAGAAGAGGTTAGCACACCGAACAAGAATTATAAACACGGGCAAGGAAATAATCTTTACCGAGGAGCTCGAACACAACATCGCCGGTTTCGCATTCGAGGAGGGCCTTGGTATTAATATAACGACCCGTTCGGGCAGGCTCTCCTTCTTCTCCGAGTAACTCATTTCCATCCCTATCTACCACAAAGGCAGGACTGGAACTCTCCACGTAAGCATGCAAAACCTGATAAGACTCCTTGTCATCTTCACAGAGTTGCTCGTGCTTGATAAGGAACCGACCGGTCCTGTATCTAAAATGGGCATATACCTACTCCAACGGAAACTTGGACACAACTTTTACAACTTGTCGACCATCTACTTCCACGGTCTCCAAGGTAGAGATGGACCTCTTAGCCGCCTTAGAGACAGGTTTCACAATCGGGAATTTGTCCTTAAAGTTTTGGACAGACTCCGAATACGGCCAGAAGAGCCTGCTTTGTTGCTTGAAAGACACCCAACTCTGCTTCGGGCACGCTGTACTCCGTTGGATTTGAAAGATATAGAAGAAAAGGTCCACGGTCACCCCAACGTGCAGATAACGGCAGACCAGCTTGAAGGCCCTGATGAGTGCCAGCGCATTGGGGTGGAGTTAAGCTGGGGATAGTTCTAAGTGGCAGAAGATGGCCTCCTGGAAGTCGATGAAGGGCGGGCGGTATCGTGCCTCCACAAAGGCAAACTCATGCATAGGGAAATGCATCCCCGGATACACCGAGCAGATCCGATCATTCTCTGTAGGCAGATAGCCCTCCATTGCGCGGGCGTACCCTCAGCCCGGTCTTCAAGATGGGGAAACTCCTGAGTTTCCTCCTCAATAAGTTTCGACCTCGTCGACATGGGTTCATGGGCGATCCACCTGAGGTCCCCCTCTGCTACTTGGACATTGACGTACTCCACGGGCTGCTCCGCCTCTTCGTGTGCAGCTCAGACGTTAGGAGCGTCCCCTCTTGTCGGTCTGCCATTTCACCTGAAAAGTAGAGGAAGAAAAGTGAATTCGACGACAAAGATCAAATCCACCCTTCCACCACTAATCAAGTGAAAGGGCGAGGGATAAATCGAGGACAACCTCGAGCCCTGGTCGTTCACGACGAGACATGGCGACTTCGTTTTCCCCTTACAACGAGGACGAGTCACCGAGACCATACGAGAATACTCCGCGAAGAGGAGCTTACTCGACGAAGTAAACTTGTTGCGCGAAAGCCAAAGCTTCACGTCGAACAGGCCTAATGCCCGACTTCAAACCTAAAACTAATCCTAACCAGATTATAGGAAGATCTACATCAGCCTACACTACATTCATGAACATTCATCCCATGTTCTTCATGTTCTTCATGAATTTTCCAGAAATTCATGTGTTCTTCGAAGAACACATAAACATTCAACCGGGAAACTCATGCAGATTTCCTGAAATGAAGAACACTATAGAAATTGCAGAAGGAACTGAATAAATTACTTGGTAAATTGAAGGTAGAAGATGAAGATCACGGCGTGGACTTTGAAGATCGACGGCGGCGAAGAAGCTCCGGCGAGAGTACAAGTTGCAGAGCAAAGAGGTGTGGGGAGAAGAATTTGAGTGAAGTGTACAAATGAATCTTCTCTCCCCCCTTGTATAAGCACTTGCTCGCTTGGGAATCGCAAAAGCCATCATTTCCTAGACCTCTAGGTCTGACAAGAATTGAATGCACCACCACGTGTCAAAAAGGGAATCTTCGTTTGGCATTCCCAAAGCTAGACGTTACAATCGCCCAAGTCTTCCACAGCTCCGCGAGAACATCTTCCTCGACAATACGCACAAGTCACATCCTCGTCAGGGCTCGTCAACATAAAAACACCGTTTTTATGACATGTTTCCCAAACCTGATCGACAGAAAATGCCGTTTTCGCGAGGACATTTTCCAAATTTGGTCGACATGAATACGCCATTTCTGCGGGCACGTTCTCGCATACGAATGGCTGTCAGGCTGCTAAGCAACCAGCGTCAACCACATTAACCACCAAACAGATGAAGGAATGTCCCCAAACATTGTCACTCAAAGGCAGCAGTCCACGAGGCTATCTCAAGTCATCACCCTACCTCAGAGCAAAGACTTGGGGGGGGGGTGTAACGCCTCGGTTTTTGTTAGATTTATTTAATCAAGTCGATTTAATTATTTTGGTCTTTATATTATTTTATTCTTGACTTTTATTTGACAATATATTATATTTCATCGCTGTTTATGTTTTATCGCATTTTGAGAGCGTTCGGGAGATATTTGAGCGTAAGGGCAAAATGGTCATTTTGGGTAATTAGATATTTTTTACATAATTGGAAATAGAGGGGAAAGAAAAAGAGAAAAGAAGAGAAAGAGAAAGGAAGGGAAAAAAGAGGAGAGAAAAGAGAGGAGAAGAGGAAAATCGAAGAAAACACCGTTTCAAGCGCGATTAATCGGGTAAGGGTGAGAAGTTTCGATTATATCTTGCTTGTGTATGTATATGTGTTGTTTGTTGTAATTGTTTTGGTTGTTGCACAACTTTTACTTATTGATAATTTGTGATCAATTAGATAGAAATCGATGTTTTCACGGTCGGAAATCGGTATAAATCGCGTTGTATGATCACACTGTGTTTATGAACAATTACTGATACTTGTTTTGCTGTTGGAATTGATTTGGGATGAAAAATGGGATTTTTGGGATGTGGAATCGTGTAAAACGCAGCAGAGAAATTCTGCATCTGATACGAAGCGCCGGGCGACGCATGTGTTGCGCCGCTGCTCCGCCGGACGATACCCAAGAGGCGCAGCTTGTCACGCTGCTGAATCTTTTAAATTTTTGGTTGCGGAATGTACGCCGCTGCTTCGCCGGGCGACGCAGAGGCGAAGGGGGCACTGCTGGGCAAAAATATGTACCGCCGGGCACTCCTGGGGATTTTTCAATACTTTTGTTTTCTTTGAAAGTGCATAACTTTTGATCCGTACTTCGGATAGGGACGTTCCTAGTATCGTTGGAAAGCTAATGAAATGTTCTTTCTTATAAAAATGGTTTTGGGATTAGTGGCCGATTTAATTGTGTCAGGAATTGAAAATATGTCATTTTGTTGACTTTTATCGTCGTAATTGTGTGGAATTGATGTGTTAACATGTGATACGCTTTTGATATATATCGTATGACTTGTGTGCTGTTATATGATGTGAATGCATGTGATGAAATGTTGTGATGATGGTTTGTGTCCTAAGGGCAAGTAAATGCGTTGTGTCGTGTTTGATTGTATATGCATGATTATGGATGTTGGAATGGTTCACATGGTTGTATATGTGTATGCATTTGATTGTCATGAGTCATTGTATGCCATGTATCATGATATGCATTCTTGTGATGTCGTGTGCCCTAGTGGGTATGTGCGACGAAACGATTCCCGAGGGAATCTGCTATAACGGTCGTGAGCCTTATACAAAGAGGACCGAAAGCGGCGTTATAGACGATCGTGAGCCTTATACAAAGAGGACCGAAAGCGATCGGATCGTGAGCCTTATACAAAGAGGACCGAAAGCGATCCATTAACGTCGTGAGCCTTATACCAAGAGGACCGAAAGCGACGGGGAACATCGTTTGCCCGACGGGGAGTTACACTAAGTAACAAGCGATGATTCCAATAATTCCTGAGTGAATTAATGATGAGAATGATGGATGGAACGGTACCGCATTGCATTTGCATAGAGTCATTGTGTCGGTCTCTTTGCATTTGTATGAATCATGAATGGATTGATTATGTGTGGGGAATTGTGAATTGATTGATTATGTGTTGAGCCTGTGATAGCATTGGTGATTTGATATGCATTTGTGATAAATGCATTAGTTATGGATGATATGTTTTATGTATAGACATATGCTATGTTTTATGGGGATGTTGTACATTACAATGATTGTATTAATTATCTATGATATGCTATATATGAATATATGTGATGTGGTGGTGTGTTTCCATATGTCATAACTTTGGTATGCCTTATGTGTGAATATGTGATTATGTTGGTATAATTGATATATGCTATGGGGTAGGATTATTAGGAATATGTTATGTATCTGTGGCATGCTATATGTAGTAGTATGTGATGCTAGTGGTGAGAATAATTATGCATGTGAATTTATATGTGTTGCATATTATTATGCAATCTTGATTTAGTTGTTATTTCTCACCCTTCTGTTATGGTTTATTGCTCTATGAGGCAATTGCAGATTAGTTTCTTGGAGGCTTTTGTGAAGATTAGTTCTCCATCTGTTTGTCAGCATGTCTGCTCTGATACGTAACACGGGAGTCGGGGAACGCTTATGTTATATATGTATACATTTGTTGGATCTATTTTGTATTACCTTTGTATGAATATTTTGACGTTATAAAATAATTTATTTTGTAAAACAAGTCGGTTATGGATCTTTCTGCTTTATTCCATAATTGAACTTTCCCTTTGTTGGAAAAAGTTTCCCTTTTTTATTTATTCCATTTTGTGATATGTATCAAATTTATGAGCAGGGATTGTGTTTGCTTTCTTTAAATGTGGCATCCTTGTTTCTGTCTAAGGATACAATTTTTATTTACTCTGATTTATTTAAGTGTTATTTATTCGCGATGGGAATTGGGGTGTTACATTAGTGGTATCAGTGCAGGTCGGTCCGTCCGGCCAAGTTGTTAAGTCAGTTGGTGTGACAGTCGAATACTGTCGATGTTGTTTGTTTCTTAGTATGTGATATGCATGTGAAACACTGTCAGTACGTTATGGTTTCCTCATCCTTTGTCTTCAGGTGTGAGAGTGAGATAAGTGGGGGAGGAGCTGGTGCTTCTCCAAATTGCTTTGGTTGTGGAGCGGTGGTTGCAAGATTGTAAGTGTTGTTGGACAGTGTAGTTCCCGGTTCCGGAGGGAATGCGGAGGTAAGGCTTATGTCGACTAAGGATTTGTGCTTTAGGTAGTTTGTGCACAAGATGCAAGAAATGCTATTATAGTTTGGTAAAGACGGTTTATGCCCCATCATGATTGTCGGCTGTCTATTAACAAATTGAGGAACTGATCACCCTTAATCTCTTGTTGATAGTAGACAGAATTATGTTAGATGGAATAGACGTGTCTTTCCGGCCTTGATAGTGTGTGTAATGAATTGTTTGGGATTAAGAAAATGGATACAGATTGTTTTGTTGAGTCGATGAAGATTCTAATATCGGAAGGTGAGACAGATTAGAGGTTTTGGTATGTTGGTCCAGTTGGGAAGTCATTGAGAGAGAATGATTGGGTATTATTAATGGTTGTTCTCAGAGAGTAGAGTGTGAACTCAAATTTGAAGAAGGTGAGGATTTGAGGTTTGGATCTGCTAAGTAAGTAGAAGAACTTTTAGGAAGTGAAACTCAGATGTTTGACATGTTTGTGATGATAGTGTTCTGGAAATTGGCAGGAAGCCACAATAATGGGCCGTCAGTTGTGCATGGTTTTCAGATGTGTTTTTGGATGAAACATTAGTGTGTTGACTTGAAGAGGTACAACATGGTTGGTAAGGAAAAGGATGATAGCATGAGGTTGCGTGTTAATCAGTGAGTAGTATGGAAACTTGCGGTTGTGTTCTGGATAGCTTGAGTTTTGAATTGTGATGAATTGCAAACGATTTGAAGTTCCTTAATGGTATTACTTTTGTTATGGGTTGAGATCTCGTGTCAGCAGAAACCTTGAGTGAGTTGGAACCCTGTAAGAAGAATTGATATGGAATGTGGTAACCAGAGATTGTTAAGCTATTTTGGATAAATTGTTTCGAGCTCAAAATGAATTTTGAAGGTTGTATAGGTTATGGTTGTGGAGTATATGAATCGTATCTTCCATACTTGTTTGGATAAGTTTATAGTGATGTTTATTGGATGATATTCTGAGTCATTTTAAATCAAAGGATGAGTATGTAGAGTATTTGAGGATTGAGTTACAAGGGTTGAAAGAGAGGGAGCTTTCTGCAAAATTATCGAGTGAGAATTTTGATTGAAAGAGGTTAGTTTTCTTGGTTATGTTATTTCCGATGATGGTATTATTGTGGATCTATCCAGAGTAGATGCAGTTCTACAATGGGAGGCTCCAAAGTCGGTTAAGGAGATTAGAATCTTTTTGGACTTTAGTTGGTTATTACTGGAGGTATTATTTTTATGGTTTTGAGTTCGAAATGTTTAGTAATCACGAGAATATTGAGTACCTGTTTGGTCGGAAGGAATATAGTATGAGACAGCAAGGATGGTTGGAATTTGTGATGAGTTATGACTTTGGCTCGGATTATCCTATTGGTGAAGTTAATGTCGTGCCTGAGGAGTTAAGTTGAAAGTTTTTACATATGTCTGCTTTGATGGTTAAAGAGGGGAAACTTTTAGAAGAATTTAGGGATTTGAGTTTGGTGTGTGAATTGACATCTGATAGCGTGAGGCTTGGTATGTTAAGGGTCGCTAATGATTTTCTGTTGACCGTTAGCGGAAAACAGAGGCTGGAGGTAAGATTTGTTGATTTGATGACGGTTGTAGATAAAGAGGTGAATGGTGACTTTAAAGTGGATGATCAGGGTGTTTTGAGAGTCCACGGTAAAATTTGTATTCCTAATGGTTCGGAATTGAAAATGATGATTTTAGAGGAAGGGCACCAGAGTAGTTTGAGTATACACCCGGGAGTTAATAAAATGTATCAAGATTTGAAGGAGATCTTTTGATGGTCAGAGGATTAGAATTATTTTAGAAGTCAGGGACTTGTGTCTGGTGTGTGAGATAACTCAATGGTGTGTAAGGTTAGGTCTTTTAGAAATGAACTATGCTTTTTCTGGGGAATATTAGAGAAAGTCAGAAGTTGGATATGGAATTGGTAGATTTGATTGTTGCGAGTAGTCAGAGTGTGCAGTGGAAGCGTGATGTGGCACATTTCGTATATGCGTCTGTGACTTGTAAGAGTTCGTAGGTTGAACATTGTAAACATGTAGGAATGATGAGACCATTGGACGTTTCAGAATGGAAGTGTTAGGTGAAAAGTTTAAATATTATTCAGGGGCTACTATGTAGATGGATGTTTTGGTTGTATGTTCGATTGAGGAATAGTAGCATTGTTGTAATGATGTTGTGTGACAAGGATGTTGGTATTGTGGTTATGTAGAGGTTGTTGGAACGATGTTGGGTCGTGGAACTTTATATTCTTGTTTGTGTGGTTGCCTCGTTTCAATTGTGATGGTTCGAGTGCGAGTGGCTAATTCCTGTGTGGGGAATTAGGGGAGTGTTACCGGTGGTGAGGGTAATGACCTTGTTGGGTTTCGGTTCAAGAGTGAACCTGTGTGTCTTTGTACCTTGGGTATTCTTTGAGTCGTGGTTTGGTCGTCAAGTGCATTGTATGGGCTTTGCATCTTGTCGTTGTAGTTGTCGTCGTTGTCGGGTCGTTGTTGTAGTCGTTGTTAGCGAGGTGGTTTGTCAGTTTGTGTTACTCGTGGTGTTGCCTTTTGTTGGCATGAGAGTGGGTTAGTCGGATGCGAGAGTCATATCCGGAGTTGTTCGTATCAGTATATTTTCGAGGACGAAAATTTCTAAGTGGGGGAGAATTATAACACCCCCGGTTTTTGTTAAATTTATTTAATCGAGTCGATTTAATTATTTTGGTCTTTATATTATTTTATTCTTGACTTTTATTTAACAATATATTATATTTCATCGCTGTTTATGTTTTATCGCATTTTGAGAGCGTTTGGGAGATATTTGAGCGTAAGGGCAAAATGGTCATTTTGGGTAATTAGATATTTTTTACATAAGTGGAAATAGAGGGGAAAGAAAAAGAGAAAAGAAGATAAAGAGAAAGGAAGGGAAATAAGAGGAGAGAAAAGAGAGGAGAAGAGGAAAATCGAAGAAAACTCCGTTTCAAGCGCGATTAATCGGGTAAGGGTGAGAAGTTTCGATTATATCTTGCTTGTGTATGTATATGTGTTGTTTGTTGTAATTGTTTTAGTTGTTGCACAACTTTTACTTATTGATAATTTGTGATCAATTAGATAGAAATCGATGTTTTCACGGTCAGAAATCGGTATAAATCGCGTTGTATGATCACACTGTGTTAACGAACAATTGCTGATACTTGTTTTGCTGTTGGAATTGATTTCGGATGAAAAATGGGATTTTTGGGATGTGGAATCGTGTAAAACGCAGCAGAGAAATTCTGCATCTGATACGAAGCGTCGGGCGATGCTTTGAGCGCCGGGCGACGCATGTGTTGCGCCGCTGCTCCGCCGGGTGATACCCAAGAGGCGCAGCTTATCACGCCGCTGACTCTTTTAAAGTTTTGTATGGGTAATGTACACCGCTGCTTCGTCGGGCGACGCAGAGGCGAAGGGGGCACCGCCGGGCGAAAATATGTACCGCCGGGCGCTCCTGGGGATTTTTCAATACTTTTGTTTTCTTTGAAAGTGCATAACTTTTGATCCGTACTTCGGATCGAGACGTTCCTAGTATCGTTGGAAAGCTAATGAAATGTTATTTCTTATAAAAATAGTTTGGGGATTAGTGGCTGATTTAATTGTGTTGAGAATTGAAAATGTGTCGTTTTGTCGACTTTTACCGTCGTAATTGTGTGTAATTGATGTGTTAACATGCGATACACTTTAGATATATATCGTATGACTTGTGTGCTGTTATATGATGTGAATGCATGTGATGAAATATTGTGATGATGGTTTGTGGCCTAAGGGCAAGTAAATGCATTGTGTTGTGTTTGATTGTATATGCATGATTATGGATGTTGGAATGGTTCACATGGTTGTATATGTGTATGCATTTGATTATCATGAGTCATTGTATGCCAAGCATCATGATATGCATTCTTGTGATGTCATGTGCCCTAGTGGGTGTGAGCAACGAAATGATTCCCAAGGGAATCTGCTATAACGGTCGCGAGCCTTATACAAAGAGGACCGAAAGCGACGTTATAGACGATCGTGAGCCTTATACAAAGAGGACCGAAAGCGATCGGATCGTGAGCCTTATACAAAGAGGACCGAAAACTATCCATAAACGTCGTAAGCCTTATACCAAGAGGACCGAAAGCGACGAGGAACATCGTTTGCCCGATGGGGAGTTACACTAAGTAACAAGCGATGATTCCAATAATTCCTGAGTGAATTAATGATGAGAATGATGGATGGAACGGTACCCGCATTGCATTTGCATAGAGTCGTTGTGTCGGTCTCTTTGCATTTGCATGAATCGTGAATGGATTGATTATGTGTGGGGAATTTGAATTGATTGATTATGTGTTGAGCCTGTGATAGCATTGGTGATTTGATATGCTTTTGTGATAAATGCATTGGTTATGGATGATATGTTTTATGTATAGACATATGCTATATTTTGTGGGGATGTTGTACATTACAATGCTTGTATTAATTATCTATGATATGCTATATATGAATATATGTGATGTGGTGGTGTGTTTCCATATGTCATAACTTTGGTATGCCTTATGTGTGAATATGTGATTATGTTGGTATAATTGATATATGCTATGTGGTAGGATTATTAGGAATATGTTATGTATCTGTGGCATGCTATATGTAGTAGTATGTGATGCTTGTGGTGAGAATAATTATGCATGTGAATTTATATGTGTTGCATATTATTATGCAATCTTGATTTAGTTGTTATTTCTCACCCTTCTGCTGTGGTTTATTGCTCTATGAGGCAATTGCAGATTAGTATCTTGGAGGCTTTTGTGAAGATTAGTTCTTCATACGTTTGTCAGCCTGTCTGCTCTGATACGTAACACGAGAGTCGGGGAACGCTTATGTTATATATGTATACATTTGTTGGATCTATTTTGTATTACCTTTGTATGAATATTTTGACGTTATAAAATAATTTATTTTGTAAAACAAGTCAGTTATGGATATTTCCGCTTTATTCCATAATTGAACTTTCCCTTTGTTGGAAAAAGTTTCCCTTTTATATTTATTCCATTTTGTGTTATGTATCAAATTTATGAGCATGGATTGTGTTTGCTTTCTTTAAATGTGGCATCCTTGTTTCTGTCTAAGGATAAAATTTTTATTTACTCTGATTTATTTATGTGTTATTTATTCGCGATGGGAATTGGGGTGTTATAGGGGGGCTCCTATTCTGGACTGGGCAGGCGCTTGGCCCACAGTAGGGCAAGGCCCAATCCAGTCCAGCTCTTGGCCAGGTCCAATAGCCAGAAACTAACCGTTGGGCAGGAACTAGCCGTTGGGCAACAACTAGCCGTTGGGCACAACTAGCCGTTGGGCACGATATGACCGTTGGGGACATCCCCCTTACGCGCTTGACAGTTCATGCGACCAACTGCCTCCCCGAATCTCACGGAAACAGCTGGACCAGGTCAAAGGGTCACGCGCCTGAACCTCTACCTGGTAGTCTTCCATTGGTAGACCAGATATTTAGGCCACATGGGAGACCTTGGCCCTGCACTAGGGTTACTTCTATAAATACCTTCTCACTTGAGAGGGTCAGGTTTGATATCTATTAAATATTCGAAATCATACCTTAACATTTCGTGCTTACTTTCTCTTTAGCCCAAACTTACTTTGGCATCGGAGTACCTTGTAGGTACACCCCATTTTCTCCTACATTCATCATCATCTGCCCCACACGAAGGCCAGGACGATCCAGCCTGATCACTACAAATCAGTTATAAAGTGGAAAGGATCATGTGAATTAAAAAAAATACTTTTCATTCTCCAAGTATATACATATATAAGTGTTACTTGTTTAAAATGATTATTGCCTATGGTTACACTTAATGCACTGAAATCAATATGAGGGTACCAATTGGTCCCCAAATTTATGTCCCTTTTAAGACAATAATGCAGTCAATTTCTGAAAAGAATGTTACACCATTAATCAAGCTAGTACAAATGAACTTAAGTAGAACTTGAAATTTATTTAACTACAAAGTAAAATGTGGTTGGAGATAATAATCACTACACTATGGATAATGAATACACATAGGTAGTTAAACTCAAATTGTTTTTGTTATGGGCATGTCGTCCATTAAAATGAATTGTAGATAAAATAATCTATATTTGAATACATATGACAAAGTGAGATGCACCATCAATATATTGAATACAAATTATGTTAGGATTAATTCAATAATAATTAATTATATAAGGTGTAGTCTATAGATGATGTCGCTACAGTATTGTGAATAAAGGTGTCACGATCCCATTTCCATACCAATAAGCATAACGCTACAGTTAAGGAAAAAAAAACCACTTCATTTATTCTATAGCTACATCAACTTGAAGAAAAAAATATTACATTGCCTTGTTTCTAGTCTCTACACTACAGGAACTAATTTTCTTTAAAGCCTATATCTATTTCCTATGGTTTTGTTTAAGCGCTGCACTACTCACTTTCCAATTTACTCATTTTCTACCACTTCCACACGCTGCAGTTTCAGGCCTAGTTGAAGAGAAATAATTATATTACTTCAATTACTTTACTACAAATACTAATGTCTCTATAGTATACCAACATATCAATTCCAAACACAATTAATTTTACATAACTCAAAGATTATCACTAAATCTGAACAATTTCACCTTCATGGAAAATTTTGGGGTTTTATCCTAAACATGTTTCTATCCATTCTATACTATCATACATTCCAATAAATGTGTAAAAACCCACCCTTACGTTGATTTTCTTGAATTCCTTGAGTTCCTCTTCGCTTTCCCTCTTCTTCTTCTCTCCTCTATTCTTGCCTCCTTTCCAACTTTCTATCTTTCTATTCTCTTTCTCCTTCCTTTTTATTAAACCCTAACAATTAAATATTTCTATTGGGCTTTACTCAACCCACTCTCACTTTCTATTCACACACCTATAATTAGGCCCACCTAATTAATCTAGAAATTCTATATTATTCTACAAAATAGAATAAATCAAATAAATTAAATAATCAAATTAAATTAATTATTTCAAATAAGTCCAATAAATCAATTAATCCAAATAACTCAAATAAATAAATTAATTTATACAAGTCCAATAAATCAATTAATTCATATAAATTCAATAAATCAAATAATTCAAATAAATTCAATAATTCAAACAATTCATTTAATTCAAATAAATCACATAATTCAATTAAATCAATTAGGCATCAAAATCATACGATTAACTAATTAATATAGTAAATAAATAATTACTAAAATTCGGGTGTTACAACCCTCTCTCACTTAAAAGATTTTCGCCCTCGAAAATTACCTCCAACAAACAACTCAGGATAAGACTCCCGACTCATACCAACACAATGGCGTCCTACACCTTCTACCACACGATGCCTCAAACGGTGCCATTCCAATACTCGAATGAAAAATGTTGTTGTAAGTAAATTCAATCAAAGACAAGTAGCTATCCTAAGCTCCTCCCTTTTTCAGCACACAAGCTCTCAAAAGATCCTTAAGTGACTGAATCGTCCTCTCAGTCTGACCATCTGTCTGCGAATGATAAAGAGAACTCAAACGCAACTTCGTACCCAAGGCACTTTGCAAAATCTCCTAAAATCTCAAAGTAAACCTCGGATCTCTGTTTGACACAATTTTAGACGGAATACCATGCAAACTAACAATCATCTCAATGTACAGCTTCGCTAACTTCTCCAACGGGTAATCCATTCTCATTGGAATAAAGTGATCAGATTTCGTCAATTTATCCACAATAGCCCAAATAGCTTCACAATTACTCAGTGTTCTAGGTAAACCAGAAACAAAATCCATCGATATGCTATCTTATTTCCACTCAGGAATAGATAACGGTTGCATCAAACTCGACGGTTTTTGATGTTCGATCTTCGACTTCTGACAAGTCAAACAAGAATACACAAACTCTGCAATATCCTTCTTCATACAAGGCCACCAAAATACTTTCCTCAAATCCTAATACATCTTAGTAGCACTCTGATGAATGCTCAATCCACTACGATGCGCTTCCTCAAGAATACTCTTTTTCAGCTCAGCTATATCTGGAACACAAACTCTATCACGACATCTCATGATACCATTTTTATCAATCCAAAAATCACCACCTCGACCTTGATTGATCAAAGTTAACCGATCTACCAAACTCGAATCAGATTTCTGACCTTCTCGAATCTCATCAAGAATACCACTAGTAAGCTTCAACACAAACATAATAGCGACCAACTCTAAGTCATGCGTCAGATAATTCCTCTCATGCACTTTAAGCTCCCTTGAAGCATAAGCTACAACTTATTGATGTTGCATCAACACACATCCTAAACCCCATTAACGAAGCATCACAATACACAATAAATAGTTCTGCCGGATTCGGCAAAATCAAAATAGGAGTTGTCGTCAATCTTCTCTTAAGCTATTGAAAACTTTCTTCTCACTTTGCATCCTAAACAAAAGCTTGATCCTTTCTGGTCAACTGCATCAACAGGAAAGATAATTTTACAATCCTTCAGTGAATTTCCGATAATAACCTGCCAAACCAAGAAAACTTCTAATCTCAAAAATAGATTTCGGAGCTTCCCATTGCGATACAGCTTCAACCTTCGACGGATCAACTGCAATACCTCTACTCAAAATCACATGGCCAATGAAACTCATTTCTTTCAACAAAAACTCGCACTTAGAAAGCTTAGCATACAAATGCTTATTTTTCAACACAGATAACACATTCCTCAAATGCTCAGCATGATCCTCTTCACTCTTCGAATAGATCAAAATATCATCAATGAACACAACCACAAACTTGTCCAAATAAGGATAGAAGATCCTGTTCATATACTCCATAAATACACTTGGTGCATTAGTCACACCAAATGGCATCACAGAATACTCATAATGTCCATACCTTGTTCTAAAAGCAGTCTTCTGAATATCTTTGGCCTTCACAAGAATCTGATGATACCTAGATCTCAAATCTATCTTACTAAACATACTTGCACCAACCAACTGATCCATCAAATTATCAATCCTCGGAAGTGGGTACTATCGCTCCCTGGATTTTCATCCAGGTACAAACGCGAAAGTGGCGCGGAAGAAAGAAAGAGAGTCGCCAGCCAGGCATTTTCATCCAAAAGAAAAGGGAAGGGTAATGCTGTACAAACCCGGGAGAAAGGAAAGAACGAGGTCTCGCGAACCAAAGAGAATGGGTAAGGGAGTCGGTTACGTGAAGGGAAGGTTATCAGACCCTTTCACGCCCGTCGTACTTGACGAGATCCACGCTTGAAGTACTGCTCAAAGGGCGATAAACGAAAAGGAACTGAGAGAAAACGAGAAACAGATGTAGGGAAAATAAAAGAAGTGCTCGAATGGGCCCTACCCCACTGCCTACGTATCTCATCGGGAACATGAGAATCAGAGCGACGTAGTTCCCCTAACTAAGGGAAAACTGTTTTTGTTTTTTAGGGAACGGCTAATGTTCTAGCTCAGGTGTTGCAGGCTCGCTGAATCGAGTGCTTTACCGTATTGCAAGAGAACGAGGAGAAACACGTTCGTACGTTAAGAGTGAATGAGATGAGAAGAGAATTCCCGAGGGAAAGACGTTTTTGTTTGTTTGAAGTGTTTTAGAAGTTTTTTTTATTTGAAGTGTTTTGCATAGGAGAGTGTACCTAAGTCTTTTTCAATGGAATGTGCATCTCATGCATCATTCCCAAATGAAATGATAATGAAGTACACTAAGTATGAAGAAGATCCTCAAACTTATTTCCAAAGTTAAAGGTTTAAGTACACTAGCCTATTCCCTTTATTAAATGTTTTTGTTGTTTTTAAATGAAGAAGTGTTTTTGAGTTTGTTTATGAAATCACTTCATGTTAAAGACTTGTACATCATGCTAGAAAACCTACAACACATTCCAAGATGGAATGTATGCAAGCCCCCCCATGGAATAAGGCTCATGACACATGAAGATGTTTCAACCTTTATTAGGTGTTTTGAATTTGTTTTGAGATGAGAGAAGAGAGACTCAAAAGAAACAAAGGTAAAGGCTAAAGGGGACTAAGACTCACCCTAATGTTATCATGCTTGGATGTTCCTAATGGTTTAGTGTGGTTTAGAAACCTAAGTCTAAAAGAAGAGGGAAGAAGAGAGCAAGAGGTAACATAACTCACTTCTAAGATAGAAGATGAGTTATGAACCAAGAGGGAGAAGAAAGAAGTTGAGCAAAGAAAGCGTTGAAATGCTTATCACAAACACAAAAGAGAAAGCTTTAAAGAAATGAGGGAAGAAATTGTATGCGGGAGCATACCCACACACTTGACTTACCATTAGCCCCTGAAAATGTTAGCAAAAACAATTGAATATGAAAGCATGAGTAAAAGAAGGAAGACAATTAAGCATCAAACTACTTATGAAATGAACTTATGAATCAAACAAAGCCTAAACCTAAAAGGAAAGGACTCTAAGTGTTCAAGGACTTCTAAAGTCATTAGCTATGCCTAATGAAGTTCAATTAAAGTTAAGGTACCTAACAATGTCAAACTATGTCAAGAAAGATGCCAAAGATTCATACAAGTTCAAGTTATGAAACAAAGATGAAATATGAATGTGTATGACATACAAACATGAATAAATGCATAAAGAAATGTCAAAGTCAGAAGTGAATGACATATTATAATGCATATGGAATTCAATGAATGAACATACAAAGCATGAGTGAAATGATTTAAGAAGATGAAGCAAGTAGAAACAAACAAAGTTCAAGTTCAAGTAAGAAAGGAAGAAACTTGTAACACAAGTCAAAGTTGAAAAAGAACATGAAAATAAATGAAAATGGATGCAAGTCAGAATCAAACATCATATTTGAATGTCCTATAATGCCTATGAACAAGCATACAAATCATGAGAATGGATGTTCAAGTAGAAGAAATTAGATGAAGAAGAAGTAGAAAAGAAACAAGTTCACATAAGGAAAGAAGTAATTTGCAACACAAGTCAAAGTGGCAAACCAAAGATAAATGAACATGGATTATGGGTCAGTACCAAAGGACATATAAGATGCAATTAGAATGCAATAATTGGTCATTCAATATGCATATGCAAACCACATTAAAACTAGTTAAGAAAAAGATGCAAAACTAAGTCAAACATGTACAAGTATACAAGATGAATGACATTTGAATGCATGAAATGATTATGGGTCAGTAGCATATTCAATATGAAATGTAAATGAGATGCATGAATAGGCATGGATGATTCACAAACAAGTCATGTTAATCATTATAAGAAAAGAGAAGCAAATTTAGGTCAAAAGGATTCAAGTAATGATGCATTTAGGAACACAAACACAAATCAAATGAAAACACAATGCAAATGACCTATAATTCTAGGAAAATGATCTATAATGTTCTAATGAAGGCCTATAAAATGCACACATAAGCTTTCCTAGGATGGCATAAGTGCCTCCTAACAATTAGGGTTTAGAAGTTGAACAAAAGATCACATAATGCTACCTATACTAATAAGCAAGGCAAAAAATAGAAATGAACTTGTAAAAATTATGAAATTTATGTCACAAAGTACCTAAGTCAGAACCTAAACATGCATCAAAAGTTCATTGCAAAAATCAAAAGGAAACTAGGTTAAATGGAGGCTCAAAGTCACATTGAAAGAAGTCAAAAGAATGCACAAAGATGAGTATCAAAAGGCATGATAAAATGACCTTAAAAATATAAGAAAAATACCTTTAGATGCATTAAGATGTTATTTGAACATGGAAAAAACGAATGGACACAAAATGGTTTTAGAGTTATGCAAAATAAATGGATAAAAATCAAGTATCTAGAAGGAATCAAATTGAAAAAGGAAATAAAAGAAAATTGAAAAATAATGTGCAAAATGAAATCAAATCAGAAATAAAATATTGAAAAATTATTAAAATGTGTAATGATGCTATGAAAATTATTTTGGAATTTTTGGATGAGTTTTGATATTTTTAATAAAAGAAAATCAAAACAATGTCAAAAAGAAATTAAAAATGGAAGAAATATGAGGGAGGGGTGCAGAGATAGCAATTATCAAGTTGAAAAATGTTTGGGCTCAAAAACAAGGGGGTGCGCATATCAATCAGGTCCAGGTCCACACATGCTTCAGACTATGATAATACCATGCACCTCAGTCAACATTTTGACTCAATTACATACGTTGGATGTAGTCAAGATGATCAAACAAGCAAAGCATGCAAATCAGGTGGATATGATGCCAGGCACATGCTAACAAGTATGGATGCACATGTACACAAAAATCAAGGTCAACAATGCTGAGAGAGAGAAGTCACGTGAGGGCAGGGTGGTTCATTTATTCGCTGGCACCATATCATGCGTTGGATCAGAACAAATTGGACGGTCATGTTATAAAGTTGAGAAACCCTAGGGTTTTGACCTGAACAAGAATCAGGTGACCGGAGAAGACTTTCGGTCATCTTCTCCGGTGAGTCTCCGGCGAGGCTACATTTTCAGGTCAATGGAAACTAGCAAACCGCATATAGAAATGAAGCTGAAGTCACGTAGAACACAAATCTGACCTTAGAAATCACACAGCATGCATGTACAGAGAGAATCGAACACAAACAATTTGCCCTAAAAATTGAATCTGAGCACTTAAAGTGCCTATCACTAGCCAGATCAATTACATTGCTTCTATTAAGCTATAATCAACATAAAACAAGTTTAGAATCAGTGTATTTTTGCAAGAAAAGTTGAGAAATAATGAACCTGAAACTTGAAGAAATCTTGAATCAGAAGAAAACCAGAGGTGTAGCTTTGGTTTTGAGCTTCAATGGAGCAAAATAAATGCTACTGAAAGCTTGAATCCTTGCAAAATCAATGAAGTAACCTTGAGAATGATGAAGATCTAAGATTTTCTTCAATCCACCACTGCTTTAAGGTTGATGAATGATGAAGATTGAAGTAAAAATGTGAAGAACTCGTGGCAAAAGAGAAAGAGAATTCAGAGAGAAACTTGAGAGCTTTGAGGTGTGAGAGTGAAAAATGAAGTGTTCCCTTTGCAAATTCTGTTAGAGAAGCTTTTATAAGTGTGGTTAAGATCTAACCAACTCAGTTGAAAGTTGGAAGCTGGGTTAGGTTAGTGGTGAGTGTAGCAATGAGGGTGTGCTGAACAATTCAAAAATCAGAGGGAGAGGCTCGTGTGTTGTGTTGTTGATGTAAGGATGATGATGGTTAAATGGATGATGGTGATGATGTTATGTTGTGTAGCCTACAACATGTTTTCTTGTTTGATGAAATTGGCTTGACATTTGGCACACCACCTGTTTGATGAAATTATGGCCTGGAGGCCTGAACTTGCCTTGCCATGACTTGAAATTTGCCTTGATTTTACCAAACTTTGATTGATCATAACTCTATCAATTTTGATCCAATGGAAGAGTTCTTGGTATGGATTTGAAGCTTAGGATGCGATATTTAATTGGCTCAACTTGGGCCTGAAGTTTGAAGCTTTTATCATGGAGAAAGAATGCCTTGAAGTAGAGTGCCAAATGGTCCAAAACTTTCCATTTTTAGAAACCCTAAGTTTCTAAATTTGGCAACTTTGCACAACTCTTGATTTTTGATGAATCTCTTGACATTTCTTGATAAATTCTTGCCCAATGAACATATGTGACTTGAATTTCATGAATTTGATCTTAAAAAGTCAGGAGTTGACTTTTTCCTTTGCACAATTGACTTTTTCCCCAATTTCTTGATTCCCAAGCAACTAATCAATTGAACCTCTTCTGAAATAAACCAATGGCCAATATTCCATCCTTAGATACTTGACATCATGTAGAAAACATTGAGATCAAGTTTGAACCAAAATTTCATCAGGAGACTTCTTGAAACCAAAACCCTAGTTTTGACTGCCTTTGCTAGGAGATGATGAACTGTCAAACTTCTTGATGAATTCCCATTTTCCAATGACTTGTGGGATCAAATGGGATGTAATATGATATAAGAGACCGTTGAGGCTTGTTTGAAGACCTTTGGCTCTTTTTCTCTTGCTTTGGATAATCAATATTCTGACATCAACTGATCACATGCCCTAATGCAACATGTATGAGGTATGAGATAAAATGAGATGTAAATGCAATGCAATGAAAGTATATGCTAAATGATATGAAAGATGAGAGGGAAAATTTTGGGGTATTACAGCTGCCCCTATTCAATCACTGTAGACCTGAATGGATGATAGCGATTTCTTTCAAACTTTCAAGGTATGGAGGGATTGAATACCGAAAATAACCAAAAAATTTGCACTCT
The DNA here is from genome assembly GCA_022829125.1 of Lathyrus tuberosus. NCBI lineage: Eukaryota > Viridiplantae > Streptophyta > Magnoliopsida > Fabales > Fabaceae > Lathyrus > Lathyrus tuberosus. The sequence continues at coordinate 4,721,140 of JALAZF010000196.1, read as the reverse complement.
GTGGAGAAGAAGAAAAGGGATATAAACCCAGCCAAATGAACTCTGCTTGGATAAAACTCTGATGGGAAGAATAGCACTGGAGAGATGTCTTTTGAACGACGCCAGACGACTACTGGCTTGCCATACTGCGGATGGACTTGGAAAATGTTTTTTGTACGACGCCAGATGACTACTGGCTTACCACACTGTGGATGGACTTTAAGAATGTCTTTTGGAACGACGCCAGACGAATACTGGCTTGCCACGCTGCAGATGGACTTTAACAACGTCTTTTGTACGACGCCAGGCGACTACTGGCTTGCCACGCTGTGGATGGACTTTAAGAACGTCTTTTGTACGACGCCAGGCGACTACTGGCTTGCCACACTGCGGGTGGACTTTTGCCAATCTGCGGTTGGTCTTGAAACTGTCTTTTAAATGGAGTCAGACGACTACTGACTTGCCACACTGCGGGTGGACTTTCGCCAATCTGCGGTTGGAATTTACCCTACTTTGCCACCCTAAGATGGACTTTTGCCAATCTGCGGTTGGACTTTGCTGATTTACCACCCTAAGATGGACTTTTGCCAATCTGCGGTTGGACTTTTGCTGCTTTGCCACCCTAAGATGGACTTTTTCCAATCTGCGGTTGGACTTTGCTTTGTCTTTCAAATAAAATCGGACAAATACCGACGGGCCACGCTACGGGTGGACTTTTGAAAGATGCCTTTTGGATTAAGTCAGTTGACTATTGATTGGCCACACTGCGGGTGGACTTTTGCAAAAATTCAACACTGGATTACGCTCTGCATACATATCAGACATCCCAGCTGACTCTGCTGAGGAACAATGATCAATTATTTGACCTTATAAGCTCCTGAAAGGATAATATCTCTGCCGGAGAATGACTGAACAACCCGTCTGCTCCAAATTGGCACGCTTGCCAAAAATAAATTGGACTTTGAGATATGGGGAAGTGATGACTCTGCCAGGAATTATTTCATCTGTCTGGGGATGAATTCTGATCATAGCAACTCTGCTAGAGGAATGACAACTTTCCGACTTGGCTGGGGAAAGAATGTACTAACACTCTACTGAGGAAGAGATTTTATTGATCTGCTAAACCTCTGTCGGGAGAAAAAACAACTCAGCTGGGGAGTATTGCTGGCAAGATTTAATGCTGAACTCTGTGGGGGATAGAACCGTATTTAGCCCTAGTTACTAAGTAATGAATTTATAGTCTCTTCTCGCTGAGAACAAACCGCCGGGGATACGCTCTTGCTGGGGACCGGAACTACTCTGTCAGGGATACACAAATCCTGGTTAGAAGACATTCTGTTGCGACATGCTAGGAAAGAGTCCCTAGAGATCTGCTGGGAAAACACAAAGAAAATGCACGGTAGTCTGTTGAGGAACAAAACTGTCGAGCTTAGGATAAGTACCACAATGCCCCATGTTAGGCGAACTTTCCGCTTGACGACTCCAATGGGGATAATGAGTTTACAACAAACTCTGCTGGGGAAAACCGCTTCAAAGCGTCTCGTACTGGGGATACCCCTTAAGAGGATTGTACAGAAGACCAAGCATCTTTAAACTCTTGAGCAAATGCCGAGACTTGAGCTAAAAATACAATAATTGAGAGGTCACTCTACTAGAGATAATAGATCTGGAACACATCTTGTCGGAGGGATTTCACGATGCCCCATGCTTGGGAGGGTCACCAACTCACTTTTGCCCCAGATTACAAGGCTGATCTGAAGAAATCGTCCCAAGAGGATTTTACAAAAGATTTGGCATCTCCAAACTCCTGGACACTCACTGAGTCTTGAACATTAACTTCGAGGTCTGCGAAGCACCTCTGCTGGGGAATTTGCAACCATTATCGACACAGAAAAGCTTGTAACTGTTGGACGTTGTGAATGGGAGAAACGACTTAATAGGATCCACCGATCCCTTATTGGCTTTGCTTCATTGATCTCATCTTGCTGTAAGCAGCTGCCGATCACACGGTGAACTCAATCAGTAAAAGTTGCAACAAAAGGGTGACATGGGAACCCTTTCTTGAATATGGTTGCCCCAGTATTCTGACTTAGGGGTAAGCGATTACTTGTCTGGAAGAAATGACCCATGCTCTTGAAAAGGCTTGTACCTGTTACCTGCAACAAAAGAATACGCACACATGCCCCAGGATATTGCGTGGTTTGAATCCATCATCCAGGGTTACTCAACATTCAAAGTGATTTTAAATGTTTTTCTGCGCATGTTATTGTAAGGCCACAATGTTTTCAAATGCAATGTTTTATAAAAAATTTGGACGTTTTTGCAAACAAAGCAGTAAAAACAAAATAAGAAGCTTTTGACTGAAATTTAATTTATTGAAAAATGCCTGAAATCGGCAAATACATTCGGAAGCAAACCCTGGAAATAGGAGATTGCTGTAAATTGAGAAAAGAAACTATCCTAATGGCAATGTGAAAACGGCATTCTACTGAGTTTCGATTCTGCTATAGCCAGTATGTCTTCAAAACTCCCCGACCTTGCCTTCTGAGGAGTGATTGGACCGATTCCTATCCTTTGGAATGTCAGTTGCTGAAACGGTGATGGTGTACAAATAACTCAGACCGCAATCGTTCTCTTAAATCCCTCTTTTGCATGGACCGTCCTTTCGGGTTTTCAATCCACAGGGATACCCCTTTTTGCCTAAGTTGCCCTTTCGGGTTTTCAACTTACCGGGTGTACAATTTTTTCATTTATATCCCTAATTTTTGCCCGGACCTTTTTATTCTGTTTTTATGGTTCGCCGGAATGCCCTTTTTTGCCTGGACTCTCTCTTTTTTTTATCCAGCGGGTCTATTTATACGAAGTATTTCTTGACTGCGTCTGAGTTAACAGGGGATGGAAAGTCTTCGCAATCCATGGTTGTAAGCAATAAGGCTCCGCCCGAGAAAACCTTTTTAACCACGAATGGACCTTCATAGTTGAGAGTCCATTTGCCCCTGTGATCTGTACTAGGAGGAAGGATCCTTTTGAGTACTACATCTCCGACTTTGTAAACCCGAGGACGCACCTTCTGATCAAATGCCCGCTTCATCCTTCGTTGGTATAACTGCCCATGACACACAGCTGCCAGTCGTTTCTCTTCAATAAGGCTCAACTGATTAAACCTGTCGCGAATCCATTCTGCCTCATTTAATTTGACATCCATCATGACTCTGAGGGATGGAATCTCAACTTTAGCCGGTAGGACTGCCTCCATACCGTACACAAGTGAGAATGGTGTTGCCCCAGTAGACGTGCGTACTGACGTTCGGTACCCATGCAAAGCGAACGGTAGCATCTCATGCCAATCTTTATATGTGACAACCGTTTTCTGCACAATCTTCTTAATATTCTTATTAGCCGCCTCAACAGCGCCATTCATCTTCGGGCGATACGGAGAAGAATTGTGATGCTCAATTTTGAAGTCCCGACATAATTCTTCCATCATTTTGTTATTCAAATTAGAATTGTTATCAGTAATAATTCTCTCGGGCACTCCATATCGACAAATGATATCCCGTTTCAGGAAACGAGCTACCACCTGCTTAGTGACGTTGGTATAAGATGCTGCTTCAACACACTTTGTAAAATAATTAACGGCGACCAAGATGAAATGATGGTCGTTTGAAGCAGTAGGCTCAATTTTTTCGATCATATCAATGCCCCACATTGCAAAGGGCCAAGGAGAGGACATGACACTCAACGGATTTAGAGGCACATGCACTTTGTCTGCATAAATCTGGCACTTGTAACATTTGCGGGCATATTTGCAACAATCTATCTCCATCGTCAACCAATAATACCCCGACCTCAATAGTTTCTTTGCCATTGCATGTCCTCCGACATGGGTACTGAAAGAGCCTTCATGCACTTCTTGCATTAACAGGTCTGCTTCGTGTCTATCCACGCATCTGAGCAGAACCATAACAAAATTCTGTTTGTACAGCACGTCATCTTGGTTCAGGAAGAAGCTACCAGACAATCTCCTCAAAGTCTTCTTATCTTTGGTAGATGCCCCAGGCGGGTACTCCTGACTTTTCAAAAAACACTTGATGTCATGAAACCATGGCTTGTCATCGGACGTTGCATCAACAGCAAACACAAATGCAGGTCTGTCAAGACGAGACACATCAATCTTGGGTACGTGGTTCCACCTTTGCACTTTGATCATAGAAGACAATGTGGCCAAGGCATCAGCAAACTTATTCTCATCTCGAGGAATATGGTACAACTTTACTGTTGTGAAAAATGTCAACAATCTTCTCGTATAATCTCTATACGGAATCAGATGTGTCTGGTGCGTGTACCAATTCCCATTCACTTTATTGATTACCAAAGCTAAATCACCGAAGATACTGAGGGTCTTAATTCGCAAATTAATCGCCTCCTCAATCCCCATTATACAAGCTTCATATTCTGCTTCATTGTTGGTGCATCCGAAAGTTACTCGGGCAGTGAAGGGTATATGAACACCCTCCGGCGTGATAAGAACTGCTCCAACTCTGCATCCATTCATGTTGATGGCCCCATCAAACATCAAAATCCATTTGGATTTAGGGTCTGGCCCCTCCTCCGGGATTGGTTCCTCGCAGTCTTTAACTTTGAGAAACATGATGTCCTCATCAGGGAAATCAAATTTCATGGGTTGGTAATCATCAATCGGCTGTTGCGCAAGATAGTTTGACAGGATACTTCCTTTGATGGCTTTCTGAGAAGTATACTGGATATCATATTCTGTCAAAACGATTTGCCACCATGCAACTCTGCCTGTCAGTGCTGGTTTCTCAAAAATGTACTTGACTGGATCCATTTTGGAAATCAACAAAGTTGTGTGCGTGAGCATATACTGCCTCAGTCGCTTAGCAGCCTATGCCAGTGCACAGCATGTCTTCTCAAGCATTGAGTATCGGGACTCGCAGTCAGTGAATTTTTTGCTCAGGTAGTAGATAGCATGCTCTTTCCTACTTGTCTCGTTGTGTTGACCAAGAACACAACCCATAGACTCTTCAAGCACTATCAAGTACATTATCAAAGGTCTCCCTGGGACCGGAGGCATTAAAATTGGAGGTTCCTGCAAGTATTTTTTTATTTTATTGAATGCCACTTGGCAATCGTCATCCCACCTGACCGTTTGATCTTTTCTTAGCAGTTTGAATATTGGTTTACAAGTGGCTGTTAGGTGAGATATGAACCTTGCAATGTAGTTCAATCTACCTAGAAAACCACGAACCTCTTTTTCTGTTTTCGGCTTAGGCATGTCTTGTATTGCCTTCACTTTGGCAGGATCGACCTCAATCCCTTTTTCACTTACGATGAAACCCAACAGCTTTCCAGAACGCACCCCGAAAGTGCACTTGTTCGGATTCAACCTCAAACGGAACTTTCTCAACCTTTCAAACAACTTCTTCAAGTTAATCAGGTGTTCTTCTTCTGTTCGCGACTTGGCAAACATATCATCCACATAGCATTCAATCTCTTTGTGAATCAAATCGTGAAATAATGTTACCATTGCCCGCTGATACGTTGTCCCTGCGTTTTTCAACCCAAAAGGAATCACTTTATAACAGAATGTACCCCATGGGGTAATGAACGTGGTCTTCTCCATATCCTCAGGTGCCATCTTGATCTGATTGTACCCGGAGAAACCGTCCATGAATGAGAACACTGAAAACTGAGTTGATTATCAACCAGAACGTCGATATGAGGTAAAGGAAAGTCATCTTTCAGATTTGCTCTGTTTAGATCCCGGTAATCAACGCACATTCTGACCTTACCATCTTTCTTCGGCACAGGAACAATATTTGCAACCCATGGTGGGAAATTGGTAACGGCCAAAAATCCCGCATCCAACTGTTTTTGTACCTCCTCTTTGATTTTGAGATCCATTTCTGGTTTAGTTCTCCGAAGCTTCTGTCTGACAGGAGGACAACCCTCTTTCAATGGCAACCTGTGCACAATAATGTCTGTATCTAACCCCGGCATATCTTGATATGACCAAGCAAAGATGTCGACATATTCTCGCAGCTTACTGATCAGCTCTTTCTTTACCTCGGCCTGCAGACTGGCTCCAATCTTAATTTATTTCCTTGCGTCCTCGGAACCAATGTTGATAACCTCAATTGTCTCTTGGTGAGGTTGAATGACCCTCTCCTCCCGCTTCAGCAATCTAGCCAATTCTTCGGGAAGTTCACAGTCTTCTACATCCCCTTCTTCGGCTTGATAAATCGGTTTGTCAAAGTCATACATGGCCATAGCAGAACCGTTATCAGTGGAATCCGGAGGACCAAGTCTGCACGAGAGGGTTCATGCTTTATTTTAGAATTTATTTTTGAAAAACAAAAAGAAAACAAGACATTGCCATTTTTAATATTTTTGTGCAAAAATAAAAGATGAAAGACAGGGAACGAAATTTGAATGCAAAACGTCCTTTATTAGTGATTAAAAAAATGCAAATGAAAATGTGTGGCCCTATAAATGAATCTGTATGCCTTGGGCAGAGCGCAAGATTTTAACATGCATGATGATTAGAGAAAAACAAAGAAAATTACTCTGTTTGAAAAGTAACTGGAATGATTTCCTCAGCGGACCAGTTTTGCAATTGTTGTCCCGAAACACGTGGGCGTACCCAATTGTCCAAGTCACAATCACTGTCTATGCCATCCTCTGCAGTTGCACAAGATTGATCTGTATATATGATTCCACCCCTACTGAAAGTGATGGGTCCCATGTACTTTGCAGCCGAACCTTGGGCATTCACTGATGTCTCGATCAGCTTGCCCCAACCATGGGCATTACCTGCTCTAGCAACCTCGACGACCTGCTTATAAGACGAAATTGACATGCCGGCTCCAGCTGGTGTAGGAGAAGATTCAGGCACTTTATCAATATTCACTGCCTCGAACGACTGGCAAACCGTTTCATGGATTTCCCCATCCATCTCAACATACTTGAATGTGGATAAGTGACTAAAAAAAGGTCCTCTTCACCACACACAGTTACTACTTCTCCTTCAAACACGTATTTCAGCTTCTGATGTAATATAGATGTAACAGCCCCGGCCGCATGAATCCATGGGCGACCTAATAAACAGGTATAAGCAGGTTGTATATCCATCACGTGGAATGTAGACTTGAACACTTGAGGTCCAATTTGCATAGGTAATTCCACTTCACCGAAAATAGATCGTTTCGACCCATCAAACGCTCTGACAACCAGATCACTCGGCCTCAAAATCAATCCATCAACCTCCAACTTTATCAGCGCCTTCTTAGGCAAGACATTAAGGGAAGAGCCAGTGTCTACCAGCACGTGGGACAACACCCCGCCCTTACACTCCATTGTAAATTGTAGAGCCTTGTTGTGGTTTCTACCTTCAGAAGTCAAATCTTGGCTCGTAAAACCCAACACATGGCTGACATTGACATTAGAAATCACACTCTCGAGCTGATTGACAGTAATTTCCTGCGGAACATAAGCCATCTTTAATACCTTCAGCAAAGCTTCTCGGTGTGCATCAGAGCACATCAGTAATGACAAAATTGAGATCTTTGAGGGCGTCTGGTTCAATTGATCAATGATTTTGTAATCACTTTTCTTTATTATTCTCATAAACTCCTCTACCTCGCTGTCGAAGGTAATTTTGGGATCTCCTTCGGGCACGGGCACGGGCACGGGCACACTCTTAGCCACTTGTCTTCCTTTAGCTCTCTCCGCAGCCTCGACTTCTTTATCACTTCAAAGAGTTTGTGGAGCAAATAACCTTCCACTCCTGGTAAAGCCGCCTAAACCACCCACATTATCAATATTTGAACTAGCCGATGTTCCAACTTCTTGCTTCTTTCCCTCATGGTACACATCCGCCCCATAGTGCCATGGGACTGCTTTCTCAGAGGTAAACGAAACCGGCCCCGGCACCGTGATGGTAACAGGGCTGGGTCTTTCCGGCATAATAATCGCTACAAGAGCTGCCCTTGCAGGTACCTGAATTTCAGCAGGGGTATAATAAATTGTCACAGCTGACACCTCATCATTATTTTTCACAACACGGGCAAACTGTAGATGGCCTTTACTAATCAGATTCTGCAAACCAATCCTCAGTCTGTCACAACCATTATCTTGACCCATACATTCCAAATAATCTCGGTCACAACCTGGGAACACCTGTCCCTTCAGCAGACGATCTTTCACCACCAGTAATGAAGTCTTCACCCGATTAATATCTGTCACCAAGTTCAACCTCTTTCCATCCTCAATGGCGTGTACATTTGCCCCGTCATGGTTCGACATAGGGTTCTGGATAACATTAGGAGGTGGAGAAAAGTTGATTGCTTTAGCATCTATCAGATCCTGCACCTTATTTTGAAATGCCCAGCACTTTTCGGTGGTGTGCCCCAGAGCACCTGAATGGAAATCGCAGCGGGCATTAGCATCATAATTGGGTGGCAAGTTACCAGCAACAAGAGGTCTCATGGTACGAAGTTCGACCAATTTCAATTGGAGTAACTGGGGTAACAATGCTGAGTAAGTCATAGGAAGAGGGTTAATTTTGCGGTCCCTCTGCCTAGACCTTTGTTGGAAGGTGGTCGCTGATGTTGTACCTGCTGTTGTGGCTGCTGTTGCTGAACAGGTGGTGTTGGAATTGTCACTGCATCCACTTGGTGATAAGCCTGAGAACGTCCTTTTCCCCGTCCTCTATACACATCGCTTGTCTCGCCTTCTCTCCTTCTCTGCCCATTAGCAAAAGGTTTCTTTGTTCCTGAAGAACCAGCACCACTTACATCCTGAATCTTCCCCAGTTTCAACAAATTCTCAATCCTTTCCCCAACAATTACGATATCAGAAAATCCTGTCAATGGACAAGCAGCCAATCTGTCAAGAAATGTCCCTTGCAGGGTACCCATGAACATATCCGCCATTTCTCTCTCAAGCAAAGGGGGTTGAACCTGGGCGGCCATTTCTCTCCATCTCTGCGCGTACTCCTTAAAGCTTTCCTTAGCGCTCTGCGACAACCTTGCAGCTGAGTGCGGTTAGGCGCCATATCGATATTATACTGATATTGTTTCAGAAACGCTTCTGCCAAATCTTTCCAGCTTCTCACGGCAACCCTGTTCAACCTCATGTACCAAGTCAATGAAGCTCCAACCAAACTATCTTGAAAATAGTGCATCTACAACTTCTCGTCATCAGTGTGGGTTGAGATTCTTCCAAAGTAAGCTTGAATATGTGTCTGGGGACACGTATTGCCATTATATTTGTCAAAAGTGGGTGGCTTGAACTTTGGAGGAATTCTAACCCCCGGTACCAGACCCAGATTAGTAACATCAATGCCTAGAGAGTTCTTGCACTCCATAGCCCTGATTTTCTCAGCCAACTCATCATACCTTCTGTCATTGGGATTACCCGTATCAGCATCCAGCAAGGTGAATTGATCTTCCTGAACATCTTCTAGAGGAGGATTAACACCAACATTTCTGGTAGCCCCAGTAACCAGATTATCGTTAGGAGTCGGAATACCAAAAGGAGGAGGAGTATCCTTTGGCTGTGAATTGTCAACGTGATTACCTTCCGGCATGACCTCTGGACGCTCGACCATAAGTCTTAACCTCTCTTGGTTCTGTGCCATACCAGTCATGAGATCCATGAACTGGTCCATACGGGTCTTCATCTCAGCCAAATCATTCTGAATTTGATCAACCATTCTGTTTCGATTGCCTCGTGTGGAGTAGCGATGTATGTGATCGGTAGCAATACCTCCTGTAACATAATAACTATGAGAACCAGATAGGGTACCTGAAAAACAAACAAAATGCTAAAATGAAATGCATGCAATTCAATGTTATGTTTTTTATTCCCAGGCCTTTTCGTGCCCCAATTCCGGTATTTTAGAAGTTCGCAGATAACACACGAGATACAGTAGTTGATAAAAACATTCATTCAGACGAGTGCACAGATAGGTGTAGAACCCTGTGAAGCGGTGTCGTAACCAAGTGTCAGTGAACAGCGATGTAATATCAGGAAAGCCACTGGAGAAAATACTGAGCATATCATAACTGGAAGAACGCCCAAAGGAACTGAGTCTGGACAAATATTTGAAAACATACAACCCAAATTCAGAAATTAAAGTAGCGATTCCTACAACAATTCTGTAGGTAATCGGATAGCATCAACATAATAAAAGCTAAAATGGATGAAACACCACATCCTGCAATCCTAGACTGAGCCTCTTGACCTCCTCAAATAGCACAACATTCTCGGGATCTTCCGGCGCCTCAATCAGGCCTCTGATCAAGCGTTCTCTCAAACTAAAGGATTGGTACAAAGTGTTGATATTCTGACACAATTCTTCCCCATTAGTACTACCATAGCCTGGCTCTGTCCTGGACTTCTTCACTTCTGCCCGAATCTTGAGATCAGCTATTTCAGCCTGAGCTTCCTGTAATAGCTTCTGACTTTCTTCCAAACTATCCCGGTAACTCCGTCGTTGAGCATGTGCAGCTTTCAATTCTTCATCTGAGGTCCTGGCCCTAGCTTCCAATTCTTCAACCTTAGCTTTAAACTCTTCCTCTACCTTGTCCTGGCGCTTCTGGTCATCGGCCCATTTTTGTTGCCACAAGGTAATAGCCTCATTAGCTTCCTTCAAAGCCTTCTTGTGATTTTGGCGTTCTCTGGCATTATTCTTATCAATTAAGCCCCGTCTTTAGAAATACTTCAGCTTCCCTTCGAGTTCTTCTTTCCTACTTTTAGCCATCTTCTCAGCAATGTGGACTTTCTCTTCCAACCCTCTATTATCAAATACAGCTTTCTGATACAGGCTGGTGACGTCTGCATTCTTAACCCTGAGTTCATGAACTAAAACTTCCAGCTTTCAGAATTCTTCAATTGGCACTGAGGTCCTTGGCTCCACTACCTTGGGATATAACGGAGGCTCGACAGAGAATGGCAACAGTGTGACGGCTACCCGGCGCTTCAGCCACTCAATGTAAGGAGGATAAGTCGTGGGATCAGGTCTCCCAAACTCCATCTTACCTTTCTTAACCCGCGTGCTCCAGGCTTCAACAATAGAAAATGACACCTGTTCGTTATCTTTGGCAAGATAAAACAAGGATTCTGCCACATCTTTTTCCAAAGGAGGTTCTTTTAATGCATATCCAAACTGCTTCAGCGCGAGGACAGGATTGTAGTTGATTCCTCCCCTCCGTCCTACCAGAGGCACATTTGGAAAAGCTCCACAACTAATAAGAATAGGTATACCCACCATATATTTCCGATGCCACCAGACTATATCTTCAGCCGTCAAACCCATAAGCCTCTTGGAGAACTTAACAGTTCCTCGGAGATCCACAAAAGCTCTTGTCTTTGGCAAATGTCTATAAAACCAAGCATGGAATAAGGGAGCACAGCATACTACCAATCTTCCTCGTTTTTTCTCATTCTTGTAATGCACGGAATGATATACATCGCCCAACAAAGTTGGGATTGGATTCTTCTTGACGAAGATACTGATTGCATCCATATCAATAAATCCAGCTATATTCGGAAACAGACAAATTCTATACACACAAAGAGCTAAGATTGCATTAGAGGTAACCAAATCACCATTAGCAAAACTCTTCTTTGCTTCTCCAATCATAAAGTCTAGATGGAACCCTTTACAACCCTCTTTTTCCTTAACATTATCTTTAACCACAGATACCCTCAGATGAATAGCCTCTGCAATGACATTGTCGGGAATAGCTTTCTTCGAACTGTAGTGAGGAGGAGTATCCTTGACAGAAATCTTCAGAGTATCAGAGAACTCTTCCAAGGTAGGTACCAGCAGATAATCATTGAATGTGAAGCAACGCAACTGAGGGTCATAAAACTGCAAGAGTGTGTGCAGAGTATCATGCTGATCTGGAGTAAGAAGGCTCACATAACTCAAGATGTTCCCAAACCTCTTTCTGAAACTATTAAGCTGATTACTGTTCATTAAATCAGCCAATTCTTTGATCTGTCCAACTTTAGGCTTCGGAAACCAGTAATGCACGTTATTCTTTCTTGGAGGACCTTCCATCTGAAATAGAGAAAATACCCATCGAAATCGGAAACAATACTGAGACCTGGGAAAAAAAACATAAAAATGTTAATGATGTATGCAATGCGATGCAGCTAGGCATGTGATCAGAGCCAGAATCTGCAGTGTCGGTGCAATAACTGTGAGGGAGCCAAGTGTCTGTGTAGCATCATATCAAGAATATCAGACCCAAGCACCAGTAAAGAACCAGATCCAGAATACTAGAACAAAGTACCCAAATCACTGATCATATGAGAACCACACTAAAGGGTAGGTAGAAGGTCAAGGTTACCTGCAAACCTGTAAACAACCCCCCATCTCACATGTAGGTTCTAAAAGGTAGGATCCTCAGATTCGAATCCCGGAATGAGAAGTAATAGCACATTCTGCCCGTAGGATACAATGCTATCGCCAAACAAAGAGATCGTCATCTGATTCACCACAAAATAAAGGCCATCCTATGCAAGTTCCAAAGTGGGCCCTCGGGTGCGAATGGGTTTTCCACATAATGTGGTCTGCCACTGTCACCACTAAAGAGGGATGTTTCCACTAAGGTCCTCAATGATCGGTTACCAGATGCACATAACTCTTAAAGTCATACCCTGAATAAGGAAAACCCTCAAAGCAAGATAATCCTAAGAAAGTCGCACACTGGCTGTGGAACTCACAACTACTCCCGTGGCTAAATACCATGAGAGCCCTGTGACTGTCCACTCTAAGTCCTAAAGTATACTCGAGCCTGGGTAATGGGCTCATCTCACAGTAACAATCCCATCCCGCCAAAGGAAACAAGACAGTCTAGAATATATGATGCATGATATAAATAAAATGCAATAAAGGCGGTAAAGTAAAGCGATAAAGTTGTAAATAAAAGCAGTAAAGCTAACCAAAGCAAACAAAAATTGAACACCCAAAAAGAAAAAATAAGCAAGCGCTAGGAGAGACTCGCATCGGGGAGGGACCAGCAAAAGGTCAACTGTCCCCAGAAGAGTCGCCAGTTGTCGCTCCCGGGATTTTCATCCAGGTACAAACGCGAAAGTGACGCGGAAGAAAGAATAAGAGTCTCCAACCAGGCTTTTCATCCCAAAGAAAAGGGAAGGGTAATGCTGTACAAACCCGGGAGAAAGGAAAGAACGAGGTCTCGCGAACTAAAGAGAACGGGTAAGGGAGTCGGTTACGTGAAGGGAAGGTTATCTCACCCCTTCACGTTCGTCGTACTCGACGGGATCCACGCTTGAAGTACTGCTCAAAGGGTGATAAACGAAAAGGAACTGAGAGAGAACGAGAAACAAATGTAGGGAAAATAAAAGAAGTGCTCGAATGGGCCCTACCCCACTGCCTACGTATCTCATCAGGAACATGAGAATCAGAGCGACGTAGTTCCCCTAACTAAGGGAAAACTGTTTTTGTTTTTTAGGGAACGAATAATGTTCTAGCTCAGGTGTTGCAGGCTCGCTGAATCGAGTGTGTTACCGTATTGCAAGAGAACGAGGATAAACACATTCGTACGTTGAGAGTGAATGAGATGAGAAGAAAATTCCCGAGGGAAAGACGTTTTTGTTTGTTTGAAGTGTTTTAGAAGTTTTTTTATTTGAAGTGTTTTGCATAGGAGAGTGTACCTAAGTCTTTTTCAATGGAATGTGCATCTCATGCATCATTCCAAAATGAAATGATAATGAAGTACACTAAGTATGAAGAAGATCCTCAAACTTATTTCCAAAGTTAAAGGTTTAAGTACAATAGCCTATTCCCTTTATTAAATGTTTTTGTTGTTTTTAAATGAAGAAGTGTTTTTGAGTTTGTTTGTGAAATCACTTCATGTTAAAGACTTGTACATCATGCTAGAAAACCTACAACACATTCCAAGATGGAATGTATGCAAGCCCCCCCATGGAATAAGGCTCATGACACATGAAGATGTTTCAACCATTATTAGGTGTTTTGAATTTGTTTTGAGATGAGAGAAGAGAGACTCAAAAGAAACAAAGGTAAAGACTAAAGGGGACTAATACTCACCCTAATGTTATCATGCTTGGATGTTCCTAATGGTTTAGTGTGGTTTAGAAACCTAAGTCTAAAAGAAGAGGGAAGAAGAGAGCAAGAGGTAACATAACTCACTTCTAAGATAGAAGATGAGTTATGAACCAAGAGGGAGAAGAAAGAAGTTGAACAAAGAAAGCATTGAAATGCTTATCACAAACACAAAAGAGAAAGCTTTAAAGAGATGAGGGAAGAAATTGTATATGGGAGCACACCCACACACTTGAATTACCATTATCCCCTAAAAATGTTAGCAAAAACAATTGAATATGAAAGCATGAGTAAAAGAAGGAAGACAATTAAGCATCAAACTACTTATGAAATGAACTTATGAATCAAACAAAGCCTAAACCTAAAAGGAAAGGACTCTAAGTGTTCAAGGACTTCTAAAGTCAGCATCTATGCCTAATGAAGTTCAATTAAAGTTAAGGTACCTAACAATGTAAAACTATGTCAAGAAAGATGCCAAAGATTCATACAAGTTCAAGTTATGAAACAAAGATGAAATATGAATGTGTATGACATACAAACATGAATAAATGCATAAAGAAATGTCAAAGTCAGAAGTGAATGACATATTATAATGCATATGGAAGTCAATGAATGAACATACAAAGCATGAGTGAAATGATTTAAGAAGATGAAGCAAGTAGAAACAAACAAAGTTCAAGTTCAAGTAAGAAAGGAAGAAACTTGTAACACAAGTCAAAGTTGAAAAAGAACATGAAAATAAATGCAAATGGATGCAAGTAAGAATCAAACATCATATTTGAATGTCCTATAATGCCTATGAACAAGCATACAAATCATGAGAATGGATGTTCAAGTAGAAGAAATTAAATGAAGAAGAAGTAGAAAAGAAACAGGTTCACATAAGGAAAGAAGTAATTTGCAACACAAGTCAAAGTGGCAAACCAAAGATAAATGAACATGGATTATGGGTCAGTACCAAAGGACATATAAGATGAAATTAGAATGCAAGAATTGATCATTCAATATGCATATGCAAACCACATTAAAACTAGTTAAGAAAATGATGCAAAACTAAGTCAAACATGTACAAGTATACAAGATGAATGACATTTGAATGCATGAAATGATTATGGGTCAGTAGCATATTCAATATGAAATGTAAATGAGATGCATGAATAGGCATGGATGATTCACAAACAAGTCATGTTAATCATTATAAGAAAAGAGAAGCAAATTTAGGTCCAAAGGATTCAAGTAATGATGCATTTAGGAACACAAACACAAATCAAATGAAAACACAATGCAAATGACCTATAATTCTAGGTAAATGATCTATAATGTTCTAATGAAGGCCTATAAAATGCACACACAAGCTCTCCTAGGATGGCACAAGTGCCTCCTAACAATTAGGGTTTAGAAGTTGAACAAAAGATCACATAATGCTACCTATACTAATAAGCAAGGCAAAAAATAGAAATGAACTTGTAAAAATTATGAAATTTATGTCACAAAGTACCTAAGTCAGAACCTAAACATGCATCAAAAGTTCATTGCAAAAATCAAAAGGAAACTAGGTTAAATGGAGGCTCAAAGTCACATTGAAAGAAGTCAAAAGAATGCACAAAGATGAGTATCAAAAGGCATGATAAAATGACCTTAAAAATATAAGAAAAATACTTTTAGATGCATTAAGATGTTATTTGAACATGGAAAAAAAGAATGGACACAAAATGGTTTTAGAGTTATGCAAAATAGATGGATAAAAATCAAGTATCAAGAAGGAATCAAATTGAAAAAGGAAATAAAAGAAAATTGCAAAATAATGTGCAAAATGAAATCAAATCAGAAATAAAATATTGAAAAGTTATTAAAATGTGTAAAGATGCTATGAAAATTATTTTGGAATTTTTGGATGAGTTTTGATATTTTTAATAAAAGAAAATCAAAACAATGTCAAAAAGAAATTAAAAATGGAAGAAATATGAGGGAGGGGTGCAGAGATAGCAATTATCAAGTCAAAAAATGTTTCGGCTCAAAAACAAGGGGGTGCGCATATCAATCAGGTCCAAGTCCACACACGCTTCAGACTATGATAATACCATGCACCTCAGTCAACATTTTGACTCAATTACATACGTTGGATGTAGTCAAGATGATCAAACAAGCAAAGCATGCAAATCAGGTGGATATGATGCCAGGCACATGCTAACAAGTATGGATGCACATGTACACAAAAATTAAGGTCAACAATGCTGAGAGAGAGAAGTCACGTGAGGGGAGGGTGGTTCATTTATTCGCTGGCACCATATCATGCGTTGGATCGGAACAAATCAGACGGTCATGTTATAAAGTTGAGAAACCCTAGGGTTTTGACCTGAACAAGAATCAGGTGACCGGAGAAGACTTCCGGTCGTCTTTTCCGGTGAGTCTCCGGGGAGGCTACATTTTCAGGTCAATGGAAACTAGCAAACCGCATATAGAAATGAAGCTGAAGTCACGTAGAACACGAATCTAACCTTAGAAATCACACAGCATGCATGTACAGAGAGAATCGAACACAAACAATTTGCCCTAAAAATTGAATTTAAGCACTTAAAGTGCCTATCACTAGCCAGATCAATCACATTGCTTCTATTAAGCTATAATCAACATAAAACAAGTTTAGAATCCGTGAATTTGTGCAAGAAAAGTTGAGAAATAATGAACCTGAAACTTGAAGAAATCTTGAATCAGAAGAAAACCAGAGGTGTAGCTTTGATTTTGAGCTTCAATTGAGCAAAATAAATGCTACTGAAAGCTTGAATCCTTGCAAAATCAACGAAGTAACCTTGAGAATGATGAAGATGTAAGCTCTTCTTCAATCTACCACTGCTTTGAGGTTGATGAATGATGAAGATTGAAGTAAAAATGTGAAGAACTCGTGGCAAAAAAGACAGAGAATTCAGAGAGAAACTTGAGAGCTTTGAGGTGTGAGAGTGAAAAATGAAGTGTTCCCTTTGCAAATTCTGTTAGAGAAGCTTTTATAAGTGTGGTTAAGATCTAACCAACTCAGTTGACAGCTGGAAGCTGGGTTAGGTTAGTGGTGAGTGTAGCAATGAGGGTGTGCTGAGCAATTCAAAAATCAGAGGGAGAGGCTTGTGTGTTGTGTTGTTGATGTAAGGATGATAACGGTTAAATGGATGATGGTGATGATGTTATGTTGTGTAGCCTGCAACATGTTTGCTTTACAAGTCTCTCTCATTTCATCTTTCATGTATGGAGCAAGTAAGCATGTATGGCATGTGAAGTATGTTGGTCCAAATGAAGTAAACAATAGTACATGAGTGCATAAAAGTGTTTGTGATGGTACTGAACCCAAAACCATGTACAAAACCTCCAAAGATCCATCAATTCATCAATGAAAATAAGGATGATTGCAGATGAAGTTCTCTTAATGTAGTGCATGAAAATGGATGTTTTTGGTGACTATGGACCAAGGATACATTATAGAACAAGTTTGTAGTTGAAACCAAAATGAAACAATACCATCAAAGCACTAAAAAATGACACTAAAGTCACTTGCTTGTGGCTAAAGTTTAGGCAAGGCAAACCTGCATGCGTGCCTAACTCATGGGCCTATGAAATTCAGAGTGAGAGCCTTGTCTTGGAACCCTCATAACTCTTCATACATTGCTCAAATGAAAAAGTGATAAACATGGACACTATAGAGGGCATGGAGAGGAACAACTTTGGTGTTCAACATTTTTTCATTTGGAGCCTTCTTCATTGAGAAAATTGGCTTGACATTTGGCACACCACCTGTTTATGAAATTAAGGCCTGGAGGCCTGAACTTGCCTTGCCATGACTTGAAATGTGCCTTGATTTTACCAAACTTTGATTGATCATAACTCTCTCAATTTTGATCTAATGGAAGAGTTCTTGGTATGGATTTGAAGCTTAGGATGTGATCTTTAATTGACTCAACTTGGGCCTGAAGTTTTAAGCTTTTATCATGGAGAAAGAATGCCTTGAAGTAGAGTGCCAAATGGTCCAAAACTTTCCATTTTTAGAAACCCTAAGTTTCTAAATTTGGCAACTTTGCACAACTCTTGATTTTTGATGAATCTCTTGACATTTATTGATCAAATCTTTCCCAATAAACATATGTGACTTGAATTTCATGAATTTGATCTTAAAAAGTCAGGAGTTGACTTTTTCCTTTGCACAATTGACTTTTTCCCCAATTTCTTGATTCTCAAGCAACTGATCAATTGAACCTCTTCTGAAATAAACCAATGGGCAATCTTCCATCCTTAGATACTTGACATCATGTAGAAAACATTGAGATCAAGTTTGAACCAAAATTTCATCAGGAGACTGCTTGAAACCAAAACCCTAGTTTTGACTGCCTTTGCTAGGAGATGATGAACTGTCCAACTTCTTGATGAATTCCCATCTTCCAATGACTTGTGGGATCAAATGGGATGTAATATGATATAAGAGACCCTTGAGGCTTGTTTGAAGACCTTTGGCTCTTGTTCTCTTGCTTTGGATGATCAATATTCTGACATCAACTGATCACATGCCCTAATGCAACATGTATGAGGTATGAGATGAAATGAGATGTAATTGCAATGCAATGAAAGTATATGATAAATGATATGAAAGATGAGAGGGCAAGTTTTGGGGTATTACAGGAACTTATTCTTGATAGTCACCTTGGTCAATTGTCTGTAATCCACACAAAGCCTCGTAGAACCTTCTTTCTTCTTAACCAACAAAACTGGTGCACCCCACGGTAACACACTCGAACGAATAAACCTCTTCTCAAGCAAATATTCTAGTTGACTCTTCAACTCTTTCAATATCGATGCGGACATATGATATGGAGCCATCGATACCGGACTAGTTCCAGGAACTAAGTCGATCGTAAACTCCACCTCACGTTCCGACGGTAAATCACTTATCTCATCAGGAATAACTTCCAGAAAATCACAAATAATTGGCAAAACACCAACTCCTCCACTTTCACTAATACACAAAGTTACCATCAACATAAACATCTCGACACCATCTTGCACCGACTCTTTCACTTGCTTGGTAGACATAAACAAGTCTCCTTCATTCTCAGGTTCAAGAAAAATAATCGTCTTATCACAACAATCTGTAAGCACTTGGCTTAACTCCAAATAATTCATTGCACACAGCATCTAAGCTCGCAAGACACGTCTATTCCATCCAACCTGATCCCGTCTACTATCAACAAGAGATTAAGGGTGATCAATTCCTCAATTTATCAATAGACAGTCGACAATCATGATGGGGCATAAACCATCTTTACTAAACTATAACAGCATTCAACGACACACTGAGCCACCACTCCACACTTGAAGCATCTTGGAGAAGCACAAGCTTCTCCCCCACATATATCAATCCCACTCCTGCAGACAAAGGTTAGAAAAATAAACGTGTACCAACAGTGTTTTCACATACATGCCGCATACTAGGGAGGGAACAAACAACCTTAGACAACCTGGCCGGATGGACCAACCATGCTCTGATACCACTAATGTAACACCCTTCTAAACCTCGCAGAATAAATATAAATATCAGAGTAAATTATCATGCATCTCACAAAAGAGTGTCACATATATTTTCAAAACATCACACAATCACCTGTCATGCTCAAATAACACTTAAAATAAATTCATGCTTTTCATATACTTTCACGTTAGCATGTAGCAGTGGATTTACTTCAATTATAATAGACATCATAAAAGTCTCATGCTCATCTCATTCATAATCATCACTTAGGCATAAAGGCCAATACTCCACATAATTCAAATAACAATAGCAAAATAAAGTAGAGTACATAAAGTAACTCTCAAGTCATGAATCAGAACGTTTCCCAGTGTTACATAATCGGAGCACGACTCGACCCAAAATAAATAAGGAAACTAAAGCAAGCTACTCCAACAGCTACCTCGCTAGAAGCAACTCTAATATTCAGTACCTGAGCGATGTCGTACAAAGCATCATTCCAACAGAAGGGTGGGAACTCATATAAATATTGAAATCATAAGATAATATATAATTTAAGACATACAAGCATAACCATAATTATTCTCACACTTCAAAAGTTTCATCAACATAGTATCACTCAAGTAACCATACCATTCACAAGTACATACCCACAATTCCACAATTTCATTAATTCAACAATTCACATAATACACTTAATCTCATATTGCAACCATATACACAATGTGACTCAATGCAAGGCTCAAATGCAACTCATGCATGTGGTATCAATCACTTGTTATTATTTTTAGGTTTTTATATTAAACCGGGTCCGTTCCCTAGACCTATAACACACAAAAGCCCATTCCCTAAGCTTTCAAACCCCGCTTTAGGTTTGGGACAAGTCACTAGCTCTCACGGAACTAACAACAATTGCCTCTTGACACAAATGATGTGTGTGCAAATTCAACAATCGTATGCAATTAAGACCATTCCCTAATCTTAATATTCATGCATATCTTCAATAATTCATCACACTTGAATTACCACACATTTGCACATACACAAGCATCAACACAATTCAACCTCAATTCACAAAAAAAAAACAAATATCACCAATTAAATATAAAATAACTAATCATCATCAATAGTTAAAAATTCAATATTCAATAAATAATCAATATTTTAAAAGACAATCAATATTTTATTACTAACCAATTTTTTTAATTAAATAATCAATATTTAATAAATAATCAATAATTACTAAATATTCACTAAATATTCAGCATTTAATATAGATATTTAATATTAAATATAACTTTATTTATTTAAACAAAATTATATAATTAATATAGTTCCCAAAATTTAATATATAGTTGCTATAGTGTACTATGTTTCTTGTTTCATCTACAGTCTATATAAAAGAAAATCACATGTCTCACTCCCTAATATTTATTCTCACAATTTTTCCTAATAATTTTTCCTTGTTACATTCATAAGAGTGGCATTACAGTGGCATCATGCAATGAATTAAAGTGCCCTATTTCATTACTACTACTACTTTTTCTTATACACTACAGAAACCGGATGGGAGAAAGGGTGCATTTTTAAATTATTCAAATCATGTCTATTTGCCTATCCGAATTTTAGTCAACAGTGGCATGACATATATCCCTTTCATTGCCAATAGCCTACATCACTACAGTTATAAAGTGGAAAGGATCATGTGAATTAAAAAAAATACTTTTCATTCTCCAACTATATACATATATAAGTGTTACTTATATAAAATGATTATTGCCTATGGTTACACTTAATGCACTGAAATCGATATGAGGGTACCAATTGGTCCCCAAATTTATGTCCCTTTTAAGACAATAATGCAGTCAATTTCTGAAAAGAATGTTACACCATTAATCAAGCTAGTACAAATGAACTTAAGTAGAACATGAGATTTATTTAACTACAAGGTAAAATGTGGTTGGAGATAATAATCACTACACTATGGATAATCAATACACATAGGTAGTTCAACTTTAAAATTGTTTTTGTTATGGGCATGTCGTCCATTAAAATGAATTGTAGATAAAATAATCTATATTTGAATACATATGTCAAAGTGAGATGCACCATCAATATATAGAATACAAATTATGTTAGGATTAATTCAATAATAATTAATTATATAAGGCGTAGTCTATAGATGATGTCGCTACAATATTGTGAATAAAGGTGTCACGATCTCATTTCCATACGAATAAGCATAACGCTACACTTAAGGAAAAAAAACCACTTCATTTATTCTATAGCTACAGCAACTTGGAGAAAACAATATTACATTGCCTTGTTTCTAGTCTCTACACTACAGGAACTAATTTTCTTTAAAGCCTATATTTATTTTCTATGGTTTTGTTTAAGCGCTACAGTACTCACATTCCAATTTACTCATTTCCTACCACTTTCATGCGCTACAGTTTCAGGCCTAGTTGAAGAGAAATAATTATATTACTTCAATTACTTTACTATAAATACTAATGGGTCTCTATAGTATACCAACATATCAATTCCAAACACAATTAATTTAACATAACTCAAAGATTATCACTACATCTTAACAATTTCACCTTCATGGAAAATTTTGGGGTTTTAACTAAATATGTTTCTATCCATTCTATACTACCATACAATCCAATAAATATGTAAAAACCCACCCTTACATTGATTTTCTTGAATTCCTTGAGTTCCGCTTCTCTTCCCCTCTTCTTCTTCTCTCGTCTATTCTTGCCTCCTTTTCAACTTTCTATCTTTCTATTCTCTTTCTCCTTCCTTTTTATTAAACCCTAACAATTAAATATTTCTATTGGGCTTTACTCAACTCACTCTCACTTTCTATTCACACGCCTATAATTAGGCCCAACTAATTAATCTAGAAATTCTATATTATTCTACAAAATAGAATAAATCAAATAAATTAAATAATAAAATTAAATCAATTATTTCAAATAAGTCCAATAAATCAATTAATCCAAATAACTCAAATAAATCAATTAATTTATATAAATCCAATAAATCAAATAATTCATATAAATCAAATAATTCATATAAATTCAATAAATCAAATAATTCAAATAAATTCAATAATTCAAATAATTCATTTAATTCAAATAAATCACATAATTCAATTAAATCAATTAGGAATCAAAATCACACGATTAACTAATTAATATAATAAATAAATAATTACTAAAATTAGAGTGTTACAGTCAATAGGTGGAGTGTTTGTTGAAGAAATGAAGAGTTCTAGAGGTTTGTGAAAAAGGCAGTTTGTAGCATCAAGATAATTTAGTGTTTAGATATTTGTGATTGTGTGAGTGTGTGAAGTTTTGATTATGTAGTAAAGAAAGGATTGGTTTGAAAATGAAGAAAAAGGTTGAGATGGAGATGTTTTAGTTTTTGACCTCCTTTATCTGTTCTGCAGCGTATCATACAAAAAGAAATGAAGATTTAATTTTTTTTTTTGTTTTCTCCTTCTTTGATATTATGGTCTGCGTGTCACTTATCTATTGGTGGAGTTGAAGATATTTTTGTTTCTTTTTTTCAAGAGGTATTTCTTTGTCATGTGAGAGAAGAAAGATGTTAGTAAGTTTGGTTTGTCCTCTTTTACTCCACCAACCAATTAACACTTATATACTAACATCTATAGAGTTATTAGATTGTAAACAAAGTAAAAATGGTCTTTGATAGATATTTTAAGACTAAAATGAATAAAAATCAGGCCTAAAAATGTCCGAAAAATTAAAATGAACGTACCAAAATGATCAGCATAAAATAAACTTCTCGGAAAGATACAGGTTTTGATCAAATTTTAAAATAAAAATCGACCGGTTAAAAGGCTTAGGCAGAAAAAAATGCAAACGAAAAAGTAGTCAAAAAATTAAAATGAGCCCGTCAGGTTAAACACGGCAAACCATAAATTAAGAATACTGATGTCTGCAAGTTCGATTTTGAAATTTTTCGCCCACTAATTCGACGTACCTTTGAAAATTGATTTAACTGGCCTTCCTGTAGATTCGAAAAATTATTTTGGTTTATATTTTAAGCGTTATACGGAACAAAATGCATGCTAAGATGAGTGAAAAATGGAGATGTCTTATGAATGCATTGAATTACTGATCGAATAATTGTGAATAGACAATTAGATGCAAAGGAATCACTCTTGGACCATCTACTTCAGATTCTCAATTATATTAAAACCCTACATATATTCAGGTGATGATAATTCTCTTGATTGTCATCCTTTGGACCTATGAAACATGATGAAAATGGAATGAATGATGCACTGAGATTGAGAAATCAATCCTTTTGACTTCTTAATTAAACAAAATGACTGAATGAACGTCATCAAGACTAGATGAAATGCCAGAACTCTTGATTTTCCATCTAAACTCCTGATGAATGCTTTTGACTGAAAGAATGTATTCCAAAATAAAACTATTATTCTATGTTGATGCATATAAAAATCTAGAGTAAAATTTAGGGTATGACAACGGCCCCTTTAAACATCTTTAACTAGAGGATATGAAGAACTCTTGTCTTCAAATCAACATGGTGAAAGATAATTTAAAAACCAAAAAGACCAACATTTTGGCTTCCTATGCAAAGGAATGATATGCTTATGGTTATGAATGAACATAAAGAGATTAAGAAGTACTCGTGATTTCTTAATCAACAAATGGTAAGAGAAATGGATGCAGTGAGATTTAGGAAACACTCTTGATTTCCTAATCTTCGGGTGATATGAATGCAATGAAGGTTAAGAAGTACTCTCGACTTCTTAAAGATGAATGCAAATGGATTAAGAAATAATATTGATTTCTTAATGATATGCAGGCTAAGAATTACTCTCGTATTCTTAAAAATGAATGCAGATGAATTAAGAAATACTCTCAATTTCTTAATCATGAAATGCTAAGAAGTACTCTCGACTTCATAAAAATGAATGCATATGAATTAAGAAATACTCTCGATTTCTTATCTATGAAATACTAAGAAGTAATCTCGACTACTTAAAAATAAATGCAGAAGAATTAAGAAATACTCTCGATTTCTCAATCATAAAATGCTAAGAAGTGCTCCCGACTTCTTAAAAATAAATGTAGACGAATTAAGAAATACTCTCGATTTCTCATTCATATGAATGTAAATGATGGTTTAAGAAATAATCTTGATTTCTTAAAGATATGCAGGTTAAGAAGTAATATCGACTTCTTAAATATTAGTGCAAATGGATTAAGAAATACTCTCGATTTCTTAATGATGAGATGGTTAAGATAAGAAATACTCTCGATTTCTTAATGATATGAATGTTAAGAAGTACTCTCGACTCATTAAGAATGAAATGGTATGAAATAAGAAATACTCTCGATTTCTTAATCATATGAATGTTAAGAATTACTCTCGACTCCTTAAGAAAGAAATGATATGAAATAAGAAATACACTCGATCTCTTAATCATATGAAAAATGAACTAAGAAATGCTCTTGATTTCTTAGATGCTATGCAAATGAAATAAGAAATAATATCGATTTCTTAATCATGAATGTAAATGAACTAAGAAATACTCTTGATTTCTTAGATGTAGTGAAAATGAAATAAGAAATACTCTCGATTTCTTAATCATGAATGTAAATGAACTAAGAAATACTCTCGATCTCTTAATCATGAGAATGTTAAGAAGTAATCTTGACTTCTTAAGGAATGAAATGATATGAAATAAGAAATACTCTCGATTTCTTAATCATATGAATGTGAATGAACTAAGAAATACCTTTGAATTCTTAGATGCTATGAAAATGAAATAAGAAATACTCTCGATTTCTTAATCATGAATGTAAATGAACTAAGAAATACTCTCGATTTCTTAGATACTGTGCAAATGAAATAAGAAATTCTCTCAATTTCTTAATCATGAATGTAAACGAACTAAGAAATACTCTCTATTTTTAAGATGCTATGGAAATGAAATAAGAAATACTCTCGATTTATTAATCATGAATGTAAAAGAACTAAGAAATACCCTCGATTTCTTAGATGCTATGCAAATGAAATAAGAAATACTCTTGATTTTCTTAATCATGAATGGAAATGAACTAAGAAATACTCTCGATTTCTTAGATGCTATGCATATTGAATGGAGATTTTAGAATCATGTTTAGCTTCTCTTGACTGACGGTAGACCTCCGGGGATAGAAAAATCATATTCAGCTGCTCTTGACTGATGACAGACTCTTCTTAGCTTTGATTGATCATGCTATGTTGCTTCTTGCTAACGGAAGATCCAGCAAACATGTAAACATATAAGAAAACTCTGTAGTGGATGCTTTTCTTACAAAGTATCATACTCGTCGGTTCTTTAATTGTTCTTCATTGAAGTTAGACTCTCTTGGGGAAGCGATGATCATATTCAGATGCTATTTGCTAAAGATGTCCTATTCAGCTACTCTTGGCTGAGACTATAGCTTTTAACTACTCTTAGTTGAAGACAAAATGTGCAAATATAATAGTATCCAACTACTCTTGGCTGAATCTAATATATGCAAATGAAAGTATCCAACGGCTCTTGGTTGAAAACATCTCATTCAATGACTCTTGGTTGAAATGATTGCATTCAATTGCTGTTGGTTGAAGTAAATCTGCTGGGAAATAAGAAAAAGACTTTCTTTGGGAATAACTGCATATTCAACTGCTCTTGGATAATAGTAGACTACTATGGGGAATGAGAATATTCTAGAGACTTTGTGAGGAGTGAAAGGTTAACACTAACAAATCGCTTAGCATTACTTTCAACTATTGGACCGAAAGGTTCAATCCGAATGCTTCTTCAAATAATAGATCTGTAAGGACCACTAACTCTGCCAAAGATTGACTATTGTAACCTGTTGGGGAAATAAAAGAGACTCACTATGGAGTAAACACAAAAGAGACTTGCTGGAGATATACTGAGGATCATTCAGTAAAGCTTGTCTGTTTGGGGAACTCTGGTCCATTAGACTGACTGGGGAGATCGCTACCTTTAGCTATCCTTGTGAAGAGATTCCCATCTTAGACAAATACTTCGAAGAGACTTGCTGAGGATAATTTTGTTGGGGATACCTTCTAAGGAATTATGCAGGTATGAAACTCACCTGGTGAGTTCATGAAGTTATGATGGGGAAAATTCCAGAGGAAACTCTGTGGGGAGATATCTATTGGGGGAACCAAGGAGAAATTCCTTTGACATGAGAGTTCAACTGGGGAATATCAATCATCTTGTTGGGGAAGAATCTTGTCTTGAGAATCATCAGTAATACTTATTCCTGAACAACTTGCAACTTGAACTGAAGAAAAGAATTGTTCTACTCTTGAGGATAACTCTTGAATCTTGGTATGTTAAGGATAAAACTGAACTTTCTTTACTAAATCCTGGATGAGGCTTATGCATGATCTATTTTGTACATGATATACAAGAATAATATGAATGCATGAATATACTAGTTTATGCATTTTATGGGTATCAAGCTCTGATTCCCCGACACCCTGTCTTGAATAGTTTTGACACCATGAATATGGTTTGCAAAACTCTTATTTTTGATCTGCCGCCTGACAAGCTTCGGTGAGGACTCTTGTTTCTTTAAGAATAGCCACTTCTAACTTGCTTTAGATCAAGGTTATCAATAATGTGATCAATGAGATTCCCCAAGTCTTGTGAACCAGATACATTGTTTTAAACCAAACAATATTCCTTCGACATTTTCAAAATCAAAACAATTTAAATTTTCAAAAGCTTTGTGTAACTTTCATTGTTTTAATGTTTTTATTTTATCAAGAATAAAAGTAACATTATGTAAATAAGTAGAAAAACAAAGATAATTGATGAAGCAATGTTCGAATGGACAATTTTATTTAATGAGAAGAATAACTCATATACGAGATACATGAAGATGTTAATCCCCTTAAGAGGAGATTACAAAGAAAGAAAGCAAATAGATGGCAGTGAAAATTTAACTGAATTTCCATCAAAATACAACATTTTCTATTTTCCCCTATGTCCTCTAGTCCTCATTACTTTTCTTCTAGATATGGTGATTGAACCGTTCCTTTCCATCAGAGCTCTGATGCAGCGTTGACTTTCATGTTGTAGTATTATACCTTTGGATATTCCCTAACTTTTGCGTGAATCGCTCCTTAGAGTTTTTTCAGTTCACCGGGTGGTTTACCCTTTTTTGCATAAGCCGTCCTCTCGGGTTTTCGCCTTACCGAGCTTAATTTTTTTATTTTATCCCTAATTTTTACCCGAGTCGCCCTTTCGGGTTTTCAATTCACCGGGATGCTCATTTTTTTCCTAAATCTCCCTTTCAAGTTTTCGACTTATCGAGGTTTTATTATCCATCTCTTTTTCTTATGCATAATACTTCTTGACTGCATCAGAATTGACGGGGTGTGTCAATTCTTCTCCATCCATGTTTGTGGGAACTAAAGCTCCACCAAAGAAAGCATTCTTCACCACATATGGTTCTTCTTAGTTGGGAATCCACTTGCCACGCGAGTCCTTCTAGAGGGAGATTATCTTTTTCAGCACCACTTCACCTACACAGAAATCTCGAGGTCAGACCTTCTTGTCGAATGCTCTCTTAAGGGTTTTCTAATACAACTGACCATGACACAACATCATAAGTCTCTTTTCTATTATTATTCGATCGCAAGGCCGGATACCAAGATTTCAAAAAAAAAGATTGAGCTGTTCAAACCTGGTTAACACCTACTCCGCCTCTTCTAATTTAGTCTCCATCAAGACTCTCAACAAGGGGATCTCCACTTCTATTGGTAGCACAACCTCCATGCCATCGACTAGAGAGAAAAGGGTTGCCCATGTTGAAGTGCAAGAAGTTGTTAGGTACCTGTGTAGAGCAAAATGTAGCATCTCGTGCCAGTTTTTGTAAGTCTTCACCATCTTCTGGATGATCTTCTTGATAGTCATGTTAGCTGCCTCTACAACACCATTCATCTTTGGCCTATAGGGTGACGAGTTATGATGTTCAATCTTGAAGCTCTTGCATAACTCCTTCATCATCTTGTTATTCATATTTGATCTGTAATCCGTGATAATCTTACTAGGAGTTCCATAGCAACAAATTATCTCTTTCTTGATAAACTGGGTGACCACTAGCTTTGTCAGATTTGCATAAGAAGCAACTTCTACCCACTTGGTGAAGTATTCTATGGAAACCAGAATTAAGCAATGTCTATTTGTAACTTTTGGTTCGATCATGCCAATCACATCTATGCCCCATATTGAGAAAGGCAATGGAGCAAACAAGACGTTCAAAGGAGTAGGTGGCACGTGAACCTTATCAGCATAAATCTGGCACCTGTGGTACGTCCTGGAATAATGGTAACAATATGTTTCCATAGTCAACCAATAGTAGTCAGCTCTGAGGATCTTCTTCGCCATTGCATGTCCATTTGCATGAATGGCGAAAGAACCTTCACGGATTTCTTTGACGAGTAGGTCTGCTTCGTGTCTATTCACACATCTAAGTAGGACCATGTCAAAACTTATTTTGTATACCACATCACCAGTTAAGAAGAAATTGGCTTACAGCTTTTTCAAGGTCTTCTTGTCTATGATTGAGGCATTCTCTGGATACTCTTGCTTCTCAAGATATCGCTTGATGTCGTAGAACCATGGTTTACCATCAGTCTCTGCTTCAACAGCTAAGAAATGTGCTATTTCATCTAGCTGTTGAATGACTATAGCAGGCGCTTCATTAGCCCATTTAATTCTGAACATAGATGACAGAGTGGCCAATGCATCATTTAACTGGTTCTCCTCCATGGGAATGTGATGGAAAGTAATCTCATCAAAGTAGGAGGTTAGCTTCAAGACATGCTCTTGGTATGGAATCAAATTGGAATGACGGGTCTTCCAATATCCTGTGATTTGATAGATGATGAGTGCTGAGTCTCCGTACACTTCAAGAATCTTAATTCTCAGATCAATAGCTACTTCAATTCCTAGAATGCATGCTTTATATTCTGCCATGTTCTTGGTGCATTTAAAACATAACCTTGTTGTGGAGGGAATATGATGATTTGTTGGAGAAGTTATGACATCTCCAAATCCATTGTCTAGAACATTTTAGGCACCATCGAACACGAGCGTCCATCACAATCCTGGTTCAGGTCCTTTATGTGGGCCTGGAATCTCATAATCTCTTAGGTACATGACATTTTCATCTAGAAAGTCTGATGCGTACCCGCAAGTGCACGGAAATGCAGTTATAGTATAAAAAGTGTCGAACCCACAGAGACCAATGTCAACCTATTGTAGCCTATTGCCGCTTTGCAAATCTAAGGCTAATCGGGAAATATTTTTTGCTAGGAAACGGAATTAAAAATACCTAGATTAAGAATTGAATGAAACGAGACCAGAATGTGATTTTCAGTGTACCTTCGAGACTCAGATAAATTTTGGAGTTTTTTTTTCGATTTTTTAAAATATTTTTCGGAAGAAAATATCAACTTAAAAACACTGCTCACTTTCGCATGGCCCGTGTCATGTTTCGAAACCGTAAATGTTTTTTCGTCACTCACACAATTACAATTCCGAAACAATTTTTGAAAACTAATAAATCATAATTAATCACTAAAGCGTTGTCGGTGTTTTTAGAAATTAAATCCAATTTTTACGATCGGGTATGGATCTCACATTGTCGCACTGTTGACCGGTACTTGAGTGTTTTTACTTTTGCGCAAAACTTTATGATTTCAAAACTAAAAATCAGAATCGAAAAAACAAATTAATATTAAAATCGGTACGAAAACAATTTACCGTGTCTGTCGGAACGACGGTCCTCACATGTCAGACTCTAGAAATCTAGCTGGACTCTAGAAATCTAGCTGGACATGGCTGCCGAGATAAACATGCTATTATAAATAATCATTTCAAACAGGGTTTCAAACATGATATATAATTGAAAACGATTAATAACAATCAATGCTAGTGTGTTAAACAGATCAATCATGCAATAAATTGTAAAAAGGAATGGAAGAGAAGACAATAACAATGATGGCATGGAAATAATAAAGTAGAATTTAAATGCCTTAAAACAAAAGCTGAAAATTAAAAGCAATTGAATTAAAACGAACTTAAAATGTAAAGCTAAAAATAAATGGAATTAAAAATCCGAATGACAACAAGATTGTTTGATCTAAGGAAGTTACAATGCATGCCTAAAACACTAAGGTGTAATAGTCCCTTGATGTGTGAAAGATACCACTTTTCAAAAGTGATTTCTGCTTAAAACTAAAACTCTCTAAACATTGCACAAAATTTGGATGCCAAAAATATAATAAAACTAACTTTTTATAGTATTACAAGTGCAACACATCAAGTCTAAATGTGTAAAAATTATGGGAGAAAATATAGGTCAAGTGGGAGAAGACTGGGTCATTTTTTGTTGCTATTTTTCAAGAAACAAAGTGCATGGAGGGCACCATGCAGCAATGCGAGCGTCGTGAGTGTAATTTCTCCATGGTGGCAATTTTACAAGGGGGTGGCGGACACCATGGCCCCTGTGGCGGTGTCACGGTGAGAATCAGAGACCATAGTGTAGCGTGCGATTTTTGTCGGTGACGCGACCACTTTATCG
Organism: Lathyrus tuberosus; assembly: GCA_022829125.1. Classification (NCBI taxonomy): domain Eukaryota; kingdom Viridiplantae; phylum Streptophyta; class Magnoliopsida; order Fabales; family Fabaceae; genus Lathyrus; species Lathyrus tuberosus. The sequence goes on along the minus strand of JALAZF010000196.1, from coordinate 4,689,867 downwards.
CAATGGGTTCCTCTTCACAGTAATGGTAGGAGTGGGGTGCTACTTTTTGATTTCTTATTTATCCCGTGAAGCTGGAAGGGAAAGGGAATCTATATAAAACTAACCTTGCACGTGAATGTTTAACTGAAAAAATGCTTAAAGAGATTCGGGGAGTTCGGGATAAGGTTATACAATGGGGAGTTGTCAATTACCCATCCTATATGTGGTTATCCACAGGTTGTTAGCAATAGGTTCTGCTTTTATACTTGATAGTGTTTATCTGTTGTGGGTTGGGAAAGTTTCTCCTTTGGGAGGTTTCTGAGAGAGAGAGAAAGTTTTTGATGAGTTTGGTAAGGTACTGGACCTAAGTTTTGATTTAGTGTGTGAAGGTACAGGACCTAGAGTTTTTGATTGGTATGCTCGCTAAGATTTTGCAATCTTATGCCTACGTATTTCCGTTAAAGATAACAGGGAAATCAGAGCAATCGTAGTTCCTCCTATTCTATGGGAGGAAAAGATGTTTTGGTGTCTTGTTCAAAGCCCAAGATTGAAGCTAAAAGGTTTATTTGTGTCTTGTTCAAAGCCCAAGATTGAAGCTAAAAGGTTTGACTGAGAGAGAACTTGTCATCTCTAAAGGGAGACATCTCGTCTGTTTATCACAATTGTTGGGTGACTGATTATAAACGAGAATTACTTTAACTGGGATATGAGAATCCAACAATGCCATAATTTCCTTTACAAGGTATTTATCTTGAAGGATAAAACTTTAACTCAGTGTAGAGCAATGCCATTTTTCCTTAGGAATTTTCCATGCTAATAGAAGGACAGTGGCGTGGATGTAAATAATCCACAGGCTTGCCGCTTACAGCAATTAGATGAAAGAGATGATTTTTACCAGGATAAGAGATGGACGACAATTTTGGACATTTGAATCAACAAAAGTGCCACTTATAGCGGTTATCTAGGATTAGGGTTTGTTTGATTTGTCTGTTTTGATGTGTGATAACACAGAAAAATGTCTTCCTACAGAGAGTATTGATTTCTTCTGAGGGGATGTTGATTTTTGTGTAACTTGATCAAAGCCCAAGGTTGAAGCTAAGAGATTGATTGACTCCACTGGGGAAGTCCTTATACAAAGCCTAAGAGGAGGCTGGAATAGGCTGACTCAACAAGAGAGTGTTTATCTGTCTTGTACAAAGCCCAAGATTGAGGCTAAAAAGAGACTGACTCTTTGGGGGACATCATTATACAAAGCCTAAGAGGAGGCTAAAAGTTGACTTTTCCGAGGGAATATTTTGTCTGTCTTGTACAAAGCCCAAGATTGAGGCTAAAAGAGGATTGACTCTACTTAGGGATATTAATTCTCAAAGCCTAAAAGAAGGCTGGGAGGAATTGAATTCGATGGGGAAGATATTTATCCAGAGTTTAAGAGAAGGTTATGAAGATTTTGACTTTGTTGGAGAAAGTTTATATATGTCTTGTACAAAGCCCAAGATTGAGGCTAAAAAGATGACTGACTCAACAAGGGAGTGTTTATATGGTGTCTTGTACAAAGCCCAAGATTGAGGCTGATAAGAGTTGACTCAACAAGAGAGTGTTTTTTTTGAACCATTGACTCAATAAGAGAGTGCAGAAAGGTGATTGACTCAACAAGAGAATATTTTGTTTGTCTTGTACAAAGCCCAAGATTGAGGCTGAAAAGGGTTAACTCAACAAGAGTGTTTTTTAAGAAAGAAGATGGACTCAACAAAAGGGTGTTGTTGGGGCTAACTCTGCTAAGAAAAATCATTATACAAAGCCTAAGAGGAGGCTGGCTTCTGCTGAGGATTATTGAGATACAGTGGCAGGTCCGAGTCAGGGGATCAACTCTTGCTAAGGGTTACAGAAGAGTTGAGGTATCAGATGCCTTGAGGTTCTGATGATAAGCTAACCCTAGCTAGGAAAATTTAAAGTGAGAGTTTAAAGATTGAGTTTTGAAAACCTATAGAGGTTTCAACTCTACTGGAGATTGGTTAAAAAACCAGGGTTTCTTCCTAGGTTTGTAGGGAACTTGAGAATGTCTTTGAGATCCAAGAGGGGATTAGACTGTCCAAGTCTACTAGTATGGAGGAGTTTATCTTTGTATGATGCCCAAGAGGAGGCTGGTATTTTAAGGGATGAGTATCAACCCTAAAATTGGTCTGAGGTTTTGACTCTTTAGAAAGACTGCTCTAACAAAGGATGACTAAGTTCTGTCTTATACCTTTAAGAGGTCTTCAAGGTCCTTGTATTAAGCCCAAGAGAAGGCATGAGAACTTCTAAGAAGCCAGAGGGTCCTTGTACAAAGCCCAAGAGGAGGCTGGAATGCTTTTAGGAAGCCTGTGGGTCCAAACTTAAGAAAAGTTCAAGAAACGTTTCACCGGGCATAATCTTTTCTTTAGTGAACAGTTCTAGGGTTTGAAGAAATTCAAGAGAGGTTTCACCGAGAATTAATCCTCTCTAGGGAAATGAACCTCTTTGACAATTTCTAATAGTGATAGTCTGAGAAAAGTTTCACCGGGAATAATACCTTTCTCTTTGTTCCATTTTGTATAAGCCCAAGAGAAGGCAAGACTGTATCTGGAATTCCTATGTGGGAACTAGTTTTGACTGTTGAAAGAGTGACCACTGGCTTTATCTAATTCTAGACTTAATTGTCGGGGAAAACTGTAAGCAAGATAATATATAGGTATATATGTACAGATGAGATATATACTATATGTAAAAAAGGGTAGAAGGACTTACAGGTGAGCAAACTTCCAACACAAACAATTATATATATGTGCAAGTATGTAAAAGAAAGCTGATAAAACTTACAGGCGAGCAAGCTTCCATTGTAACAGCTGTATGGTTAGTTGTTCAAGAAATTAAAGAAAGTTTTGATAACAACTATGAGTTTGAATCTAAATCAAATGGAAAAGTTGTTTTTGAAAAGATTGTTGGGGCTTACTCAAGGAGAGGCCCAAATGAAAAACAGTAATCGTACCGTTGATCTGAAAATTGTATCGGGACTTATACAATGACTGAAGCCCAAGAAAGGTTTTCTGTACAAAGGGATGGGTCTTACAACTCAAGGAGAGGCCCAAAGGTTTGAAAAAGAAAAGAAATGGGACTTACAACACAAAGGGTAGGCCCAGATGATTTTGTTTTGAAATGGCGATCGCGCCGAGATTTTGAAAATCGCGTCAGGACTTATATAATGACTGAGGCCCAAAAAGATTTTATTTACAAAAGGATTACACTCTACAAAGATGCCCAAAGTGATTTGAAAAAAGATTTGTGAGGGTGAAAATAATCAAAACCCTAATTTGATTTTAAAATGCATTTTAATTGAATAAAATTCAATTAAAATGATCAAAATTATCGAACATGTGTGAAAAACAAGTTGTGATCTTGGATTAATGTTTGAAAAATCATGTTTCATTCATAGAATGATTTGAAAATCATTTGAATTTGCAAAAATCAAGAGAAAGAAATATTTTTAAATGTTAAAAAACAAATAAAACATAATTCTTTACAAAAATACTAAATATATGAAATAAATAATATTTTTGTGAAATTTTTATGGAATAAAATACTTTAACATTTTTTGGGAATTTTCAAAAAAAAAGAACCAATAAAAAATAATTAAAATTGAGAGAGAAATTAATTTTAGAATTTATTAACAAAAACCATAAAAATAGCAAAAATATCAAAATATGGCAAAGTGAAAAAAATGGTCTGGGTGGGTGTTGAACCCATGACCATCAAGCCAAACACACATGCACGCTACCACTGGGTGGTGATACATCCGTGTATCAAAACCACCCCATTAATACATAAGGGGTGCCAAGTTCTAGGCCTGACCAAGGGCCATGGTTGGCCCTTGCCCAAGGCAAGGCCTAGTTTTGGCAATTTGCGTGAAGGCTCTAACTTTCTCATTTCTTCATGGATTGGGACAAAATTTAGGTGTATCTGACCTAGAATATCATGAGGAATCCAATGGTGGCCTTGGAATTTTCAGAAAATGCCTCCATTTCAAAATCCGATAGTGATTTCAAAATAGGCCTAATTTTACATGTTCTATGCTATCTCATGGTACAGGCAATAATAGCATGATAAATTAGTTCAAACACAACACATATGATATGTATGAGAGGTCCATGATCAATGGACCTCAAAGAAATGCATGATTTAGAGAGTTCAAGTTGTGATGCACTTACCTCTTGGAGCTCCTTGTGCTATCTGCCAAGTTCTTTGTGCCAGAAGTTATTCAATGCTTTGAACACTCTTGATTGATCCCTTAGAAGCTTTTAGGATGATCAAAACCAGCTGGAATCCTCAGGAACAAGTATTAGGCTCTTTCTTGCAAAAGTGGCAAAGTGACCAAAATAGCAACTCCCTCAAATGGTGTTCCAGATGAGGGAAACCAATTGGGACAGTTTGAGGATGATATTTGGATTATGTTTGAGGCCTGGTTTGGTTTTGGAAGTGACTTAATCAAGGCATGGCTTGAAAAATGCAGAAAAGTCCAATTTTGAGGTTTTGGAGGTGGATTTTCTGATTTTGGTGTTTCACATCACAAGTGAGTGTTTGAACAACTTAGATATGACATATTGGATGTGTTTGGATCATGAGTTGTAGTGGAATTGCTCTCTAACTCAAAAACCCAGAGATGACTTGCAAAAGAAGGCATTTTGGCCTAAAGAGAGAGATTTTGAGGAAATCATCAATTGTAGTGCTTTGGTGTACTCAAAATGATCACAATTGAGCTTTATTTATAGTGTGTCAAGTTTGTTTTGGATTCAATAGTGAATGACAGCTGCAGCAGGCCTTTGGCCAATGTTGATCAAAAGGAATCTCAAGTCTCCTCTAGCCATTGACTTGAGGTTAGGGAACATGCCTACGGTCCTTTGTTTCAGAGCTGTATCTTGACTCATTCAGTTGGGAATGTCTCAGTCCATGCCACCTTGGTGCATCCAGTGAATGCTTGGAAACAAAATTGGAGTCTTTTGCACTTTTTAGCCTTTTCAGGTTTGTTATGGCTATATGTAGATTCTTGGACTTGGAATGCTTGGGGATCAGATCATTCCCCCTTTGTTTTATCCTATGATGTGTCCAAATAGATGACAAGGCTTGGAGTTGTCCAATTTTTCCAAATCGAGCAAAATGCCAAAATCTGCCTTGTACAAGGCATTTGAAAATCGTTATTTTGAGGGGATCATATCTCCTTGCTCATGTTGAGTTATGGGAGGCTCTTATGCTTTTTAAAGAGCCCTCATATGATAAAAAAACATGTGTGATCATAGTTTATTTTGAAACTATTTGGATCCAATTGAAAAATCCCCATGAACATTGATGTTCAAGGCTGGTAACATAGGCAGATTTTCACTAAGTGTTGGAAAAAGTGTCATTTTCATGTTTTTGTGATTTTGATCAATCCATAACTCAAAATCCATGAAGAATTGGAGTTTCTTGTAGTTGAAGCTTTTGTAGAATGTAGGAAGGCCTACAAACAAGGCTTTGGATCACCCAAAATGGCTGCTTGGATCTCAAGTTATGATCCTTGGAAGTTGGCACCAAAATCACTTTTGTTCCATAACTTAGAAAAATTTCAGTTTCTTATGGTTGCCCCTTTTGCAAGAAACCTCACTTTTCTTGATTTTTCTTAATTAATGATGATCAATACCATACATTAACATTATTTTTGACTTAGGGGAACCATATTTGTGAAAAATTCCAAAAAGTCAAACTTGATTTTGTGCACAGTTGACTTTTTATCGGATGAAATCCGAACTGTATGATCCTTTGTGAAATCAAGTCCTTGACCTAATTCAAACCTAATGGATGGATTCCATAGGTGTTTTAGGGTGTCTTGAATCATGTCCCAAGGTTTGGGAGCATGTCTTGGTCAAAAGTCAAAGGTACAGTTGACTTTTCCTTCAAAACCCTAATTGTGGTCCAGATGAAATTGAAACTTGTGGACCAAGCTTCTTGGCTCAATCCATTGTTGTAAATGGATCAATGTAGTGTACTTGAGGCCCTCAAATCATGTCTTGAGGTATTGGCTCATGTTTTTCTCCAAAAGTCAACTTAGGGGTGAATTAGGTCAAGAAACCCTAATTCCTGATTTTTTTTATGAATGCATCCCCTTAGTATAAATTGACTTGATGATTGGGTCCATGAGGTCCCTTGGAGTATCTTGGGTTGTGCTTTGAAGCAATGGCTCATGCCCAGAGGAAAAGTTTCATCTGGAGGCCATGGTCGACCAAAACCCCAATTTGGTGACACTAGAGATCGTGAGGCTTGATCCACTTGGAATGTTGCAACCTTGTGCTTGATTCTTGATGTGAGAGTCCTCTTGATCCTTTATAGGTGTTTGAGAGGTTAGACAAGTTAAAGATCATGTCATTCCTTGATTCATCCTTTGTCTAAGGCTCTGAGAGGGCTTGAAACCCTAAGTCTTGGTTGTGGTGAAATGCTCAACAATCCTTAAAGAAATTGATGAGGCATGAAGGTACATCCATATTGTGGTGATGATCTTCACAATGATGGGAAATCTTGGTGGTCAAAATTTGGGGTATGACACATAGAAATTAAGTTAGCTAGGCTTCACAAATCTTAATTCACCACCGATCTATAATTTATCTAAAGGAAGGGAAAAAAAACGAATAACCCATAAACAAGCAATGCAAAACAAAGCAATAAAGAGAATCTAAGGTTCGGGGGTTGGTTATACTAAGGGAAGGTATTATCACCCTAAGTAACTATAGTACTATATAGGAACCTCTTGTTGATTTTTTTTTGTTAAATTGTTTGCTAAAGGTCAAAATATGGGTAAAGTAAAAAGAAAAGGGGGAAAAAGAAAAAAGTAGCTCGCTAGGATCTCGCAATCCTATGCCTTCGTATCCTGTATAGGAAGTCAGAGCAATCGTAGTTCGACTGACTACAGGTGAAAGAAAGAAATGGTGTAAAAAAAAGGAAAAGAGTGAAAATGAAAAAGATTGCTCGCCAAGGATTGGGACCTTGTACCTACGTATTATCAAAAGGAACTTGAGAAATCAGAGCGTCCGTAGTTCCTAGTAGAAATTAAAAAGTTTTTGTTATGGTGGATTTTAATTGAATAGGAGACAAGTTTTCATCCTACTAAGAATACTCATCTAGACCACCACAAACATGTGGAGAGGGATCTTTTCTTCACATTGAGGGAAGGGCTCCAACTTGGATTGCAATCAACAAGTATGCCACATACCTCCCTTAAGTGGAAAAGAATCAATCATCTTTCTCAGCATGTTATGGGATAAGAGATTTATATCTCACTAAGGATGATTAGTGTCTATTCTATCTTGAAAAGGTTTTAAAGTTGAAAAGCCAAAGTGGCAAAAGATTTAAATTGAGTTTGTGTTATTTAGTCTTTTTGAAAGATGTTTGAATATGCTTAATGTGTTTTGAAGCATTTGATTGAGGAAAGAGTTGAAAATATCAATGACCTAAGGTCAAATGAAAATTGTTTTGAGTTGAAAAGGAGAAACCCTAATTGAAAAGGTCTAAGTTGAAGGGTAATCCTAAGGGAGACTTCCTAAGGGGGGTCACAACCTAAAGTAATCATTCTAAAGTCAACAATCTAAGTATATACAACCTAAGGCAATCAACCTAGAGGGGAAACAAGGGTTATACAATGGGTGAAAGATGCAAATGAACAAGATGCAATGCACATGACTATAAAGTCAACCACAAACCCTTCCCTTGAATTCAAACATAGGAAATCATAAAGATTCAAGAGCCACAAGTGAATATCAGACAAGCTAGGTATCATGAAAATAGTATCAAGGGGCACAAAGCAAAGACCTAAACATCAAAGTTAAGCTTATGAACAAATAACAATATGAGTACAAAGCAAAAATCAAGGCAAGTAATCAGCTCACAAGGCAAGACATCAAGAATAGACATGATCAATTAATTAAAACAACGTATCAAGAATTAATCGAGAAAAAGCACGCCCAGAACATGGAAGCAAATGAGTCGCCGAAATAAGATCGGGCCACAAGAAGAATTATTAATTAATTTAAATATAAATATTTAATAGGATTAATTAATAATTTAATTAATCCATATTAAATAAAAATATTTAAATTAATTAATAATTAAAACATATTTTTTACTTTTTTTATTTAACAAATGAATGATTAAAATAATATATATATATATATAAAATAACAAAAATATTAAAAATGATAAATAAAATATCTTTTGGTTTTCTTTAATGTATTTTAAAACTAAAACGAAAATAGTTTTAAAAAATAAAAAATAGTTTTTTCTTCTTTCAAATTCTTTCCACAATAAAGGTAATCTAAGGCTTCAACATCCACCCAACATAATCACATGCATTAAGGCAAGCAGTAGTGATAAACAAAAACAACAAAGATGCGTCGTCCATCATCGACAAACTCACCGTACTCAAGAAATAACGATGCGACATGGAAGATGCGCCGTCAAAATAAACTAGTTAGAATTTCTAGACAGTTATGCACTTAAAACCATGGTTTCTTTCCTCTCAACACATACTGAACAAAGACTCTCTCTCTCACTCCACGAACGAACGTGATTCCAACATTACGACATGCTTTTTCGCGAACGTTATGACACACATGAAACGAGCGAAACACAACAAACATCATAAACACAAATCTAGATCGCTACCTGCAGAAGTGATTTCGTCGTCGCGTGTTGAAGAGGTAAGTGCGAGCAGAATGAAGCAGGGTTGCCGGAAACTTCAGCAACGAAATGACGGATAATGATGGTGTTACGCTGTTGTTATTGGTGGAGTGATGAAGAAATGTAATATGCAGTGTATGGCAAATGATGATTTTTGTGAAGAATATAGAGAGAGTATGTATGTGATGGACGAATTGTTTATGGAGGAAGCATGAAGTTGTTGCAAGGTTGTGAGTGAAAGTGATATATGGTGGTATCTTGAAGTGAGATACGGATGTTGTGCTGCATTTTGTATTCAAAGAGGGAGAGAAAGGTCATGCGCAGAGAGAGTATTGGAAAGTATTCTTACTTCATGAAGAAGTGGCGTGAAGGTTTGACGAAGCTATGGAAGGTGAAGCTAAGGAAGTATGGCTGCAAGTGGTGATGGTATCCCACACGGCCGTGAGAGAGAGAAAGATGTTGGTGCGTGGTGTTTAGTCCAAGGTGATAGCGGAGTGAAAACAAAGGTACAAGTTTTGTTGTTTTATCCTAAACGGTCGGTTCATGCTTGCAGGAGGGAGTATTTAAGTTGTATTGTTTTTTTTTTAAATGAAGGAGGGAGATATACGTGTGTTGTGAATATTAATGAAGAGTGAAGAGGAAGTCCCTTTGTTTTTTCATGCGATGTGGCATTATGTAGTGGATGAGGAAAGTTCTTTTTACTTTTTATCCAAATGCCAGTTGTTTTTTCATGTGGCCCGCGTGAAGATGCTCATCCAGATGGGTTTTAAGAAGAGGTTTTTTGTTTTAAATGCCAGGATTTCTCTTAGTGTGTATGTACTTTTCCCTAGCCTCATGCGTGTGGCTTTGTTTTTTCAAGTACAAGATCTTTTATTAAATGTAACAGGCTTTGTTTCTACTCTATGCGTGTGATGGAAGAGGGAAAAAATGGGGATATGGAAAAAGTGATGGTGGCTTGCGCAGGAAGATCTTTTGATGTGCTATTGTTTTTCTCTTTTCATCTAATCACACCGAGAGAAGAGTAGGTGGTACAATGTGCAGGTGCATGCATGGGAACTCAACAAGACTAAATTTCATGAACCTATCTACTAAGCTTGCTTAAAATAAAACAAAAATTAAGATTAAATTTAAGTATGAAAATAATAATAATAATAATAATAATAATAATAAATAATCAACTATTAAAATTGATTAATTAAAATAATTATTAAATTAGAAATAGAAATAAAACGGTAAAAATGAATAATTGGACCGGTATCGAAGTGCTCGAAAAAATAAAATGAATACACCAAAATGATCAGCGTGAAATAAACATATTGAAAAAATACAGCATTTGGTCAAATTTTGAAATAAAGTTTAACCGGTTAAATGGCTAAAATTGATAAAAAACGCGACCAAAAAGCTGTCAAAAAATTCAAATGAGCATGCCAGGTTATACCACGCGAAACGTAGATTAATATGTTTGCAAGCTCGATTCTAAAACTTTCCGTCCACTGATTTTTCACACTATTGACTTTTGGTTTGACCAATTCGACTGTAAATCCAACAAATTTATTTTGGCTGATAATTCGGGCATTATGCATGCTGAAATGCGTGATATGCTATGCTGATGATGCAAAGCGAAAAATACATTCAGATGAAGGAAAATATTAAAAATGCCTGGTCAAAATTTCAGGTATGACAGATGCCCCTATTTAATCTTTTTGGACTTGAAGATATGAATGGCAATGACATTCCGACGTTCAATGTGAAAGAGGATTAAATATCAGAATACCTAAAATTTTAACCGAATCCATGTGAAATGGTATGATATGTAATGCAAGACTTAGAAGACAAATTGCTGCTGAGAAAACGAGGAGGTTTACCAGGGAAATAAACCATTGGGGAATGACTCAACTCGGGGATAACTATGTACAGAAACGTTGCTGAAGCACATTTAAAGAATGAAAGACACGACGAGGAAACATTTAGAAAACAAAGCAAGACTCCCTGGGGGAAAAGATCCAACTCCATTGGGGATGAGACTCAGCTCCACTGGGGAAGAGACTACCAACTACCAATCACAGGGTAGCTCAAGGGGAGAGATACTAACTACTACCATAAATATGGTAGCCTAAACAAAGGCAATAAGCTTGTGACAAAATCTTTTACCAAATTCCACTTGGAGAACCTATTGTCGAGGTCAACTGTGGGGATTTCAAGAGATATCAACTAGAGGAGTCTACTGTCGAGACTTAGGCCCTCATTTGGAAATACCTTCTGCCAAGGTTTTATTGAAAAATCTGTCAACTATCAAAATTTACTGGGGAATTTGCTGCCTAGATTAGTCAGTGAATCTACCGCCGAGATTCTAAAAAGAAACAACTATTTGTCGTAGTTTAAAGAAGCATCAAAGTTAACCAGAAAATCAATTGCCAAGATCCTGGAAAGAAACATCTTATGTTGAAGTCTACTGGAGATCTACAGCCGAGATTAACCAGAGAATCTTCAAACGAAACACCTTCTGCCGAGGTTTTATTGAATTCCTACTGCCGGGGATTAACTGAGAAGACACCTGCTGTTGAGGTTTTTGCTGGAAAATCTTATGTCGAGATTTAACCAAGGATTCTACTGCTGAGATATTAAAAAGAAAATACCTTCTACCGATATCTTTGCTGGAAAATCTTCTGTTGAGATTTAACCAAGGATTCTACTACCGGGGTCCTAAAAAGAAAATATCTTCTGCCGAGGTCTACTAGAAATATTCTACCGAGACTTTCCAGGAAATGAAAAGAAAATACCTTCTGCCGAGGTCTACTGGAAATCTTCTACTGAGACTTTCCATGAAATGAAAAGAAAATACCTTATGCCCAGGTCAATTGGAAATCTTCTGCCGAGACTTGCCAGGAAAAGAAAAGAAAATACCTTCTGCCGAGGTCTATTAGAAATCTTCTGCCAAGACTTGCCAGGAAAAGAAAATACCTTCTGTCGAGGTCTACTGGAAATCTTCTGCTGAGACTTGCCAGGAAATGAAAAGAAAATACCTGTTGTCGAGGTTCGTTGAAGGAAAGTAACTACTGATCACAGGGTAACTGACCAAATGAAAAGGTGTATTACCTACTAGCAAACATATGGTAGCCTAAGGAAAGGTACCAAACTTGAAAGTAAAGAGTACCTACTACTAGGAATATGGTAGCTTAAACCAAAGGTACCTGACCAAAAGACGAGATGTATTACCTACTATCAAACATATGATCTCCTAAGCAAAGGTAATCACTCAGAAGGAAAGATGACCTACTACCAACACATGGCAGCCAAAACCAAAGGTATCTGACCAAAAATAGATAGACATATTACCTACTATCAAACATATGATAGTCTAAGCAAAGGTAATAGACTTGAAAAGAAAGATCACCTACTACCAACTTGTGGAAGCCTAAGCAAAAGTGTCTAAATTTAAAGGAAAAATTACCTATTACCAAGTGTATGGTAGCCTAAGCAAAGGTAACTGACCAAAAAGATATGGTGTATTACCTACTATCAAACATATGATAGCCTAAGAAAAGGTAATAGACTTTGAAAGGAAATATGACCTACTAGCGAATAAATGGTAGCCTAAGCAAAGGTATCTGACCAAAAAGGGATGAGTACTACCTACTATCAAACATATAATAGCCTAAGCAAAGGTAATAGACTCGAGAGAAAAGATTACCTACTACCAAACGTATGGTAGCCTAAGAAAAGGTGTCTAACTCATAAGGAAAGATTACCTATTACCAAGTGTATGGTAGCCTAAGCAAAGGTATATGACCAAAAATAAGCTTCCATGATCAAAATATGGTTCAACTCCTTCCTTAAACTAAATGATCCATTTAGAAAGGGTAAAAAAACCTTCCCAACACTTTGAGGTTGTATGCCACGAGCAGGTTTCAATTTTTTCTTTTAACTGAAAAGGGGAAAGATAAACCTTTCAACACTTCGAGGTTATATGCCATGAACAAAGCTTGAAATAAAATGTTGTAAGGTTGTATGCCATGAGCAGGTCTTCAAAATAAATGTTGCGAGGTTGTATGCCACGAGCAGGTCTTGAAAATAAATGCTGCGAGGTTGTATGCCACGAGCAGGTCTTGAAAATAAATGCTGCAAAGTTGTATGCTACGAGCAAAGTCTTGAAATAAATGCTACGAGGTTGTCTGCCTCAAGTAAAGTCTTGAAATAAATGCTACGAGGTTGTCGGCCTCGAGCAAAGTCTTGAAATAAAAACTGCGAGGTTGTCTGCCTCGAGCAAAATCTTGAAATAGAAGCTACGAGGTTGTCTGCCTTGAGTAAAGTCTTGGTTTCTTCCTGGAAAGGAGAATACTTGCGGGAAAGTATCTTCAGAGGGGATTGAAATTTCACTGGCGGGAAAATATCTACCCAATGAGGAATGAACTCAATTGGGGTTTATCTTATCCAAAGATGGAAAAGAGAGCTAAAGCAAAATCTTCCACGAGGATCAAAATCAGTGGGGAATTAGAAAAGATGTACATTTTTCTACTTAGGGCTAACAACTCTACTGGGGAGAGAAGACACACCAGGTCACTTAGGGATAAACGCAACCAAAGTGAAAGAAAACAAATAAACATCAGAGATGGAAAAATGCACATATGCCATGTATATCTGTATGAATAAATGTATGTCATGTTATGCTTATGCTGACAAAACAAACAAGTAGGAGAAGTAAACTGGAGATGAAATAAACATCTCTACAGGGATACTCGGCTAATCTTCTCAAGAAAGAAACATCACTAGGGATGAATGGGAAGCCACATATAGGATTAAATTCTTGCTTCAAGGCTTCAAATCTCTCTGGGGAGAAGGTAAGTATTCCACTTGGGGATATAACATCGTGACTTCACTTAGGGAATTGTCAAAATGAATCTAGTTTCCTGAGGAAGAGCGACCACTGGGGAAGGATCATCCATGATTAGAGAGAGACTTCACAGGAGATAAAATAAATATCCGCTACGAACTAAAGTATTTTGAATGAAAGTTGTAATTGGAAATGCCAGAGCTGAGGCCTCACGGGGGATAAAATAAATATCCATTTCATTAGGGAAGCCCGGATCAACGTTTTAGCTATAGATGTCAGAGTTGAGACTTCATGAGGAATGAAATAAACATTCACTTCGCTGGGGAAGATTGAAGTCAAGGAACCATTGGAGAAGTCTTGCATCGCACATGTCATAACTGCTAGAAGTAGAGACCATTCATGGAATTGTCATGACCACCTGAAGTAGAGACTTACCTGGGAATTGCCATGACCACCTGAAGTAGAGACTTACTAGGGACATAGGTAAAGGATTCTACAAGAACAAAGTAGTTCTGCATTGATGAACTGCGTGGTGGTCATCACAAATGAACAAATCTTAAAAATAAGCTTCACCCAGATTGCATGTTTCATGAGAAGAAATCATCTTTAGAGGATTTTACAGAAAAACTTGGCATCCAAAATGCCCTAGTGTCTTCAAACTTGTTAGTTCTTGGATTGGCTAGAATTTTGGTAAAACAAAGTATGTTCAGTGTTGATGTCAAGGTGGTGATGTTGCAACATTGAGTCTTAACACTGGGTTGTGTTAAGTGTTTAAATTGCTGAAGTTTGGATGTCTGATGTCACATACGATGTTGTGACATTAGATCTGCAGAATTAATAACATCAGGTTGTGATAGTGTTAGGGTTTGCGTGTTAGCTAGAATTGTGGAGAGCAAGCTGTCTCATTGGATGCGAATATCTTGGGTTAGATATTCTTCGCAGCATAGGAGATCTGGTGCAGATTTGTAGGAGATTTAAAAGGTTGAAGATTTGAAAAGATTTTAGGAGAAAATCTATTTTGAATATTCAGTTTTAAATAACAAATCAAGTCAGATATTGTAGCAGTCCAAGCCCAATTCAGGTGGCTATATAAAGCGCACAAGACCAAAGGAAAAGGTACAGAAATACAGAGAGAAGATCAAGAGCAATAGGTTGAGTGTCTTGAGTATATTGTACGAGTTTTGTATACACTGTTCTAGGTTGAATTGGTGAGTCGTTTTCTGTCCTCTCTTAGAAGCTGTGAAGTAATAGAGAGTTATTACTTGATCGAAGCTATGAAGTAAGATTAAGGTTGCTCAAAGAGGGTGTTCCTTGAGTATTGTTTTTAGGGATTGAGTAGCGTTCTCATATCTAAGTGGTTTCTTAGGTAGAAAGTCACTAGTAGGAATTAAGTTTAGGAGATTGTCAACTGGGTTGTTGAGTCTGTAAATTAATTCTACAAGTAGTGAATTTCATCCCTGGCTTGGTAGCCCCCAGACGTAGGTAGTTAGACCGAACTGGGTGAACAATTTGGTGTGTTATTCTGCTGTTTATTTTGTCCATTGTGCAGAGTGTGTTGTTGTGACATCGCACCTTAACATCACACGTCTGATACCAGAATTTCAATTGGTATCAGAGCAGGCATCCTGTCTGTCTCTGGGTGAGATCTAGGGAAGTTACTTTCTGGTGTAAAGATGGACAAAGAAGTTGGAGGATTCATCAACAGACCCCTTATTTTGGATGGATCCAATTATGACTATTGGAAGCCAAGGATGACTACTTTCTTAAAATCCTTGGACAGCAGGGCATGGAAGGCTATTATTAAAGAGTGGAAAGCACCTGTTGTGTGTGAGAAAGATGATGCTGGCAAAGATAAAGAAGGCACCTCAAAGCCAAAGCCTGAAGAAGAATGGACCAAGGAAGAAGATGAGCTTGCGCTTGGTAATTCCAAAGCTCTAAATGCAATCTTCAATGGAGTGGATAAGAATATTTTCAGGTTAATCAATACCTGTGAAGTTGCTAAGGAAGCGTGTGATATTTTGAAGGCCACTCATGAAGGTACATCTAGAGTTAAAATGTCAAGACTTCAGATTCTAACATCAAAATTTGAAAGCTTGAAGATGAAGGAAGATGAGACTATTCATGACTTCCACATGAATGTTCTGAAGCTAGCTAATGCATCCAGTGCTCTTGGTGAAAAAATGTCAGATGAAAAGCTTGTAAGGAAGATCCTTAGGTCCTTTCCTAAGAAGTATAAGATGAAGGTAACTGCCATTGAAGAATCACAAGACATCAGCAAGATGAGAGTTGATGAGCTCATTGGATCTCTTCAAACTTTTGAGCTTGGGTTGAATGAGGAAGAACCAGAAAAGAAGCCAAAGAGTATAGCCTTGGTGTCAAATGATCAAGAAGAAAAAGGAAATAGTTATGAATCCCAGGAGGATA
Organism: Lathyrus tuberosus; assembly: GCA_022829125.1. Taxonomy (NCBI): domain Eukaryota; kingdom Viridiplantae; phylum Streptophyta; class Magnoliopsida; order Fabales; family Fabaceae; genus Lathyrus; species Lathyrus tuberosus. The sequence continues at coordinate 4,673,921 of JALAZF010000196.1, read as the reverse complement.
TATCTCAGGCCATAGTTATGTTGGGAAGACAATTCAACAAAGTGTTCAAGAGGATGAACAATAACTCCAGGCCTAATGTCAAGAACATATCTTCTGACATCAGCAAGTCAAAAGAGAAGGATGAAGAGAAAACTGCCCAAGATAAAGGAGTTCAGTGCTTTGAGTGTGAAGGGTATGGACATGTCAAGAAAGAGTGTCCCACCTTCTTGAAAAAGCAGAAGAAGGCCATGACAGTTTCATGGTCAGACTCTGATAGTGAAAGTGAAGGTGAGTCAGCAAAGCATGTTAGAGCTTTGACAGGAACTGTTGTCTCTGATGATGATTCTAGTGATGGAGAAATAACCTTTGAGGAACTAGCTTCTACTTATCAAGAGCTTTGCCTAAAGAGTGCTGAAATCTGTCAAGAAAACAAGAGTCAAAAGGAACAGATTGCTCAGCTTGAGACTGCTAAAGCGGATTTGGAAAACGAAGTCTCACTGGTCAAAGCTCATCTTGAGCATGACCAAATCTGTTAGGATGCTGAGCTGTGGTACAGACACACTTGATAAGATCCTTCAGACAGAAAAAGTGGCTGGTGATAAGTCAGGTATAGGATTTGTGGCTGGGAAAAAAGTTTCTGCTGAAGCAAGCACTTCAGGAACAAAGGAGGAGGTGTCCCAACCAATGTCTCAAACAAAAAGATAGGATACTACCCCTAAGAAGATTGTTCAGCCTCAGAATGTTGAGAAAAAGAATGGTCCCCATCAGAGGAAGATGCAGCTTCGAGGAGCTAGTCAGTATATGCCTCCCCAATATCACAAGAGCATGCAAGCTGCAAGGTTCAAACAGAACATGTCTCATAAGATGTCTCAACATCAGGAAAACTGGTATGGATATGGATACAACAATGTTGTGCCTCATCACTATGGAAGAAGGAAGCCTCATCACCATAGGAGATAGCCTAGGAGACAACATCCTCAGTACAGAAGAAGACAATCCAACTATGGAAGAAGGAGACAACATTATGGGTGGCAGCCACAACATTATCATCAAAGTGGCAAAAGATTTAACCACTTTAGAGATGACAGAGTAAGATGCTTCTATTGTGGTAAGGTTGGACATATGCAGTCCTCGTGCTTCAAGCTCCATGGTTATCCAAATTCAGTTCCTCAAACCAGACAGAAGGAGGTCAGATCCAAAGTTGCTAAACAATGGGTTCCTAAAGCACAGGTCACGTGTCTATTGGCTCATACCTCAGATGGACATTTTTCCATGGATGCATGGTACTTTGACAGTGGATGTTCTATGCACATGACTGGATCAAAGGAGCAGTTGGTGGAGTTTAATCCTTGCCATGCAAATAAGGTTGTGTTTGGCAATAGAGAAAAAGGAGTAGTAGAAGGAAGTGGAAGAGTGAAGAATCTTGATGGTCTTACTCTTGATAGTGTGATCCTTGTCCAAGGTTTGAAGGCTAATTTGATTAGCATAAGTTAGTTATGTGATGAAGTTTACAAAGTTAACTACACCAAAGATGAGTGTGTGGTATCTGGTGAGCATAATCAAGTTGTTATGAAGGGTGTCAGAACCAAAGATAACTGCTATCAGTGGATTTCCCTTGAAGTTAATTCAACTAATGATGCTCAAGTTGATGTTATAACATCAGACTATGACATCAGGATGCTGAAAGGTCACTCAGAGTTAATGAGTTCTGATGTGAATTCTATTAAATTTTTAAAAGGAAAGTCTTTATGGAGGGAGAAAATTAGTGATTGGTCTTTAAGAGGTACTCAAAATCAGGTGCCTTACCATATTGATTTTATATCAAGATTCATCAAAGCGTTCTCGTCTCAACGGTTCATCTCCATTAATCTCAACAGAATAGAAAAACCTTCTTCAAACCTAGTCTGTTACAAAGGAACAATGTCTTCCCCATCCAAGAACTCTGATTTTCAAAGACCTGTGCATATACGAACTAGGGTTTCTTCAGAAAAAGAACTTGTTGACAAAGAACACATTCCTATGGCTATTCCAGATTCGGGTAACTCTTAACCTTCAGCCAAGTTGAATAAAACTGAAACTAGGTCATCCTTCTCTCAAGCTGTTGAGGAGAAGTATGATGTGGACATGCATTTGGAGCAGATTGCCACTAAAATTATTGAGAAGGGAATACGGGTGAAAAGGATTTCTGTCCCTTTAAGGCAAATGCCTGCTTAACAGGTGGACTCTCAAAGTGAGGACACAAATCTTCAAAGACTGGCCTTGTCTGTGATTCAAGACGCTAAAGGTGGTAGTAAAGAAGAAGATCGTGAAGATACTAGTGTCATCTCTGATGTCAGAACATCATCCCCTAGGAATGGCAGTCACAGGAGTAAAAGGAAGGATCAGGTTGAGGTTATAGATGTTGAGGACTCATCTTATAGTGATATCATTGGTAATGCAAGAAGAAGGGAGGATAGGAAAGGGAAAGGAGTAGAGTCACTTCCTAATGAAAATATGGTCAAGAAAAGGACTTCAGTTGCAGACTCTCCCAAGTCGTGGAGCAAAGTTGCCAGGTCTGGCAAGAAGAGGAGAATCAGGGAAGAATCAGATTCAGAGTGTGATGTTCAAGACATCAAACTTGTGATGAACAGAGCTGCTGATCAAGTGCCTGATAACATCTCATTTCACTGTGTCGGAAGTGCATCCATGTGGAATTGTGTGAGCCAAAGAAGGATAGCTCTGGAAAGAGAGCTAGTAGCAGATGACATAGAGTCTACTGGAATTGTAGATCTAATTAAGTTTGCTGGTCTCATAAGGACTGTGTCAGGATTGACTAGTTGCTATGATAGACTGATCAGAGAATTTATAGTGAATATCCCTGAGTCTATTGATGACAGCAAATGCCTAACCTTCAGAAGAGTTACCGTCAGTGGTAAGTGTATCTGGTTCTCTCCTAAGGTGATCAATGCCTACTTAGGAAGAAGTGAGGAAGATTATGGGGAATTAGGAGTTTCTAATAATGTTATCTGCAAAGAAATCACAGCTGGACAGGTAGAAGTTTGGCCTTCAAAAGGAAAGTTATCAGCAAGTTTATTAAGTGTGAAATATGCTCTTCTTCATAGAATAGGTGCGGTTAACTGGGTTCCTACTAACCACAAGACCTCTGTTTCTGCTAGGTTGGGCAAATTAGTTTATGCCATTGGAACAAAGAGACTAATTGATTATGGCTCTTACATCTATAATCAGAGTATCAGCACGCTGCAACAAGAGCTGTGAAATTGCCTATTGCATTTCCATCCCTCATTTGTGGGATAATCCTGTCTCAGCATCCTGGGATTCTTCACCAGGATGAGAGTGTGTGTAGAAGGAAGCCTGAATTGTCTTTTCATCAGAAGCTGTTTAAAGGAAAACATGTTGCTGATAATGTCAAGGCATCTGCCTCAACATCTACTAATCATACTCATGTCAAGACTGATATGATTTCTGAACTGGAGGAAGCCTGTAAAGAACTAGATGAAGTCATCAGAGTAAACATTGAAAGGAAGGACAAGCTTAAAAAATTACTTATGACTCTGAAGATGAAAGAAAAAGAAAGTGAAAAAGTAGTTGCTGATAAGAAAGATGAGTCTGATAATGACAGTCCAAAAGAAGATGAAGAAGATGATGATCTCAGCTCAGATGATTAAAGATTTTAAATGATTCTCTTAATTAGTAGTTTTAGTTTATTTTCTGACTTTGTTTCAGCACTTAATGTGATTGGTTATGTAATTTGAATTTTGTGCTGTTATATGCACCTTTTATGTTTTTCTATTTTATGATTTGTTTTGCCTGGTTACTAACTGTGAGGCTAACAATGAGAGCTAGGGTGTACTAATTGTAGTTAATAGGGCTCCTGATTGAAGATTGTCTAATTGTGGCTAAAAAGGGGGAGGAGTAGCCAAGTACAAATGTATGTTGTCAAAAGAGTTGTAAGTAGCCAAGTACAAATGTATGCTGTCAAAAGAGTTGTTGTGCTGTCAAGAGAATATGCAGATATTAAGGGGGAGAAATTGCTGCTAATGTTGACAGTTGCCTTGCTGGCTTTTGCATTGCTGGTTTGCATTGTTGGGGAGTTATTGCATTGAGGGGGAGTGCTCATTGCTGCTAATAATGAAATATGTGCAGTCGTTTGAATGTTTGAAGAGTGTAGCTGTTGAACCTGGTGATGCAGCAGAGTTTTGTGAAGTGATTTGAAGATGCTGCTGCTGCTTGGAGTTTCAAAATCATTGTTTGAAGTTTTTCCGCTACTGAAGTCTCTGAAGGTACAGAGATTGTTTTAGCCAAAATTAGCCAAAGGGGGAGATTGTTAGTTCTTGGATTGGCTGGAATTTTGGTAAAACAACGTATGTTCAATGTTGATGTCAAGGTGGTGATGTTGCAACATTGAGTCTTAACACTGGGCTGTGTTAAGTGTTTAAATTGCTGAAGTTTGGATGTCTGATGTCACATGCGATGTTGTGACATTAGATCTGCGGAATTAATAACATCAGATTGTGATGTTGTTAGGGTTTGGGTGTTAGCTAGAATTGTGGAGAGCAAGCTGTCTCATTGGATTCGAATATCTTGGGTTAGATATTCTTCGCTGCATAGGAGATCTGGTGCAGATTTGTTGGAGATTTAAAAGGTTGAAGATTTAAAAAGATTTTAGGAGAAAATCTGTTTTGAATATTCAGTTTTAAATAACAAATCAAGTCAGATATTGTAGCAGTCCAAGCCCAATTCAGGTGGCTATATAAAGCGCACAAGACCAAAGAAAAAGGTACAGAAATACAGAGAGAAGATCAAGAGCAATAGGCTGAGTGTATTGAGTATATTGTACGAGTTTTGTATACACCATTCTAGGTTGAATTGGTGAGCCGTTTTCTGTCCTCTCTTAGAAGCTGTGAAGTAATAGAGAGTTATTACTTGATCGAAGCTGTGAAGTAAGATCAAGGTTGCTCAAAGAGGGTGTTCCTTGAGTATTATTTTTAGGGATTGAGTAGCATTCTCATATCTAAGTGGTTTCTTAGGTAGAAAGTCACTAGTAGGAATTAAGTTTAGGAGATTGTCAACTGGGTTGTTGAGTTTGTAAATTAATTCTACAAGTAGTGAATTTCATCCCTGGCTTGGTAGCCCCCAGACGTAGGTAGTTAGACCAAACTGGGTGAACAATTTGGTGTGTTATTCTGCTGTTTATTTTGTCCATTGTGCAGAGTGTGTTGTTGTGACATCGCACCTTAACATCACATGTCTGATACCAGAATTTCAAAACTCTTAGAGAGATTTAGCGAATCTCGACATAACTACCCCAGATTGAATGTATTCTGTATGATCGAGTCTTCAAACTTGCCCTTTAGGGATGGTCAAATAGTGAAAGCAACAACTGGGAGAACTTGCCCCTATTTAGCAGAGTCCTCAGGCAACATGCCCCTGGATATGATCATCCTTTTGGAACGATTTTCCACTTTCATCAGAGTTTCAAGTCTCAAAAGATTGAACTTATCACTGATACTCATACGCAAGCTTCTATGATATCAAGCAATGTTAGCAAGTAGAAAAATGTTAGTTCTGAAACTTCTAATGCAACACACATGTTAGTCTTGAAGTTTTTATTAAAAAGATATCGCAATAACTTGTGACCGAATCACTGGTTAGGATATGACATTAATTTTCTTTTATAAAGTGTCATACCCCAAATTTTGACCCTAGATTCCATCATCATTCTAGGAGCATTATGCATTGCATTGCTAACCCTAATGTTGTACAAGTTGCTTTTTGTTTTGTTTCATTTGAATTAGGGTTTGGAACCAAGGAAGTCAAGAGGATCTTCATTTGATCAGTCAATCTCTTGGATTAATCATCAACCTACCAAGTGTGCATACTCTCAAGAGACCTCTCTCCATCAAATATCAAGTGCAAATTGGTCTTGTTACAAGTTCATTGAAGCTCAACTTCATCTGGTCACCAATTAGGGTTTTATCTGACAAAGTCAATTGTGCCTTTGACTTTCGATCAAAGCATGATCCCAAGCCTAGGGACATGATTCAAGACACTCAAATACATCCTTGGAGTCCATCCATGATGTTTGAAAGATTCAATAATTCAAGATCATTGAAGATCACACAATTGAATTCATCTGATACACAAGCTTTTAACTACAAAGTCAACTTTTTTACTTTTGGGATTTTTGGTAAAAATTGAAGTCCTCAAGCTAAATTTCATGAAAAATGTTTGATCAATGAGTTTGAGCATGAAAAATCAAGAATTGGAAGGTTTCTTGCAAAAGGGGAAAAGTGGAAGAAGTAGAATTTTTCTAAGTATGGAAATAACCCTAATTTAGTGCCAACTTTGAAAGGTCATAACTTCCAATCTTGACCACCATTTATTGTGTTTCAAAGATCAAATTGAAGCCCTTACAACATACTACAACTTTTTCATTTTTGATTCAATCTCCAAAAAGTGCATAGATTTTGAGTTATGGAGCCATCAAGTTTGTGAAAATCTTTCAATACTTAGAAATTTTTCAAGGTAGTTTTTGTTGACAAAAAGTACTAAACTTTGGAGCCAGTTTTCACTATGATCCATTGAGATTCAATAAATTCATAAAACATGAAATTTGTAGAGCATGTTTGGGGCTTTTTAAAAAGTACAATAAGTCCTCCATAGCATTTTTGAGCTAAGAGTTTCGAAGTAGAGAAGTTGGTCCATAATCTGATTTTTCAAGTCATGTTCTTGGCAAACCATGAGTGCAAATCCTAGCCAAAGTCATGAAATATGGTTTTGAAGCCTATGTAACTTGTAAATATTCCTCTAATCAGATGATTACACAAGTCCTTGGTGCATTACACATTGATTTGAAGCATTATCCAAGTGATCACACCATTTTTGGAATGTTTTGCCAAAAAGATTGCATTGCCATTCTCATAAAGTGACTTTAATCACAAAGTCAACTTGTCTTGAGCTTCTAAATTGTTTTCACTGCACAAAACCTTTTCTTTTCACAGAAACAAAGTGTCTGAGCTCTCAACCAATCTAGGGAAGGTTTGTACTATGCATTGGAACTTCAGAATCCATGAAACTATCCCTTGCATTTCAACCAAACCAAGTGAAGCATCAAGTTGCAATTCTAGAGAACTTAATCCCCCCTCCTCCCCTATAAATATAGGCACATTTCAAGCCTCAAATACACAACAAAAACCTTAGCAAATATCCCTCAAATCTTCCATTGCAACATCTTGCAAACCAATTTCCCTTTTGTGCCAAGAAACCTCAACTTGCACAAACACACCATCTGCCTTTTCCAAACACCAAACCACCAATCCAACTGTTCAAATAGATCACAAATCATCCCTTGAAGGTGTCCAAACCTTCATCTTCATCCTAAACCTGCTATAACAGAAAGTCAACCTTCAAAACCAAGTTTTGTTGACTTTTTGCATTTTGCTTCCCAAAACTTGATTCTGACTAGTTTCAATCACTTTGACACTTCTAACACACTCCATAAATCATCCTTAAACTGTTCCAAACTTGGGTTTGCTTCTGTAACTTCATTTACTTGAAGTTCTATTTTGGTCACTTTTCACCCATTTGCAAGAAGGAAGCATAAAATGTTCCAGGTGGTTTCTTTTGTTTCCAAACATTCCAAAACTTCATAGGAGGTCCATTGAAGGTGTCCAAATCATCAAACTTGCTCTGTAACATCTTTGGAGGATTTTGGCTTTTTGCCCCAAGAGGTAAGTCACTTTGAACTTGAACTTTTCAAACCATGCTATACTTTGATGTACACTGAGTATAAACTTGTTTGGTATGTTGTATATGATATTTTTAAACCATTAGTTGTTGCTTATCACGTTTGAATAAGAATATACCATTGAACTTGCAAGTTTATGCTATTTTGAGTGTTGTTATCATGTTTTAAAATAGGAGCATTTTTAGGCAAATCCAATTGCACCATTGTGTTCCTTGTGAAAAAATAGACAAGTTTGATTTTTACATCTTTGAATTTTATGAAGTATACAGAAAGATAGGTTAGGTTTTGCAAAATTAAATTGTTGAGGTTGATGATGCTGAAGCCATGGCGCATTAGGTCAGGCTTTAGGTCTTTTTTTAGAATATATTCATTTTGATGGGGGTGATAGAATGGATGTATCACCACCCCAGTGGTTTGAGGCCTGCGCGCGTGTGTATGTTTGAGCAAGAGAACTGAGGTTCGAATCCCCCCCGCCCCAGTTCTTTTTATTTTTCTCATTTTCAAGTGATTTTCCTATATATATTCTTTGTTTCCATTGTATGTCACATGCGCGTGTTGGTTGGAGTGGCTATGTTTTGAGTAGTAAGCACAATAGCGTGGGTTCAACACCCATGAGGGCCACTTCCTTATTTTTGTCACTTATTTTCCCCATTTTCTTCACAAATTCAAAACCTCATAACTTCTTCAGTCTAATTGATTTATGACCCATTATGTTTGCTAAATGTTCATGATAATGTCTATTTTATGTTTTTAAAATTAAATTCCCAAAAATATATATTTTTCTTGGACTTATGCATGTTCAAAGTGAGTGACTTTTTTAGGGTTTCTCAAGGACTTCTTTTGATTCTTTTGAATGATCCCTTGGTTTTCCTTGTACATATTGCCTTGTATGAACCTCCTACATCTTATATAGACCATGTGTGATGTTGTAAACTTGTACATTCTTGTTTTAACTTGAATTTACCACATTTTCAAGTGTATGTTTATATGTAAATGTATGTTGAAATTTTGTTCATACCATGAGCTCTTGCTTGGCCTTTTTTCCTTAATATGTGACTTTCCTTCATGTTTTCTATGAACCTTGATGTGCACATATGACTTGTTTGAATCATACCATGTTTAGGTGTTCTTAAACACTTGAATTTTGTCTTAAATGTGACCTTGTATACATGTTTGTATGTCTAAACCTTTGTGATGTTTCCACCTTGGTCAAGACCATGTTTGAATTCATAACATGTATGTTTGGTTGTTACTTACTTGTCTTAAACATGTTTAACTTGTATCCATGATTGAATGTTCAAGTAATGTCTTAACTTATTCACATGATGTTTGAACTTTAACTTGTCATCTATAAGCATGCTCACATGTCATCTCTAATATGTTTGCATCTTCCATCCACATGTTATTGTCATAAACATGTCTTTTTGTTCATGTAATGTTTGGTTGTTACCTATATTTGTCCATGTTTAAATTGTATTCATGATCAAGTGATGTTTTAACTTATACATGTTTACCTTGAATCTTGATTGTTACCATGTTAAGTAATGCCTTGACTTATACATGCCTTATTTCAACTTTGAATTTTCTTCATGTTAAGTGATGTCTTGACTTGTACATGTTAACTTGAACTTTGTTTTCATCCATGTTTAAGTGTTGTTATAACTTATACATGTCACAGATGTTCCTTTGAATCTTACCATGCTTAAGTGTTGTAATGACTTATCCATGTTTGAATGTTAAATTGTATTCATGAGTAAGTGTTGTTGCAACTTATCCATACTTGATTAAGTGGTGTTAGTAAAATGCATGATTGCCCTAATTATATACTTAACTTGTTATCCATGATACTTTAGTCTTGTTAGAATTATACCTCATGTGTGTTTAGATGTTGTAACATCTTTGCTTGTATGAACTTACTTTGGTTGTCACCATGTTGATTTGAAACTTCTTTTAACTTTGAATTTGCTTGGTTTTTACCTTGTTCTTTTATGACTTTTTCAAGTCTTTTCTTTAAATGTTGTCACATCTATTCTCTTGCCTTGGTTGTAACCATATGCCTTATCTTGTTCATAGTACAATTAACGTCATGATTAAATGTTACTTTGAATGCTTGCAATTGATATCATGTTTGAATGTCATACTTATTCATCTCATCCATACTTGTTCACACTCTTTTAACTTTGTCAAGTTATTCCCCAAAGTGATGTTAGCTTGTTAGCTTCCATCCTTAGTTGCCTTTTGTTTGCAAATATTTAAGTTCCACGAAACTTTTTGCATTGCATCTTTCATTTTGCATTTGTTGTCACATTTGCATTGCATTTCTTCAACATAAACTCATTTCGTCTTATCATCTCCAGTTTTCATGCTTAATCCTCCACATCAGTACAACAACCGTGCTTAAACCATAAGAAGAATGGTAGAACGAGAGCATGAAATTGACCGTGTCAACAACGAGTTGGAAGACCTACGTGGTAATGTAGGACAAATCATGGAAATGCTGCAAGTAATCTGTGCCAAGATGGACACCCAGTCGACTGTTGTTTCTGAGATTACAAATCCTGTGATAGACTCTCTTCCTATTACTACTCCTATTACTTTTCCTCCATTTGGTATTCCACCGGGCTTTGTACCTCAGCCACAAGTGCATGTTACTACTCAATAAACTGTTCTGTTGGCCGCTGATGTTCCCAACATAATTCCAACCTTTGCACCTGCTGCAGTGCACACTCATGTGAATCGGCCTTATTTTGATGACCATCATCAAGTATATGATATACCCGATGGATCCGAGTACGAAGATGAAAAGCGTGATAAGTTGAGGGAAAATGTGGAAATAATTGAGGAAAGGCTTAGGGCCATGGAAGGTGATCAGATATTTGGAGCTGATGCCCGAGAGATGTGCTTGGTGTTTGGATTGGTGATTCCAGGCAAGTTCAAAACTCCCTACTTTGACTAATATGAAGGGGCCTCTTATCCAAAAAATCATTTGATCATGTACTACCGAAAAATGGATGCCCATGTGGATAACGACAAGTTGATGATCCACTGCTTTCAAGATAGTTTGAAGGGAGCATATTCTAAGTGGTATCTGAGTTTAGACCAATCACGCATTCGTTGTTTCCAAGATCTCTCTGATTCTTTCATTAAGCATTATAAATACAATATGGATTTAGCACCAGACACAAGACAACTGCTGAGTATGTCATAGAAAAGTCCTGAATCCTTTAAGGAATATGCATAAAGATGGAGGGAGACTGCCTCTCAAGTAGAGCCTCCTTTGTCAGAAAAAGAGCTAGAAGACGGGTTCGTCGATACTGTGCTGCCAGAGTTTTATGAGAGAATGGGGGGTAGTGTCACTGCCAGTTTTTCTGATTTGGTAGCTGTGGGGATCAAGGTAGAGTTGGGTTTGAAGAACGGAAAGATGAGTAGTTCAGTTGGAAGTTCCAATGGTGCAACTAATCATGCAAAAAATCCTCCTAGCAGTTTTCATAAGAAGAAAGAAAGAGAAACTAATGTTGTAATGCCTGTTCGTAGAATAAACCAGTCTTGGAAGTGTTAGCTCCTAAATTCGACGCCTATATTGATTTAGAGGAAGTAATTGAAGTGTTAAACTCTTTGAAGAAGTTTGAAAGCATTTGACTGGATTTTCATGATGGAAGTCTGAGTCGAAGGTTTGCTTTCATAAGGAAAAGATAAGCATGGAACTTAGAAATATTTCCAAGCATTGGGAAATATCCTTCGACGTATATTGCTGATGGTGTTAGACGCGAATTAATTCAAATTCAAATAAAGGAGGGAATGTTTATTCTTATCCGCTTTTGAAAAAGACAAGTGGTGCACATCCAGAGGATTAGAAGCATGTAGTGCGACACTTGTCGCATGTTAATTGTTTCGGCAGTTAACAACAGTTAGTTTAATTAGTATAAATAGGAGTTTTAGCAATAGGATTCGGGTGTTGTTCAATTTGTACAAGTCACTCAGAAATTACTCAAAGTATCTGCGTGTAGAGAAACGAGTTTTGTGAGAATGTACGTGATGTAAACACCATTTTCCATTTCAATGCAATTTCTTTAAGTCTTTCACTAAGAGTTTATCTTTACTTCGTGCAAGTTATGTTTCTGCATTTCATTTAGTCTTTACACTTCCAGTTATTTCGACTCAAAGTCTTTACGCATCTTTTTATTAAAAGTCCCTTTAATTTCACGCAAGTCAAATTTATGCATTTACCAGTATCTTCGATTTAAATCTTTATCTCAAAGTCTTTTACTTTTCAGTCACTTTAAGTATCTTGATGAAATCCCTTTTCCATTCCTTTACTTAGTCGAAACATAGAAGTTTACGTAAGAAATCACTTTAGCACATGTCTTAGGATTTGTGTGGTCGATCCTGCAAGTTAATCAGTTTTATATGAAATTGATAGACCAGCGGTTGTTTACCATTTTTACCAGTAAACAAATTGGCTCGCCCAGTGGGACCGTGCTAAATAACATTTTTTTGCAAAACTTAGAATTTTGTGATTTGGATATCCTTTTTGTGTCAAGTACTTCGTTGTATGTTATTAAGGAGTGGAAAGGTAGCCACCACGAACGAAGAAAGACCAAAAATAAAATATACAAGGAAAATGGCAAGTGCTAATTTGCCAAGTAGTTCAAATCCTCAAAATACATCCGGTGTCAATGTAGAACTAACCCCCGTGTCTTCGACTGGAGGACCAACTGTTGTTGCGTCTGCATCCGAAACTATGCCCTCTATGGCTAGTTCGACACCGACACATTCCATTCCCCATACTGAACCAGTCTTGACATATATGGGGCCAACCAGACCCCCCAGTAACTCCTCCTACGATTGGGATGTCTACTTATCGACCGTTCCCACCACCAGGTTTTTCAATGCCCTTAAATGGTCGAGAGCAGCCTTATGGGATGCCAACTTCCATGATGATGAATTTACAAAATGCACCCCCAGTGTATTCTAAACCCGTAATGACATCACCTTTACAAGGGTCAGGGTCTGGAGAAAATATGGGTCGAAACCAATCCTTAGGAGTAGGATATTCAACCCAAGTGCCAGGCTTGACAAATACCACCGCAGCCTATTTAAGGCAGCAAATGGATGAAAGTAACCACCAAATGGTCCAAATGATGTCTCAAACCATGGGGGAAATCTTTCAGCCTCTAATCCAAAAATACTACCCAGACTAATCAGCAAATAGCTGCGCAGATGACGCGCCTTGCGAATTTTTTTGGTGTTCCTAATCCTCCTCGACACCCTCAAAGAGAGTATATCACAGCAAACCACGAGGTGGTATTCGAAGAGAACCCCACTATTTACCAAAATCAACAGAATCCAGGGAATATCCCTCAGGTAAATGCACCAAATCAGGTAGCAGTCGAACCCCCTAGGATTCAACAGCCCGTGCCTGTAGGAGATCAACCAAGGGTGGTTTTGGTGAATAGAAATCAGGATGCTGATGACGTCGTACAACAAGTTCGACGTAACAACATGGCGGCAGATAATAATCTGGAAGCTATGATCGAAAGGATAATGGTCCAAAATGGGATAAATATGGGCCTGGGAAGGCCAAATTATACATCCCCATTGTCAGAATACATTCTCCAGTCGGAGTTACCCCCTAGAACAAAAGTCCCTAAGTTCATTAAGTTCTCTGGGGATACCACTGAATCCACAGTCGAACACGTGACTCGATACGTGATAGAGGCTGGGGAAATTGTAAATAACGAGAACCTTAGGATAAAATACTTTCCAAGTTCTCTGACGAAGAATGCCTTCACGTGGTTCACAACTTTGCCACCTAATTCTATCCACAGTTGGACCCAATTAGAACGGTTGTTTCACGAGCAGTTCTATATGGGACAAACTAAGATTAATTTGAAAGAGTTGGCTAGTATTAAACGTAAATTTATAGAGCCAATCGATGACTACCTAAATAGGTTTCGGCTGCTCAAAGCTAGATGCTTTACCCAAGTACCAGAGCACGAGTTAGTCGAAATGGCCGTTGGAGGCCTAGATTATTCCACTAGAAAGAAGTTGGATACACAATATCTTAGAGATATGGCCCAATTAGCCGATAGGGTTCGACAGTTAGAACGCCTTAAGGAAGAAAAGGCCAGGGCGAATAAAAACAAGAGAGTGTCTTACGTCGAAGTTAATAACGACGACGAGAAATATCATGATGAGCCAGTTAGTTTTGACGAAGGCGAGGTCGATCTTGCTGAATTGAAACAAGGTCCACCTTACTCTTGTAGGTTGCTGGCACCTTCGAACGTCGAAACTGAGAAAAATGACAAATTTCCCAAGAAAACTTATACTTTCGACGTTACTAAATGTAGCGAAATTTTCGATTTGTTAGTTAAGGATGGTCAGATGATAGTGCCACCTGGTGCTAAATTGCCTCCTTTAGAACAAAGGAAAAAAGAGGGTTTTGTAAATATCATAATTTCTTGGACCATAAGACTTCTCAATGTTTTTTTAGGGATTTGGTTCATAACGCAATTCAGGAAGGAAGGGTGAAGTTTGGAGAGAAGCCCAAAAGTCAAATGAAGATCGATGCAGACCCCCTGCCAGTAGCTGATGCTCATTATACTGAGCCAACAGAGGTCCATATGCTTGAGGTTGCTGAAGGCCTCAACAATGATGTCAATATGATTGACATCATTGATGATTTCAACAATGAGACAGTCATGGCCAGGGTTACTGAAAATCTTGACCAGAAATTCCTAAGGAGCTTGGTTAGTGGTTCTGTCGAAGTGTTCAACAATAACACTACTGATGGTGTAGAGATTATTGAAGGTGCTGACAAGGGAGTTGCTGCAGATTCGCAGAAGATGCTGGTAACCAAGGAGACTGCTGATAGTTTCATCTAGATGGATAGGGCTATTGAGGGTTTACAAATGAAATTGTGCAAGCTTGACATCACTGAGGATGTCGAAATGGAAGTTAACATGGTGGAAATTTCTGAGGAGTCACCAATGGAAGTCGGCGAGGAACGCCGACAGGAGAAATACAATAAGCTGGCCTTCCCAAAAGAGGAAGAAAGTTTGGTTGGCTTCATACACAAATGTTAACGAAAGGGATCTGAAGTAATGTTGTGCCCTAGGTGCAGCACTGTGTTCGACAAAAAATCGGCGCAGAATCTTGAAGGGGTACGAAAGGCTAAGAAGAAGTGGGAGAAGGCCAACCATGGCCCCCGAAGTTTCGACCCAAGAAGGTCTGAGTCGAAGGCTAGAGCACCAGGAGCAAGGCCTGCTACCTTGAAACCATTTACTGAACTTTCTAACGGAAAATGGGTTAAACCAAATGAGAACAGGAAGAGAGGTCAGCAGAAGTGGAAAAACTTCGATGTCAACAGGGGCTCTTCGATCACCTATCGGAAGGAGTTTTAATCCTCCAACAAAACTGCCCTCATTTCTGAGAACTACAAAGGAAAATATCCTATGATGAGGTCACAGTGGAGGAGGGAGCAGCGAATGAGGAAAGCCTAGAGGGAGGCCGAGTCGAAGGATAAGGTTGAATCAAGCACAAACCTGCCTACCGGAAACAACGGAAGGGGAGAAACTTTCGAGAAGTTTCCCATTGGGCAAAAATTATTCAAAACTGAAGTCGAAATGGCTAAAGAAAAACGTGATCAGACCATAGTAGAAGACGAGATGAAGACAGACAATTTCGACTCGGATTCTGATGCTTCGTTGGACATCCTCGTGAATGTGGTCTCATTATTTCCTAGAGAATTTGACCAAATCACAGAGGTTGAGGAAGTTGATGACTATTCTGAAGCGGAAATGGCGGCACACAAACCAGTGTGCTACTATATCATGAACAATGGCTGCGTCGAAGAGCATAATGCTTTCTTTGAACGGCTAGATAAGGCTATGAAAAACCATCTGAAGCCTCTATTCATCATCGGGAAGGTCGAGAATGTTCCAGTAAATAAGATCTTGGTTGACTGCGGCGCCACAGTAAATCTGATGCCACACCATATCTTGAGAAAGATAGGAAAGTATGATACTGATACTAAGCCACACAATATGGTTCTTTCAAATTATGAAGGAAAAGTTGGCACCACGCTGGGTGTTATACAAGTTGACTTGAAAGTTGGGACAGTTACTAGGCCTACTATCTTCATGGTAGTGGAAACCAAAGCCAACTACAATCTGCTCTTAGGACGAGAGTGGATACATGGCATTGGAGCAGTTCCATCTTCGATGCATCAAAGGATCACCATCTGGAGGCTGGATGGCATAGTCGAGAACATAGAAGCCGACAAAGAGTATTCTAAAGCACCAATAAATCATGTTGACAAACGTTAGTTCGACAAGCATTTGGCTCATATTGCCCCTTGTGGTCCAGCAGACTTTGAGTTTATCCCAGATGATGAGACGTTTTGATCATTGTACCTGGATCCCGTAGAAGGTTTCCGTTGGGATAAGGAGGTGCCAGGAGAAAGGCTCTTATACCTTGGCACGCCTTCAGTAGACCCCACAGGTTAGGGAAGCGAATTCAGTGATAATGACTGAGTTTGAAGCGTTGAAAAGAATTTTGGCTTATGTGGCCGAAACCAAACTACAAGCAGCTTTGGAGGCTTCCAACGAATATATGGCTGCCGAAGCCAATTCAGGATTCTACCAAGAAGGTCCTAGTAAGAACTTTGACCCGGAACCACCTGATCAGGTTCGAGATGAAGAACAGAGGCTTGATTCTATTTATGACGACGAGCCTTTGGGTTTTGAGAAGGATCTGTTGGCAAACAATGTTCGAATGCTAGCGCAAGATCCTCTTGAAGAAATCGACCTGGGAGAGGGGGCAGTGAAAAGGCCTACTTACATCAGTGCCAACATTACTCCACAACTCATAGTCGAAGTAATCCAGCTATTGAAAGAGTTCAGGGACTCTTTCGCATGGGATTACGACGAGATGCCTGGTCTAAGCAGGGAGTTGGTCGAACTGAAGCTACCAATCAAGTCTGGGAAAAAGCCAGTCAAACAGAATCCAAGATGGTTTGCACCAGTAATTCTCTCAAAGATAAAAGAGGAAGTCGAAAGACTGCTTTGATGCAAGTTCATCCGCACTTCCAGGTATGTCGAATGGTTAGCTAACATTGTACCTGTTATAAAAAAGAATGGGACTTTGAGGGTTTGCATAGATTTCAGAGATTTGAATGCTGCGACCCCAAAGGATGAATACCCAATGCCTGTGGCGGAAATGCTAGTCGATTCTGGCACTAGCCACAAATACCTAAGTATGCTCGATGTGTATTCTGGGTATAACCAAATATTTATTACTGAGGATGATCTCCCTAAAATGGCGTTTCGATGCCCTGGGGCCTTGGGCACCTACGAATGGGTGGTGATGCCTTTTGGCGTAAAAAGTGTTAGGGCAACATATCAAAGAGCAATGAATACAATCTTTCATGACTTCATAGAAAATTTTGTGCAAATTTACATTGATGATATTGTTGTGAAGTCTGTTTCAGAGGAGACCCATATTGACCAACTTCGACAGTCATTCGAAAGGATGCGAAGACATGGTCTTAGAATGAATCCTCTCAATTGCGCTTTTTGTGTATAGGCGGGAGATTTTTTAGGCTTTGTGGTCCACAAGAAGGGGATCGAAATCAATCAAAATAAGACCAAAGCCATCATGGAAGCGAAAGCGCCATCGACAAAAAAGGAATTACAGTCGCTGTTTGGAAAGATTAACTTCTTGAGAAGGTTTATATCAAATCTCAGCGGGAAGACTCCAGCCTTTTCACCTCTACTTCGATTGAACAAGAAAAGATTCAACTGGGGGCAAGCCCAACAAGAGGCCTTCGACAAAATCAAAGAATATCTAAGTCATCCTCCAATATTGGCACCACCTTGTAGAAATAGGGGTATGAGATTGTACATAGCTGCGTCGGACAAAATGTTAGGGAGCATGTTGGCTCAAGAGGATGAAAATGGCATCGAAAGAGCCATTTATTACCTTAGTCGAGTTTTGAATGATGCGGAAACTAGGTATAACATGGTTGAAAAATTATGTTTATGCTTGTATTTCTCTTGTACAAAATTAAAGCAATATATAAAGCCAGTTGATGTTTATGTTTCGTCTCATTTTGATGTCAATAAACATATGTTGTCCAAACCTATTTTGCATATTTGAATTGGTAAATGGGCACTAGCATTAACTAAATACTCTTTAACATATAAGCCTTTAAAGGCAGTTAAAGGACAAGTGGTATCGGACTTCATAGTTGACCAATCCATAAATGAAAGCGCTTTGAATTACGTCGAACTAGAACCTTGGAAGCTAAACTTCGATGGCTCTAGCCATAAAGATGGAACAGGCGTAGGCGTGCTAATTATTTCTCCTAATAGAATTCCTACAAAATTCAAGTATAAGATCGAAGGACTTGCTTCCAACAATGAGGCTGAGTATGAAGCCCTAATAGCTGGACTTGAGATTTTGTTAGAATTGGGGGCAACTCGAGTCGAAATAATGGGAGATTCAGAGTTGGTCATAAAGCAAATTACAAAGGAGTACAAATGTGTTAAGGAAAATCTTATCATGTACTTTGTAATAGTCAACAGACTACTGAAGAAATTTGAAGTGGTAAGCATTCGACACATACCTCGACTAGAGAATCAAGTGGCCAATGACTTGGCTCAGATTGCTTCTGGGTATAAAGTTTTGAAGGAAAAGTTGCAAGAGGCAATCGAAGTTAGAGGTAAAGTTGTGTCTGTTGGATTATGCCCATCAGATCTAGAAGCAACGAAGCTTGGATACGCTGATGAAGAAAATTTCGAGATTTTTGCAATAGACAGCTTGATGGACAAAGATTGGAGGAAGCCCATATTCAAATACTTACAGAATCCAATGGCGTCCACAGAGCGAAAGGTCAGGTATCAAGCCTTAAGTTATGTTCTTCTAGGTAATGAATTATTTAAAAAGACCCATGAGGGAGTCTTGCTTAAATGCCTGAGTGAATCAGAGGCATATCTTGCCCTTTCGACTGTCCATAGTGGGGCATGTGGGGCGCATCAAGTAGGTCATAAGATGAAATGGCTTTTGTTTCGACAAGGCATGTATTGGCCTACCATGCTAAAGGATTGCATTGAATTCGCCAAGGGCTGCCAAGAATGTCAAGTTCATGCTAGCATACAGCATATCCCTGCAAGTGAGCTACATTCCATAGTCAAACCATGGCCTTTTAGAGGTTGGGCTTTGGATCTGATTGGAGAAATTCGACTAGTATCGTCTAAAAATCAGAGATACATTTTGGTAGGCATTGACTACTTTACGAAGTGGATCGAAGCGGTACCTTTACCAAATGTGGATCAAGAGGATGTGATCATATTCATTAAAAAATACATCATTTATAGGTTTGGAATCCCAGAGACAATTACAACAGATCAAGGATCAGTCTTTACTGGTCAAAAAATGCAGAAGTTTGCTAAAGAAATGGGTTTCAAACTCTTAACCTCTACACCTTATTATGCTCAGGCTAATGGTCAGGTCGAAGCTGCTAATAAAGTAGTGATTGGTTTGATCAAAAAACATGTGGGAAAGAAGCCTAGAAATTGGCATAAGACTTTAGACCAGATCCTCTGGGCATGTCGAACCTCTCCCAAAGAAGCAACTAACACTTCTCCATTTTGATTAACTTTTGGTTATGACGCAGTGTTACCTGTCGAAATCTACCTTCAGTCAATAAGGATCCAAAGACATCATGAAATTCCTTCCGAGTCTTATTGGAATATGATGTTAGATGAATTGGTGGATTTGGACGAAGAGAGATTTAACGCTTTGGAATTGCTAAAGAGGAAAAAGAAAAGAGTGGAGAAGTCTTACAACAAAAAGGTTAGGGTTAAGACCTTTTCGCCTGGAGATTTAGTTTGGAAGGTAATCCTGCATATGGATCGAAAGGTCAGAGTCTTGGGCAAATGGTCCCCAAAATGGGAAGGCCCGTTTCAAATTACGCAAGTATTTTCTAATGGAGCATATGAAGTTGAAGAATTAGACGAGGATAAAAGAATCTTGAAAGTGAATGGTAAGTATTTGAAAAAATATAAACTAGCGCTTCAAGAAATTAAAATTGCTAAAGAGTAATTCAACGTAAAAAGGCGAAGCCAACATGGTATAAATGCCAAAATGGCTTAAAAGTCATTACATAAAAGCCTCAAAGGGCTATAGAGCATTATACTAAAAAGAATATTGCAAAGAAATTACAAGCTAAAAAGGGAGATTCTCTTTCATCTTCAAATATTTTGACTTCTGGAGTTCAAGCCGTTTCTCACACAAGGCCTTGTCAGCTCTTAAACGAGCAACCTCTTTCTCCAGTTGTCGAGCTTCCTCAGCAAAAGATATGGCATTGTCTAGTTCTTTCGACAAGTCAGAGTCATCAAAGGCAGACAGCTCAGCGTTGCGCTTTTTGGCCTTTGAGATCTTGGCTCGAAGCTTTTTAATTTTTTGCTCCCAGGAGGCAATGTTTCGATCATTGGAGGTGATCTCTTGCTTGTTCTTCTCTTTGGTTTCCTCCAGTTCTGCTACCTTATTTTCAGATTCAGTGGCAGCAGTCCAAGAGGCAGCCTCACTTCCAGATTTGACTGAAATTGCATCCTCAATCTGAGGCAGTCGCTTGAGGTCAGCGTGGACTTGGTCGATCACAGTGCGAAACTCTAAAATGATGTTAGTAGATTCAGGAGAAATAGTGGGGATGTCGACTTGTTGAAGGAGATTTTTCAGCGAAATATGAGTGACATTATCCATTTGTAAGAGATTGAAGAGGCCACCCTTAAAAATCTTTGCTTTGATCTTCAGGAGGATGTAGTCCTCAGGCTTGCTCGAAGGTTGATCCTCAGTGGCAGTTGAAGCACTAGGAGTCTTGTCAGAGGAACTTCCTTGACTACCAAGGAGGATCTTTATGTACCTTCGAGGGTTGTTGACCTTTAAGGCATCAAATTCTTTTTCACAGAGACCTGCTTCATACACAGTCGAGGCTACCTTGCCTTCAGTAGCAATAGTAGTTGCTGGAATAGTGGTGGCTTTGACAGGAGTCGAATCATTGTCAGGCTCTTCATCAACTTTCTTTTCCTTGCCTTTGTCTTCCTCCTCTTCATCTTCATCCATATTGTCATTAGTATTATCTCCATCACTGTTGCCATCAGACTCGGTTTGGCGCATTGTTTCTTCATCCTCCTCCATCTCTTCTTCCCCCTCTGGATCAACATTTTCAGCCCCCAAGGGTTTTGGCTATCGGTGAGTCGTCCTCATCAGCCAGGGTTTTGTCTTCATCCATGGCGATGGTTTCTGGGTTTTCTACTTCAGAATTTTTCTGACCATCGTCTTCATCATGGTCAGAGCCATCTGTTTGGGATTGTTGAGTAGCAGTCTTTGTTGGAGAAGGAGGAACTGTTTCAAAGCCAAGTTTATTAATTTCATCGAAAGAACTCCTTCCAAAGCCTAAGTCAGAAGTAGGGTGGTACGTAGGCTCACCTTGGTTATTCAGAATGGTGACCAGAGAGGAAGACTTAGCCACTGGTGGATTTGAGCCACTCGCATCAGCCTGAGTCAAATCAAAGCAAATCAGGTCAAAGAGAAATAAGGTAAACAGTTAAATAAATGTGAAAGGATAGTTGCCTTGACACCTTCAGCACCAGGGCTAGAATTGTCACTTTCAACTTGGCCTACGGCCAGTTTAGAGGCAGCCCCAGGAGAGGTTTCAGCAGCACCACTGGTTGTGGTTATCTTCTTGGAGACCTTAGCCACTTTGGGCTCAGATTGGCCAGCAGCAGCATCTGTATCCTGAGTTGGTTTCTTCCTCTTTTTCAGTTTTACATCTTCAGGAGGAGATTGGTTCTCATCCTCCGAATCAATAACGATTTGGGCAGTGCCCCTCTTCGATTTCCTCTAAGGTGTCGGAGGTGGTTTGCGAGAAGCCTGGAGTAGTATAAAGTATTAGAGAAAAGAACTGTTCATCAACAAAAGGAAAAAGTTGTGTGACTTACCTTGCTGCCTTCACCCATTTTCTCAGTCTTCACTTCGACCAGTTTTAAAGTTGTACTTTTCTTAGGTGTAGCTGCAAAACAAACAAAATTACCACAAGTCATTAATGATAAAGTTCGAATGAAAGAACATAAAATCAAAGAATCCAAACCTTCATGTCTTTCGGATTCGATGCGAACATCTTCGATACCGATATGAAGGTGTCCTTTGAAACTGTCTAGCGTATGCTTAGTTGGAACCACCCGCTGAGCCTTGGGTTTCGACTGCTGACGAAGGGTCTTTATAGAATCCCCACAGATGAACCAATCTAGAAATGGAGGGGCAAGAGCCACTCCAAAATCAATAGATGGCAGTCGAGGAGTCTTCGGAGGGAATAGTGCGAAAGCCACTTCATAGTGTTTCTCAGGAGGAACGTATGAAGGGAGTTTCAAACTCTTCATCTTCTTTAAAAATTTCTCCTTTAGCATAACTGCGGCTTCACGGACGGTTTGACTAATGTCATCTGGTCGATAAACAGTTTCAAAGTACTTTTGGAAGGCTTGAATATCTTTAATATGAATGGATTTACCTTTTTTGGTCTTCTCCTGCACATCAACAAAAGCTTGATCAATTAACTGAGAGAAGCTAGAAGCGTCAAGGAACTTTTCAGTATAATGCTTCGACCATTAGTCATGGAACTCTTGAGTACAGAGATGAGTGGGTTCGAAGTAGACAGGAGTAAGGAACGATCTGTGAGCATGTCGAGCAAGGTGTGTTGAGCTCCATGTGGCATCAAAGCTGGTGTGGTGGAGTATCAAATGGCCTTTCTTCTCATATAGGCACTTGGGAAGATTTTGAACCAAACCAAATTGTCGAGAGACAAGGTTTGGTTGGTAGGCCATCGAAGCTGTTTGACCCTTCAGCAGGTTGATTCGATGAATAATCAGTCGAGGGATTAGAAAGCTTCCCAGATAAGCTTCGACTCTTCTTCGTGTTTCTTGAATGGGGGAGAAAAAGGCCTAGTGAACCATTCAGAGCCGTAGTTTCTTTCAGCAAATGGGGCCATCCTTGGTGTGAACTCGTAATGTTTGACAAACATTTTGACAAAGCCATAAAAGGATGCTCTAAGGGTTTGTCCTTCTTCACTAGGGGTCAGCTTCACCAATCGAGGCCATTCGACTCGCCTCTCCTTAACCTCTGCAGCATCTTCATCCACAGTTCTTTTGTAAGGAACACTGGCTTCGAAGGTGGCATTGAGCCAAAGTTGGAGCAGCCAAAAGGGCCCTGACAACGAGAGGTTCCCATTGCTTTCTAGATCTTTGAGGCGAGTAGCGCCTTCGCTCAAGGATTTGTACAGGCTGACTAGTATCATTTCACTCAGGAAAATGCCTCGATTGTTGTGTAATTGGTTGGCCAGGGTCAGGTATTTCCTGGCCACTTGTAGGGACTTTGTGCAAAAGACACAGCGATAAAGCCACATAGCCAAAAATGCTATGTGCTCTTCATCCGCCACCGTATCAGATTGTTTATCATGATAGTGGGTCATGAAGTGGGTGTAGGTGTGTTTGGTGGTCGAAAACCCTATGGTATCTTGGGCATCTATCTCAGGATCATAGACTATCCCGTTTGGTCTTAGCCCCGTAATAGCAGCTAAGTCGAAAAGGGTAGGGGTTATCACCCCACAAGGGAGATGGAAAGTGTAATGTGTGCTATCCCAGAAATATAAGGATGATGCTAACAAGGTCGGACAATAAGCAGGACCTGTCTTCAACAGCATAATTAGGTCATAAATTCCAGAATCTTTTCAAGCTTGGGCCTTGACCTTCTCTACTTTAGCTAACCAATTTGAGTAGAGGTCAGAATCCTTAAAGTATGGGGTTGCTCTAAACAGCCTAGATCCATCGTTCAGATATTTTAAGTCTATATTAGTTAGAGCTACATTGTCTTGAGGAACAGCTGCTACTTTAGCTTTGTCCTTTTGGCCTAAGGGTTTGGTTCTATGGTACGAAGGGAAAAAATCCCTAATGGCTTCATAATCTAAACCTATGGGAGATAAATGGCCCAGACAGAGCAAGTGATTTACCAGAAACAGTGACAGGGATCAATACCTGAGATTCGTAGATGTGCCTTTTCTCTTCCTTAAGAGGTTCAGGCATGAACTGTTGGTTCTTCACGATCTTGGGTCCGCTCAATGTAGCGAAATGAGGGAGTAGCAGTGTGTTCTTTGACCCTCTAGATTTTTGGCCTTTCTTTGAATCCTGTGTTATGGTGTTTGAGGACGCCATTGTTAAAGATTGAAGAAAAATCGGTTTGTTGAAGATGGAGAGCTGAAAGTTTTCTAGAAAGAGGAAAGAAGTGCTTAGAGAAGTGCTTTGGAGGTGGAAAGGTGAAAATAGTTTCAGGTGAAGCTATTTATAAAGTATTTAAAATACTAATAGGTTTCTAATCATCATTAAGGGGCTAGAGCTAGTGGGACACATGTCTCCCCAGGAGCGAAAGTAGGGGTGGTAGCAGTTACTCCCTAGACCCACGATTTCCTAGACTCTAGGAAAGGTGATGATGGTTCGTGATTTGATGTGGTTTCCGAAGAGACATTCCAGATATGGTCATAAATGATTATGACGTCATAAAGGTGGTAGAAAGAAACTGAACAGTTTCTTGAGATGTGGGATAGTCAGTTATGTCAACACCTATGTAGGGTCGAAAGATGGCGTCGAATGGACACTATCAAAAAATGGCTTTTCCTTCAGTATTGTCGAAAAGGAAATTTTTGGGGGGCAATTTGTTAGCTCCTAAATTCGACGCCTATATTGATTTAGAGGAAGTAATTGAAGTGTTAAACTCTTTGAAGAAGTTTGAAAGCATTCGACTGGATCTTCATGGTGGAAGCCTGAGTCGAAGGTTTGCTTGCGTAAGGAAAAGATAAGCATGGGACTTAGAAGCACATCCAGAGGATTAGAAGCATATAGAGTGACACTTGTCGCATGTTAATTGTTTCAGCAGTTAACAACAGTTAGTTTAATTAGTATAAATAGGAGTTTTAGCAATAGGATTCGTGTGTTGTTCAATTTGTACAAGTCACTCAGAAATTACTCAAAGTATCCACCTGTAGAGAAACAAGTTTTGTGAGAATGTATGTGATGTAAACACCAGTTTCCATTTCAATGCAATTTCTTTAAGTCTTTTACTAAGAGTTTATCTTTACTTCGTGCAAGTTATTTTTCTGTATTTCATTTAGTCTTTACACTTCCAGTTATTTCAACTCAAAGTCTTTACGCATCTTTTTATTAAAAGTACCTTTAATTTCACGCAAGTCAAATTTATGCCTTTACCAATCTCTTTGATTTAAATATTTTTCTCAAAGTCTTTTACTTTTCAGTCAGTTTAAGTTTCTTGAAGAAAGCCCTTTTCCATTCCTTTACTTAGTCAAAACATAGAAGTTTACATAAGAAATCAATTTAGCACATGTCTTAGGATTTGTGTGGTCAATCCTGCAAGTTACTCAGTTTTATATGAAATTGATAGACCAGCAGTTGTTTACCATTTTTACCCATAAACAGGAAGCATCAATAACAACGTCAGTAACAACAATTCATTCAACAACCAGCGTATCAGTTTGCCCCTCAACCATATGTGGCAGCTGTTACCCCTACTTTCAACCAACAAGTGCCTGTGTTCTAACAAGCTCCACCAGTTCCTCAGTATCAACAAGCAACCAATGCTCCTCAAAGGAATCCTGCTCAATCCTAGAATAATCAAGGTCATAATGGAAGATAGAGAGGGAGGCCCCCTATACCCCCTATCCCTATGACTTACTAAAAATTGTATCTATTCCTCATTGAGCAAGGCTTGGCAACTCCATGGCCTTTGGGTCCTCCTCCAGATCCACTTCCACCATATTAAAACCCTAACGCCCACTGTCCTTTCCATGAGGGGGCTGCTTGTCATGATCTTGAAGGTTGTTATGCCTTGAAACATGTTGTAAGGGAATTAGTCAAGAAGAATATTCTGTCTATCAATGATACAAATCCAAATGTGAAGAGTAATCATTTGCCCGCCGATGGGGCATCTGTCAATGCTATAGAGGAAGAAGTTGATGAAGTCTTGATCTGTGATGTGAAGGACATCAAAACTCTATTGCCAAAATTTAATGCTAAGTTGATTGAAGCAGGTTTAGCCAAGGTATGTCACAAGAATTGTTCAAATGCGCTGTTCAGTCGAAGGGTTGTTAGGGAGTCCAAAGGGACGTCCAGATTTTAACTGACTGAGGTGTGCTTCAGATTAGCAAATGTGTGAAGAAGAATGAAGTAGCTATAATTGAGCCATTGTTCAATTTACCTACTCATGTGTTCAATTTAGCGGAGCCTACTCACAAAGAAGTTGAATCTGTC
The DNA here is from genome assembly GCA_022829125.1 of Lathyrus tuberosus. Taxonomy (NCBI): domain Eukaryota; kingdom Viridiplantae; phylum Streptophyta; class Magnoliopsida; order Fabales; family Fabaceae; genus Lathyrus; species Lathyrus tuberosus. The sequence goes on along the minus strand of JALAZF010000196.1, from coordinate 4,647,824 downwards.
TTTAATTTTCCTAAATAAGTTTCCAAACTTCCAAATTTAGTTGTGACTCCTGTTCAAGGTAAGAAGATGGTTTATGTTCCGAAATCGACCATTGAGCGAAGACCCACTCCTTTTTCTTTCAAAAGTACAAAAGTTGTGCCTTGGAATTATGAAGTGGCTGGTGGTAATCAAAAATATGTGAATCCAGAAAAAGAGCCAAATGTTGTTAATGATGAGATGACAAACATAGCAGGGCCGAGCAGAATGACCCATAGTGGTCAAATTTATAACCCTCTTATCCATGTGGTAGCTCAGATGTCAAAAGAAACCACCACTACTGTTCCTTATAAGGACAAAAATGCTGCCTCTTTCGATGAAGATGAGGAGTTCATCAAGATCATCAAAAGAAATTATTACAAGATTGTTGACCATTTACATCAGACACCATCAAAAATATCAATACTATCTCTCCTTATGTGCTCCCCCACGCATCACAATGCTCTACAGAAGCTTCTTGCTCAAGCTCATGTGACACAAGATATTACTGTTGAAAAATTTGATAATGTGATAGCTAACATTACCGCCTGTAACACTTTGAGTTTTGTTGGAGGAGAATTGCCCAAAGAAGGTAACAATCACAATCGTTCCTTGCACATTTCTGTTAAATGTCAAGAAGACACTTTAGCTAGGGTATTAGTAGATATTGGATCATCCCTCAATGTGTTACCCAAAAGAACTCTTGTAAAGCTTGCATGTGAAGGAGCAGAGATGAAACCTAGTGCTCTTGTTGTGAAAATGTTTGATGGTTCGAGAAGGACCGTGATTGGTTAAGTGGAGTTGCCCATTCTTATTGGTCCCCATGTTTTTGACATAACTTTTCAGGTTATGGATATCAACCCTAATTATAGCTGTTTGTTGGGAAGGCCATGGATCCATGCTGTCGGGGCAGTGACATCAACCTTACACCAGAAAATGAAATTTGTTGTTGAAAACAAGCTGGTGACCATATATAGAGAGGAATATCTCATGGTGAGCAATATATCTTCATTCAAATACATCGGGCAGATGAGAACGCATTGGAAACTTCTTTCCAAGAGCTTGAAATTGAAAATGCAGTCTTGTTAGAGGTAGAGGAGCCTGTGCAGAGGGTCTATCCATCTTTTACATCTCTGAAAAGTACCATTTCCACCATTGAAGAGGGTAAACTAGAAGGCTGGGGTGAAGTGATCAACGTCAAAGTCAAGATGGACCGCTTTGGGTTGGGTTACAAACCAACTTCCAACAAAGCGTCAACTCCAATCAAGGGTCGTCCGAAAGAAATCCAAGAAGTATTCGTCAGTGCTGGCTTCCAAGTGAATGCAATTGGCAAATATTCTGAAGCTTAAGCAATTTGGTGTACCATTCGGATGAGGCTTTGAGCAATTGGGACTCTGTGGAGATTCCCGAAACCCTCCCTTTATCAAAGTAATTTTGTTGTTTGTCATTTTAATGTTTTCAAAAATCCATAGTCTGCCCAAGGCTATAGGATTATTTTGTAGGGCCCCTTTCTGATTTTAAAATCTTAATGAATGAAGGCATTTTGTTAAATTCCTGTTTTGTTCATTTACTGTTTTTTCTCCTTTCACTTTTTAAATGAAAATGGCGACCTTTCATAACCACTTAAAAAAGAAAAAACATTCTCTCATTGCATTACCTTTTGTTTTTCAATTTAATAAAAGCAATCCTCTAAAAATATGAAGAATCATTGGTACCCACATTGAATCCGATGACTCTCCAATCTCTCCTAACTTTGATGCACCCATTAATTAAGTCGAAGAAGAGGGCGAGGAAGAATGTGATATTCCATATGAATTGGCTAAGATGCTTGAATATGAGTATACAAATCTCCAACCTCACCAAGAGCATGTCGAAACCATCAACTTGGGCAGTGAAGAGGAGAAAAAGGAAATGAAAATTGGCACCACACTTGGGGCAAATGTTAGGGAAAAGTTGGTCAAGCTTCTCCAAGAATATGTGGATGTGTTTGCATGGTCATATCAAGATATGCTCGGTTTGGACACAGACATCGTCGTTCATAAGCTACCACTCCGACCCGATTGTCCTCCCGTGAAGCAGAAACTCTGAAGGACAATACCAGACATGGCCTTGAAGATCATAGAAGAGGTAAAAGGACAAATTGATGCCAGATTTCTTGCTGTTGTAAAATACCCTCAGTGGGTGGCCAATATTGTTCCCGTATCGAAGAAGGATGGAAAGGTTCAAATGTGTGTCGACTATAGGGACTTGAACAAAGCCATACCAATGGATGACTTCCCTCTTCCGCACATTGATACCTTGGTGGATAATACTACTAGATTCGTTGTCTTTTCTTTCATGGATGGCTTCTCAGGTTACAACCAGATCAAAATGGATCCTGATGACATGGAGAAAACTACATTCATCACACCTTGGGGGACCTATTGTTATAAGGTCATGCCATTTGGTCTGAAAAATGTAGGTGCTACTTACTAAAGGGCGATGGTTACGCTTTTTCATGACATGATGTATAAGGAGATAGAGGTCTATGTCGACGACATGATCACTAAATCCCAAATCAAAGAAGACCACGTGGATCATTTGTTTAAACTGTTTGAGCGTCTCAGAAAGTCCAGGTTGCGACTAAATCCAACTAAGTGTACTTTTGGAGTTTGGTCTGGAAAGTTGCTTAGATTCATTGTTAGCCAACGAGGGATTAAAGTTGACCCAGATAAAGTCAGAGCCATTGAAGAAATTCCTGCTCCGCAAACCGAGAAGTAAGTCAGAGGTTTCCTTGGAAGACTAAACTACATCTCTAGATTCATCTTCAATATGACTGCTACTTGTGAGCCCATCTTCAAGCTTCTCCGAAAGGATCAAGAAGTTGAATGGAATTCTGATTGTCAGCTAGCTTTCGAAAAGATCAAGGGTTATCTACAAGAACCTCTAATCCTGATTCTTTCTGTGCCCGGGAAACCCCTTTTCACGTATCTGACTATTCTAGAAGGGTCTATGGGTTGCGTACTAGGGCAACATGATGAGACTGGACAGAAAGAGCACTCCATATACTATTTAAGTAAGAAGTTTACCGACCGTGAAGGCAGATATTCACTCTTTGAGAAAACTTTTTGTGCTTTAGCTTGGGCTGCTAAGTGTCTCAGGCAATACATGATCTGTCACACTACTTTATTGATCTCCAAAATGGATCCAATAAAGTACATTTTTGAAAATCCTGCTTAGACTGGAAGGCTTGCCTATTGGTATACGCTCTTATCCGAATATGACATCCAGTACGTAACTCAAAAGTCTATCAAAGGAAGTATCTTGCCAGATTACCTTGCAGAGCAACAAGTTGAAGAGTATGAGCCTCTGAAGCTTGACTTCCCAGATGAAGACATTATGTTGATAAAGAAAGATTGTGAAGAACCTGGTCCAGATGAGGGTCCCGAACCTAGCTACCATTGGAAGATGATGTTCGATGGCTCCTCTAATTATAGTGGGCATGGCATAGGTGCTATTTTGATGAATCCGGGTGGTGGTTATACTCCGTTTACAGCAAGATTAGATTTTGAGTGCACAAACAACATTGCCGAGTATGAAGCATGCATTCTAGGCTTTGAAGTAGCCATTGACCTTCAAATCAAAATTCTTGAAGTGAGTGGAGATTCAGCTTTGGTGATATACCAAGTTAAGGGTGAATGGGAGACCCGAGACAAAAAGTTGATTCCATATCGTGCTTATATTATGGAGATGATCAAATACTATGATGAGATCACTTTCCGAGACGTCCCGAGATCTGAAAACCATATTGCTGATGCTTTGGCTATGTTAGCCTCCATTTGGATGGTCAGATACCTTAATGAATCACCACTTATTTGGATTGTGCGAAATACCGAGCCTGCCTACTGCCAATAGTTGAAGAGGAAACTGATGGAAAACCTTGGTTCCACGACATCAAGATGTATCTGCAAAACCAAGAGTATCGAGCTGATGCTACCGCTCTTGATAAAAAGACTTTGAGAAGATCGGCGTCCAAATTCTTCCTCAGCAATGATGTGTTGTATAAAAGAAATCACGACATGCTTCTGCTTAGATGTGTCGATAGACATGAAAAAGACCTGTTAATTCAAGAAGTTCATGAGGGGCCATTTGGAACTCACACCAATGGTCATGCTATGTCCAAGAAGTGTTTGAGAGCTAGATATTATTGGTTGACTATGGAATCTGATTGCATCCAATATGCCAGGAAATGCAATAAATACCAAATATATGCTGATAAGGTGCACGTGCCTCCAACACTGTTGAATGTTCTAACATCGTCGTGGCCTTTCTCTATGTGGGGCATTGACATGATTGGAGCAATCGAGCCTAAAGTTTCCAATGGCCATCATTTTATCTTGGTTTCCATCGACTACTTCACAAAATTGGTAGATGTTTCCTATGTCGATGTGACAAAGTAAGTGGTTACCCGCTTCATTAAGAAGGAAATTATATGTCGTTACGGAATTCCAAGCAGAATTATCATAGATAATGGAACTAATTTGAACAACAACACGATGAAAGAATTGTGTGAATCCTTCAAGATCGAGCACCATAATTCTTCACCTTACCGTCCGAAGATGAATGAAGTTGTTGAAGCTGCCAATAAGAACATGAAGAAAATCCTGCAAAAGATGGTCAAGACTTACAAGGCTTGGCATGAAATTCTACCCTTCACTTTGCATGGATATCGAACCTCAGTCCGTACTTCAACAAGGGCAAACCCATTCTCCTTAGTGTATGGCATGGAAGCCATTCTCCCGATGGAAGTGGAGATACCATCCTTGAGAATCCTAATGGAAACCAAGTTTGAAGAAGCAGAATGAATCCGAAGCAGATACAACGAGTTGACCCTCATCGACGAAAAGCGGATGACAACCATGTGCCATGGGAAGTTATACCAAAAGAGGCTTAAGAGAGTATTCGACAAGAAGGTTCGCCTGCGTGAATTCAAAGTGGGAGATCTGGTACTAAGGAAAATCTTGCAATCACAGAAAGTTGCCAGTTGGGAAGTGGGCTCCCAACTATGAAGGCCAATTTGTTGTGAAGGCAGTCTTCTCAAAAGGATCTCTAATTCTCACAACAATGGATGATGAACAGCTTGCACATCCCGTAAACACCGATGCAGTCAAAAAATATTATGCCTAAATAAAACCCGCTAGTTCGAAAACTAGAAATGACGACTTAGGCAATAATGGGTATCCCGATGGATCTAAACCTATGAAGGAGATCCAGGCAAAAATTAGGGATGAAAAAAAATAAGAGCTCACTAAGTTGAAAACCTGAAAGGGTGGCTTAGGCAAAAATGAGCGTCATGGTGGATTGAAAACCCGAAAGGGCGGTCCAGGTAGAAGTTAGGGACAAAAGGCATTTGACTGTATCAGATGGTGTTTACCAATACTGAAGAATCAGCTGAAGATCATTCCAATCGCTCTTGTCAGAAGCAAGGATCTAGGGCATCTTAGTTATTAGGGATTGTAGTAGTTGTTGGATTCAATGTAAACCTTTCCCTATTGCCATTTTCACAATTGTAATACTCCATGGAGCTTTTTCCATTTGCAAGCTACCATTCTTTAATAAAATACTAACTTTGCCTATTCATTTGTTTCCATTTATATTTTTCTACCTTTTTCTTGTTATGCAAAATGCCATTTATTTGTTAATAATGAGTTTTGAAAACAGAAAGGTTTTTGAAAAGAAAATGTTTTGAAAACATCTTGATAAGATATAAAATCTCTTTGACATATGGGAGGATAAAAAAAGGAAATCCTAAGTATCCCCAAGAAGCTTCAAGGTTGCAAGGCCATTGTCATACCATTTGCAAATCCCCACTGAACTCTAAGCTGATAGCACTTTTGGATTAGTCCATTGATCAATTATATAGTCATCAAGTTTGTGGATGCTCCCCCAGTGTTCATCATGTGGCATTTTTGTTTGAAATACTGATGTAAGGATTCATGTCCCTGTGAAAGTCTCCCCACAAATCTTGTCTCTCCAGGAGTCACCATTCGCATGCCATGATCATTCACATCATGTTCAACATGTGCATTTAACATTAGCTTCTTATCTTGGGTTTGGCTATCACCAGTTTTCTTTACCCATGAAGTCCAGTTTTCATCACCATATATATTGGTTTTTCCCCAGTTGTCACTGGTGTTCACCGATCTGTTTATTCTTGGTGTCTTAAAATATTGCTTGATACCAATATTTATTTCCCCATTATAGCCTGCTTAAGATCCGATTATCATCGGTAAGCTGTTTTTTGGTTGTCACCAATATCCCCTTGAAGTATAGTTGTTACTAGCACCAATCCGTCGAAAGCTGGTCTTGATACCTTTGCTCGCAGTCTAAGTCCAATTGATTTGGCATGTACATAAAGGTTTGTTACCTTGTACCTTTCCTAATTTTTCCTAAAGATCATGTCTGAATTCTTCACTTTAAGGAATTTCTAGAAGATTGGATGTTTGAAAACTCCAATAATGAGTGTTGTTGATCCTATTGTTATAAGGATCCTTTTTAGCTCAGTAATCCTATTGTTATAAGGATTCCTTCTTTGTCTGCCATCCCTATTGTTATAAGGGTACTGACAACACATCGCTATTGTTATAAGGGTATTGTCAACACATTCCTATTGATTAACTTGAATCACAAATCTTTAAATATTCACCACCAAACTTTGTTTTATCCAAGGGAAAGGGAAAAGATCGTATAAAACCCTAAGTTTACAATGTAACAACAATGCTAAGAGATTGTAAGGTTCGGGGGTTGGTTATACCTAGCGAAGGTCTTAGAATCCTAAGCATCTATAGTACTCTATAGGAATCTCTTGCTAGTACTTGCATTATTTTTTGCTATTGCTTTATCTTGTGTTTGGGTTTTATTGGTGACGATAGGAACCTACGGGTTTAGTCACTAAGTATGCTCGCCAAAACTACGTGGTCTTGTGCCTACATATCCTTACAAGGATGGAATCAGAGTATTTGTAGTTCACCTCACTAAGGATTAATGAACACTTGATTATGATCAAGGTTCAAAGGGGAAGGTAAGTGTTATAATCTTAACACTTACTTGACTTAACAAAGTCAAAAGAGCTGTAAGTTCTACCCTAAGTCTAAGTTGTAAGACTTAATGACTCTAACAAGGTCATAGGGAACTGGGTATTGCTAAACTACCTATGACATTGAGTCAAAGATGTGTTATTTCCCTTGGATTTGGGAACAAGAGGCAACTAAGGATGGAAGCTAACAAGCTAACATCACTTGGGGGAATAACTTGACAAAGTTAAAAGAGTATGAACAAGTATGGATGAGATGAATAAGTATGACACTCAAACATGATATCAATTGCAAGCATTCAAAGTAACATCCAATCACGATGTTGATTGTAGTATGACAAAGATAAGGCATATGGTTACAACCAAGGCAAGAGAATAGATGTGACAAAATTTAAAGCTTAGACTTGACAAAGTCATAAAAGAACAAGGTAACAACCAAGCACATTCAAAGTTCAAAGAAGTTTGAAATCAACATGGTGACAACCAAAGTAAGTTCATACAAGCAAAGATGTTACAACATCTAAGCACACATGAGGTATAATTCTAACAAGACTAAAGTATCATGGATAACAAGTTAAGTATATAATTAGGGCAATCATGCATTTTACTAACACCACTTAATCATGAATACAAAAACAAGTATGGATAAGTTGCAACAACACTTAGTCATGAATACAATTTAACATTCAAACATTGATAAGTCATTACAACACTTAAGCATGGTAAGATTCAAAGGAACATGTGTGACATGTATAAGTTATAACAACACTTAAACATGGATGAAAACAAAGTTCAAGTTAACATGTACAAGTCAAGACATCACTTAACATGAAGAGAATTCAAAGTTGAAATAAGGCATGTATAAGTCAAGGCATTACTTAACATGGTAACAATCAAGATTCAAGGTAAACACGTATAAGTTAAAACATCACTTAATCATGAATATAATTTAAACATGGACAAATAAAGGTAACAACCAAAGCATACATGAACAAAAAGACATGTTTATGACAATAACATGTGGATGGAAGATGTAAACATATAAGAGATGACATGGGAGCATGCTTATAGATGAAAAGTTAAAGTTCAAACATCATGTGAACAAGTTAAGACATTGCTTGAACATTCAATCATGGATACAAGTTAAACATGTTTAAGACAAGTAGGTAACAACCAAACATACATGTTATAAATTCAAACATGGTCTTGAACAAGATGGAAACATCACAAAGGTTTAGACATACAAACATGTATATAAGGTCACATTTAAGACAAAAATCAAGTGTTTAAGAACACCTAAACATGGTATGATTCAAACAAGGAATATGTGCACATCAAGGTTCGTACAAAACAAGAAGGAAAGTCACATATTAAGGACAAAAAGGCCAAGCAAGAGCTCATGGTATGATCAAATTTTCAACATACATTTACATGTAAAAATAAACTTGAAAATTTGTCAAAGTCAAGTTAAAACAAGAATGTACAAGTTTACAACATCACTCAAGGTCTATATAAGATGTAGGAGGTTCATACAAGGCAATATGTACAAGGAAAATCAAGGGATCATTCAAAAGAATCAAAAGAAGTCCTTAAGAAACCCTAAACAAGTCACTCACTTTGAACATGCATAAGTCCAAGAAAAATATATATTTTTGGGAATTTATTTTTACAAGCATAAAATAGACATTATCATGAACATTTATAAAAAAGAATGGGTCAAAAATCAATTAGGATGAAGAAGTTATGAGGTTTTGAATTTGTGAAGAAAATGGGGAAAATAAGTGACAAAAATAAGGAAGTGGCCCTCATGGGTGTTGAACCCACGCTACTGTGCTTACTACTCCAAACATAGCCACTCAAACCAACGCGTGCAGGTGGCATACAATAGAAACAAAGAATATATATAGGAAACTCACTTGAAAATGAGAAAAATAAAAAGAACTGGGGCGAGAAAGATTCGAACCCCAGTTCTCTTGCTCAAACATACATACGCCCGCAGGCCTCTAACCACTGGGGTGGTGATACATCCATTGTATCACCCCCATCAAAATGAATATATGTTAAACAAAGACCTAAATTCTTCCCTAATGCGCCATGGCTGCAGCATCATCAACCTCAACAATTTGATTTTGCAAAACCTAACCTATCTTTCTGTATACTTCATGAAATTCAAAGATGTAAAAATCAAGCTTGTCTATTTTTTCACAAGAAACACAGTGGTGCAATTGGATTTACCTAAAAATGCTTCTATTTTAAAACACGATAGCAACACTCAAAATAGCATAAACTTGCAAGTTCAATGGTACAGTCTTATTCAAACATGATTAGCAACAACTAATGGTTCAAAAACATCATATACAACATACCAAACAAGTTTATACTCAGTGTACATCAAAGTGTAACATGGTTTGAAAAGTTCAAGTTCAAAGTGACTTACCTCTTTGAGCAAAAAGCCAAAATCCTCCAAAGATGTTACATAGCAAGTTTGATGATTTGGACACCTTCAATGGACCTCCTATAAAGCTTTGAAATGCTTGGAAACAAAAGAAACCAGTTAGAATAGATTATGCTTCCTTCTTGCAAATGTGTGAAAAGTGACCAAAATGGAACTTCAAGTAAATGAAGTTACAGAAGCAAACCCAAGTTTGGAATAGTTTAAGGACGATTTATGGAGTGTGTTAGAAGTGTCAAAGTGATTGAAACTAGTCAGAATCAAGTTTTGGGTAGCAAAATGCAAAAAGTCAACAAAACTTGGTTTTGAAGATTGACTTTCTGTTCTAGCGGGTTTAGGGTGAAGATGAAGGTTTGGACACCTTGAAGGGATGATTTGTGATGTGTTTAAACATTTGGATTGGTGGTTTTGTCTTTGGAAAAGGCAGATGGTGTGTTTGTGCAAGTTCAGGTTTCTTGGCACAAAAGGGAAATTGGTTTGCAAGATGCTGCAATGGGAGATTTGAGGGATATTTGCTTAGGTTTTTGTTGTGTCTTTGAGGCTTGAAATATGCCTCTATTTATAGGGGAGGATGGGGGTCATGTTCTGCAGAATTATAACTTGATGCTTCACTTGGTTTAGTTGAAATGCAAGGGATAATTTCATGGATTTTGAAGTTCCAATGCATAGTACAAACCTTCCCTAGAGTGGTTGAGAGCTCAGGAACATTGCTTTTGTGCAAAGAAAAGGTTTCGTGTAGATAAAACAATTTAGAATCTCAAGACAAGTTGACTTTGTGATTAAAGTCACTTTAGGAGAATGACAATGCAATCTTTTTGGCAAAACATTCCAAAAATGGTGTCATCACTTGGATAATTCTTCAAATCAATGTGTAATACACCAAGGAGTTGTGTAATTCTCTGATTAGAGGAATATTTACAAGTTACATAGGCTGCAAAACCAGATTTCATGACTTTGGCTAGGATTTGCACTCATGGTTTGCTAAGAACATGACTTGAAAAATTAGATTTTGAGGCCAACTTCTCTTCTTCGAAACTCTTAGCTCAAAAATGCTATGGAGGAGTTATTGTACTTTTTGAAAAGCCCCAAACATTCTCCACAAATTTCATGTTTTATGAATTTCTTGAATCTCAATGGATCATAGTGAAAACTTGCTCCAAAGTTTGGTACTTTTTGTGAACAAAAACTGCCTTGAAAAATTTCTAAGTGTTGAAAGATTTTCACAAACTTGATGGCTCCATAACTCAAAATCTATGCACTTTTTGGAGATTGACTCAAAAATGACAAAGTTGTAGTATGTTGTAAGGGCTTCAATTTGATCTTTGGAACACAAAAAATGGTGGTCTAGATTGGAGTTTATGACCTTTCAAAGTTGGCACAAAATTAGGGTTTTTTCCATACTTAGAAGATTTCCACTTCTTCCACTTTGCCCCTTTTGCAAGAAACCTTCCAATTCTTGATTTTTCATGATCGAACTCATTGATCAAACATGTTTTCATGAAATTTAGCTTGAGGACTTCAATTTTGACCAAAAATCCCAAAAGTCAAAGAGTTGACTCTGTAGTGAAAATCTTGTGTATCAGATGAATTCAACTGTGTGATCTTCAATGATCTTGCATTCTTGAATATTTCAAACATCATGGATGGACTCCAAGGAGGTATTTGAGTGTCTTGAATCATGTCCCTAGGCTTGGGATCATGCTTTGATCAAAAGTCAAAGGCACAGTTGACTTTGTTAGATAAAACCCTAATTGGTGACCAGATGAAATTGAGTTTCAATGAACTTGTAACAAGACCAATTTGAACTTGATCTTTGATGGAGAGAGGTCTCTTAAGAGTATGCACACTTGGTAGGTTGATGATCAATCTAAGACATTGATTGATCAAATGAAGATCCTCTTGACTTCCTTGGTTCCAAACTCTAATTCAAATTAAACAAAACAAAAAGCAACTTGTACAAGGTTAGGGTTAGGAATACAATGCATAATTCTACTAGAATGATGATGGAATATAGGGTCAATATTTGGGGTATGACACAAAGACAACACAAATTTGAGCATAGCTCATAGGATTCAGGAAACTTATCTCATTGAGTATGCTTTCGAAATAAACCCTGTTTCAATTAGGTCTTTTGAGGGTTATAACGCGGCCTGGTTCACAATTTATTAAACAAAGGATATAAGGCTCAAGGTTTATTTGTACTCACCCCTTCTTTGTGATGTTATCCAATCCTACTTTCTGCTAATTTGATGCGAGTACTCATCTCTCAAAAGGAGTTTTGATATGGTCGAGAAACCATTGAGGCTTTGGACATAACAGTCACTTACTTTTTTTCTTTTTGTGTTTGATCACACGACTCTGTTATTTACTGAGGATTTTTCTTTGTAATCCTTTGTTTCTACTCTTTGGCTTTTTTCATTCCCTAACTTTTACATGGACTGAGTCTTTGGATTTGACCTTGAAGTCCAGCAGGATGCCCCAGTTTTGTCTAAATCTCCTTCATATGTTTTGACTTAGCGGGCTTTTTCTTTTTTTTTTCTTACGAAATTCATACCCACCCTCAAAGTAGTCATTTCCTTATGAAATTCACGGTTTTCTTGTTCAAGCTTGTCCATGTCTCTTTGATTAGCCCGAGTACCGTAGTGATGCTACAACTTAGAATGCAAGAAAATGCAATGCTAATGATGCATGTTATGCAAATGCATATGAGATTTCAAAGAACTCAAAAGTTATGTTTGCAAACACCATAAAGTGGATAACACTTTGAATTTCTGAAAAAAGCCTCATTTCATTAAAAATTTGAAGGATTACAAAATAGAGTTCAACTTCCAAAACCTACGGTAGAACCTATGATGTTTGCAAAATAACTCTAAGTTCCTTGAAGAGTTAGAAAAATGGTGCATGAAAGCATGAATGGATGAATTCACAACCACACACATACACATATTCACATATATACAAACATGTGGGTTTAGGGTTTGAAATCACAAGCATGGAGCCATGGTGTAACCATCCCAAGGGTATGTACTAAGGATTTTATGTAACCATCCCAAAGTCATTGATCCATCTTTCGGATATTATTAACACACCAATTACTTGGAAATCAATAATATTCTCAAGAGAATCTCATTCGAGCATAGTATCGCGTATGAACTAATTCAGGTTTACACCTTCATAGCCACCGCACTACATCCAAATTATGCCAAGTAGGGTAAGAGGTAAGTAACGTTCTCAATTTCACAGGTTCCTAGGTCGAAAGTAGTAATGCATTCACGACTACTCGTTCAACAAATACTACCCTCAAGAGGGCCTCCACTGAGCGGGGGATCTCAAGTCAACTTCTTCGGGATTGCTCCCTCAAAGCCTCCTTGACTATACCACCCTTCCTATCTTATGTGTGCTCTCAAGTCTGGGTTAAGACTTATCTCACCATGATATGATCACCCAAAGGGACCCACATATATAGCAAACAAGTATATACAAAGATACAAGTATACAAATAACACATATAAAAAAAGTTAGGTGTAACCCTCTTAAGGAGTTATATCCCCAGTGAAGTCTCCATTTCTGTCGCAGTGAGAATCGGAGACCATAGCTATTAAGTTAGCTAGGCTTCACAAATCTTAATTCACCACCGGTCATTAATTTATCCAAAGGAAGAGAAAAAGAACAAATAACCCATAAACATGCAATGCAAAACAAAGCAATAAAGAGAATCTAAGGTTCGGGGTTGGTTATACTAAGGGAAAGTACTAGCATCCTAAGTATCTATAGTACTCTATAGGAACCTCTTGTTGAATTTGTGTTATTTGTTAAATTATTTGCTAAAGGTGAAAAGATGGGTAAAGTAAAAAGAAAAGGGGAAAAAGAAAAAGGTAGCTCGCTAGGATCTCGCAATCCTATGCCTACGTATCCTGTATAGGAAGTCAGAGCAATCGTAGTTCAGCTGACTACGGGTGAAAAAAAGAAAGGGTGTAAAAAAAGGAAAAGAATAAAAAAGAAAAAGAGTGCTCGCCAAGGATTGGGACCTTGTGCCTACGTATTCTCAAAAGGAACTTGAGAAATCAGAGCGTCCGTAGTCCGTGGCAGAAATTAAAAAGTGTTTGTTATGGTGGATTTTAATTGAAGAGGAGACAAGTTGTAATCCTACGAAGAATACTCATCTAGACCACCACAAACATGTGGAGAGGGATCTTTGCTTCACATTGAGGGAAAGGCTCCAACTTGGATTGCAATCAACAAGTATGCCACATACCTCCCTCAAGTGGAAAATAATCAATCATCTTTCTCACCATATTATGGGATAGGAGATTTATATCTCACTAAAGATGACTAGTGTCTAGTCTATCTTGAAAAGGTTTTAAAGTTGAAATTCTGGTATCAGACGTGTGATGTTAAGGTGCGATGTCACAACAACACACTCTGCACAATGGACAAAATAAACAGCAGAATAACGCACAAAATTGTTCACCCAGTTCGGTCTAACTACCTACGTCTGGGGCTACCAAGCCAGGGATGAAATTCACTACTTGTAGAATTAATTTACAGACTCAACAACCCAGTTGACAATCTCCTAAACTTAATTCCTACTAGTGACTTCCTACCTAAGAAACCACTTAGATATGAGAACACTACTCAATCCCTAAAACACTCAAAGAACAACCTCTTTAAGAAACCTTGATCCTGCTTCACAACTTTGATCAAGTTACACAACTCTCTTTGCTTCACAGCTTTAGAGAGGACAGAACACAGCTCACCAATTCACACTAGAATGGTGTATACAAAAACACACACAAAGACAATGTTTAACCTCCAGTTAAAGCTCCCTATCTTCTGTCTATTTTCTGTCACTTTTTCCTTTGGTCTTGTGCGCTTTATATAACTCCTTGAATTGGTCTTGGACTTGCTACAATATCTCCCAGATTTGTTATTTAAAACTGAATATTTAAAACAGATTTTCTCCTAAAATCTTTTTAAATCTTCAACCTTTTAAATCTCCTACAAATCTGCACCAGATCTCCTATGCAGCAGCAAATATCTATCCCAAGATATTCGCATCCAATGAGATAGCTTGCTCTCCACAATTCCAGTTAATACGCAACCCTAACAACATCACACCCTGCTGTTGTTAATTATGCAGTTCTGATGTTACAACATCACCTATGTGACATCAGACATCCAACTTCAGCAATTAATTACTTAACACAGCCCAGTGTTAAGACTTCAATGTTGCAACATCAGCACCTTGACATCAACATTGAACATACTTTGTTTTACCAAAATTCCAGCCAATCCAAGAACTAACAATCTCCCCCTTTGGCTAATTTTGGCTAAAACAATCTCTGCACTCTGTACCTTCAGAGACTTTAGCAGCGGAAAAACTTTAATCAATTTTGAAACTCCAAGCAGTATCATCAGCAGTAACATCTTTTCTTCACAACACTCTGCTGCTCACATAACAACTTCAGGCAAATATCATTATGCTTCAAAACAGCTACACATATTATCTTCATTAGCAGCATCTTCAATTCACTTCAGCATCTAGCAGCAGCCTTCAACAGCTACAATTTTCAACAATCAACAAAGGTGTTCCCCCTCAACACAAGAACCAGCATAACAGTTGTTCAGCAGATCAGTAATTATTCCCCCTTAGTTCCTGCACTTCTGCACTCTGCAGCATTGTACTCTTTGATTATTTCTCCCCCTTTTTAGCCATAATTGGACAAACCTCAACAAGTAGGTCCTATGACACCCTGTACAGAACCATACTTCTTCTGTCAGCAATATCCACATTTTGAAAATCCAGACATATTCTTCATCCATCCAGTTATGAAGGCTTCACACAATCATCCACAAGATCCGAAGCACACACACAATGCCTTCCTCTGAACTCTAAGTCAACTCCTCACACTTAGAATAACACACACCAAGACAAGTGTATAATCTATTCAAGGCCATGATTCAATCTTGTCTTCAGACATCTCCTCAGAAGCATGTGCGCACAAGATTCAAACAATTTGCTTCATATGACTAGAACCATTCAAGGCCAACCTTCTACTTCATCATTCTCCCGTATGTAGATGCTCCTTAGATATAATGTAAGCACTAAGCTTCAGATCCAGAACAAAGACATCCTTCACCAAGGATACTCTTTACACTCTTGACACCAGGGTATTACATATGCTCCAATACTGGATTTACTAACAGTAAACTCAACACTGTGTCACAAACTCCACAAATTCTCAGCTTACTTATAAGCTTTACTGAGATCCAGTCTCTTCAAGAGATCACAATTCCTCTATCCTTACATCCACCAGTAGTTGTTGAAACTGGTGAAGTCTTCAAAGACAGTAGTCATGCTTTGCCAGAATAAACTACTAAACACATGACCATAATCTCCATCTCTTATGACCAAAAATGTTAGAGCATCCAACTCCACATGTCCAATCTTAATCATCTTCCAGATATAACCACCAGAAAACATGATGTTATAACATCTTTTGGGACATCAGCTTCTCATCACCATTCAAAGGACTCATTGCACAAAGAAGTCCTTCAAGAAGCTCCCAATAAAACACAGTCAGAGCAACTTATTCATACACACATGAATACCATAAGTTCCCACACCCTCTCTGAACCATATCCTAGTAAACTCAACCATATCCAGAGTATCTATACCAAATTCTTTTTCCAGAACATACTTCCACCATTTTATGAAAAGCACAGGAATGTTATCTAGTATGGCCTTTTGAATTTTCTCAGAAGTTCTAACAACAACGACTTCCTTCATTTGAGAGATATCCTGGACATTATCATCAGGCTTATCTCTGATCTTCCTATTTCTGGAAGAGATGAACACTTTACTCCTGGATTTTGTAGTACCATCCACATAGATCTTCTGCTTATCAGTTCTCACCTTTGGAGGTGACTCAATAGCTTTCCTCTTCCTTGATTTCAGTCGTTTAGCAATCCAAGGAGCCACTTTTGCAATTAGTTCATCATCAGCTCTAACATCTGCATCCTCCAACCTAAGGATTGTCAACTTGTGAAATTTTTCTTCTAAACTATAGGAGTCATTAGTCAGGTTGTCATCTTTCTTGGCCTTGCAAGTATTCAGCTCCTAACACTTCTTAAGGTCACAGCTTTTGATCCTTCCATCAGCATTGTTGACTCCTTCATCTTGCTCACATAACTGACTACTCACATCATCCAACTTAGGAGTAACAACACCATAAGTCATTAACCCAGATTGACTTTTCACCATACTTTTACACTTGATGTCACCATCTGATGTTACAACATCAACCTTAACATCACTAGATAAGCTGTCCACTTGAGGTATCCACTGATAGCAATTATCTTTGGATCTTACTCCCTTCATCACTACCTCATTCTGCTCATCAGCTACCACACATTCATCTTTGGTGTAGCTTACCTTGTACCCTTCATCACAAAGTTGACTTATGCTAATTAAATTAGCACTCAAACCACTGACCAACAGAACATTGTTAAGTTCAGGTCTACCTTCACCTTGCACTTTCCCAACTCCTGCACCAACACCTATTTCTCCATTGCCAAATATAACCTCATGAAAGGGACAATGACTGACTTCAGCAAACATGGATCTACATCCAGACATGTGTTTGGAACACCCACTGTCAAAATACCATGTTCCTTCTTTAAACTCTTTGTCAGCCACGTGAGCCAATAAGCACTTCACCTTCTCCTTAGGTACCCATTGTTTAACAACTTTGGGCCTGTACTCTCTCCATCTGTTTTGAGGTTGAGGGTATCCATGCAGCTTGTAGCAAGAGTACTGCATATGTCCAAACCTTCCACAATAATAGCATCTCACCCTTTCATCTCTGAATCTTCTGCCATGATGCGATTGCTTAGGCTGCCATCCATAATGTGGTCTCCTCCTACCATAACTAGCCGGCCTTCTATTATGTTGATATATTCTCCCATAAGAGGGCTGAGAATGCTGTTTCCTGGAATGTCTCCCATGATGGTGGGGCTTTTTTCTTCCATAGAACTGAGGAACAACATTGGTGCCTCCATATCCATAACCATACCAGTTGTCCTGATGTTGAGACACCTGATGAGACATGTGCTGTTTGAACTGAGCAGCTTGCATGCTCTTGTGGTATTGTGGGGGCATATACTGACTAGCTCCTTGTGGCTGCTTTCTCTTCTGATAAGGACCAGTCTTCTTCTCAATCTTCTTAGGTTGTGAAACATCAGCTTTCTTAGGGGTAGGATCCTGTTTCTTTGGCTGATGTTGAGATAAAAGTTGTGACACTTCCTTCTTTGAACCTGAAGTGCTTTCTTCTGAAGTTCCCTTATCCTCAGCCACATAACCTATCCCAGCTTTGTCTCCAACAGCTTTTTCTGACTGAATGATCTTATCAAGAGTATCTGTACCACAGTTCAGCATCCTAACAGACTTGGTCATATGATCAAGGTGAGCTTTAACCAGTATAACTTCATTTTCCAGATCAGCTTTTTCATTCTCAAGCTGAGCAATCTGTTGCTTGTGGCACTTATTTTCTTGACAAATCTCAGCACTTTTCAGACACAGCTCTTGATAGGTGGAAGCTAACTCCTCATAGGTTATTTCTCCATCACTAGAATCATCATCAGAAACAACAACTCCTGTTAACGCTCTAACATGCTTTGCTGACTCACCTTCACTTTCACTATCTGAGTCAGACCAGGAAACTGTCATGCCCTTCTTCTGCTTTTTCAAGAAGGTGGGACATTCTTTCTTGACATGTCCATATCCTTCACACTCAAAGCACTGAACTCCTTTATCTTGAGCGGTTTTCTCCTCATCCTTCTCTTTTGACTTGCTGGTGTCAGAAGATATGTTCTTGACATTAGGCCTGGAGTTATTATTCATTCTCTTGAATACTTTGGTGAACTGTCTTCCCAACATGACTATGGCCTGAGATAGACCCTCCCGGGATTCAGAACTTTTCCTTTTCTCTTCTTCACTATTTGACACCAGGGCTATACTCCTTGGCTTCTTTTCTGGTTCTTCCTCATTCAACCCAAGCTCAAAGGTTTGAAGAGATCCAATGAGCTCATCTACTCTCATCTTGCTGATGTCTTGTGATTCTTCAATGGCAATAACCTTCATCTTATACTTCTTAGGAAGGGATATAAGGATCTTCCTTACAAGCTTTTCATCTGACATTTTCTCACCAAGAGCACTGGATGCATTAGCCAGCTCCAGCACATTCATGTGGAAGTCATGAATAGTCTCATCATCCTTCATCTTCAGGCTTTCAAATTTTGATGTTAAAATCTGAAGTCTTGAGATCTTGACTCTAGATGTTCCATCATGTGTTGCCTGCAAAATATCCCACGCTTCCTTAGCAACTTCACAGGTATTGATTAACCTGAAGATATTCTTATCCACTCCATTGAAGATGGCATTTAGAGCTTTGGAATTTCCAAGGGAAAGCACATCTTCCTCCTTGGTCCACTCTTCTTCAGGCTTAGGCTTAGAGGTGCCTTCTTTATCTTTGCCGGCATCATCTTTCTCACACATGACAGGTGCTTTCCATTCTTTAATAACAGCCTTCCAAGCCCTGCTGTCCAAGGATTTTAAGAAGGTGGTCATCCTTGGCTTCCAATAATCATAATTGGATCCATCCAAAATAGGGGGTCTGTTGACGAATCCTCCAACTTCTTTGTCCATCTTTACACCAGAAAGTAACTTCCCTAGATCTCACCCAGAGACAGACAGGATGCCTGCTCTGATACCAATTGAAATTCTGGTATCAGACGTGTGATGTTAAGGTGCGATGTCACAACAACACACTCTGCACAATGGACAAAATAAACAGCAGAATAACACACAAAATTGTTCACCCAGTTCGGTCTAACTACCTACGTCTGGGGGCTACCAAGCCAGGGATGAAATTCACTACTTGTAGAATTAATTTACAGACTCAACAACCCAGTTGACAATCTCCTAAACTTAATTCCTACTAGTGACTTCCTACCTAAGAAACCACTTAGATATGAGAACACTACTCAATCCCTAAAACACTCAAAGAACAACCTCTTTGAGAAACCTTGATCCTGCTTCACAGCTTTGATCAAGTTACACAACTCTCTTTGCTTCACAGCTTTAGAGAGGACATAACACAACTCACCATTTCACACTAGAATGGTGTATACAAAAACACGCATAAAGACAATGTTTAACCTCCAGTTAAAGCTCCCTATCTTCTGTCTGTTTTCTGTCACTTTTTCCTTTGGTCTTCTGTGCTTTATATAACTCCTTGAATTGGTCTTGGACTTGCTACAATATCTCCCAGATTTGTTATTTAAAACTGAATATTTAAAAAAGATTTTCTCCTAAAATCTTTTTAAATCTTCAACCTTTTAAATCTCCTACAAATCTGCACCAGATCTCTTATGCAGCAGCAAATATCTATCCCAAGATATTCGCATCCAATGAGACAGCTTGCTCTCCACAATTCCAGCTAATACACAACCCTAACAACATCACAGCCTGCTGTTGTTAATTCTGCGGTTCTGATGTTACAACATAACCTATGTGACATCAGACATCCAACTTCAACAATTAATTACTTAACACAGCCCAGTGTTAAGACTTCAATGTTACAACATCAGCACCTTGACATCAACATTGAACATACTTTGTTTTACCAAAATTCCAGCCAATCCAAGAACTAACAAAAGTTAAAAAGCCAAAGTGGCAAAATATTTAAATTGAGTATGTGTTTTTTAGTCTTTTTGAAAGATGTTTGAATATGCTTAAAGTGTTTTGAAGCATTTGATTAAGGAAAGAGTTGAAAATATCAATGACCTAAGGTCAAGGTTTTTAATGAAAGTGGCTTTGAGTTAAAAAGGGGAAACCCTAATTGAAAATGTCTAAGTTTAAGGGTAATCCTAAGGGAGACTTCCTAAGGGGGTCACAACCTAAAGTAATAATTCTAAAGTCAACAATCTAAGTATATGCAACCTAAGGTAATCAACCTAGAGGGGAAACAAGGGTCATACAATGGGTGAAATATGCAAATGAACAAGATGAAATGCACATGACTATAAAGTCAACCACAAACCCTTCCCTTGGATTCAAACATACGCAATCATAAAGACTCAGGAGCCACAAGTGAATATCAGACATGCTAGGTATCATGAAAATAGTATCAAGGTGCCACAAAGCAAAGACCCAAACGTAACACCCTTCTAAGCCCCACGATTATTCGTAAATGTTCTAATAGATGATAAGTACAAATCACCAACAAGGGTGTCACATCTTCATAAAAACATCATAATAAAATATCCTGCTCCGTAACACGGGTTTTCAAAAAATAAAACATCCACCCTTTTTGGAAATATCATCATGAAACTTCAAACATCGCAGCGGAATTATTGTCTCAACACACCCTTATTAGATACATAAAATAAAATACCATTGCACTTCATAATTCATAAGTCATGCTTAAAACAACTTAGAACGAATAAAAGCATCTCAATACAGCATGTCAAGAAAAAACATATAGTTCGATTCAAATTATCCCAAAACCCCGATGTTACATATCAGAGCATGACCCTCTTTATTCGAAAATAAAGCAACTAAAATATTCCATAAAGCTATCCATCGAGCTTTTACTTCTAATCCTGATTACTTGCAAGTTACCCACGTATCGAGGAAACATTTCCAAGCAGAAAAGGTGAGTAATCACAATTCATTACAAAAGATATAGGGAAAAGATATAGTAGTTACAAACAAACTCATCATGAAATACATACATCATCATTTACCAAGTATTAATACTCATACCTTTATATCATAGTAACATTTATACATCTTCGTCATAAAATCATCACATCAACATTTACAACCAAAACATCACTTAAGTCACAACATCATCAAACATCATTTAACACTCAATTATGCAATGTCACTTAGTATGTAATGCACAACACGGACTCATGTATGTGGTACCAATTCTTCATGTTTGGTGGACACTAGGCCATCACCCTCCAAAGATCCCCACCAATAGGATCGATTCTACATAAGAATCGGAGCAACGCCATACACCCCAATCCACACAATGGGATAGAAGTCACCACTGGACCGAAGTCCTAAAATCGTCACTGGACCGAAGTCCTAGAATGCTATGAATGCATGATGCAACCTTCATAATCATCATCGTCATAAAATTATCACATTGCATCATCATCATAAACATCATAACATCATCATAAACATCATAGTACAACATCACAAATGCATAAAAATCATCATAATAGTTCCCAAAAACACCATCATATTCACCGATAAGATCAATGTATTCCTAAGCACTAATTACTCAATGTATCCATAAGTATTCAACAAGACGACATAACTCGACACGTACTAAGTACCAATCCATGCATCAAATAGTTGGAAATCTGGTACCAAAAATAATTTTAAAATAAAGTACGTCTAACCAGCTTTCCAACGATTCAAACCATGCGTCGATCAGACACTCACCGCTCGAGTTACGAATTTTCGAAGTTTTAAAAATAATTCTGCCAGTTGTCCCTCGCCGGAGGCTCGCCCGACGAAACAGTCTGTTTGCCTGTGGCTCGCCCGGCGAAGCTGGAGCGAAAACACTCCCTCATACATTTTCTAGGAGCACCTATTTTCCGCCCTTCCTTCGCCTCTCATCTCGCCCGGCGAAGCTCGAGCGAATTTTCTTCGCCCGACGACGCAGAAGGCTTGCTCGGCGAAAGCCTCTTGACACCAACTTCCTATTGCATTGATTGCACCAGAACAGTTCCAAATCCAATACCATTTCAATACCCATTTATTCCAGCACTCATATGATTCAACATATTTTCATAATACTATAATAATACATCACAATTGACATTACCTACACCAAATCATAGTATTTCAATATCATAAACCATCATAAATTATCATGATATCATGTAACATATTTTCACACGCACATCACCAAATCATCATCATGAATCACATCATTTACGTCACAACAACATCATTAACAAATCACCATAATAAAACATCATAATCAACATCATGTTTATCATGAAATAGAACATCATAGCATAGCAACATGTGATAAATCAATCTCATAAACAAATAGATACTGGAATCATGCATTAAAACACTCATATAATTTAATCATGATGTAGTTCATCACGCCAGCTTTCCAACGCTTTGAACAGCACCTCAAACGGACTCACGAAACTCAAGTTACGACACTTTGAAGATTCAGTCTGCTGCCCTCACTTGAAGCTCGCCTAGCAAATCTGGGGTGACTGTCGGCGCAACAACACTACTCAGCCTGCGATTTTCTGCGGTTGGAGGCCTTTCAGACCTATGAATTCGATTCCGTAAAAAGTCACAGTTTCGTAATTCGAAATCCTACGATTGTATAACATTTATAACAACATATATCACTTATTTAGGGGTCCTAATCATCATGCATTCACCAAGGATTAATTCATTCATTCACTCAAATACATGGTTTTCACCAATTCCATCAATCTCAATCAAATTCATTGCACAAAACACAAACCTATTAACACTTTAATCCGATATCAATTATAACAAACGCGATTAAAGCTCTTACCTTAGTTCTTAGCAATCGATCTCTTTCAAGCTCTATGAGATGAATTCCTCTTTTCTTCTCTCTGTGCCCTAGACGCTTCTCATTTTCTCCAAAAGTCACGATCATACAGAATGACCTCCAATTCTCTTATTTCTTTATTCTTATATTTCCCCTTGGACCCTAATATGATTTTCCCCATCTTACCCTAATTTATCCCATCATAAAAGACCACCTTACGCTTAATGTTTCTCCTCATTTTAATGTAAATAATAATCATAATATAAACAATAATATTCACATTATTTTATTATTAATAACACTAATATAATTCTAATCAATCACTTATTTTCCACATACTCTTATTATTCCCTTAACTCGTCACTAACTCACAACACGAAATACAAACACGCCATTCATCCACATATTTCATCAAAATTCACCGGAAATCACAAATATTTATATTAAATCAATTAAATAAATATTCTAATTATTTTGGGGTGTTACAATTCTCTCCCACTTAAAGAATTTTCGTCCTCGAAAAATACCTAAAGCAAATAGAGTCGGATACGACTCCCTCATCTGATCTTCGCGTTCCGAAATCCAACCTTCATCAGCTGGTCCGCCCCACAATACCTTCACTAAGGAAATCTCTTTACCCCACAGCTGTTTCATTTCTCGACCACCTCTCCGCACGGGTGATGCTTCAACAGTCAGATTATCTCTAAACTGTACATCATCCATTTGGATCACATGTGATGGATCAGGAATGTGTTTCCTCAATTGAGATACATGAACCACATCACGAAGATTCACAAGCGAGGGTGGTAAAGAAATCTGATAGGATACTTCTCCTATCATCTACATAATCTGATACGGACCAATAAAATGCGGAGTGAGCTCTCTAGATTTCAAAGCTCGACCCATGCCAATTACTGGCGTAACTCTCAAAACACGTGATCTCCCCTTTGAAACTCAAGTGCTTTCCTCCTCTTATCATGATAACTCTTTTGACGAATTTGCGAATCTCTCATCCTCTCTTGGGTCATCTTAATCTTCTCAGTCGTCCCTGCATAACCTCAGGTCCGAGTACATCACTCTCGCTTGACTCATACCAACGCAGTGGAGTTCTGCACCTCCTACCATACAATCCTTCATATGGTATAATACCAATACTAGCATGGAAACCGTTGTTGTACGTAAACTCAATCAACGGCAAGTGGCTATCCCAAGATCCTCATATGTCCAACACACACGCCCTCAACAATTCCTCCAAAGGCCAGATAGTCCTCTCTGTCTAACACAATACTCGAAGGTATCCCGTGCAACTTCATAATGTTAGGGGGTCTCCTCACATACTAAACTCATGTATCTGAACCGCTCGATCAATTCCATCTCTCTCACCATAAGCATCGACATATGCAATGACTTCTTCTTCAAAGCATCAGCTACCACATTTGCTTTACCAAGGTGGTAGCTCAAATCAAAGTCATAATCTTTCAATAATTCCAGCCACCTCCTTTGCCTCATATTTAATTCTCTCTGATCGAACAAATACTTTAGACTCTTATGATCACTGAACACCTCAAACTTAGAGCCAAAAAGGTAATGTCTCCAAATTTCCAACATGAATACTACAGCTGCCAATTCTAAATCATCTGTAGGATAATTCCTCTCATGAACCTTCAGTTGTCTGGAAGCGTAAGCAACAACCTGACCATTCTGCATCAACACTCCACCAAGACCCCTCTTTGACGCATCACAATATACTACAAAAGTCTCACTCGGGTTAGGCAAGATTAGTACCGAAGTAGTCATGAAAACCACAACAAACTTAACCAAATACTCGTGAAAAATCCGATTCATCTACTCCATGAACACACCTGGTGCATTGGATACACCCAACAGCATCGCAGTGTATTCCTAGTGACCATACCTCGTCCTAAAAGCCATCTTCGGAATATCATCTGGTTTAACACGAATCTGATGATAACCAGACCTCAAATCGATCTTGCTAAACACACAAGCGCTTACTAACTGATTCGTCAAATTGCCGGTTCTTGGAAGTGGATATTTATTCTTATTAGTCACTCTATCCAACTTCTTATAATCATCACACAACTTCATACCATCGTCTTTCTTCTTAACTAACACACAGGGGCACCCTACGGAGAAACACTCGATCGAAAAACTTCTTCTCAAGCGATTCTTCTAATTATTTCTTCAATTCACCTAACTCAAAAACATACATTCTGTATGGTGTCACTGACATCGAACTTGTATCAAGTACTAGGTCGATAGAAATTTCCACTCCATACTATAGCGGTAAATCACTGATATCATATGGGAACACATCCAAAGAGCATACACCATAGGTAGATCACCAACCACTGCATTTCCTTATGCCTTCAAAGAAGCCAACATCATAAACACATTTGCACCGTCTTCCACAGACTTATCCACTTGCTTAACAGAACAAACAACTTTTCACCTTTGTCGAAATTAGATTCATGCTCCGGGGGCAAGTCGCAGATATCTTCAGGAAAACATCAGGAAGTACATATCACTGGTATATCACTAGTCGTCACACTGCTCTCTATCCCCTGAGAAGCAAACATCAATAATACCTGATCGTTCTCCCTCAAGACATTCCAGCTTGACCGACAGGCAAGAAACTCGAATTTACCTTATCTTCAAATATAATAATCTGCATCGACTTATCAAAACAATCTGTAAGCACCTAGCTTAACCCTAAACAGTTCGTTGTACACACCATCTAAGCTGGCAAGACACGTTTATTCCTTTCAGCATGATCCCGTCTACTATCAACAAGAGATTAAGGGTGATCAGTTCCTCAATTTGTCAATAGATAGCCGACAATCATGATGGGGCATAAACCGTATTTACCAAACTACAATAACGTTCCTTGCATCTTGTGCACGAAGCTACCTAAGGCACAAATTATAAGTTGCCATAAGCCTTATCTTCGTATTTCCTTCAGTTTCGGAAACAACACAACTCCCACAATGCTCGCACCCTTGCAATCAGCGGCACGCCGATTTAACATTCCACAACCAAAACATCTCAGAGAAGCAAAAGCTTCTCCCCACTTATTTCAAACCAACTCCTGCAGACAACAGTTAGAAAATAAGCAAGTACCGACAGTGTTTCACACACATGTCGCGTACTAAGGAACAAACAACAATAGATAACCTGACCGGACGAACCGATCTGCTCTGATACCACTAATGTAATACCCTTCTAAGCCCCACGATTATTCGCAAATGTTCTAATAGATGATAAGTACAAATCACCAACAAGGGTGTCACATCTTCATAAAAACAACATAATAAAATATCCTGCTCCGTAACACGGTTTTTCAAAAAATAAAACATCCACCCTTTTTGGAAATATCATCATGAAACTTCAAACATCGCAGCGGAATTATTGTCTCAAAATACCTTTATTAGATACATAAAATAAAATACCATTGCACTTCATAATTCATAAGTCATGCTTAAAACAACTTAGAACGAATAAAAGCATCTCAATACAGCATGTCAAGAAGGAACATATAGTTCGATTCAAATGATCCCAAAACCCCGATGCTACATATCAGAGCAAGACCCACTTTATTCAAAAATAAAGCAACTAAAAGATTCCATAAAGCTATCCATCGAGCTTCTACTTCTAATCCTGATTACTTGCAAGTTACCCACGTATCGAGGCAACATTTCCAAGCAGAAAAGGTGAGTAATCACAATTCATTACAAAAGATATAGGGAAAAGATATAGTAGTTACAAACAACCTCATCATGAAATACATACATCATCATTTACCAAGTATTAATACTCATACCTTTATATCATAGTAACATATATACATCTTCGTCATAAATCATCACATCAACATTTACCACCAAAACATCACTTAAGTCACAACATCATCAAACATCATTTAACACTCAATTATGCAATGT
Organism: Lathyrus tuberosus; assembly: GCA_022829125.1. NCBI lineage: Eukaryota > Viridiplantae > Streptophyta > Magnoliopsida > Fabales > Fabaceae > Lathyrus > Lathyrus tuberosus. The sequence continues at coordinate 4,620,698 of JALAZF010000196.1, read as the reverse complement.
CACTTAGTATGTAATGCACAACACGGACTCATGTATGTGATACCAATTCTTCATGTTTGATGGACACTAGGCCATCACCCTCCAAAGATCCCCACCAATAGGATCGATTCTACATAAGAATCGCAACAATGTCATACACCCCAATTCACACAATGGGATAGAAGTCACCACTGGACCGAAGTCCTAAAATCGTCACTTGACCGAAGTCCTAGAATGCTATGAATGCATGATGCAACCTTCATAATCGTCATCGTCATAAAATTATCACATTGCATCATTATTCATAAAATCGTCATAATACTTCACATAGCATGTAGAAACATCAACATGTACATCATCATCATAAACGTCATAACATCATCATAAACGTCGTAGTACAACATCACAAACGCATAAAAATCATCATAATAGTTCCCAAAAACACCATCATACTCACCGATAAGATCAATGTATTCCTAAGCACTAATTACTCAAGGTATCCATAAGTATTCAACAAGACGACATAACTCGACACGTACTAAGTACCAATCCAGGCATCAAATAGTTGGAAATCTGGGTACCAAAAATAATTTTAAAATAAAGTACGTCTAACCAGCTTTCCAACGATTCAAACCATGCGTCGATTAGACACTCACCGCTCGAGTTATGAATTTTCGAAGTTTTAAAAATAATTCTGCTAGTTGTCCATCGCCGGAGGCTCGCCCGGCAAAACAGTCTGTTTGCCTGTGGCTCGCCCGGCGAAGCTGGAGCGAAAACACTCCCTCATACATTTTCTAGGTGCACCTCTTTTCCGCCCTTCCTTCGCCTCTCATCTCGCCCGGCGAAGCTCGAGCGAATTTGCTTCGCCCGACGACGCAGAAGGCTTGCTCGGCGAAAGCCTCGTGACATCAACTTCCTGTTGTATTGTTTGCACCAGAACAGTTCCAAATCCAATACCATTTCAATACCCATTTATTCCAACACTCATATGATTCAACATATTTTCATAATACTATAATAATACATCACAATAGACATTACCTACACCAAATCATAGTATTTCAATATCAGAAACCATCATAAATTATCATGATATCATGTAACATATTTTCACACGCACATCACCAAATCATCATCATGAATCATATCATTTGCGTCACAATAACATCATTAACAAATCACCACAATAAAGCATCATAATCAACATCATGTTTATCATGAAATAGCACATCATAGCATAGCAACATGTGATAAATCAATCTCATAAACAAATAGATACAGGAATCATGCATCAAAACACTCATATAATTTAATCATAATGTATTTCATCACGTCAGATTTCCAACGCTTCGAACGGCACCTCAAACGGACTCACGAAACTCAAGTTACGACACTTTGAAGATTCAGTCTGTTGCCCTCGCTTGAAGCTCGCCTAGAAAATCTGGGCTGACTGTCGGCGTGATAGCACTGCTCAGCCTGCGATTTTCTGCGGTTGGAGGCCTTTCAGACCTCCGAATTCGATTCCGTAAAAAGTCGCAGTTTTGTAATTCAAAATCCTACGATTGTATAACATTTATAACAACATATATCACTTATTTAGGGGTCCTAATCATCATACATTCACCAAGGATTAATTCATTCATTCACTCAAATACATGGTTTTCACCAATTCCATAAATCTCAATCAAATTCATTGCACAAAACACAAACCTATTAACACTTTAATCTGATATCAATTATAATAAACGCGATTAAACCCCTTACCTAAGTTCTTAGCAATCGATCTCTTTCAAGCTCTACGAGATGAATTTCTCTTCTCTTCTCTTCTCTCTGTGCCCTAGACACTTCTCATTTTCTCCAAAAGTCACGATCATACAGAATGATCTCCAATTCTCTTATTTCTTTATTCTTATATTTCCCCTTGGACCCTAATATGATTTTCCCCATCTTACCCTAATTTATCCCATCATAAAAGACCACCTTACGCTTAATGTTTCTCCTCATTTTAATGTAAATAATAATCATAATATAAATAATAATATTCACATTATTTTATTATTAATAACACTAATATAATTCTAATCAATCACTTATTTTCCACATACTCTTATTATTCCCTTAACTTGTCACTAACTCACAACCCGAAATACAAACACACCATTCATCCACATATTTCATCAAAATTCACCGGAAATCATGAATATTTATATTAAATCAATTAAATAAATATTCTAATTATTTTGGGGTGTTACAATTCTCTCCCACTTAAAGAATTTTCTTCCTCGAAAAATACCTAAAGCAAATAGAGTCGGATACGACTCCCTCATCTGATCTTCGCGTTCTGAAATCCAACCTTCGTCAGCTGGTCCGCCCCACAATACCTTCACTAAGGAAATCTCTTTACCCCGCAGTTGTTTCATTTCTCGACCACCTATCCGCACGGGTGATGCTTCAACAGTCAGATTATCTCTAACCTGTACATCATCCATTTGGATCACATGTGATGGATCAGGAATGTGTTTCCTCAATTGAGATACATGAACCACATCACGAAGATTCACAAGCGAGGGTGGTAAAGAAATCTGATAGGATAATTCTCCTATCATCTACATAATCTAATACAGACCAACAAAACACGGAGTGAGCTTTCTAGATTTCAAAGCTCGACCCATGCCAATTACTGGCGTAACTCTCAAAACACGTGATCTCCCCCTTGAAACTCAAGTGATTTCCTCCTCTTATCATGATAACTCTTTTGACGAATTTTCGAATCTCTCATCCTCTCTTGGGTCATCTTAATCTTCTCAGTCGTCCCTGCACAACCTCAGGTCCGAGTACATCACTCTCGCTTGACTCATACCAACGCAGTGGAGTTCTGCACCTCCTACCATACAATCCTTCATACGGTATAATACCAATACTAGCATGGAAACCGTTGTTATACGTAAACTCAATCAACGACAAGTGGCTATCCCAAGATCCTCATATGTCCAACACACACGCCCTCAGCAATTCCTCCAAAGACCAGATTGTCCTCTCTGTCTAACACAATACTCGAAGGTATCCCGTGCAACTTCATAATGTTAGGGGGTCTCCTCACATACTAAACTCATGTATCTGAACCGCTCGATCAATTCCATCTCTCTCACCATAAGCATCGACATATGCAATGACTTCTTCTTCAAAGCATCAGCTACCACATTTGCTTTACCAAGGTGGTAGCTCAAATCAAAGTCATAATCTTTCAACAATTCCAGCCACCTCCTTTGCCTCATATTTAATTCTCTCTGATCGAACAAATACTTTAGACTCTTATGATCACTGAACACCTCAAACTTAGAGCCAAAAAGGTAATGTCTCCAAATTTCCAACATGAATACTACAGCTGCCAATTCTAAATCATCTGTAGGATGATTCCTCTCATGAACCTTCAGTTGTCTGGAAGTGTAAGCAACAACCTGACCATTCTGCATCAACACTCCACCAAGACCCCTCTTTGACGCATCACAATATACTATAAAAGTCTCACTCGGGTTAGGCAAGATTAGTACCGAAGTAGTCATGAAAACCACAACAAACTTAACCAAATACTCGTGAAAAATCCGATTCATCTACTCCATGAACACACCTGGTGCATTGGATACACCCAACAACATCGCAGTGTATTCCTAGTGACCATGCCTCGTCCTAAAAGCCGTCTTCGGAATATCATCTGGTTTAACACGAATCTGATGATAACCAGACCTCAAATCAATCTTGCTAAACACACAAGCGCTTACTAACTGATCAGTCAAATTGCCGGTTCTTGGAAGTGGATATTTATTCTTATTAGTCACTTTATCCAACTGCTTATAATCATCACACAACTTCATACCATCGTCTTTCTTCTTAACTAACACACAGGGGCACCATACGGAGAAACACTCGATCGAACAACTTCTTCTCAAGCGATTCTTCCAATTGTTTCTTCAATTCACCTAACTCAAAAACATACATTCTATATGGAGTCACTGACATCGAACTTGTATCAAGTACTAGGTCGATAGAAATTTCCACTCCATATTATAGCAGTAAATCACTGATATCATATGGGAAAACATCCAAAGAGTCACACACCATAGGTAGATCACCAACCACTGCATTTCCTTATGCCTTCAAAGAATCTAACATCATAAACACATTTGCACCGTCTTCCACAAACTTATCCACTAGCTTAACAGAACAAACAACTTTTCACCTTTGTCGAAATTAGATTCATGCTCCGGGGGCAAGTCGCAGATATCTTCAGGAAAACATCAGGAATTACACACCACTGGTATATCACTAGCCGTCACACTGCTCTCTATCCCCCGAGAAGCAAACATCAATAATACCTTATCGTTCTCCCTCAAGGCATTCCAACTTGAACGACAGGCAAGAAACTCGAATTTACCTCATCTTCAAATATAATAATTTGCATCGACTCATCAAAACAATCTGTAAGCACCTAGCTTAACCCCAAACAGTTCGTTGTACACACCATCTAAGCTGGCAAGACACGTCTATTCCATTCAGCATGATCCCGTCTACTAGCAACAAGAGATTAAGGGTGATCAGTTCCTCAATTTGTCAATAGATAGCCGACAATCATGATGGGGCATAAACCGTATTTACCAAACTACAATAACGTTCCTTGCATCTTGTGCATGAAGCTACCTAAGGCACAAATTCTAAGTTGTCATAAGCCTTATCTTCGTATTTCCTTCAGTTTCGGAAACAACACAACTCCCACAATACTCGCACCCTTGCAATCAGCGGCACACCGATTTAACATTCCACAACCAAAACATCTCAGAGAAGCAAAAGCTTCTCCCCACTTATTTCAAACTAACTCCTGCAGACAACGGTTAGAAAATAAGCAAGTATCAACCGTGTTTCACGCACATGTCGCGTACTAAGGAACAAACAACGTTAGACAACCTGACCGGACGAACCGACCTGCTCTAATACCACTAATGTAACACCCTTCTAAGCCCCACGATTATTCGCAAATGTTCTAATAGATGATAAGTACAAATCACCAACAAGGGTGTCACATCTTCATAAAAACATCATAATAAAATATCCTGCTCCGTAACACGGGTTTTCAAAAAATGAAACATCCACCCTTTTGGAAATATCATCATGAAACTTCAAACATCGTAGCAGAATTATTGTCTCAAAACACCTTTATTAGATACATAAAATAAAATACCATTGCACTTCATAATTCATAAGTCATGCTTAAAACAACTTAGAACGAATAAAAGCATCTCAATACATCGTGTCAACAAGGAACATATAGTTCAATTCAAACGATGCTAAAACCCCGATGTTACATATCAGAGCAAGACCCTCTTTATTTGAAAATAAAGCAACTAAAAGACTCCATAAATCTATCCATCGAGCTTCTACTTCTAATCCTGATTATCTGCAAGTTACCCACGTATCGAGGCAACATTTCCAAGCAGAAAGGGTGAGTAATCAGAATTCATTACAAAAGATATAGTAGTTACAAACAACCTCATCATGAAATCCATACATCATCTTTTACCAAGTATTAATACTCACACCTTTATATCATAGTAACATATATACATCTTCGTCATAAAATCATCACGTCAACATTTACCACCAAAACATCACTTAAATCACAACATCATCAAACATCATTCAACACTCAATTATGCAATGTAACTTAGTATGTAATGCACAACACGGACTCATGCATGTGGTACCAATTCGTCATGTTTGATGGACACTGGGCCATCACCCTCCAAAGATCCTCACCAATAGGATCGATTCTACACAAGAATCGAAGCAACGTCATACATCCCAATCCACACAATGGGATTGAAGCCACCACTGGACCGAAGTCCTAAAATCATCACTGGACCGAAGTCCTAGAATGCTATGAATGCATGATGCAACCATCATAATCGTCATCGTCATAAAATTGTCACATTACATCATCATTCATAAATCGTCATGATACTTCACATAGCATGTATAAACATCAACATGTACATCATCATCATAAACGTCATAACATCATCATAAATGTCGTAGTACAACATCACAAACACATCAAAATCATCATAATAGTTCCCCAAAACACCATCATATTCACCGATAAGATCAATGTATTCCTAAGCACTAATTACTCAAGGTATCCACAAGTATTCAACAAGACGACATAACTCGACGCGTACTAAGTACCTATCCATACATCAAATAGTTGGAATATGGTACCAAAATTAATTTTAAAATAAAGTACGTCTAACCAGCTTTCCAACGATTTAAACCATGCGTCGATTGGACACTCACCGCTCGAGTTATGAATTTTCGAAGTTTTAAAAATAATTCTGCCAGCTATGCCTCGCCTAAGGCTCGCCCGGCGAAGCAGTCTGTTTGCTTGTGACTCGCCCAACGACGCTGGAGCGAAAACACTCCCCCATAAATTTTCCAGGAGCACTTATTTTCCACCTTTCATTCGACTCTCATCTCACGCGGCGAAGCTTAAGCGAATTTGCTTCGCCTGGCGACGCAGAAGGCTCGCTCGGTGAAAGCCTCGTGACAGCAACTTCCTGTTGCATTGTCTGCACCAGAACTGTCCCAAATCCTATACCATTTCAATACCAATTTATTCCAACCCTCATATGATTCAACATATTTTCACAATACGACAATAATACATTACAATAGACATTACCTACACCAAATCATAGTATTTCAACATCTGAAACCATCATAAATTATCACGATATCATGTAACATATTTGCACACGCACATCACCAAATCATCATCATGAATCACATCATTTACATCACAACAACATCATTAACAAATCACCGCAATAAAACATCATAATCAACATCATGTTTATCATGAAATAGCACATCATAGCATAGCAACATGTGATAAATCAATCTCATAAACAAATAGATACTAGAATCATGCATTAAAACACTCATATAATTCAATCATAATGTAGTTCATCATGTCAGCTTTCCAACGCTTTGAACGACACGTCAAACGGACTCACGAAACTCAAGTTACGACACTTTGATGATTCAGTCTGCTGCCCTCGCTTGAAGCTCGCCTAGCAAATCTGGGGCGACTGCCGGCGAGACAGCATTGCTCAGCTTGCGATTTTCTGTGGTTGGAGGCCTTTCGGACATCCGAATTCGATTCCGTAAAAAGTCTCAGTTTCGTAATTCAAAATCCTATGATTGTATAACATTTATAACAGCACATATCACTTATTTAGGGGTCCTAATCATCATGTATTCACCAAGGATTAATTCATTCATTCACTCAAATACATGGTTTTCACCAATTCTATCAAATTCATCGCACAAAACACAAATCTATCAACACTTTAATCTGATATCAATTATAATAAACGTGATTAAACCCCTTACCTTAGTTCTTAGCAATCGATCTCTTTCAAGCTCTACGGGATGAATTCCTCTTCTCTTCTCTCTGTGCCCTAGCCGCTTCTCATTTTTTCCAAAAGTCACGATCGTACAGAATGACCTCCAATTCTCTTATTTCTTTATTCTTATATTACCCCTTGGACCCTAATATGATTTTCCCCATCTTACCCTCACTTATCCCATCATAAAAGACCACCTTACCCTTAATGTTTCTCCTCATTTTAATGTAAATAATAATCATAATATAAATAATATTATTCACATTATTTTATTATTGTTAACACTAAAATAATTCTAATCAATCACTTATTTTCCACATACTCTTATTATTCCCTTAACTCGTTACTAACTCACAACACGAAATAAAAACACACCATTCATCCACATATTTCATCAAAATTCACCGAAAATCACGAATATTTATATTAAATCAATTAAATAAATATTCTTATTATTTTGGGGAGTTACACCAAACATCAAAGTTATGCTTATGAACAAATAACAACATGTGTACAAAGCAAAAATCAAGGCATGTAATCAGCTCACAAGGCAAGACATTAAGAATAGACATCTTCAGTTAATCAAAACAAAGTATCACGAATTAATCGAGGAAAAGCACACCCAAAACATGGAAGCAAATGAATCGCCAAAATAAGATCAGGACACAAGAAGAATTATTAATTAATTTAAATATAAATATTTAATAGGATTAATTAATAATTTAATTAATCCATATTAAATAAAAATATTTAAATTAATTAATATTTAAAATATATATTTTTTACATTTTTATATTTAACAAATGAATGATTAAACTAAAATAAATATATATAATAACAAAAATATTAAAAAAGATAAAGAAAATGTCTTTTGGTTTTCTTTAATGTATTTTAAAATTAAAACAAAAATAGTTTAAAAAAATAAAAAATTGCTTTTTCTTCTTTCAAATTCCTTCCACAATAAAGGTAAACTAAGGCTTCAAATTCACCCAACATAATCACATAACACAAACAACATCAAGGCAAGCAGTAATGATAAACAAAAACAACAAAGATGCGTCGTCCATCATCGGCAAACTCACTATACTTAAGAAATAATGATGTGACATGGAAGACGTGTCGTCCAAACAAACTAGTTAGAATTTCCAGATGGTTATGCACTTAAAATAATGGTTTCTTTCCTCTCAACACATACTGAACAAAGACTCTCTCTCACTCCACGAACGAAAGTGAATCAAACATCGCGACATGCTTTTTCGCGAACGTTACGACACACATGAAACGAGCAAAACACAATAAACATCATAAACACAAATGTAGATCGTTACCTGCAGGAGTGATTCTATCGTCGTATGTTGATGAGGTAAGTGCGAACAGAATGAAGCAGGGTTGCGAGAAACATCGGCGACAAAACGACAAATGATGATGGTGATACGCTGTTGTTATTGGTAGAGTGATGAAGAAATGTAATATTCAGGGTATGGCAAATGGTTATTTTTGTGAAGAATATAGAGAGAGTATGCATGTGATGGACGAATGGTTTATGGAGGAAGCATGAAGTTGTTGCAAGGTTGTGAGTGAAGGTGATATATGATGGTATCTTGAAGTGAGGTGCGGATGTTGTGTTGCGTTTTGTATTCAAAGAGGGAGAGAAAGGTCATGCGCAGGGAGAGTATTGGAAAGTATTCTTACTTCATGAAGAAGTGGCGTGAAGGTTTGATGAAGCTATGGAAGGTGAAGCTAAGGAATTATGGTTGCAAGTGGTGATGGTATCCCGTGTGGCCGTGAGAGAGAGAAAGATGTTGGTGCGTGGTGTTTAGTCCAAGGTGATAGCGAAGTGAAAACAAAGGTACATGTTTTGTTTTTTTTATCCTAAGTGGTCGGTTCATGCTTGCATGAGGGAGTATTCAAGTTGTATTATTTTTCTTTTTGAAATGAAGGAGGGAGATGTACGTGTGTTGTGAATATTGATGAAAAGTGGAGAGGAAGTACCTTTGTTTTTTCATGCGATGTGGCATTATGAAGAGGATGAGGAAAGTTATTTTTACTTTTTATCCAAATGCCAGTTGTTTTTTCATTTTGAAATGCAAGTTGTGTGTGTGTTCATAGGGCCCGCGTGAAGATGCACACCCAGATGGGTTTTAAGAAGAGGTTTTTTGTTTTAAATGCCAGGCTTTCTCTTAGTGTGTATGTACTTTTCCCAAGCCTCATGCGCGTGGCTTTGTTTTTTCAAGTACAAGATCTTTTATTATATGTAACAAGCTTTATTTCTACTCTATGCGTGTGATGGAAGAGGAAGAAAAAAAGGATATGGAAAAAGTGATGGTGGCTTGCGCAGGAAGATCTTTTGATGTACTATTGTTTTTCTCTTTTCATCTAATCACACTGAGAGAAGAGTAGGTGGTATGTTGTCCAGGTGCATGCATGGGAACTCAACAAGATTAAATTTATGAGACCTATCTACTAAGATTGCTTAAAATAAAACAAAATTTAAGATTAAATTTATGTATTAAAAGAAAAATAATAATAATAAGAAAAAGAATTAACTATTAAAATTAAAAATCTAAAATAAAATTGATTAATAAAAATAATTATTAAATTAGAAATAGAAATAAAATAGTAAAAACGAATAACTGGACCGGTATCGAAGTGCTTTTAAAATAAAATGAATACACCAAAATGATCAGCACGAAATAAACGTATTGGAAAAATACAGCATTTGGTCAAATTTTGAAATAAATTTTACCCAGTTAAATGGCTTAAAATGATAAAAAACGCAACCAAAAATCAGTCAAAAAATTCAAATAAGCACACCAGGTTAAACCATGCGAAACGTAGATTAATATGACTGACGTTTGCAAGCTCGATTCTAAAACTTTTCGTCCATTGATTTTTCACACACTTGATTTTTGGTTTGACCGATTCGACTGTTAATCCAACAAATTTAATTTGGCTGATAATTCTGGCATTATGCATGATGAAATGTGTGATATGCTATGCAGATGATGCAAAGCGAAAAATACAGTCAGATGAATGAAATTATTAAAAATGCCTGGTCAAAATTTCAGGTATGACAGGCAGGTGCCATGGGTCCTTGACTCTGTCTTTTTGCTTCAAATCCTCTTTCTTGTGAGTCCCATGCTAGCCTAGTCATGGCTAGTACAATGGCAAATGCCATGGAGGTCGCCATCAATGTATTTTTGCCACATTTTCATCGTTTCTCGCTGTTTTCGTCCGGTTTCTTCATGTAATGACTTCTACTTCTAAAGTACTTGAAACATGCATAAACTACAAGCATATTATTACAAAATGTGGTACAGTGAGACAAAAACATATACAAATCAAGTCAAAATGAACTATGTGTTTTAGTGTTATCAAAGTCAAGTCTCATCGATTGATAATCCTCCACTGGCTGGTGTGCAAGGTACTCTGACAATACGTTACCTTTAAGGGCCTTCTAGGTTACATATTGAATGTTGTATTCTTACAACAACATCTACCAGTCGGCGATTCTTCCATTTAATGCAGGTTTCTTGAAGATGTATTTGATTGGTTCCATCTTGGATATCCACATCATTGTATGGCAAATCATATACTGTCTTAGGCGACGAGCGGACCATGCTAGTGTACAACAAGTTTTTTCTAGCAATGGGTACCTGATTTCACATTCTATGAATTTCCTAGTCAGGTAGTAGATAACATGTTCTTTTCTACCCTTTTATCATACTGCCCCAGTACACATCCCATGGATTCATCGAGTATTGTCAGATACATAATAAGAGGCCTTCCTGGCATTGGCGGTGCTAAGATTGGTGCCTCTTGCAGACACTATTTGACTCTATCAAATGCTCTTTGGCAGTCATCGTTTCACTTGACATATTGATATTTTCTTAACAACTTGAATATCAGTTCACAAGTGCCTGTCAGATGCGAGATGAATCTGGCAATATAATTCATTCTGCCCAAGAAACCACGAATTTTCTTCTCTGTACGAGGTGCCGATATGTCTTGAATAGCTCTGACCTTGTCATAATCAACTTCTATACCTCGTTGGCTCACAATGAACCCTAGAAACTTTCTAGATCTAGCGTCGAAAGTGCACTTAGCAGGATTCATATATAGTCTATACTTCCTCAATCTGGAGAGCAGCTTCCTCAGATGAATAACATGCTCTTCTTCTGTCTGAGACATGGCAATCATGACATCTACGTAGACTTCAATCTCCTTATGCATCATATCATGGAAGAGGGTTACCATGGCTCTTTGATAGGTTGCCCCAACATTTTTCAGGCCGAAAGGCATCACCTTCAAACAGAAAGTCCCCCATGGTGTGATGAAAGTTTTCTTCTCCATATCTTTGGGAGACATCTTGATCTAATTATATCTATAGAATCCTTCCATGAAAGAGAATAGAGAGAACTGAGTTGTGTTATTAACTAATACATCGATGTGAGGTAAAGGAAAATCGTATTTTGGACTAGCTCTATTTAGATCTCTGTAATCCACACACATTCTCATCTTTCCATCCTTCTTAGGAACTGGCATAATATTAGCAATTCATTGTGGGTACGTTGCAACAGCCAAAAAACCTGCATCGAACTGCTTCTTGACCTCATCTTTAATCTTGACAGCCATGTGTGGTCAAGTTCTTCTCAGCTTCTGCTTGATGGGTGGGAATTTCGGCTTCAACAGTTGCTTATGCATAAAAATGTCGATGTCGACTCCTGACATATCTTGATATGACCAAGCAAACACATCCATATATTCTTGTAGTAGCTTGACCAACTCCTCCTTCACACTTTGCTTCAAGGCTGCTCCGACCTTGACTTCCTTTCGATCCTCTTCAATCCCCATATTGATCACATCCACTAGTTCCTAATGAGACTAAATAATCTTTTCCTCTTTCTTCAATAGTCTAGATAACTCTTATGGGAGTTCGCAATCTTCCTCGCCATCTTCTTCAGTTTGGTTAATAGGGAGGTCGAAGTCACAGGGAATTATAGCATTGCGTTTTCAATGGATTCAATTATTAATGATCTGCATGGAAATGAATTTTTCTTTTTAGAGGAAGTAATTTGAAAAGTGAAACTGATGTGGAATAGAAATTTCCATTTTTAATTTGTTGTTTATTATTTGCAAAAAATTGAAAAAGATGAAAGACAGAGATCTCGAAATGTACTTGTATTGATGACAAAGTGAAACATTAAAACAAAATGGGCCCTACAAAGCTATTCATATGCCTTGGGCTGGGCATAAGATTTTTTTAAAACATGAAATTACTCTGAACAAGAAATAATCTTCGAAACATCTGTTGCTTTCCAATTTGTAAGAGCAGCATCTGGAGGTCCACAAAATACCATCTTGGATATTTCCTTATGATCTCTAGTCTGTTCAAAAGATGGGTGATATCCCAATCCATATTTATCCTTCTTTTTTGGCACTTCAATCACCGTGCCCCAGCTTCAATAGAGGCCTTCACATTCTTCCACGAGGACATGGGCATCTTGGGTTCTTCAACAAGCTTTGGCTTTGTCTGGACCATGTTCACCACTTCAAGTTCCCAGAGAGGGGTTTCCACAATTTCTTCATCTACCTAAATGTATTTGAATGAAGATAGATGTGTGGCGAAAATATCTTCCTCTCTGGATATTGAAACCAGCTTACCAGAATTGACAAACTTCAACTTTTGGTGGAATGTCGATGTGACATCTCCGACAGATCTAAGGTCTACCTAATAAATAGTTGTAGGCGGGCCTAATATGCATGACCTAAAAACTAATACGTAAAGTTTAAGGGCCAATCAGGATAGGGAGATCAATTTCCCCAATAACTATGCATTTAGACCCATCAAAAACTTTCACCACAAAAGCAATGGAACATTAAGCTGCGCCAGAGTAGTTTTCGACAATATGTTCAAATATGAACCTGTATCCTATAATACCAGTGCCAAGGTAAATTTTGCACATTTGATGGAGATGTGAAAAGCCATGTTATGTTCTCTCCCATTAGGGGGAAAATCATCATCGGTAAACATCAAACAACCACCAGCACTGAGATTGGAAACCACATCATCAAACTAGTTAACAGTGATGTCTTCCGCCATGTAAGTCTCATTTAAGAGCTTCAGTAAAGTAGTCCTATGAGCCTTATAACTCATAATAGATAAAGGATAGAGATCTATGGTGGAGTCTGGTTGAGATGATCCATAACCTTATAATCACTTTTCTTGATAATCTTCAAGAACTCCCTATCTTCTTCAGCGGGTACTGCATTCTTTGATGAACTTTCTACTACTTCTGAAGGGGCTACCTCCTTCCCCTTGGTTGGTTCAACTGTTGTCTCATTGGCTTTGTTCTGGATTACTTTAGGAGAGAAAATTCTTCCACTTAGAGTTATTCTGCTTGCCCCAGCGATATGGGTTACATTCGGCTCCTTTAAGATCAATGGTTTGTCACCCACATAAACTGCAGCGTCATAGTTTCATGGCATAACCCTGGTACTATCAAATGAGAAAGGAGCAGGAACATGGATGACCATTGGCTCGATTTTCTTCACTAGTGTTATATTGATATTTCTTTGGTAAGGAAGCTCCAAAGGCATGTGAAGTCTTTCTTGATTAAATATAGGCACAATCACAACAACATCTTCGTCAATCCTTGATCTAGTAAATTGAATAACCATTGATCCATGAAAATTTGAAAACAAGCCTTGAATTCAACACACTGATCTGGGTCAGATGAACACACCACACATTTGTCATGTACTTCTTTCAACAATTCTGCTTCCACCAATCTAGCATGGACTACGACCAATGAAGTTTTCAAATTGAACACATCCTTTATCAAGATTTCATCAGTAAAAATTTCAACATAATTGACAAATGGACCACCATGTCTAGGCAAAGGATTGTTTGTCTTTTTCGGAATATCAGCAAAATATAATATTTTCTAGTCTATCAACTCCTGCACTCTAAGCTTAAAAATGCGGCAACTATTTGTTGTATGTCCTTTTGACTTGCCATGAAAGGAACATCTAGCATTCTCATCATACAAGGGTTTGTAAAGATTTATCCTTGGTGGTAGTCCCTTGGGCACAACGGTTCCATTCTAGATCAGATAAGGTAAAAGTTGAGTGTACGTCATGGGGATAGGTGAGATATCTGCATCATCATACAGTTGATAAGGTCTTTATTGATTTGGTCGTTGTGGCTGGACCGGATGTTGATGATTGTTCTGTTGGTTTCTTTGTTGATAGTGAGGTGGAGGAGCTTGGTAGTAAGGCATTGGACCTGGCATTAGAATTGGAATTGGAGCTATAGCAACTGGCTGATAAGGCATGGCAGGGTATTGAGCATCTTCCACATAGGGGTATTGGAAGTAAGGCATTAAAGCAGGTGCCATATGGGGTGCTTTCCCCCTTTGAAAAGAGATGGCACTAGTCTCGCCCTCTTTCCTCTTAAATCTGTTGAAAGGTTTCTTTAATATAGCTTGGCTACTGGTACCACCTTGAATTTTGCCACTTTTTAGACCTTCTTCCACTCTCTCACCAATAATCACCATGTCTGAGAAGCCTGTAGACACACTACTGATAAGTCTTTCATAGTATTGGCCATACAAATTACCCATGAAGATATCAATATCCTTCTGCAACCAGTTCTCTACAACGCTGCGCATATTCTTTAAAAGATTCAATATCCTTCTGAGCCATACTCTAAAGTTGAGTACGATTTAGAGCTATATCAATGTTATATTTGTATTGTTTTGCAAATGCATCATACAACACAGCCCAAGTACGTATGTTGTTGTGCTCCAATTGTATTTACCATTCAAGACATGCTCCGGTCAGGCTATCCTGAAAACAATGAATCACGAGCTTGTCTTCTCTGACATATGTGGACATCTTTCTGCAATACATCTTCAGATGGATATTTAGACAACTGAGGCCTTTGTACTTCACGAATTTTGGTGCCTTAAATTTAGGAGGCATGACCACATCAGGAACTAGACACATTTCCATAACACTTAAACTGGTTGAGTTATGCCCCTCTAAGACCCTCATTTTTTCTTCCGAAGCACGACATATTTGGATGGCTTCAGAATCCTGAGCAACAACAATATTGGCCGCCGAAGTAGCTCCATGATAATTTTTCATTTTGTATTTATCCTAGAGCTCCTCATCGGTGCAAGGAACATGGATCTGATTGACAACAGGAGGTCCTTGTGCAAAAAATCCATCAGTGATTCTGGAGGCATGCACATGATGAGGTTAATGAGTTCCCTCACGCAGAGGAATGAACCCATGAGGAAGACCATAGACCACATGATTGGGAATAGGACCTGAAGATCATAAAAGTGAAGTAGACCTTTGAACAGGGACATCATTCCTTGTAGTGGTGGAAACACATATCTCATCTTCCCTTTTGGTTAGAGCCAACATTGTTTCTAGAATGTGATCGATCTTGCCTTTGATGGAGTCGATCTCCCCCTCATTACAGCTTATTCTTGTTGAATCTCATACACTGCTCTCTTTGTATTGGCGCGTGTAGCGTACTTACATTGAGGAATCAACTTGATTTACTAGAGATGAGGAGAAGTGAAAATGAGTTTTTGTTTTGAGAAATGAAATGCATGATGCATATGAATGGTGATAAATGTTTTTATGTTTTATGTTTCACTTTTATTTTCAAGGAACCGCTTAGATTCATTATTATTTAGCAAGCAATTAAAGAGATCATGAGAACAAAGAAAGAATGGGACCAAACTTTGGTAAAAAAAGAGCCAAAACCTTCATTCATTCAATTCAAATTAGAATACAAGGATTGAGAACAAAGTTCTTTCAGACATAAAGAAAAGTACAACACAAAAGTCAAACTGCAGGCTTTCATTGCTTAACCTCTGCATTAAGTTCTCACAGAACAAGACAAAGTTGATCACTGAAGGAGGGGTATTCTTGTCGTCTAGGTATTCTAGAGCACATCTTATCATTAAATGCATGTCCTTGGTTACCTAATTACAGAACTTCACCGGACCTGTTAATGTTTCACGATAGTCATCCCTCCCAAAATAAAAAAATTAAAAAAGGAAAAGAGAGACAAAAAAAATGGAAAAGGATTGCTGCTGAGTATGAAAGAGGAAGGAGATGTCATGACTTTCAAAAACAAAACAAACCAATCAAAATTGAACATGTGGCGGTGCATGAAAAAGGTCAAAAATGATTCCAAATTGTTCTTCCTCATGAGTTCGGTTTCTCTCTTCCTTGAAATAAAACCATCAAAACACACTAATATTTATCAAAACAAAAATGGAAAGTAAACAAACCAAAAGAAAAAAAAACTTTATTCCTCCTTCACAAACACAACAAATGAAGGTAATTAAAAGGGAAAACGAAAACCTACCATCGGCGGCGATTCCTGATTTGTGTTGGGAAGAACATAGAAGTGAGGTTTTTATTGCTATGATGACGGCAATGCACAGTTTAATAGAAGAAGGTGATCGGAGTTTGTTGTCGTATGATGGTGATCCCGGTGGCCCGATGATGGAGATTTGTGTAGGTTGAATATGATTGAGTAGAGAGGGAGGAAAAGTGTTTTTCAATTGTGAATGGTGGAAATGATGCGAACCAAAATGCACGCAAAGGATATGGCGAACAAAGTGATGTCGGTGGAGTTAGGAGTGCAGGTCCATCAGAGGTTGACCGAAAGTTTGGATGAGGGTAACGTCAGTAGCAGAAAGTGAAGTGAGGCTAAGTGAGGAGTTTAAATGGTGTTTGAAGCTTGTAGTGAGGTTTAGGTAGTACATGCTTTTTTGATTGGATTGAGGGTGAAGACTCTGTTGGTAGTGGTGATGTAGATTGTGTGTAGTGAGGAGATGAAGAGGGTGGGAATTAGAGAAAAAAGATGGAGAAAAGGACAAGGGTTTAAAAGATGAAGAAATGATGGTGGATCGTGTGATACAGAGAATATCTTGTGGAGTATTATGGAGAGAGTGTCAATGGGTGGAGTGTTATGTTGAAGAAATGAAGAGTTAAAGAGGTTTAAGAGAAGGGTGGTTTCTACATAAAGATATTTTGGTGTTTAAATATTTGTGGTTTTGTGTGAGTGTAGTTTTGATTATGTAGTAAAGAGAGGATTGATTTGAAAATGAAGAAAAAGGTTGAGATTGAGATGTTTAGTTTTAGACCTCCTTTTTTATGTTATGGAGTGTATCCTACAAGAAGAAAAAAGATCCAATTTCTGTTTTTTTTTGTCTCCTCCTTTGATATTGTGGTCTGCATGTCACTTATCTATTGGGAGGGTTGGAGATATTTTTGTTTCTTTTTTTTTTCAGCAGATATTTCTTAATCATGTGAGAGAATAGAGATGTTAGTATGTTTGGTTTGTCCTCTTTTACTCCACCAACCAATTAACACGTATATGCTAACATCAATTAGAGTTTCTAGATTGTAAACAAAGTAAAAAAAACAGCCCTAGGTAGATATTTTGAGACTTAGATGAATTAAACCAATTACAACAAATAAAATTCAAAGGTTTTAAGATAAACAAAACAAAATAAAAATGAAAATATAACTAATTCTAATTATTTTTCTAAACATTTTAGAATAAACTAAAATAAAATGAATAAAAATCTGGCACAAAAATGTACGAAAAATTAAACTGAACGCACCAAAATGTTCTACATGAAATAATTTCTCGGAAACATATATGTTTTGATCATATTTTGAAATAAAAATTGAGCGGTTAAAAGGCTCAGGCTAATAAAAATGCTACCAGAAAATTAGTAAAAAAATTAAAACAAACACGCTAGGTTAAACTATGCGAACCATAAATTAAGAATACCGACGCCCGCAAGCTCGATTTTGAAATTTTTCGTCCGCTAATTCGACGTACGTTTGAAAATTGATTCAATCGGTTGCTCTGTAGATCCGAAAAATTATTTTGGTTGATATTTAAGCGTTATACAGAACAAAATGCATATTGTGATAAGTAGAAAATGCAGATGTCTTGTGAATGCACTAATTTATTGATCGAATAATTGTGAATAGATATCAGATGCAATTGAATCACTCTTGGACCATTTGCTTCTAATTCTTAATTATAAATAAAATTCTACAGAGATTAAGATGACGATAATACTCTTGATTGTCATCATCTGGACATCTAAAACACGATGAAATGGAATGAAAGATCACTGAGATTGAGAAATTAAGCCTTTTGACTTCTTAATCACCAGATGACTGAATGAACGTCATTAAGACCAGATGAAATGCCATAACTCTAGACTTTCCATCTAAAATCCTGATGAATGCTTTTGACTGAAAGAATGTGTGCCAAAATGAAACGATTATGCTACATTGATGCATATAACAACTCAGGGTAAAATTTAGGGTATGACAAAACCACCTCAATGATGTCAAACATTGTTCGGTGAAGTATATGGTGACAACTATCCATCAATCTTAGGCAATGTTATTGATAAAGGAATTATCTCAAGCCTCGTCAATTAGAAGATTCAAATTTCAATTGAATTTCTAAATAAATTATGAATCAATCAAGGGAATTTGATGCTTTGGAAGCTATGAAAGAGAGGAAGTGTGAATTAAAGCTCGCCTAATCCTACGAAAGCATCTCTCTCTCTCTCTCTCTCACACACACACAAATGTGTTTTGAAGCCTTTCTTATTTGTTAAAACACCTAATAATTATTTTAATATGTGTCCTTGATTGATTACTAACTTGTTTAATCAATTATGAGGACTTTTTAAACTAGTTAGCCAATTACTACATTAGGGTGAATTGATTAAAAAAATTGTAATTCCTCCAATTGATTAGAGAAGCCTTTAATCAATTATTGACAACACATTTAAAAAAAATTCATATTAGGGTTGTCTAATTGATTAAGACATTAAAAATGTTCATGGATGATTTCCCTTTTGAGCCAAGTTTTCTCCTAAAAATAGAGCTTTTCTCCTCACTTTATATTTCTAATGGGAAGATCTTCTATCTCACTTTATACTCTTTTCTCATTCGTTTTCCATTTCTTCACAAAATTTGCCTTAGTGTCGGGAGAGTGAAAAATACTTATGAGATATTTTGGTACTGATGATGTGTTGAGCTTGTATTTTAATCAAGAGGTTGCTTTATCTTGAGTTATAACTTTGTAAGAAGTTTTTTTTTTGTTCATGAGATTAATCTGATAAAATATCTATTTGATTCTTGAGATTAGCATGATAAAATATCTATTTGGTTATTAAATCTAGCCTATGAAAACCTTTGTTTGGTTCCTGAACTCAACTAGGTAAAATCTTAATTTGGTTAATGAGATAAGCCACTTAAAATAATTGTTTGATTGTAAGAAGGTTCTTACGTATAGCTTGCGAAAAGCTATAATTTCTCTTATTGGAACTCTAAAGAGGATACTCTTGGGGACAAGAGTAGGTCATGAGATTAGGTCGAACATGTATAAATCTCTAGTGCATGTTATCTTTTTCTTATCTCTTTATTTTTCATCCATTTATTTTTTTATGTTATATTTCTTACTCTCCATCTCTTCCTCATTCTTTCTTTCATCTATTCCGCTACTTACTCTCGGTTTGTTTTATAAAACTAAAACATTTTTATAAACCAAATTTTTATAATCGAACATCAATTAGGAGTCACTTGATTAAGAAGTGGCATCAGAGCCTAACTTCTATTTTAAGATTAACTGTCTCAGGAGGTAGTATGGTAACTTTAAACACTTTTTCTTTTAACATGATACTTTTTATGAATACACATCCACCATTTGATGGTGAATGGTTTGATATACAGAAAAAGAGAATATTTTTTTTGAAGCTATTGATTTTAAATTATGATTTTTTTTTATGAATGATCTGTTCATCCCTACTCATTTGGTTAATAATGAAGTAAAGATTATACAGAGTAATCTTTGGACTTCAGAAGAAAAGAGAAAAATTAAATTAGATTTTAAATCCAAATACTTGATATTGAGTTCTTTAAGCACTACAAAGTACCTCTATGTTTTTAACTGTAATATTGCTAAGGAAGTATGAGACACTCTTATAATGATCTATGGAGAGCAAGAGAAGATGAAAATACCTATTCAAGAAGATAATACACCAATTGAAAGTAAAGGTCACCTTTAAGGACGGTTCTTAAATATTGAATTCCTTGGGAGTTATTTAAAAAAAAATTGTTTATATTAATCATCTTAGATTTAAGAACTGGTGTCAAAAACCTGACTCAATATTTGATTCTAAAGGTAGAAATGTTTGTGTTGGATTTGAAGAAAAATTCAAGGAGAAAATCATCATAAAACATGAAGAGTTTATCCAATTACCAAAAGATGAAAGAAAAAAATTAAGAACAACCAAATAATATTCATCATCTTCATCTTCAGAGTTACATGAAGAAAATGTTGAAAGATCAACACCATAAGTGTCATGAGAAAGAATTGTCACCGTGTATGAAAGATCCTCTAAAGAATCATCACTTAGTTTTTTTTTGAAGGGTCATCACCCGTAAGATCATTTGAAAAATTGTTGTATCAAGAATTCATTCCAACTAAAAAAACTTGTTAACATCATATTAAGAATCAATTAGAGATACTTCACATACATCAACTAAGGATTCAGGTAGAAATGACCATAAACATTTATTCAAAGCTTCATAAAGAGACTCTCATGAAGCATCCTTGAGAAGATTATAAAAAAAAAATTATATTAATAGAAACATGTTTTCTTCAGAGCTACCTATGAAAAAGATGACAATAAGGTAACTACTCTTTCCTATAAGCGTGTGTTTAAATGAAGTGTTAAGCTTAGTAAAGAAATTGATAAATTAGAAAGAAACATCATAGAATTTAAAGATAATATAAAATTTCTTGAAAATATTAATGAAATGTTTGTAAATGAATTAGATAGATTTAAAAGGCAAACGTTAAAATCTAGCAAATGTGAAACCAGTGATTCGTTAAAAAAAAAATGAAGTCAGTAATTTGCATGAAATCCCAGGTAAATTTACTAAGCATGTAGAAAATATAGATTTAATCTTATCAAATCGAGGGGCTTCATATAATAAATGTGGATTAGGTTATCAACCTAATAAATAATTTTTTAGTATTTTCCATGCCAAGAAGAAGAACATCCGTCCTATTTTTAAATGCAATCATTGTCATAAGCTTTGTCATCAAGAACCTTTCAATTTTTTTAAAATGCACGACTTAAAATGGTCTAAAGTTCATAACTCAAGACATCTTATATCCACTAATACAAGAGGAACAAAAAATATTTGAGTACTGAAAATAAAAACTTAATATGTTTTTACAAGAATGCTTTGCAGTTAAAGAGGAAAGATGCAAATTAAAGAGAAGTTGTGCAAAAGAGTCTGAATGTTACACCAAATATAAATTCAATTAATGATCAACTATCGTGTCGAGAAATTCAGAGAGATAAAATTTCTTCAAAGTTTGTTTGTTCTCTTCAATGAGGGAGAATCTAAAAATTTCCATTGTACTTTTAAGGTAAAACATGTGATTATTCAAAAGCTTATTCCATTCTTTTACTAATAATTTTCTATGAGAAATAGTTTTTTTTAAGAAAAGAGTTGAAAGACCAAAACAAAAGGGGGTACATAAAGCAAAGCAAGGCCCAGAATCTCTCAAATGCCCAAATAAACAAAGGAAGCTGAAAAAGGACCATTTTGTCGATTAAACCTAACGGGTTAATCTATTAATCCTTTTAAATTAAATTTTTTTTCCAAGAAAATCGATTAATCCTTATGTATTAATCAATTAGAACACCCGAGAGTTTTTTTTTAATAGGCAATATTATTAACGGCACAAGGGTGCACGGAACCCGAAACAGAACTACAAACAAGTCGGGAATTACCCACGGCTGATACAGTCAATAGGAACATAATATAAATAAAAAAGTAAACTTACAAGGGGAATTACTAAAGTTTAAACATCTCCAAGAGTAATATTTGACTCGGTTAATAACGTCGTCCACCGAAACCGATTTATCTGCAAAAATAATTTCGTTCCTCCTCAGCCAAAGGTTCTAAACCGTTGCTGCCCAGACAACACAACCCCTTTTTCTGCTAACCAAATTGTGGAATTTAGAAGAGAAAATACAAAATGAATCGAGGCAACTTCCGTCAAGCTTAATTTGTATTCCCAACCACTTTCTAATTCCTTCCCACATTTTATCATCAAACTGGCACTGCATAAAAACATGAGGAATATTCTCCTCATGATCTTCACATGATACACAAAGGGAAGATGCCCCCAACCACTATATTCCTTCTTTTCAACTGATCTTTGGTAGCAATATGGTTCCAAAACAATCTCCACAGAATTACCTGCAAATTCGAAGGAATATCCGCCTCCCAAACAGATTTGTAACCAACCAATAAATCTTCCTCTGCCTCGAAGTCCACCTTATCCTGAAACAGAAACTTATAACAAGAGGAAACCGAAAAAATAGAGTTATCGTCATGTCTCCACTCGAACCTATCTTCTGAACCTTGCTCCAGTTTAAACAATTCTAGAACAACCTGCAAGTCTTCTTTCTCAGTTACCATAACAGTGTCTCCTTCATAAGGATGAAACGTTAAACACCATTCCCAATCTGGCCCTCTCTATTCACTTGCAGCAGCAACCAAACACCCTCCTTCTGTACAATAACGATACATATTTGGGAATGACACCCTCAACAGCCCATCGAGAGCCCACAAACTATTCCATAAATATATATTTCTGCCATCCCCAACTTACACTTAATGCTATCCACGAAATCATCAAAATTCGAGAGATGATTAAAGCTAATAGATAGCAAGTCGCACCACCATATAGAATCGTTCCTCTTACCACTCGATCCACCACAATTCATCACAGTGAGACTCAGACCATTATTCGCATATCTGTGCTCTAAAATACCTCTCCACAAAGCTCCTTCCTCATTCAAACATCTACACTTCCATTTCATCAGGAGAGACCGATTGAAAGCGGTGATGTCTTTCACTCCCAAACCACCTTCCTCCCTCGGGGCACACACCATTTTCCAATTAATCCAACACACTTTCTTACGACTCTTACACCCACCCCATAGAAAATTGCTTTGAATTCTTTGGAACTCCTTTAAAACCTTCACAGGCGCCTTGTAGAAAGAGAGAGTATATATCGGCACTGCGTTAAGAACAGAATTTAACAGCACTATTCTACCGCCAATGGACATGTTCTTCCTTTTCCAAACCGACAACCGCCTCCTCACTTGAACAATCACATCTTTCCACATCGCAACTTTCCTCGGACTGTCACCAATGTACACTCCCAAGAATTTACAAGGGAGATTCAACAGGTCACAATGAAGAAAAGTAGAAGCAGCTACTGAAATATCTTCACTCAGATTAATACCTCCTAAAGAACTTTTGAAAATATTGACTTTCAAACCTGACACAAGTTCGAAACCACGTAGTACCGCTTTAATAGTCCACAGATTGTTCCAATCAGGTTCCCCTATTAGAAATGTATCGTTGGCAAACTGTACCACTTTGAACGATAATTCCTCATTAATCTTAAACCCTTATACTTTCCCAAATTCTCAGCCTTGTTCAGAATTTGATTAAGACCCCCCATAACCAAGATAAAGAGAAACGGTGACAAAGGGTCACCTTGTCGAACACCTTTTCCGACCGTGAAATCTTTCGTCACTCCTCCATTTAGCAAAACAGACATAGTTCCACCAAAAACCAACTTTTCCATCCACGATTTCCATCTATTCTCGAAGTTCATTTTCTCAAACAGATGTCTAAGGTAACTCACGCGACACAATCGTAAGCCCTCTCAAAATCGATCTTCATAACCATACATTTCCTTCTATATCTTTTCGCCATATCAAGAACCTTATTCGCTATTACTACACCGTCCAAAATGCTTCTTCCTAGGATGAATGCCGATTGTTCAGGGGAAACCAAACTTCCCACAACTCTCTTCAAGCGACCAGCCAAGATTTTCGCCAAAATCTTCTGAAAACTACTAACCAGGCATATAGGCCTGTAATTAACAAGGCTTTGAGGATTCTTCACTTTGGCCACTAAAGTAATATGTGAAGCTGTAGAAGCTTTAGTAAGGGAGGGATAGAAAAGGAAATCCTTAACAAACCGCATAACATCGACATTCATGATCTCCCAACATCTCTGGAAAAAGGAAAAACTATACCCGTCTGGCCTCAGGCTCTTATTTCCATTACAAGACTACACCGCTTCTTTGACCTCTTCCTTCGTTGCCTCAACTTCAAGGCTTAACTTATCTTCTTCTGGAAAAATCTTGTACCCCAAATCTTCAACAACCGGGCGATTAAAAGTTCTTTCCTTGAAATTTTCTGCAAAGTAATTTCTCACCTCAATTTTGATGTCTTCCACTTCTTCTTTTATGCCACTACTTGAGTTTACGAAAGAAATAAAATTTCTCCTACGTCTTCCTCGCATAACTCTATGAAAATAACCAGAATTATTATCACCTCCCTTCAGCCATAGCGCCCTCGACTTTAACCTAAGCAAACTCTTTTTCCAATTAAGACAGTTCCACAAATCTTTAGAAGCACTCTTTCTAGCAGCTTCCATCTCGCTAATATTGGAGTAACCAAGCCGACTCACCTCCGCATCCAAATTATTCAGTTTACTCACTGCCTCTTCAACCTTTAAATCAATCCACCCAAAAGTTTCCATGTTCCACTTCTTCAAACTAGATTTGAGCAATCCCAACTTCGTTTTTAAAACAAAATCGCCTCTCCCCCGAACCTTAAAGGACTTCCACTCCGATTCAACGAAATTATAGAATTTCGGGTGATCTAACCAACTATTGATAAACCTAAAAGGTTTAGGTCCCCAGTCAACTGAACTAGCTTTTATCCATATCGAACAATGGTCTGATATGTCTCTAACGCCAATGCATTGACCCACTACTTTCCATTCTTCAATCAAACTATCTGATATGATGAACCTGTCTAACCTGCTTATAGCAGATCCAGAGTTGTTGTACCACATAAACAGACCTCCCAAGCAAGGAACATCGACACAATCTGTATCACCTATAAACTGTTGAAACTCCTCTATCTCACTCCTTCTACTGCGGTCAATAACTCCCTTCCTTTCACTAGGCGAAGAGACCGCGTTAAAATCCTTTCCAATGATCCATTCTCCCCTACCAAAACTATTCTTCACCTCCACCAACTCTTTTCACAGCTTCCTTTTACCAGACATGCTACAGGGCGAGTAAACATTGAAAAATAATAAGTCATTTCGTTTCCATTCCACGTTCAGACCCACGAAACCATCTTTTCTAAAACTACAAACAAGGTTCAACGAATCTCTCCTCCACAAAATAACTAAACCCCCTGATAACCCTGTTGCCCCCAATTCTGTCCAATCAAGTTCAGAATTTCCCCACAAGGAAGAAGCAACCTTGTCATCTATGGAGGCTAACTTAGTCTCTTAAAGATAACAAACATCAACTTTACCAGACCGTAACATACTTGCAATTCTCTTCCTCTGCCCACTTTAGATGACAGGAACTCAAAGAACTCCACCGACCAAGCTTGACATGGAATGCCATATAACTTAACCCACGTAAGTATTTCTTGATCTATGTCACCTGGTTCCCACCTTCTAACCTCTGCAAACCATTGATCCAACCAACTTTTTGCACTTTTGACCAGTTCCTCTATCTCCCCTGATTCATCCTCTTCTAACAAACATAGGTTCTCCCCCAAAGGGGTCACCTTAACTCCAAAATACCCGAGAGTTGTTATCACCTTAGCCAATCAATCAAAATCACTTGGCATAAATGTTTTTGTCAATTAGAAGCCTAACTAGTATATTTAAATTGACCATAAATAGTTAATATAATTTCTATTCTTTTCATCCCATCTCAAATATTCTCTCTTTATTCATGCTTTATGATTTTTTATGCTTGCACGTTCTTTGGTATTTTTTGTGTGTTGCTCTATTATTTTCATCATCACTAATAACACAAAAAAATTGAGCCTATGGTAATACCTCTGCTCTAGTGTTCTTCTCCAACGACTTCTCTTCACAAGAATAAGAAAATAGGTTCTATAAATATTATGTTCTCAAGAATCTTACTCTAGATCACTATGTAGATGAAAGTGTGTTTGGAGGCTGTCAATTGTTTTATGTCTTCGTCCAAGCAAATTTATTTAAATAAAATATAACATGGCACACCTTGACATTATACTTCGGCTTTTTGTTGGGTGAGGTGAAAACTTTGTCAGGAAATGTATTATTTGTAGTGTCCTTATTGGGATTATAGTGTAATTTATGTATCTATAAGGGGAGTTTAAGCACTCCAATATTTTATCTATCCATTTTCTACTTTTACCACCACATTAAGAAATGTGTTGTCATCATTAAAGAGGGATAGAATGTCGATCTATGTGCTCTTAGGTACAACTATGTGCAACTGTCAGATGATCATGATGGTTGTTATAATGACAACACCTTATATCAAACGACATTTAACGGAGTATTTATCTATCAATGATCAAGAAGTTCTTTGTAAGATCAAATGACAAGCCACCTTAATGATGACAACAACGAAGGTTAGACGACGTTCGGTGAAGTCTATGGTGACAACTGTCTAGCAATCTTTAATGATGGAATATTATCAAGGAATTATCTCAAGCTTCATCATTGAGATGATTTAAGTTCCAATTTAAGTGTTAAATCAATTATGAATCAAGGAAGAGAAATTGAAGCTCCAAAAGCTCTAATAGAGAGGAGGTGTGAAAGTCCAACTAGACCCCGGCTTAACGAGGGTCTGAGTGATCAGTTTAATACAAAGGTATAAGAGAAACTCTCAAGATACTAAGACATATCTCTCTCTCTATCTCTCTCTCACTCACACACACACACACACACACACATTAATGTGCTTTGAAGCCTGTGTGTAATTTGTTAAGATGAAATTGACTTATAAACTCGACTTGTATACTTGTATGAGTTTACATAAATTATTTACATTAGTACATTATGAGAGGGTTGAACCCTGAACAAACATCTCACACTCATTTAGTCCGGCTAGTAAATATCTGATTTTAAAATGGGAGGACCAAAACTTTTAAAAAATGAAACAGGGAGATCAAAAGCTCATTTAAGCATTTTATTTGTAATAAGGTATACTAACAACTAAGCATGTAAAACTTGAGTTTTACGCTAACATAATTTGTCAAGATGAATTTGACTTATAAATCCAATTTTTATACTTGTAAAAGTTTATATAACCTGTTTACATTAGTACATTATGAGAAAACACAAATAAATTTCATTGTCAACGGTTGGACCTTGGACCAATAACTCCCATTCATCTAGACTAACTAGCAAATACCAGTTAAGCTATCTTGGAAAATAGTGAAATGTAAGGACCAATAACCTAAATTTTAAAATCGAGGATCAAAATATTTTAAAAAATGAAAATAGAGGGACCAAAGGTGTATTTAAATCTCTTATTTTTCAATAAATAAGGTATACTAACAACTAAGCTTGTAAAACTTGAGTTTTTATGCTATCACAATTTGTTAAGACAAGATTGACTTATAAACTAGACTAATATACTTGTACAAGTTTATACAACTTGTTTGCATTATTATATTATTAGAAAATACAAAAATTATTGTTGTTAGGTGTAACCAAAACCAATAGCTCGCACTCATTTAGTCAAACTAGCAAATACTAATTGAGCTAGATGGGTGTGTTTTGTTAAAATGAAACTGACTTATAAACTCGAGTTATATACTTGTATGAGTTTATATAACTTATTTACATTTGTAAAATATAAAAAATACAAGGAAATGCCACTGTTAGGGGTTGAACCTTGGACCGACAACTCACATTCTTCCAACCCAACTAGCAAATACCACTTGAGCTATTTCTGAAAATAATGAGATTTAGGCACCAGTACAAGGGATTTCAAAATGGAAGGACCAAAACTTGGATAAAATAATAATACATGGACCAAAAGTACATTTAAGTCTTTTATTTAAAAAAAAAGTATACTAACAACCAAGCATGTAAACTTTAAATTTTACACTAATGCAATTATTTAATATGAAATCCACTTATAAACTCGACTCATATATTAGTACGAGTTTATACAACTTGTTTACATTGATATATTATGAGAAAATTAAAAAATATATTAGTCACCTCGACCAACAACTTTCATTGATCTAGCTTAATTAGGAAATACCAATTAAGATATATAATACTTTAAATGCATAATTGTTCAAAGTTACACACACACACACACGCGGCACATACACACACACACACACACACACACACACACACACACGTGCATATGCTCTTTATCTCCCTCTCTAACTCTCTCTTTTGAGGAGTTTGGGAATATTTGCAATTTACCCGCTTCTGGGAACCGCTATTCAATTGATGCTCCAACTGGTGTTAGAAATTTCAATCTTTTCCTTGATTCTTAATAACCCTTCCTCGTCAATCTGTAACAGATCATAATTTTCCCATTGATGAAAAATATATGAAAGCTCCTTTTTGTTTCATTCTCCATTAGGTACTGCATGTGGATTTTCCAAATAAAGCCAACCATGATGAATTTTAAGGAATGATGTTGTGATCACATGGTTGTTGACCTAAAATGTTAAAACCAATTGGGTAGATGGGGTGATGTAGTATATGGTATAATGCAAAAGGACTACGACATTGTTGCCTTATGGGGCTTGATCACAAAAATCTCACATCATGCTGGAATTAGATTAGAAACAAAACGGGCAAATTCATCCTTTTTAGTGATTGGAAGGAACTCTTTAAAGAAGACACAATTGAGAGACAAAAATGGAATCCTAGAATATAATCCAATAAATATGGAAGTTTTTTATCTTTAGATTCCTCGCATGCCTTCAATAGAAGCCTTATTATCCTCCATTATTGTCAGCATCCAAAAAAACACCATGCTAATTCAGAAAAATGCCATAACTCTTCAACGGGTACCAGAGCGAGTTGTTTTCATGACTAGCCAAGCAGATATCTTTGGAGCAAATGTTCCTTTTAGATTTCTTATTGATGATGATGATGATGATGATGGTAATAATGAGTAGTTGTCTTGTTTGAATTTTTTTCTTGTCATTTTTGTATGCTTTATGTAACACCCTAAACCCCAACATACGATTTTAAAACATAATACGGAAATAAAAACTCAAAAAGGGTGTCACATTTTCTTAAGCATAAACATCTTTCTAAAAAAAGTATAATTGCAGCAAAAATAAAACATTAAAAATATCTTCAATTGTTTCATAAAATAAAACTCAACTTTATTAAAAGCATAAGTCAAATAAACTCAACAACTCGCATAAAACATCATCAAATAATCTCAACCCAAGTGTTACACTATCATAGCGACTCGCGAAAACTAAACAACACAAAAGTAATAAACAAAGAAGGCCAACTACTTCATCCTCCAACATAAGCAACATCTAATGCTCATCGGGCTCTGCCTGAGTATTTGCACCATAGGCATAAAGAGCAACACATGAAACAAACAGAGGATGAGATTACATTCATATATGTTAATGGTGCATAAAACATCAAGGATAGAACAATTAGGACATAACACAGTCATATACAAACAACAACAATGAATCATAATGCAAATGTATTAATGCAATGCACTCCTCCTCCAAAAATGCAAGTGGTTCCAAAAGTTTGGATGTCTGAGTTATTTTACAGAATTATCCACGTCTCCAATTCCTTTCTAAAATATCTTATCTCTAAACAATTAGACCGTCACGGGCTCTCTCTGAGCACTGAACCTCGTCATTGGCTCTATATGAGCAATGGACCTCGTCACTAGCAATCTCTGAGCACTGTACCTTGTCGGATCGAAGTCATACTTATCTCTGATGTACATGAATGCATGTGACTCAACAACAAGTCTCAAAAGAAATAAGAAACAATTCAACTTGATAATCAAAGAAACAAAATTCACGTCTCGTGCTCAAAAAATATTCTCTCTGTACAAATTATCCTTTCGAGACAAGGATCTCTCTGAACCACGATTTGCCAATACAAAGCCAACACGGTAGTTCTCTCTGAACTGCACAACTCAGAATATGCTATACAAGTATAACTTAATTATATAAACATATCATATTCACACATACTCATAAATAATACAAAATATTAACCTATTATCACAATACAACTCATCAATAAAGTAATTCATATATTTTACTTATGTCAGACCACCAACAAGATAAGACAACAACTATTAAAGGCAACTCTAACCTTATCAAAACAACTCTATAGAGTGAAATTACTAGGGATCCCAACTAAACTCAATAATATTATCATCAATTACTCAATACCTTAAATTTAACTCTTTTTCCTTAACAACCTTAATCAAATAAAAATATTACTCAAAAGGTAACCTTATAATGTCAATAGTGCTCCAAGCTCAACTTAAGTGTATCCTATATTCTGATATTCAACTCTAAACAACTCGAAATCAACTCTAACAACTCTATAACAACTCTAATAAAATAAAATATGACTCTTAAAATCAACAAAAAGGTAACGAAAGGTCACCACAATCAAAATTGCTCAAAACTCTGGACTTAAGTCTAAAATTGTCTCAATTCAAAATAACACCAAATATTATAGACTTATGATAAAATTATGAAAATCTATAGTTTAAGAGTTATATAAACCCTCTTTCAATTTCACTTAACCTCGCCTCAAAAAGAGTAATGAAACTCCAGTTCTATTTATTTCAGTTAAGCCTTATCGCAATAATTTATGCATAAACTTTAAAACAAAATTTCTGATTTTAAAATAGTACGAAACATTATTTACTCACGATAAAATTAAGAAACTTTCCATTTTGAAAGAGAATTAAACCCTCTTTCTAATGCAAAATGCGTCACCCCTAACATATTTACGCAACTCAAGTTACAAGTGATATATGATGACCAACGCATGACTAAAATTGACTACACATCTAGTATAAAAACCAGCAAACTGCTACTATTTTAGCGCCCCTAGACCTGATTTCCCTACATCAAAATAAATATTATTGTGTTAGCTTTCTAACGCAACTGACGGCACCTCAAACCGACTTACAAAACTCAAGTTTTGCCTGAAAGAAGACGATCAATCCCCTTCTATGTCTACCTGCAATTTTTTTGCGTTTTTCTCCCTATAGAACGTATTTCAAAACTCGTCTATTTCACCTATTTGAGTTCCCACCGCCCCAAAAACATACCGATAAGCAACACCATTAAAAGAACACAAAATTTAGGAATATCAACAACATATTTGATTTTTCGACTATTATTATATTTGCCCTATTGAACAGATCTACAATTCATATGCAACTGCCATAACATATAGGGTACAACTATTACAATTTTATATTTTTGCATTATGGCGTCAACAAGGTTATCACATTAACATTGCATTATGAAAAGGCATCAACAGGGTTATCACACTAACCTTGCCTTATCAAAAGGCATCAACATATGTATCAAATTAAAATATAAGAATGCACACAGATCACACATTAGAGCGCAAAAATCATATCATCACAATTTCCTTAGAAAGTTTTGTAAAAGCCTTCTTCGGCCTCAAACATGATCAAAATGCAAATATAAAAGAAGAAGAAGAAAGGAGGGTGAGAAACCCTCACTATCCATCTTCTTAAACACCCATACATGAATAATTCTTTCCCCTTACCTCGAAGGTTTGAAGACCGTTAAACTTTCATGTATTTGGAAATTTTCCTCGCTCTCTCAATCCTCATAGATCTCTCTCTCTCTCTCTCTCTCTCTCTCTCTCTCTCTTCCTAACTTTTGCACGTCCTCCCCAAAAGCTCTCCTCACATTACTATTTATTCTAACTTAATAGTCCGCATACTTTTTTCACCTCTCAATTCTCCTCACACCATCATTAAATCTCTATTTCTATCATTCAATTAATATTCTAACTAAAATATATATAATTACTCAAATAAATTCAATTATTAAAATAATTCCATTATTTCACTAATTCTAATCACACCCTTAATTCTTAATCAAAACACTTATTTTTCAATAATTTTTAATTATCTAATAAATAATTTAATAACAATAATGATTCTAATTATTTCAATAACTCTCACCACACCCTAGCCCTTACTAAAAATACCCCTCACTCACTAATTTATATTTCCTTATTATCTCTGATATTAACGTAAAAGCACTCCCAAAAATCTATTATTTCTAATTTAAATATATTTTTCTCTCAACTCTAAAATATCTATTTATTTTCTATTATTTCTAATATCAATTAAATTAACAATAATACTAATTAAATATCTACCCTCCTCAATAATTTTATTTAATTAAATAAATCACTCAAACAAATATAATAAATCCAATTAAAAGGAATAATTAAAATTGGGGTATTACAACTCTCCCCTACTTAAAGAATTTTTACCCTCGAAAATTACTTAAAGGAAACAAACTTTCGATATGACTCTCTACCTCTAACTCCCACGTCACGCTACAATAATTGCAACACAAGAGATATCACTATGAAACACATAACTCAAATCAAGTTATCAAACCCGAAAGTCTCCACTCCACTCAAAGCAAAAACATTTCCACCCGATTGAGCTTTCTTCGGATTCTGGCACTGAGGACATATATGACCTTGCTCTCCATAATTGAAACATGTCACCACACCACCCTTGCAGTCATTAGCATGACGTCCCAGTTTCCCACATTTGAAACACTTAATAGTAGTACATTCTGAAACACGATGACCCATCTCTTCACACTTGAAACACTTTAGAGAAGTAGGAGCACCTCCCCCACTTGTCTTTTTCTCATTTGATGTCCTCTGACAAAACTTTTGTTTCCTATTATCAGCTGGAGTCACATAAGGTTTTCCGAGATACTGATTTCTAATTTTATTTTCATTGGAAATCTTAGAGTGAGTAGATCTAGCACGGATGTCTTCATTGTACATCCTACACTTATTAACCAGCATAGAGAACT
This sequence comes from Lathyrus tuberosus, assembly GCA_022829125.1. Taxonomy (NCBI): domain Eukaryota; kingdom Viridiplantae; phylum Streptophyta; class Magnoliopsida; order Fabales; family Fabaceae; genus Lathyrus; species Lathyrus tuberosus. The sequence continues at coordinate 4,587,187 of JALAZF010000196.1, read as the reverse complement.
GATGAATCTCTTGGTACCCAATGAATTGCTTGATTTCTGGATGCAACTTGCTCTCAAACTTGATACACATAGATCCCTCTGCTTCTACACCATTTTAATGAGGGATGAATCTATACAACTCTTGAATTTAGCATCATAATCCATAACAGTCGTGTTCCCTTGCTTAAACTCAAGGAACTCGATCTCCTTCGTGCTGCACACATCTGTCGGGAAAGGTTTCTCCAGAAATACAGCTCTGAACACAGCCCAATTAATCTCAGTACTGCTAGCTTCTAATCTTTGTCATGCATTATCCCACAAGTATTCGGCCTCATCTGACAACATGTGAGTACCATAATGCTTACGTAATTGTTTTTCAAAATATTAATCACCAATTCAACTCAATAAGGTATCCAATTCCAACAAAAACCTAATGCTTACATAATAAATCGCTATCAATTGAATAAATGATAAACTACGCTAGAATTGAAATACCTAAGCATACAAATACTACAAAATTAAATCTAAGAGTAAGCGAGAGAGAAAGAGAGAGAGAGAGAGAGAGAGAGAGAGAGAGAGAGAGAGAGGGAGAGAGAGAGAGAGATGACACTGATATTTATAGTGCTTCGACGTCCGTCCTTGCTTTGCCTACGCGCACTCTTCAATGATTCCCATTGGAACCTGTATTATTCCTTTTTATTTGACAAATATTTGCAAGAGTTCATACAATTACCAATCCACAATACAATTGAGAAAATTAAAATCTCCTATCTAGATCTTGACTTGTATACAACATAATGCCAAACTTTTCTACATATTCTTTAGTGAACTAACACTTCTTTAATCTTCCAATATGACCAATCTGCTCCAAGCCTTCGTGTATACCAATAAACCTTTTGATTCTACCAATTCCTTGAGCAATGAATTATCCAAAGATTTTAGAAGAATTCTGCCTTATCCGTAGCCTTCCACGCAGTCACTACTAAGGCAATTTTTGAGAGAAAAATCTACTTCTTTTCAATGGAATTTATTATCACCATTGACAATCACCTCAATCTTGCAAAAAACATGAAAATTTCAACCTAATCTTCAAGAACGGTTAGTTTTAAGAAATCCCCTCCTTCAATCAATTACAAATCTCTTGTAATCAAGATCTGAATCGAATTGAAGTTGAAGATGCAAGAATTTTGTTGCAAGAACTTTGAACTTTCAAAACAGAAGAAATTGATTTTTCACAAAATCACAATGTTGATTATGATATTCACTATGATTCATTTCATGAGAAATGATGACAAAAAGGTTTTATATGTGCTTGAGATTAAGCACTAAAAATGGTTGAAAAATTCAGTAAGATTCGAATCAAGAGCATTTCGTGATTTGAATCAAATGAACAAGTGAATGGAATAATAGAAAAACAAAGTTTTGACCCATTTTTTTAGTTGATTCGAATCAAGAGGAAAATGTGATTCAAATCAAACACCCTACGATTTAAATCATGTGTTAAATTTGATTCAAATCAAACAGCTTGAGCTAACTGAAGAAATGTAAAAAATTGCATGATTTGAATCATGTGTATAGTGTGATTCAAATCAATTGAGGCAGAGGTGACTCAGAGTTTGATGATTGAATTCATGTGTAAAATGTGATTTGAATCAAATTGTTTTAAAAGTTTGTGGTTTCCAACTATTCAAAATGATTCGAATAAGGATTTGTGGTTGAATAGAATCAAACACCCAAAATCCCAATTTTTGAAAATTTTAATGAGACTTTGAGATTTTTCTTTCCACCTAACTTGTATCGATATCATATATGGCGCTTATTCCACTGGCTCATGCAATTGATTAAAAGCATCATGATCAATTTCAAACCTAACCAATGGTTTATGCATGCTAAAGACTAATCTTTTCAAAACATGATTTAGAGAGGTGCAGTCAAGAAGGAGACTCAATAATCGAAAGTAAATCAAAGATCAAAGTGATAAGACAAGCAACAAAATGATTATATTGGGGGGCTCCCCATGAATCTATTAGGGACATGTAACTACACTCTTTTCCATTTGCGCCTTCATAGGAAATAGTGTTTTTAATGAGGCATCTCATCCTTATTTATATATTTTTATTTGCTACATCATACATATATAGGAAGTCATGGTTCATAAGAGACAAACAATTATTATTTAAGATCCCCCAAGTTGGGGTCTTTGTCGCCCATATAGGAAATTATTATACTGGATCCTCCAAGCTCAGATCATTGCCATCCATAGAGGTAATTATTATGTTGGATCCTCCAAGTTGGGATCCTTTCAGCACAAAGAGGCAATTATTATCCTGGATTCCCTAAGTTGGGATCCTTCCTGCCCATAGAGGAAATTATTATGTTGGATCCTCCAAGTTGGGATCCTTGTCGCCCATAGAGGTAATTATTATGCTGCCTCAAGTTGGGATCCTTATCGTCATAGAGACAATTATTATGTTGGATCCCCCAAGTTTGTTAGAACAAGATTTGGTTCTGCATATGGCCTTATGTTTTGATGATAACAATACATAGTGTTTTAGAGAACAATTTTGTATCCTAATTATTTTATTTAGTGTGCAAATTTTATATACTAGTTCTAACTCTAATTATTGGACGTGTGGCATTATCATACTCTGAAACTGTGTACTCTTACTCTGAATTATGTGTTCACAAAGTTTATCAAGCTCTGGATTATGTACTCAATGCTTCTGACATCTACTTATCCAAGGTTTTAATACTTTGAAGCTTCTGAAGCTGTTACGCTCTGAAGCCCTGCGCTCAACTCAACTCTGAAGTGTGCCACCAGATTCTAAAGACCAAGTTCTGAAGAATTGGATCAAGACTCTAAAGACCAAGTTTCTGAAGATTATCTTAACCAGAATCTTATTCTTCTCTTATGCATGCTTCATCACCTACATATTAGAAGCCTTTGAATATTGAAGATAAGATCAAAAGTTTTTACGTGAGAAAAATAGTACACAATACAAGATCAAATATTCCTTCCACTACACTGATTTTGTGGGTTAAGGACTGTACTATTGTACCATTTTGTCTCCCATTTTCACAAACTGTTATGCAAGGATACAACTGCATTTTGGTATTCCAAAGAAAACAGACCCCCAGGAAAATACATGCCATCTCAAAAGAAGTTACAACAACAATAGAGCACAAAAACAATAAAAACAATTAAAAAGACGTCCTTAGAAGGACGTCGATGTTTTGAACGATTACAAAAACCCTTAAAGGGGCCAAAAAATACATCAAAAGACAAATATCCACAGAGGACGAACATCATTTTCCTTGGGGTTCCTCCTCATTGGCATGCTCCGGCTGGGGACTCTCAAGTTCGCTGCCCTCCTGGGTCACACCTTCCTCTTGGATAGGGAAGGACTCAGGCACGGGAAAATTCTTTGCCTCATCATCCACCATCTTCACACCCTTTACAATCTTGAAAGGGTCTAGGGGGCTCAGGTCTAGAGTATGGCACAAGAAGAGGACTTGTTCTAGAGCCGGCTCAAAGTAGAAATCAACGGCTGACACCACTTCGTCGTTCAAGTTTGATACCTCTTTCTCTAAACATTTCTAGCGGAGGCGAATTACATCAAAAGAGTCCTATAGAGAATATTTTTCTCAGCAGAGATCTCTCTGGTCTTATCCTGGGCATCTTTCAACTTATTTCCCCATGTCTCTTCATCTTGCTAGAGGGACTTCAACAACTGGTGGCTCTCATTGTAAGCCTTGAGGTCACTAACTTCCTTGACATACCTTCCCTGTTCTACATCCTGAAGCACCAGCGCCCTTAATAAAAAGGTATCTTTTATGTTCATGATAAAGAAGGAAGAATGCGAACAAAGGGCTTGGTACTTAGTAGGTAACTCCTTAGAAAAAGGAAGAAGTGAGCCTTTGAAATGGACGACATCAGGACTACCATCGGTCCACCAAGGTGCCATGTTCGTGCCTGCCTCGTTCTCGCCTCCAGCAGGCTCTGTCGCCTGGCCAACAACAAAAGGGAACCATCCCCTAATCGTTGGGATTTGTCCTCTTGAAACTCTGAGGTCAACATCTCAGGCGCTCTTTTCTGCCCACACACGGTCAAACCCCCGGGGTGGCTTTTTGGACTATTAACGCCTAAAGTGGCGGACTTAAATTTTTCCCTTCTATCCCTATGTTCTTAGGTGGAAGACTTCTCCAATTGGTACGGATAAACAAAGCATGGATCTGAAAAGGGTATAAGTTCCCACAAGCGAAAAGGAAAAATCGTCTACCTATATAGTCAACAATGTGTCGTCACCCTCTCGCAAGAGATTAATTATTTTCCAACAATCCATAACCTCAAACTGCCATAGAAAATAAATGGTCATTCTCTCCTCCAAGGACAGGAATTCCCATTCATAGTCTACAACTATTGCCGAGTCCTCCGTCCAGGATAACACAAATAGGGGAGTAGTGTCAGTATCCAGCATCCCAAGAGAATTCTCTCGACCCCTCATCTGGACAAACTTGTCTTTCCAATATTTATAGTTATTGAACTTAGGGGTAAAAAGACCTCTCCTCGGTTACTTGTTCAAATTCATCCAACTATCGTTCGTCTGTTTGGTAACAAATAAGGAGAAAAGACCCTCGTAGTCAAGTTGATATCCGACTTCTCACAAACAATCTCAAAGGCCCTAATGTAGCCCTAGTTGTTCATAAATAGTTGATAAGGATAAACATTAAGGACCTTGAGGATCTCCATGGAAAAAGAGGAAAGAGGAAAGAGGACTCAGTTACTATTTCATCCGCCTATGAAGGGAGCATTACCCCCCAGCGACAATGTTATCAACCAAGGGTATCGTTAGCAGGACGAGGAGCTCATTATGAGAAAAAAAAAAGTAGTTTTAAACCTTTCACCCTTTAACGAAAAGCCCTCATGCTTGAGGGACTGTGTAATGTTATATTTGGGAAGTCCTAGACTAGGACTCCCTCACCCAGCAGAGGGGTCGTCCAGACAGAATCTAAGGGATTCGCCTGGGAGGGTCCGCAACATAGGGGTCACATGAGAGAGAGTCCTCATTGGCCCCGAGAATATAGGCGGTTAATAACCTCCCTAGTAAGTGGGTAGTGGTTAAGACCATTTCTAGGAGGCAAAAATCCTAAGCCATGCGAATCACTTTAAATACATTCTCCCTCAAGAGTAGAGGAGAGATCAAGTCATACACATTCGTTACTACTCAGAGAGCACTTTGCTTCGAGTAGTCTTAACAGCATCAATTCAACCACCTGCCTACACCCAGCAGTACCGATTACCAACAGGGCCTCTCACCTCACGTAGGATGGTTCCTCTAACAGCCTGAAAAACCACCGTATAGGGCTACAAGCTGTCATGAGCTAGCCATTATCCCCTAAAAGTGTAATATACATACTAGGGCCTTTGAGTCTCCCTGCCTTTGTAGGGATATTACGTACACCCTGTACTTTTTGGACAATACAAATAATAAAATGAGGAGCATCACTAGAAACCCTTGCCCCCTAAAGATGAACAAGGGAAAAAGGTACACCCCTAGAAAAAACAACTTATCCTAACAAGCGGCAGAGATACAAACTCGCCTGGTAAAAAGTAATAGCAACAAAAAAAACAAATGATCATAAAGTGATAGTTCCTCCAAGGCCTTTTTGTTGAGTTTTCAATATCCCATCTTCTCGCTCCTCTAAGGAAGAACCTCTTCACCTTTAAGAACCGCCTTTTGTGGTTTTCATCCCGAACCGACCTTCTTGGCATTCATGGCTAGGGTTCGAACTCTTTTTAGCTTAAGAATTTCCACGTATCTTTTTTTGGAGAATTTTTTGTCTCCTTGAATTACGCAAACCCTCCTATTAGAGAGTGGGTATTTCATGCACAGATACAAGGTAGACAAGATGGAGACCAATTGATTAAAAGTTGGTCGCTTTATAATCATATTATAAGAATATGGGGCGTATATAACCAGATAATTGACCTTGATTTTCTTGACTTGTTCCCCTACTCCAAAGGTGGTATTCATCGTTATGTAGCCTTTAACTTGTACTTGCTCCCCAGAAAACCCAACTAGTGATACCTTAATGGCTTTTAAGTCATCTGGATTGAGGCGGAGCCTCTCGAATGCATCCTAATAAAGGATATTTATATAGCTTCCTTGGTCTACCAAAACTCTTCTGATTTCCCAGTCATCGCATCTCACGGTGATAACCATGGGGTCATCATTGTGGGGATGAACACATGTTACATATTTTTCTAAAAAATCAATCTCGACCTCTGGTTCCTTGGTCTCGCCTTCCTTTGGATCAATGGGAAGATCCTCTACATTTAATATCTGACAGGCGTATCTCTTTCTAGCGGAGCTGGTCTCTCCGCCTCCAACAAACCCTCATGCAATAGTATTGAGCGTATCGTGTACGAGCTTGTCGCCATTTTCTTTGGATGGCTCATTTTCCTTTCTGGGTCTTGAGATTTAGGTATTGTCACACCCACGAGAGCTGGTCCCGCATGACCCCTGACAAGAGTTTCCTTTGACATATTTCTTAAGGTGACCTTCCTAGATTAGGCTTTCTTTCTTAAGATGTCCCTTCACCATATGGAACTTACACCATCTTCCAGGCTTAGATTCCATAACACACTACGACAAAACACGCAAAATACAACGCAAGGTTTACAACGGATTCATTTGCACCGTTGTAATAGGTTATATTTTTCACGCATCAGTGAGTAGTAGGATTTATTGCTACGGTTGTCTAATAACACCGTAGTAATATATGATTTGTAGCAAGCTTAGATCCCCAATAAATACACGTTTTCAATTTTTTAGACTACATTAAGCGTGTGTCACTTAAGTCCATTATTTAAAAATTAAATTGTAAATGATTTTACAACGGTTAATAAACCAACCGTTGTTATAGTACTTTAGAAAAAAAACATAAAATAAAAAATTATTTGACCAATATATTTAACCACGGTGTTACTAAACAACCGTTGTAAAATTTGAACGTTGTATGACGGTTGTAATTTTTAACCGTGATGAAAAGTGATATTTTTTAGTATATAAGCGAACGTATCTATCATTCACTGCATAGCAACCGTTTCTCTCAAAAGAAAACCCTAACATATTTCACTCTTCCCTCTCATAACATAACTCTAAACATACTCCAACCTTCAGATACGCCTTCAGATTAGTCTTCACTAATCGCTAACTTCAGGTTCATTCATTACACTTATGCTTCAATTTCGTTTACTTGTCTTGTTAAAAATGGGTTCTAATTTTTTTTCTTGAATGTTCTCATTATTTCAGATCCAACATCACCACCTTAACAAATACAAGAAGTATACTTTCGCTATGTTACATATGGTTTGCGTAGTTATGAAGAAAAATACAACAAGTATGAAGCTATTGTGTTAACTTCATTCACCTTGTACTTTTTTTTCATAGCTTCAGGAACTAGATGAAATAAGAAAGTGTCTCAGCAAATTCTTTCATAAAGTTTCACCGTATACTTTTTTTCCATTCTTTTCTATAAAGTTTCCATCAAATATTTCCATTAAAATGTATCAGCAGTCCGGCTGTAGCCATGGAAGTAGGTCCTTAAATCATTCAAGGTACGTATGTATGTGTGGTCTCAACACTCTGTTGATGATGGCATGGACCGGCTCAAACCCAGGCCGCCATTTCTATGGTTGTGGGATGTATAAGATTCGAGGATACAAACAATGTGTAACACCCCCAAATTTTCCTTCTCTTTTTCTGGCTTTTTCTGGCTTTTGTTTCGCATTCATTTGCATCTTCATTAGGCCATAACCTCATAATCATTCATGTGCATTGGTCTTCTAAGACATGGGATCAGAGGATTTTCGTGTTATCGGTGTTGGCCCTATTCAGAGGTGATTCAGCCGGTTCCTATTTGAGGTCAAGTTGAAGCAAGGTTTGGATATCTTCCTATTCAGAGGTTCACCAGGCTCCAAGGTTTTTCTATTCAGAGGATTCATCAAAAGCACCTAGTCAGGATTTCTTCGGTGTGAATCAGGGTCTGACTTCTTCTCAGTTTAAATAATCTTCCTCAATATTTATCAGTGTATCCCAAGGAGGATTAGGGTTTTTATTCATAGTTGAGCTTGTCGACTTTTATCCGTTGAGGTTTATTATATTCGAGGTCTTCATGGTCATGATCCTTTGTGCACTTCAAGTCTTACCATTCATCTCTAAGGATTCTTCAAAGGCAAGATAATATGGATTCAAGGATGAGGTTATTGGTTTTCATCAATAAAGCGAGTTGATTTGGACTCATTATTAGAAAGCATTCATTCAAGGAACCACTTAATGTCTTGAATTAAAATTTGGGTTCGAATTAATCAATTGGATCAATACTTAAGGAAGTTCATGTGGATTCATTGAAATGCCAGTTTGGAAAGAAGATATCCATTATCATTTTTTAAGTTCGTCATCATTCAGGTTTCAAATGCAGTTTAAATTCAAACCAGTTTTACCTACGTTTTTAAGTTCGTCGACATTGTAGTCGTTTCGCAGATACTCGACTGTTAGACCCTTTTACTTGATTGAAGTACTTGATGGCTTGATCCTCTTCCACCTGGGAACCTAGTTTGGAGCTTTTTGCGCGCTTAGAACAGGCAACGAACCTTCTTCGTTAGGTGCCACTTGCACACTTGTCTGAAGCATGCTTAGGGTTTAGCATTTCTTCTTACAATTTGTTGTTGAGTGAGGAGTTTTCATTCCTAGTTGTATACTTGGCTTGGATGTCAATACATTGATACTTTGATGTTGTTTGTTCCCCTTTTCTATTTTACTTTGTGGTGAACGAAGTGTCACTCAACTTCTTTATAGTTGAGATCACGACATTGTTTTCATCTTGTGGTTGACGAAGAGTCACTCAACTTCGTCATAGTTGAGATCAAGACATTGTCCTTTTCTGGTTATTTTCTTTTAGTCGAGGACGAGGAGTCACATAATTTTGTTTCTTGGCTGAGATCACGACATCGTTCATTTTGTGATTGAGTTGTCCTGTGTTTACTTGTGTTTGTTCACATGATCACTTAGGATTCCTAGCTCCACTTAATTTCTAATTAAGTTGGAGGTAGGAGAGACATTAGGCTCCCAATCCAAGCATGCTAACATAGGTAGAGATTCCCTTTCCTTCCTTCAACTATAGGATTAATTGTTGCATGATAACTCATAGGACCGAGTTTCCCTTAGACCTTCTATATGTCCTTCTCTTCCTTTTCTCTCGCCCCCGTGCGATCGAGATCCAATTTTCCCGTAGTCGTGTGAACTACGGATGCTCTGACTCCTCATTCCCTAATGAGGATACGTAGGCACGAGGATCCCTTCTCTTCCATTTTCTCTCACACCCGTGCGATCTAGACCAACCAGATAATCAAACCTTTTCTCTCGCCCCAGTGTGATCGAGATCTCTTCCCAACCCATAGGTCAAACTACGACTGTCCTGACTTCCTCTCTCCTGTTTGATTGAGGATACGTAGGCACAAGCCGGGGATGTCATGGAGAGCAACCTTCCCCCATCAATTTCGTAGTCCTCTGAACTACGTTGACTCTGACTTTCCCATTCCTGAGGGAATACGTAGGCCTAGGACGGCGATGTCCTATCGAGTCACCTTTTCTTTTCTTTCCCCGTTTCCCCATTTCTCATTCTTTTCCTTTCCAGTTAGCAGTGGAGCTTCAGACACCTATCACCCTTTTATCATAACAGCAAGCGTGGATCCCATCGAGTACGATGGACACGAGGGGGTGCTAATACCTTACTCTCGCGTAACCGACTCCCGAACCCAGACTATGGTTGTGATGACCATGTCTTTCCCTTCTTTAGGTTTTCTTCGATTGTTTCCTTTACCTGCGTAGGGATGAATAGCGTTCGGTGGCGACTCTTTTGTCTTTTCCGCCAGTTGATTTTTGCAGTTGCGACAGCTGGCGATTCTGCTGGGGACTTTCGTTCCCTAAGCGAGTCAATCCTTGTGCTTGTTTGTTTTCGATTATTGGGTGTTTATTTGTATGCTTTACCTGCTTTATTTATGGCTTCTATTGCACGTTTATTGCTTTTATCACACTTATCTGCTTTATTGCACTTTATTACTGCCATATATATACTGAACTGTGCTGGATTGCTGGTTTTCTTTGGTGGGCAAGGTGTTCTGAGAGATAAGCCCACTACCCAGGCTAGAGAGTACACACAGGTTTTAGAGTGGATCCTAGTGTTGCTTGCAAGGTGGTGACCACGTATAGTGTTCACGAGACCCTCAGCCAAACGAGGTTCCTTTGGGAGATATCCTATACTGCATGTTGATGCAGGTCATCAGATGTTCTCATCGTGAGCTGTCGACTCTGGTGACCATTCCCAAGGACTCAGTTTAGGCACTCCTCTAAAAGGGTAATAATGTAAAACCAGAAATGGTGAACACATTATTGCTTCTTGATCTGAGGACCCAAAGCTGGGAACTTGCTGTAGGAGGACCTTTTTGAGGGGGAATCAGTTGAGAATTCCTCGATTATTGATGATGCCAAACCAGAAATGGTGAACGTATCATCATTTCTCTACTTGAGAGTCCTTGATACTGAGGATCCTTTGTTTTAGAACCCACATGTGATAAGGGATGTGTGTTTACAGCTTTGCAGGAAACCTTGACCTTCAACCTACCTGGTTTTCTAGTTTTTTTATCACTGTGGACTTATCAGCCTCGTATTCTGGTATTCTAATTATTCGGATATTCTGGTATTCCGGTATTCTCTTCAAAAGAGACTCGTGAACTTATTCCGTCAGCAGTGCAACAGTTATTCAGAATATATGGAAGCTTTGATCCCATGTTTGTTGCACTCATAACATTGCATTTGCATTGCATCTTGCATCATTTGGCATATCTTTCTCCAGACCAGAACAATGAGCTCATCCATCCTTTGTCCTCGACCTGCTGTTGATTTCCCGACTTTCGTATTGGACTTGAATCAGTATTTTGGAAGAATCATGAACTCAGGAGAACAGAATCAGTTTGTGACTATGGCAGATGTTAAATTGATGAAAAGTCAGTTTGACCAACTTGTGGAGGCTATGACAGCCATGTCAAGGGAAGAGTCCAATATTCAGAGAACTGAGAATGTTATTCCACCTCCAGTGAACAATGTTTCTCAAGCTCAGCCTGTGCGAATCCCTGTTGAGAATCCTGCCATGCAAGAACATCCCATTGTCCGAGGCGAACATTCATCTTCTCTTAATGCCACAGACTATCATAGTTTTGCATTCTCTGTGCCAGATTTCCAAGGGGTAGTTCCAAAGGTGAAACATAAGGGCCCATGATCTATTGAGTTTTCCGAAAGATATCGTGTGTTGGACGAGAAGCTTAAAGCCCTGAAGGGTCGTGGTGCTCCTGATCTGAATGCTTCAAGCATGTGTCTGGTGCCTGGCCTTGTGTTACCTCCGAAGTTCAAAACACCGAATTTTGAGAAGTACAAAAGGGATAGTTGTCCAAAGCAACATTTGGTGATGTTTTGTAGGAGAATGACTTCAAATGTCCATAATGACAAGCTTATGATTCACTGTTTCCATGATAGTCTGAGTGGGGCATTGTTGAGTTGGTATATGCAGTTAGAAAGAGGTCGTATCCAATCATGGTCAGACCTAGCTAATGCCTTTGTGAAGTAATACAGTTATAATCTTGGCATGGCTCCCTGCCGCATGCAGTTTCAAGGTTTATCTCAAGCGGATAATGAATCCTTCCGAGGGTATGCTCAGAGATGGAGAGAGTTAGCTGCTCATGTTCAACCACCGGTTTTGGATAAGGAATTGGTTGACCTGTTCATGGACACTTTACAAGGCCCGTATTTGGATAAGATGATTGGCAATGGGGCATCAAAATTCTCTGACCTGGTAATAGTTGGAGAGCGTATCGAGAGCGGCCTCAAGAGTGGAAAGATTCAAGACATCTCGAACATTCCAGCCAGTGAAAATGAGTCAGTTGTTAGTTCCTAGGAAGAATGAGAGGAAGAAAATAGTTCCATCTGGGAACATTCGCTACTTCATCCTCAGTACTCAGGTATTTCAGCTATTCAGAGTCAGCAGTCTTCTAGGTCTTTATATCAGAGGCCATTTCCCCACAAGGACAGTATCTTTCTTCATAGCAGGGACCTCCTCAGAAGCAATGGTCATACAGCTGTCAGCCATGTCAGCACGCCCGACAAAGGCCAAGGAAGCCATAGAAGCATTTCACTCAATTTCCAATGTCATACAGTCAGATGTTGCCAGATTTGATCAAAGGTAGATTAATAGTGCCGAAGGAATTAAACCCAGTACCTTTTCCATACCCGCCAGGTTTTGATGTCAACACCCGATGTGACTACCATGCTGGGGCACAGGGGCATTCAATGAAGACCGCAAGATGCTCGAGAGCAAGGTTCAGACACTGCTTGACTCCAATATGTTCTCTTTCACGCTTCAAGATATTTAGATCAATAATTCTCCTTCGTCCAGTAATGTGGGTTCATCAGTCCATGTAATGGAGGAAGTCACCGAGAGCAGTTGTGCAGATGATTGTCAGATTGACTTCGACGAGCAATTCTGCAGATGGCTAGCTCGGTAGCAAATTATGCTTGGAAAGTTCAGTCCCCTGGAGCTGGCAATCTTTTAGATCATATAATTTCTTTGCATTTGTAGTTTCTTTTCTGTTAAAGTGCAAACTCATTTATAAAACTTGTTTGTTTTCGATTAATAATGATAATGAAATGAATATGCATGTTTTGATTAAATTCATTCGTGTTCACTCATACTTTTTATTGATGTCAAGTGCTTGTTTAAGGAAAATCCAGGGGAGGATGACAAAATTGAAAAATCTAAAACTTTCAATTGTATGCTTTTGAAATAAAACCCCGCTGATTATTGTCATACCCCAAATTTTGACCACCAAGATTTCCCATCATTGTGCAAATCATCATCACAATATGGATGTACCTTTATGCCTCATCAATCTCCTCTAGAATTATTGAGCATTCCCTACAACTAAGAATTAGGGTTTCAAGCCCTCTCAGAGCTCTTAGACAAAGGATCAATCAAGGAATGACATGATCTTCAACTTGTCTAACCTCTCAAACATCCACAAAGAATCAAGAGGACTCCCACATCAAAGATCAAGCACAAGGCTGCAACCTTCCAAGTGGATTAAGCCTCAATATCGCCAGTGTCACCAAATTAGGGTTTTGGTCGACCAGGGCCTCCAGGTGGAAATTTTCCTCTGGGCATGAGCTAATGCTTCAAAGCATAACCCTAGATACTCCATGGGACCTCATGCACCCAATCATCAAGTCAATTTAGCCTCAGGGGATGCATTCATCAAAAATCAAGAATTAGGGTTTCTTGACCTAATTCACCCCTAAGTTGACTTTTGCAACAATGGATTGATCCAAGAAGCTTGATCCACAAGCTTCAATTTCATCAGGACCACAATTAGGGTTTTGAGGAAAAAGTCAATTGTACTCCTGAGTTTTGACACAGACATGCTCCCTAACCTTGGGACATGATTCAATACACCCTATAACACCTATGAAATCAATCCATCAAGTTTGATTTAGGCCAAGGACTTGATTTTATAGAGGATCGCACAGTTTGGAATTCATTTGATAAAAAGTCAACTGTGCCCAAAAAGTCAAAGTTTGACTTTTTGATTTTTTGATCAATTATGGTTCCCTAACCCTAAAATGATGTTAATGTGTTACTGGAATCATCATTCATCAAGAAAAATCAAGAAAAGTGGGATAACTTGTAAAAGGGGTAACCATAAAAAACTTAGAAATTTTCTAAGTTATGGAACAAAGTGGCTAGGGTACCAACTTTCAAGGATCATAACTTGTGATCCAAGCAACCATTTTGGCTGATCCAAAGATGGATTTGTAGCTCTCATGGCATACTTTAAAAGTGTCAACTACACCTCATTCTAATTCCTCATGGATTTTAAGTTGTGGAGTGGTCAAAATGGCTGAAAACATGAAATGTCACTTTTTTCCAACACTTAATGAAATTTTCACTAAGTCAGAATCTGTTTCACTTTTTTCAAAATGTAGGGGAATTTTTCACTTGGATCCAAAAATTATCAAGACAAACTATGATCACACATATGTTGTATCATATGAGAGCTTTCCAAAATGGCCAAGAACTCCATCAAATTCCATTTGAGCTAAGAGTTATGATAGTGGCAATATGCCTTGCTGCAATTGTCATAACAAGGCAGATTTGTGTATTTTGCTCGATTTGAGAAATTTGTGAAAATGACAAACAAGTTTATCCATCTAAACACCTCAGGGAGAGACCAAGGAGGAACAAACACTAATCCATAAGCCTCCCAAGTCTTTGGAACTAAAAGTAGCATGCCAAACCTAAAAATGCCTAAAAAGGGGACAAGACTCCAATTTTGTTTTGGAGCATTCAATGGATACACCAAGGTGGCATGAACTGAGCCTTTTCCAACTGAATGAGTCAAGGATAAGCTCTGAACCAAGAGACAATAGGCATGTGCTCTAACCTCTAGTCAATGGCTAGAGGAGACTTAAGATTCCAAAATGCTACAATTGGCCAAACCTCTGCAGCAGTTTCCATTCACTATTACTTGCAAAACAAACTTGCTCTACTATAAATAGAGCTCATTTGTGCTCAGTTTGAGTACACCAAAGCACTACAACACTTGCTTTCCTCAAAATCTCTTTCTCTAGGCAAAAATACCTTCTTTAGCAAGGTAACTCTGAGTTTTTGAGTTAGAGAGCATTTCCATCACAGCTCATGATCCAAACATATCCAATATGTCCTATCTAAGCTGTCCAATCTCTCACAAGTGACCTGTAACACCAAAATCACAAAGTCCTTTCTCAAAACCTCAAAATTGGGCTTTTTTGCATTTTTCAAGCCATGCCTTGATTCAGTCACTTTCAAAACCAGATAAAACCTCAAACACACTCCAAATATCATCCTTGAACTGTCCCAAATGGTTCCACACATCAGGAACACCATTTGAGAGAGTTACTATATTGGTCACTTTTGCCTCTTTTGCAAGAAAGAGCTCAAACTTGTTCCTGAGGATTCCATTTGTTTCCAACCATCCTACAAGCCTCGAAGTGATCATTTGGGGGTGTCCAAAGCATCAAATTGTTTCTGGAACAAAGCACTTGGCAGATTGCACAAAAAGCTCATAAAGAGGTAAGCATCACAACTTGAACTCTTTGAAATATGCATTGCTTTGAAATCCACTGATCATGCACATCTTATACATGTTATATGTGTTGTGTTTGAACCAATTCATCATGTAACTCATGCCTGTAACAAGAGGTAGCATAGAAAATGCAAATCATGGCCTATTTCAAAACCACTATCGGGTTTTTTAATAGGAGCCTCATCTGAAAAAACCACCACCACCATTGGATTCCTTGTGAAATTCTAGGCAGGATACACCTAAATTTTGTCCCAATCCATGGAGAAATGAGAAAGTTACAAGCTTCACGTTTTTGGCCAAATCTTGCCTTGCCTTGCATTGGCCAGGCCAAAAACAAGGCAACCCTCATATATCCATGGGGTGGTTTTGATACACGGATGTATCACCACCCCAGTGGTAGAGGGCGCGCGCTGCACACAAGACGTCTGGGGTTCGAATCCCCCTCGCCCCAGATCTTCTTTTTATCATTTTTCCCACTTTTTGTTATTTTTCATATTATTTTTAAATAATTTGGAAAATTAATAACTCTCTTAATTTTAATGATTTTTTATTGGTCCTTTTTGCAAAAAATCACAAAAATGTTAAAATATTTTATTCCACAAAAAAATAAGATTTATATTAATTATTTAATATAGTTTCTATTTTTGTAAATAAATTCATTTTTATTATTTTTAAACCTTTTAAAAATGAATATCCACCTTGAAAAATCAAGACCAAATTAGTTTTAATTCATCTTGTGATTAAAACATCATTTTTCAAACCTTAACCAAAGATCACAAGTTGTTCATTCAAACTTATTTGGTATTTTTATCATTTTAATTAATTTTCTTTGAAAATTACTTTAAAAGAATGATGAAATTAGGGTTTCTTTGATTTTCACCCTCGCAAATCTTTTCAAAAACACTCATGGACCTCTAATAGAGTGTAAGACCCAATCCCTCTTTGAAACCAAAATAGTTTGGGCCTCAGTCATTGTATACGACCCACGGTGCTTTCAAAAATCTCGGCGCGATCGCCACTTTAAAATAAAATCATTTGGGCCTACCCTCTTGTTATAAGTCCCATTTATTTTCTTTAAAATACTTTTTGGGCCTCTAATAGAGTGTAAGACCCAACTCCTTTGTAAATAATACCCTTTTGGGCCTCATATATTGTATAAGTCCCTCTGTACGATTTTCAAAACAACGGTGCGATCATCGTTAAAACTTGGGTCTCTCCTTGAGCTGTAAGCCCCAAAAATCTTTTCAAAGCACTCTCTACTTTGATTTTGAATTCAAATATATGTTGTTATCAAAACTTTCTTTAGTTTCTTTGTTGAACAACTAACAAAACAGCATGGAAGCTCTACAACGGGTAAGTGTTTATCCGCTTTCATTTACCGCTTTCATATGTATATAACTGTATTGTGGGGATGTTTCACTGTAAGTCTTCTTTCACCTCCTTTTAAATACTCGTCATATATCAACTGTATATATACTGCTATAGTTATTTAGAGTTTCCCCGACAACTACATCTAGAACTAGGTAAAGCCCTGTTGGTCACTGTTTAAATACAAACAAAACTAGATCCCCATAGGATTTCCAGATACATTCTTCCCTTCTCTCGGGGTTAATCAATATGAAACAAAGAGAAAGGCAGTATTCTCGGTGAACCTTTTCTCAGACGGTCACCCTTAGAAATTCTCAAAGAAATTCTACTCCCCAGAGTTGATCTATTCTCCATGAATAGCATCTCTTGAGTTTCTTCCAAATTCTCGAACTTTCCTGGAATGATCTCTTCTATGTGAATTGCATTTCTTGAACTTCTCTTGGTTTGGGGACCCACAGGCTTCCTAAAAGCATCCCCGCCTCCTCTTGGGCGTTGTACAATGACCCTTCGGCTTCTTAGAAGTTCTCATGCCTTCTCTTGGGCTTAATACAAGGACACTAACGACCTCCGAAAGGTATAAGACAGAACTTAGTCATCCTTCATTAAAGCTGCCTTTCTAAAAGGAGTCAAAACCTTCAGACCCATTTTAGGGTTGATACTCATCCCCTAAACGAGTCGGCCTCCTCTTGGGCATCATACAAAAGATAAAACTCTACCAGTAGACTTGGACAATCTAATTCCTTTGAGCCTCAAAGACATTCTCAAGCACCTTTCAAACATAAGAGAAACCTAGGATTTTGGATTAATCTCCAGCCGAGTTAGAACTTTGCGGGTTCTAAAAACCCCGTCCTTCTCCCAAAGATTCCCCGACCTGGGTCAGATAACATAATCTCATACCAGAGCCTCGAGGTTTCTGATCTATCAATTCCTTTCGCATTCCCTTGCAAGGATTGATTCCCTTCTTGGACCTGCCTCAGGATCTCAAGAATCCCCGGCAGAAGTATAGCCTCCTCTTAGCCTCTATCTCGGGCTTCGTACGAGACAGCAAAACACTCTCTTGTTGAGTATAAAAGACTCTCTTGTTGAGTCAACCTTTTTAACCTCCGTCTTGGGCTTCGTATAAGACAGATAAAAGTACTCTCTTGTTGAGTCCAAACTTTTTTAGCCTCCGTCTCGGGCTTTGTACAAGACACATATAAAAGCACTCTCTTGTTGAGTCAGTCACTTATTAGTACTCTCTTGTTGAGCCAACCCTTTTAGCCTCTATCTCGTGCCTCATACGAGACAAACAATAAACACCCTCTTGTTGGGTCAATAGCCTCCTCTTAGGCTTTGTATAGAGAAACCCCCGATTGAGTCAATCAACCTTTTAGCATCAAACTTGTGCTTTAATCAAGGCATACGAACATCAACAGTTCTTTTTTAGAGATGACAAGTTCTCTCTCAGTCAAACCTTTTAGCTTCAATCTTGGGCTTTGAACAAGATACAAATCACCTTTTAGCTTCAATCTTGGGCTTTGAACAAGACACAAATACTCTGTTTAGCCTCTGTCTTGGGCTTCGAACGAGACACCAAAACATCTTTTTCCTCCTTTAAAATAGGAGGGAACTACGATCGCTCTGATTTCCCTGTTTCGTTAAACGGGAATACATAGGCATAAGATTGCAAAATCTTAGCGAGCATACTAATCAAAAACTCAAAATACAGTACCTCTGTCAATCAACCAAAAGCATTAGATCTAACACCTTACCAAAAGCCTCGCAAATAGTCCATACCCGGTATTCTTGAGCAAAATAACCTAAGACAAGACCCCCTTTTGATAGCATCTATAAACCAACAGTCATCTGTTTAAATTCAATATGCAAGCAGGGTTAATTGGAGACATCTATTTCCCTTCCTTAATAATCTTCACAGGATAAAAAATTAATCGAATTGTAGTACCAAAGCGACAGTGATTCGAAACCACAAAAACCACGCTACAGAAGAATGGCGACCATAGTGGGAGGCATTCTTTCTTACAGTCTTGGCTGAAAAAACAAAGTACCACAGAAATGGCGACTCTTCTGGGGAGTCATTGTTTGTACAGGATCATAGGACTAGAGGTCTAGGATATTAGGACAAATATATACTGCTTTTCCTAATTGATATCTGTGTTTATTTTTCTGCTAATGGGAATGCGTGTGATGCCGCGTGTGGAAAGATTGAGTATACACCTAAGATAGGGGATGGCATTATACGGGTAATCTTACGGGGAGTGAATCCCAGATAAGAGGTCCCACTCTACCATCAAATCAGTGGAGATGCCCTTTGCGGATTCAATGCCTATACGACTTCGGTTGTTGAAAGCGGATTGTTCCATTGGGTTATCTGAGAAGCTGGGGATTTTAGTATACTGAAACCATTTTGTAGTGCGGAAGCTATCGAAAATAGTTGTCATGCGATACTACCCTCATTTGAGATTACTCTAAGATGAACCAGCTCGCTTGGTGATCTGTTTGTTGTCGTCATCCCAAGAGGGGTCAGTGATTTTGAGGACAGTTACAAAAATCACCAGTATAAACCTTTGGGGATGGGTAGAGCCTTGACTTCATGACACCGACCCTTTGACCCCATATTTTTTCTATGTTTTTGTGTGCTGCATTCATACATTCATTTAAAAAACATTAAAGCAAAGAAAAATTTTCTCTTCTAGTCTCTACTTTTTCAAATTAAACTAAGAGAATGATTGCAAATGTCAGAGAAAGAGATTGCGCTATGGATTTCGGTAGAAGAAAGACTCACAAGTACACCTTTAAGGTTCCAAAACTAGAGGATTTGAGAGGGCTGGCAAGGATGATCACCAACCCTGAGGCTTTCAGAGCTAAGTATGGAGGACTGCTGTCTCTGTGGAGGGTCCATGCAATTGAGGGAATCCTGTCCACGCTAATCTAGTTCTATGATCCGGTCTATCACAGTTTCAGCTTCTCAGATTATCAGCTAGCACCAACACTGGAGGAGTATTCTCTCCTTACTGATTGACATATCACTAATCAAGCTCCCTTTTCTGGACTGGAAGAAATTCCAAAAGATCAAACCATTGCAAGAGAAATTTATTTGGACGAGTCAGAATTCAGGACTCACATGATCATTAAGGGTGGTATCTAGGGTTTGCCAGCCCTGTTCTTGATAAAGAAGGCTCTGTACTTTGCTAGTATAGGGAACGTGGCCGCTTTCAAAAGCATTTTTGTTTTTCTCACCTACGACTTATTTCTATTTCCCAACATCGACAACTTTGTTGATATCAATGCCATTAAGATATTTCTGATTGGAAACCCTGTACCTACCTTGCTCGCAGATGCTTATCATTCTGTACACTTAAGGAATTTGTACAGTGGAGGAATGATCACATGCTGTGTACCCCTGCTATACAAATGGTTCATTTCCCATTTGCCCAAGTCTGCTGCTTTTTGGGATCAAAAGAATACTTTACGTTGGTCACAGAGAATCATGTTTCTTACCAACTCCGACATCGATTGGTACAATCGAATCTATGACGGGATCAGAATCATTGACCGTTGTGGAAATTTCCCAAATGTACCCCTCATAGGAATTAAAGGAGTAATCAACTATCATCCAGTTTTAGTTCGTCGTCAATTTGGATACCCGATGAGACATATCCCACGTAATGTTCATCTGGAAGGTCTTTTCTTCAAGGAAGGAGAAAATGACAGAGCACTAAAGACAGAAATAGTGCATGCTTGGAAACACGTTCATAGAAAAGGACGAGATTCTCTAGGAAAACCAGATTGTGTCTCGGTGGAGCCTTATCTCCACTAGGTACAAACTAGAGCTCTCAAGCTGAGGATGCCTTACCCTTGTCAAGAAGTTCTTCCGTTTAGGGACCCTGTCCTCTATTTTATGTCTGATATGGAAAAGCTTCAGGTTACTCTCAACAAAGTTCAACAGGAGAAGAGGTCTTGGAGGAACAAGTACCGTATTCTCAATGTGGAGTGTAAAAAAATACAGCAACTATTGAAAGATAAAGATGCTCTGATTGAGATTTTAGAGCAACATGTTGTAGAGAATCAAGAAAACCAAAGGAATTTGCTCGCTCCTTTCACTTGGCAAAGGAATGACAACTCGGCAACGGCTCAAGAGCCCCGGTCAAAGAAAAGGAAAATACCAGAACCAGCACCTGAGCTCTCCTCAGAAAGGACTCAGGATCCATTAGCTTAGACATTCCCTTTTGCAGCACTTTGTAAATTACTGTATTTCCATTTCCGCAATCTTTGAATTCAATAAAATGGGGTTTTCCCACTATTTGATATTTGCAATCTAATTGTCGAAGTTTCTTTTGATTAAATAACAAAATTTAATTAATTAATCATTACATATCATTCATCATTCTCACCTAACGCATTCTTCTTCCCTACGAATATCACATTTGTGTCTCGATTCTAGAGCCAAACTGTCTCATTCGTACAATACTTGGGCCAGTCAACAAAAGAAAATGGATAATCTCGAGGAAGAGAACAGAGAGTTGAGAGAAGAACTCGACGTTCTGAAAGAAGACTTGAGAAAGCTTCACAATGACATGCAAGCTCTGGCAGCAGCCCAGATGCAACAACAAAGGACTGTGATCTCAGAAATCGCATCGACGCCCATAGTGGAAAAGTATGATCCTCGGTATAACATGCCTAAAGATCGCCCCTGGGACATGCCACTCAACTATATCCCGGAAGGATATATTCCGCCGATCATGGAACATCCAGAAACTGTAACAGGAACCGCTGGGCCTGAAGGTTACAAACTTCGGGAAAGCGAAGATGTCAGGGGCATGACGATAACTCATGAAGGTTACAAACTTCGGGAGGCTCCAAGAGTCACAGCCATGATGACTATACCACCGCCCGTGGTACACACTATCCCGGAAGGACAGATTCCACAGGTACCTTCTGGTGGAAACAAAAGTATGGATAACAGAATGAAAGAGTTCCAGGAATAGTTCCTGGAAATGCAGAAGGAACTGCAGGCCATTTGCGGTCAGGATCTATTTGGAAAGGACGCCGCAGACCTTTGTTTGGTCCCCAATGTGAAAGTTCCGCTCAAGTTCAAAGTGCCTGAATTTGAAAAGTACAAGGGTAACTCTTGCCCTCAAAGTCACTTGGTGATGTACGCTCGGAGGATGTCAACTCAGACAGAGAACCAATAGCTACTGATCCATTACTTCCAAGATAGTTTAACCGGTGCCGCACTCAAATGGTACATGGGTTTAAACCGCACTAAGATCGCTACTTTCAAAGATCTTGGAGCTGCCTTCGTTCAACAATATAAGTATAACCTGGACATGGCACCGAATAGAGATCAAATCAGAGCCATGTCACAGAAGGATAAGGAAACCTTTCAGGAGTATGCTCAGAGATGGCGTGAAATTGCCGCCCAGATTTGTCCATCTCTTGAGGAAAAAGAGATGACAAAGATCTTCTTGAAAACCTTGAGCTCATTTTACTACGACTGAATGGTCGCCAGTGCGCCCAGTGACTTCACCGAGATGGTGGGCATAGGAGTTCGTCTTGAGGAAGTCGTCCGAGAAGGACATTTAGTTAAAGACGCTGGATCATCGAGTAGTACAAAACGATACGGTAGTGCTCTCCCTAAGAAAAAAGAGCAGGATATTGGGAATATCTCTCTCGGAAAGTAAAGGCGATGATACCAACCAGTAGCAGATGTAACTCCTACTATCAACCCTGCGCCTGTTCCAACGTATCAACCTCAGGTTGCGTAAAGCCAACCGAATCAACAGCAATATATGCAAAGGGCACAACCGCCTCTTCAGCAGGCTCGTCCTTAGTACAACAACAACTGAACGACGCGACTGCCAGGGTTCGACCCTATACCAATGTTGTACGCAGAATTGTTTCCACTCTTACTGGTCAAGGGGCACGTCCAAACCAGGTCTCCTCTTACAGTACCGGAGAATCCACCTTTTTGGTTCAAAACGGATCAGACTTGTCCTTACCATCAAGGAGGACCAGGGCATAACATAGAAAACTGTCTCAGTTTCAAATCCGACATACAAAAGCTTGTTAGGAGCGGGGTCTTATCTTTCAAAGATGCGAATCTAAATGTTCTCACGAACCCATTGCCTAAACACGAGAAAGCTGCAGTAAATTTAATAGAAGGAGAATCTAACAACAGCTATCAAATTCATGATGTACTCTTATTGAGGACCAATCTGGTCAAGATGCATCGCAGACAGAGTGGGTATGGCCATATACCACCTCAGAATTATCACCAGTGTGATGTCTGCTCTAAAGACAATCAAGGATGTTCCGTGGTGCAATCGGCTCTACGAGAACAGTTGGATCTCGGGTGGATCCAAGAGCACCGAATTCGTGGGGTCAACATGACTTATACGAATTCCAATATCATTCAAAACCACGAAATCCGTGCGATGAATGTCAACTTGGTGGAAATGCACTCAAGGCAAAGCCAGTATCATAATCTGTCATGGCACGATTACAATTCATGTCTGATTTGCTCGGTAAACAATCAGGGATGCTTTTTTATACAAGAGACACTCCAACGTCAGATGGATCTTGGATGGATCCAGAACTACCATGATAAAAATCCTTATCAGATCAACATGATTCAGATCTTTGATATTCACTTGATGAATACCAGCTTGGTAAAATTACACGCTAAGCAAGTCCAGCTCGGTTTTTTGACTTCGCATGAGTATCAGAACTGTACGGTATGTTGTGAGAGTGACCAAGGATGTGCTCTCGTTCAGAGAACTTTGCAACACTTGTTAAATCCCTGGTGGCTTCCGATCTATCGAGATGAAGACACACAACAAGTCAGTATGATTAAGGGGAACCCTACTAGACATCAAAGTCAGGATGTTTGATCCATGGAAGCGGACCTAGTGAGGTTACACTGCATTGAAAACGGACGTGGCCAGGTGCCACCACATAACTACGAGCATTATAGAGTCTGCTCGGAGAATAGCCAAGGATGCTACCTCGTGCGAGCAGCCCTTCAGAGTCAGTTGGACCGCAAAAAGATTCAACCATGTTCAGTTTCGGGGTCCATCAACTTGATGCCCGACTACTTCGCTGATCAAATCAAAAATGTTGTTGTAATCTCTGATCCTGAGAGGACCGAGGATGTTTGTACCATTATCCCTCTATTTGACGAATCAAAAGTTCTTAACCAGGAACTGATTAAAGTTGTTTACGATAGTCAGAGAAATCAGAAGGCTCCTGTAGTTATCTATCTGTCGGGACCAGTACCGTACAAGTCTGATAAGGTGGTCCCTTACAAATACAGTGCAACAACAGTTGAGAATGGAAAGGAAACTCCATTACCCTCCGTCGTGAATATTGCAGACATCAGTCGAGTAACACGGAGCGGTCGAATCTTCAACCGAGGAGTTGGAGAACCTAACAGAGAAAAGGAACTACAAACAGGAGCTCCCAATCCACCAGTCGGTCAATCCAGTGATCCCGACCTTTCAAAGAACAATGATGTGATCTTGAAGCTCATCCAGAAGAGTGAATACAACATTATTGATCAGCTGTTACAAACTCCTTCAAAAATCTCTGTGTTATCTCTCTTGCTCAGTTCCGAAGCTCACAGAGAAGCTCTACAGAAAGTCTTAGAGCAAGCCTTTGTGGAACAAGATGTAACAATAAGACAATTTGACAACATCGTCTCCAACATCACTTCTTGCAACAACTTGGGGTTTAGTGATGAGGAATTTCCAGAAGAAGGCAAAAGTCATAACATGGCGCTCAATATCACAGTTAACTGCTGGGACGATGCTTTAGCCAGCGTACTGGTAGATACCGGATCGGCTCTGAATTTCATGCCGAAGTCCACGTTAATGCGACTATCATTCAAAGGATCCCCGATGAGGGGCAGTGAGGTCATCGTCAAGGCATTTGACGGATCTCAGAAAATAGTTATCGGCGAAGTCGACCTTCCCATAACTATCGGTCCTCACACTTTCCAGGTCATGGACGTCTGGGTAGCATACAACTGTTTATTAGGAAGACCTTTGATACACCAGGCTGGGGCAGTCACTTCGACACTGCACCAGAATCTGAAGTTTGTCAAGAATGACCAACTCGTCACGGTCTGTGGAGAACAAGCCTTGATCGTGAGTAATCTTTCATTATCCACTTGTGTAGAACCGGAGGAGGTTGTTGGAACTCAGTTCCAAGCACTGTCGGTGAGCAATGAAAATCAGTCATAGAGAGGAATCTCTATTTCCTCATACAAAGATGCTCTCGAGGTGATCAAAAGTAACAATACCAAAGGATGGGGAAAGCTTGTCATTCTTACTGACAATAAGAAAAAGAAAGGTCTTGGTTTTTCTTCAACTTATACCCAGACTACTACTAACGATGAAAGTTTTCATCCCATTCAAGATTTCTTCCACAGTGGAGGTTTCCTTCACCAAGTACCTCAAGAAGTCCATACCATCAACGAGGGAGATCCCTCCGATACAGATCAAGAGTGGAAGTCCTATCTCAATGAGGACGGTTATATGTCTCAGGAAGAGGTGCCTACGCCATTTTACTATCCCGCACAGAGTCTGAGATTTATACCAAGATCAGATGTCAAGATGATATACAGAGTTGTGATCCGGAAGGATGCCATGCCCACCAAATCATTAGAGGAAGACACTCTGATGAAAGACAACTTTGACCACGACTATTATGGCCCAATGGATTGGCTGCCTATCTGGCAGCCGTACCTAGGAGACTCGGGGCAAGAAAATCAGCCAAACAATGAAAATCAGCTAAGCATCGTTGAAAAGAATACCTGCGTCCCCACCATGACATGGGATCAACACTCAGGGCATTCGGAAAATATCCAGCACGACGATGAATTCGCAAAGATTGCAGGACTAGAATTCATCAACTATGCTTTTCTCAAGGTCAACGTCATCGAAAGAGATGACTCCTCCAGTTCAAAAGAAGTGTGGGACACCTTCGGACAGCCGAGTGGCAAATTCGACTACGTGGTCAAATACACTTCTCTTAAGAGCTCTCGTATCAGGCTCAAAGACATCCAGCCGACTGGATGGGGAGATTTACCTGAGAGCACAAATACTATGCAAAATACAACAGAAGAATCCTCCTAGGACAACTCTTCCTGGGAGACAGATTCCAATGATCCTGCTCCACCAGAAATCAGCGTTATTTTTGAAGACAAATCAAGGAAGGTGCCCGACTTTGTGATTCACCGAGGAGTTCGCCGTCAATGGGTTGCTGTCGATGTTCCGAAGATTGTTCACAAGTCAAAGTAATTGTCATCTTTGTTTTAACCTTTCACCTTGCCCAGGTGAAACAGATGTTTTGATAGGGCTCACTTTCTGTAAATGTCTCTCTTCGCTTTGCCCAAAGCGATAGAGTTTTGTTTTATAGAGTTGTAGTTTCAAGAATCGACTCGATCATAAATAAAATAACGTCGTTCTGTAATTTCCGCATTTATTGATGTTTTCTCTTTTCGCTTTTTCAGAAAATGGTAATCCTAAAAAACAAATCAATAATAAAAACAAGCAGTTTTCCAAAGAAAAACACTGCACACACTCTTGCATTCTCTCTATCTCTTCTAAAAAACAAAATCACCAAGTCATGCAGATTGCTTATTTTAAACCCCGTTGAAACATATGATCCAATGCCTTCTCCCAACTTTGAATTCCCGGTATTCGAGGCTGAAGAAGAAGTTGACGACGAAATTCCAGAAGATATCTCCCGATTACTCAAACAAGAGGAAAGGTCCATTGAACCTCACAAAGAGCCGTTGGAAATGGTAAACTTGGGTTCAGAAGAAGAAAGAGAAGAAATCAAGATTGGGGCACTGCTCAGTCCAACTATCAAAGAAAGTTTGATAAAGCTTCTCAAAGAATTCCCCAATGTGTTTGCTTGGTCCTATCAGGACATGCCAGGGTTGGATATCAGCATCGTGGAACATCATCTACCATTAAAATCAGAATGTCCACCAGTAAAACAGAGGTTGAGAAGAACTCATCCAGACATGGCCATCAAAATCAACGAGGAAGTACAGAAACAGATTGACGCAGGTTTCCTCGCCACATCAGAATATCCTCAATGGTTAGCCAACATCGTACCCGTTCCGAAAAAGGACGGAAAGGTCAGAATGTGTGTGGATTACAGAGATCTAAACAAGGCTAGTCCAAAGGATGACTTTTCTTTACCACACATTTACATGCTGGTAGACAGTACAACAAAGTTCAAGGTTTTCTCCTTCATGGATGGATTCTCGGGCTATAATCAGATAAAAATGGCGCCGAAAGACATGGAGAAAACTTCGTTCATCACCCCATGGGGTACTTTTTGTTACAAGGTAATGCCATTCGGTTTGAAGAATGCCGGGGCAACCTATCAACGGGCCATGACTACTCTTTTTCATGACATGATACATAAGGAAATCGAGGTATATGTCAATGACATGATTGCCAAATCTAAAACAGAAGAGGAGCATGTGACCCACCTGTCAAAACTATTCGAGCGGCTGAGAAAGTACAAACTCCGCTTGAACCCCAACAAGTGCACCTTCGGTGTCCGTTCAGGGAAACTCTTAGGGTTCATCGTCAGCCAGAAAGGAATTGAGGTTGATCCTGACAAGGTCAAGGCCATTCAAGAAATGCCTTCTCCAAAGACTGAAAAACAAGTCAGGGGATTCCTGGGACGTTTGAACTACATTTCCAAATTCATATTCCTCATGACCACGACATGTGCGCCAATTTTCAAATTACTCAAAAAGAATCAGGATTGCGTTTGGACAGAAGACTGCCAAAGTGCCTTCGACAGTATCAAGGAATACCTGTTAAACCCACTAATTCTATCACCTCCAGTATAAGGAAGACCACTGATCATTTACCTAACAGTCTTGGAAGACTCGATGGGTTGTGTGCTTGGTCAACAAGACGAAACAAAAAGGAAATAGTTTGTCATCTACTATTTGAGCAAGAAATTCACAGACTGTGAAACTCGGTACCCTATGCTTGAGAAAACTTGATGTGCTCTGGCTTGGACAGCCAAACGTCTTCGCCAGTACATGATTTGCCACACTACTTGGTTAATCTCAGAAATGGATCCAATCAAGTATGTCTTTGAAAAACCTGCTCTCACGGGAAGGATTGCTCGTTGGCAGATGTTGTTGTCAGAATACGACATCGAGTACCATGCTCAAAAAGCCATCAAAGGAAGTGTTTTAGCCGATCACTTAGCTCATCAACCGATTGAAGATCAAGAGTCAATTGGGTTTGACTTCCCAGACGAAGATGTCATGTATTTAAAAATGAAAGATTGCGATGAACCACTACCCAGTGAAGGGCCAGAACCAGGTTCCCAATGGGGACTAATTTTTGACGGAGCTGTTAATCATTATGGAAACAGAATTAGGGCAATCATCATAACACCCCAGGGTACCCACATTCCTTTCACCGCTCGACTGACATTCAAGTGTACAAACAACGAGGCCAAATACGAAGCTTGTATCATGGGTCTCGAAGAAGCGATCGACTTAAGGATCAAGAACTTGGATGTATATGGCGACTCAGCCTTGGTTATCAATCAGATCAAAGGAGATTGGAACACATACCAATCAGGACTGATTCCTTACAAAGATTATGCGAGAAGGTTGTTACCCTTCTTCAACAGAATCGAGTTTCATCATATCCCTCGTGAAGAGAATCACATGGCTGATGCATTAGCCACTATCTCTTCCCTGATTAGTGTAGGTCAATGGAACGACCTACCTAAGATTGACATAATGTGACTCGAGAGGCCCGCTTATATCTTCGCGATCGAAGCAATCATAGACGACAGACCTTGGTATCACGATATCAAATGCTTCCTTCAGTAACAAGAGTACCCACCTGGGGCACTAAGGAAGGACAGAAAGACCCTCAGAAGGCTGGCAGGCAGCTTCTTCCTGAGCGGTGATACACTTTATAAGAGAAAATTTGACATGGTCTTGCTCCGATGCGTAGACAGACCAAAAGCAAACAGGCTGATGAAAGAAATTCATGAAGAATCCTTTGGCACTCATGCCAACGGACACACAATGGCCAGAAAAATTCTAAGAGCTGGGTACTACTGGTTGACCATGGAATTTGATTACTACAAGTACATGAGAAGGTGTCACAAGTGCCAGATATACTTAGACAAAATCCATGTACCGCCAACGCATCTCAAAGTTCTTTCTTCCCCATGGCCTTTTTACATGTGGGAAATCGACATGATTGGCATGGTTGAACCCAAAGCTTCCAATGAACATCGGTTCATACTGGTAGCCATTGATTACTTCACCAAATGGGTCGAAGCAGCGTCGTACGCTAATGCAAACCCGTCAAGTGGTGGTCCGATTTATCAAAAACAATATTATATGTCGTTATGGTGTTCCGAACCAGATCATTACTGATAATGGATCTAACTTGAACAATAAGATGATGAAGGAGTTATGCGATGAGTTCAAGATCGAACACCATAACTCATCTCCCTACCGACCCAAGATGAACGGGGCGGTAGAAGCGGCTAACAAGAACATCAAGAGGATTGTTCAGAAGATGGTTGTAACCTACAAAGACTTGCATGAAATGCTACCCTTTGCTTTTCACGGTTATTGCACATCTGTCCGCACTTCAACAGGGGCAACCCCTTTCTCTCTAGTATATGGCATGGAGGCAGTTCTTCCCATAGAAGTAGAGATCCCATCAATTCGGGTATTGATGGTGGCTAATATAACAGAAGCTGAATGGTGTCAAAGCCGACACAGAGAACTGAATGTGATCGAGGAAAAGTGAATAACGGCTCTATGTCATGGTCAGTTGTATCAGCAAAGAATGAAGAAGGCGTTTGACAAAAAGGTCCGACCTCGTGTCTTCAGGAAATGAGACCTTGTGCTCAAGAAGATACAATCATTTCTCACTGATTCCCGGGGCAAATGGACTCCGAATTATGACAGCCCCTATGTGGTCAAGAAAGCCTTCTCAGGTGGTGCCTTGAGACTCGCAACCTTGGATGGAGAAGAATTTGCCTGCCCCACAAACGTTGATGTAGTCAAGAAATACTTCGCCTAAAAAAAACATCTCGGTGGATTGAAAACCCGAAAGGGCGGTCCAGGCAAAAGTTAGAGACATAATCAAAAATCATCCCGGTGGATTGGAAATCTCAAAGTACAATCCAGGCAAAAGTTAGGGATTAATGGCAAGTAACTACGTCCAACAGGGGCAAATCCCTCAGTAGCAGTAATGTCATCCATCAGAAAACTCCAGTCAGGGTCATTTTCGACAGAAGCTCAGGATGCCTAGAACTCAAAGTTGGTAAAAGGATAATGGTCGTTATGTTTCAACGTAGCCCTTTTCCCTGTAAATTACCATTTTCTAAGCTTTGTAAATACTCCATAGAATCACGCGCTTGGTTAATTTCCATCCTATGAGTAAAATTTGAGCCCTAGTGATTTTGTTTGCAATCCTTATTTGTTTTAGCTTTACAGAACGACGTTTTAACATGATTAACGATTCTTGAAATAAAACAAAAATGAATTTACTTGTCAAAATTTTTTTCTGCTTTTAAAATAAAGATGGCAATTCTTTTGACTGTTGAACATTGAAAGAACATCGATCACTTCTCCAGAGGTGTTCGAGCTTCAAAGTGCATAATCAAAGTACTCCTTCCAAACCAGAACGCCTGAATGAAGGATCAGTTGTGTCATATGCGAATATTCCGTCCGACACCCTCGGTAGAGTTCTTACCTCCTAAGTACGACCAACGGTTTTCCCCACAGGGACTATCTCTCCTAAGCAAGGCAGAATTGCTATCGTGGACCGAACGATACTTCTTCGTCCCCTACAGTGGCCGAGTATCCAGTCGTATTCATCTATTAGTTTGTATGTTGCGTCAGTTTTGTCAGCATAAACATACATACATCATGCATTATTGATTTACATTCATATTCCTATTGCATCACTATCACTCTAGTCGGTCTTATCCCCTAGTGATAAAAGTCCTCTTCTCAATCGAGTTGTCAGTTCTTCCCACGTCAGGGAATGTTGCGTCTGAACAACCTCTATTCCCCAGTTTATTTCTGGGATGAAATTGGTCCTTGACTACTTTGATAACTTGAACCTCTAAAAGACAAGAAGACCTTCGACAAATGTCACTCTTCGCCATTGAAGATGGTATCTTCGCTTTCCCGGATTAAGGAAAATCCCCAGAGAAAGCCTCTTAATCAAAGATTCGGCAGTTTTTCTAAAAAAAACAATTCGCTGACGAAAAGGTCATCGGCACCTCAAAACTGGATTACATCACATGGCATTTCTCCGAGAAAGATCTCAGGGAAAAGTATGATGTAATACCCCCAAGCGGAAAACAGTCTCTCAAGAGACTCATTTTCCCCAGTAGAATCAACAAATGGCATCTCCCCAAGAAAATTCGGCAAGAAGTTTGAGGAAAAACTGCTACGAACAATGTCCCTTGTCAAGAAAGTTTATTGATAAAAGAAACTAAGACCAGTTCCTTGGTAGGAAACCAGGATCGAGGGGAAGTTTATATCAGAAACTGAGACCAGTTCCTTGGTAGAAAACCAGGATCGAGAGGAAGTTTATATTAGAAACTAAGACCAGTTCCTTGGTAGGAAACCAGGATCGAAGGGAAGTTTATATCAGAAACTAAGACCAGTTCCTTGGTAGGAAACCAGGATCGAGGGGAAGTTTATTTCAGAAACTAAGACTAGTTCCCTGGCTGAAGACCAGGATCGAGGGGAAGTTTACCTTTTCTAAGCATCATTGCTTAGCAAAAGAAGATGAATGCGTAAGCTACCATTCATAACCACCGTCAAAATTTCACGTATTCCGATATTTAATCCTCTTGCACCCCGAATGCCTGAATACCTTCGCCATTCACACCTTCGGGTCCAAGAAGATTAAATATGGGCATCTGTCATACCCCAAATTTTGACCACTAAGATTTCCCATCATTGTGCAAATCATCATCACAATATGGATGTACCTTTATGACTCATCAATCTCCTCAAGAATTGTTGAGCATTCCCTACAACTAAGAATTAGGGTTTCAAGCCCTCTCAGAGCTCTTAGACAAAGGATCAATTAAGGAATGACATGATCTTTAACTTGTCTAACCTCTCAAACATCCACAAAGAGTCAAGAGGACTGCCACATCAAGGATCAAGCACAAGGCTGCAACCTTCCAAGTGGATTAAGCCTCAAGATCGCCAGTGTCACCAAATTATGGTTTTGGTCGACCAAGGCCTCCAGGTGGAAATTTTCCTCTGGGCATGAGCCAATGCTTCAAACCATAACCCTAGATACTCCATGGGACCTCATGGACCCATTCATCAAGTCAATTTAGCCTCAGGGGATGCATTCATCAAAAATCATGAATTAGGGTTTCTTGACCTAATTCACCCCTAAGTTGACTTTTGGGACAAAACATGAGCCAAGACCTCAGGACATGATTTAAGGGTCTCCAATACACCATATTGATCCATTTGCAACAATGGATTAATCCAAGAAGCTTGATCCACAAGCTTCAATTTCATCAGAACCACAATTAGGGTTTTGGGAAAAAGTCAACTGTACTCCTGAATTTTGACCCAGACATGCTCCCTAACCTTGGGACATGATTCAATACACCCTATAACACCTATTAAATTAACCCATCAAGTTTGATTTAGGTCAAGGACTTGATTTCATAGAGGATCGTACAGTTTGGAATTCATCTGATAAAAAGTCAATTGTGCCCAAAAGTCAAAGTTTGACTTTTTGATTTTTTGATCAATTATGGTTCCCTAAACCTAAAATGATGTTAATGTGTTATTGGAATCATCATTCATCAAGAAAAATCAAGAAAAGTGGGATAACTTGTAAAAGGGGTAACCATAAAAAACTTAGAAATTTTCTAAGTTATGGAACAAAGTGGCTAGGGTACCAACTTTCAAGGATCATAACTTGTGATCCAAGCAACCATTTTGGCTAATCCAAAGATGGATTTGTAGCTCTCATGGCATACTTTCAAAGTTTCAACTACACCTCATTCTAATTCCTCATGAATTTTAAGTTGTGGAGTGATCAAAATGGCAGAAAACATGAAATGTCACTTTTTTCCAACACTTAGTGAAATTTTCACTAAGTCAGAATCTGTTTCACTTTTTTCAAAATGTAGGGGCATTTTTCACTTGGATCCAAAAAGTATCAAGACAAACTATGATCACACATATGTTGTATCATATGAGAGCTTTCCAAAATGGCCAAGAACTCCATCAAATTCCATTTGAGCTAAGAGTTATGATAGTGGCAATATGCCTTGCTGCAATTGTCATAACAAGGCAGATTTGTGCATTTTGCTCGATTTGAGCAATTTGTGCAAATGACAAACAAGTTTATCCATCTGAACACCTCAGGGGGAGACCTAGGAGGAACAAACACTAATCCATAAGCCTCCCAAGTCTTTGGAACTAAAAGTAGCATGCCAAACCTAAAAATACCTAAAAAGGGGACAAGACTCCGATTTTGTTTTGGAGCATTCAATGGATGCACCAAGGTGGCATGAACTGAACCTTTTCCAACTAAATGAGTCAAGGATAA
Organism: Lathyrus tuberosus; assembly: GCA_022829125.1. NCBI lineage: Eukaryota > Viridiplantae > Streptophyta > Magnoliopsida > Fabales > Fabaceae > Lathyrus > Lathyrus tuberosus. The sequence continues at coordinate 4,553,983 of JALAZF010000196.1, read as the reverse complement.
GCTCTGAACCAAGAGACAATAGGCCTGTGCTCTAACCTCTAGTCAATGGCTAGAGGAGACTTAAGATTCCAAAATGCTACAATTGGCCAAACCTTTGCAGCAGTTGCCATTCACTATTACTTGCAAAACAAACTTGCTCTACTATAAATAGAGCTCATTTGTGCTCAGTTTGAGTACACCAAAGCACTACAACACTTGCTTTCCTCAAAATCTCTTTCTCTAGGCAAAAATACCTTCTTTAGCAAGGTAACTCTGAGTTTTTGAGTTAGAGAGCATTTCCATCACAGCTCATGATCCAAACACATCCAATATGTCCTATCTAAGCTGTCCAAACTCTCACAAGTGACCTGTAACACCAAAATCACAAAGTCCCCTCTCAAAACCTTAAAATTGGGCTTTTTGCATTTTTCAAGCCATGCCTTGATTTAGTCACTTTCAAAACCAGATAAAACCTCAAACACACTCCAAATATCATCCTTGAACCGTACCAAATGGTTCCACACAACTGGAACACCATTTGAGAGAGTTGCTATATTGGTCACTTTTACCCCTTTTGCAAGAAAGAGCTCAAACTTGTTCCTGAGGATTCCATTTGTTTCCAACCATCCTACAAGCCTCTAAGTGATCATTTGAGGGTGTCCAAAACATCAAATTGTTTCTGGAACAAAACACTTGGAAGATTGCACAAAAAGCTCATAAAGAGGTAAGCATCACAACTTGAACTCTTTGAAATATGCATTGCTTTGAAGTCCACTGATCATGCACATCTTATACATGTTATATGTGTTGTGTTTGAACCAATTCATCATGTAATTCATGCCTATAACAAGAGGTAGCATAGAAAATGCAAATCATGGCCTATTTCAAAACCACTATCGGGTTTTTTAATAGGAGCCTCATCTGAAAAACCACTACCACCATTGGATTCCTTGTGAAATTCTAGGCAGGATAGACCTAAATTTTGTCCCAATCCATGGAGAAATGAGAAAGTTACAAGCTTCACGTTTTTGGCCAAAATCTTGTCTTGCCTTGCCTTGGCCAGGCCAAAAACAAGGCAACCCTCATATATCCATGGGTTGGTTTTGATACACGGATGTATCACCACCCCGGTGGTAGAGGGCGCGCGCTGCACACAAGAGGTTTGGGGTTTGAATCCCCCTCGCCCCAGATCCTCTTTTTATCATTTTTCCCACTTTTTGTTATTTTTCATATTATTTTTAAATGATTTGGAAAATTAATAACTCTCTTAATTTTAATGATTTTTTATTGGTTCTTTTTGCAAAAAATCAAAAAAATGTTAAAATATTTTATTCCACAAAAAAATCAAATTTATATTAATTATTTAATATAGTTGATATTTTTGTAAATAAATTCATTTTTATTATTTTTAAACCTTTTAAAAATGAATATCCACCTTGAAAAATCAAGACCAAATGAGTTTTAATTCATCTTGTGATTAAAACATCATTTTTCAAACCTTAACTAAAGATCACAAGTTGTTCATTCAATCTTATTTGGTATTTTTATCATTTTAATTAATTTTCTTTGAAAATTACTTTAAAAGAATGATAAAATTAGGGTTTCTTTGATTTTCACCCTCGCAAATCTTTTCAAAAACACTCATGGGCCTCTAATAGAGTGTAAGACCCAATCCCTCTTTGAAACCAAAATAGTTTGGGCCTCAGTCATTGTATAAGACCCACGGTGCTTTCAAAAATCTCGGCGCGATCGCCAGTTTAAACTAAAATCATTTGGGCCTACCCTCGTGTTATAAGTCCCATTTCTTTTCTTTAAAATACTTTTTGGGCCTCTAATAGAGTGTAAGACTCAACCCCTTTGTAAATAATACCCTTTTGGGCCTCACATATTGTATAAGTCCCTCTGTACGGTTTTAAAAACAACGGTGCGATCATCGTTAAAACTTGGGCCTCTCCTTGAGCTGTAAGCCCCAACAATCTTTTCAAAGCACTTTCTCCTTTGATTTTGAATTCAAATATATGTTGTTATCAAAACTTTCTTTAGTTTCTTTGTTGAACAACTAACAAAATAGCATGTAAGCTCTACAATGGGTAAGTGTTTATCCGCTTTCATTTACCGCTTTCATATGTATATAACTGTATTGTGGGGCTGTTTCACTGTAAGTCTTCTTTCACCTCCTTTTAAATACTCATCATATATCAACTGTATATATACTAGTATAATTATTTAGAGTTTTCCCCGACAACTACGTCTAGAACTAGGTAAAGCCCTGTTGGTCACTCTTTAAATACAAACAAAACAAGATCCCCATATGATTTCCAGATACAGTCTTCCCTTCTCTTGGGGTTAATCAATATGGAACAAAGAGAAAGGCAGTATTATCGGTGAACCTTTTCTCAGAATGTCACCCTTTGAAATTGTCAAAGAAATTCTACTCCCCAGAGTTGATCTATTCTCCGTGAATAGCATCTCTTGAGTTTCTTCCAAATTCTCGAACTTTCCTGGAATAATCTCTTCTCTGTGAATTGCATTTCTTGAACTTCTCTTGGTTTGGGGACCCACAGGCTTACTAAAAGCATCCATGCCTCCTCTTGGGCGTTGTACAAGGACCCTTCGGCTTATTAGAAGTTCTCATGCTTTCTCTTGGGCTTAATACAAGGACCCTAACGACCTCCTAAAGGTATATGACAGAACTTAGTCATTCTTCATTAAAGCTGTCTTTCTAAAAGGAGTCAAAACCTTCAGACCCATTTTAGGGTTGATACTCATCCCCTAAACGAGTCGGCCTCCTCTTGGGCATCATACAAAAGATAAAACTCTACCAGTAGACTTGGACAGTCTAATTGCCTTGAGTCTCAAAGACATCCTCAAGCACCTTTCAAACATAGGAGAAACTGCGGATTTTGGATTAATCTCCAGCCGAGTTAGAACTTTGCGGGTTCTAAAAACCCCGTCCTTCTCCCAAAGATTCCCCGACCCGGGTCAGATAACATTATCTCAGACCAGAGCCTCGAGGTTTCTGATCTATCAATTCCTCTCGCATTCCCTTGCGATGATTGATTCCCTTCTTGGACCTGCCTTAGGATCTCAAGAATCCCCGGCAGAAGTATAGCGTCCTCTTATGCTTTGCATAATGATCTTTCCTCAACACAGTCATCCTCCTCTTGGGCTTTGTACAATGATTTCCCCTAGCGGATTTAACCTTTTCAGACTCTCTTGTTGAGTCCATCCCTTTTCAAGACTCTCTTGTTGAGTCACTTTCCTTATAGCCTCTATCTCGGGCTTTGTACGAGACAACAAATCACTCTCTTATTGAGTATAAAAGACTCTCTTGTTGAGTCAACCTTTTTAGCCTCCGTCTTGGGTTCGTATAAGACAGATAAAAGTACTCTCTTGTTGAGTCCAAAATTTTTTAGCCTCCTTCTCGGGCTTCGTACAAGACACAAATAAAAGCACTCTCTTGTTGAGTCAGTCACGTGTTAGTACTCTCTTGTTGAGCCAACCCTTTTAGCCTCTATCTCGGACCTCATTTGAGACAAACAATAAACACCTTCTTGTTGGGTCAATAGCCTCCTCTTAGGCTTTGTATAGAGAAACCCCCGGTTGAGTCAATCAACCTTTCAGCATCAAACTTGTGCTTTAATCAAGGCATACGAACATCAACAGTTCCTCTTTAGAGATGACAAGTTCTCTCCCAGTCAAACCTTTTAGCTTCAATCTTGGGCTTTGAACAAGATACAAATCACCTTTTAGCTTCAATCTTGGGCTTTGAACAAGACACAAATACTCTGTTTAGCCTCTGTCTTGGGCTTCGAACGAGACACCAAAACATCTTTTTCCTCCCTTTAAAATAGGAGGGAACTACGATCGCTCTAATTTCCCTATTTCGTTAAACGGGAATACGTAGGCATAAGATTGCAAAATTTAGCGAGCATACTAATCAAAAACTCAAAATCCAGTACCTCCGTCAATCAACCAAAAGCATTAGATCCAACACCTTACCAAAAGCCTCGCAAATAGTCCAGACCCGGTATTCTTGAGCAAAATAACCTAAGACAAGCCCCCTATTTTGATAGCATCAGTAAACCAACAGTCATCTGTTTAAATTCAGTATGCAAGCAGGGTTAATTGGAGACATCTATTTCCCTTCCTTAATCAGCTTCACAAGATAAAAAATGAATCGAACTGTAGTACCAAAGCGATAGTGATTCGAAACCAAAAAAACCGCGCTACAATTATGTACAGGCATTGTTTCAACTCCCCAAACCTAGGAGACATAAGGAAGATAATCCCTTGTAAACCCTGTTGAGCCTAGTAGTAGGAATTTCTTTCTAAAAACGAAAAACCCGCAATCTTAACCCGGGGCTGGGTAGGTGTCAGCTAATTTGACCATGCGTTCAAATTTCAAAAGAGGAGTGTTCCCATTCGAGGATCAATCACATCTTACCCCTCACAAGAGGTCGTACCTCACAAAATCACAATGGTTATCCCTCACCAACCAAGGAGTGAGGCAGTTACAACCCTTTCAAACAAGTTAGACAGCCAGTGTCATACGATTTGTTCAAAAGAAAAATAAAATAAAATGCCCGCTAAGTCGAAACTTGTAAACAAGTGACTTAGGAAAAAGTTAGGGCATTCCGCTGGACTTCAAAATCGAAAATTCAAAAGAATCAGTCCAGGCAAAAATTAGGGAAATCAAAGAACAAAAACAAAAAGCGAAAATGATTACAAAAGAAAAATCCTCGATAAAGAATAAGTCGTGTGACTACAGACATCAAAGACAAAAGGGGTGATTGTCACTCCGAAAACCGTGTGGGTTCCTTCTATCCTCCTACCATTCATTGAGCGCCGGTGTCAAATTAGCTGAATGTAGGACTGGAGAACATCAAGGAGAATGGGTGGGTTAAAACAAAACTTTGAGCCTTATATCCTTTCTTTTTCAAATCATGAACCAGGCCACGTTACAACCCTCAAAAGACCTAATTGAAGCAAGTTTGTTTCGAAAGCATACTTCGGTAAAGATCGCGTCGAAACTAACTCCTAAAAGAATTTTTCTTACCATTCATGTTGGCATCAGTGTGACATTCTGAACAGTGATTCATTCACTATATGTCACAACATTTTTCCAGTGAACTGACTTGGATTTCAAAACTGTCATATGCATTGCATTAAAATTCTTTTCAAAACAAATTGTTTTACGTGTGAGTAAGTACTTGACGTCAGGAGAGTTTCTGCAATGGAAGGATTGATCAAGATAAGATGCAAAATGCTTAATTACTCCGTTGAGCAAGGGTAAGTCATATCAAATGATCACGCTAAGAGGGCAATTCACTCCAAGATTCAGCTAATCTGGGGCAATCAGGTCGAGATTCAAAAAATCTCTCGAAGGTCAGTCAGTCAGAGGAACTCCTTCGCAGATCAGCCAATTAAGGGCAAAATCACTTCAAGGTCGGGGCAGGTCACCCCAAAAGCACAAGAAATTATCCTTATCAAGAGGTGATTAATTTGAAGCACCTTTCCGAGGTTCAGCATACTGGGGGAATTTCATCTCAAACCATCAGGGTATAGAAGTCCCAGTTTTCCTTTCGAGGTAGATTCCTACATAGATCCCGCAAGTTGGGGCAAGAGTAGAGACAAAGGAATGTTTCATCTCAATACTTTCAGAGCTATTCACAAGTTCTGTCAATCTTCAAGTTCAAGACGAATGTCGGGAAGTCATGTTAACCGTTCCCTAACCTTTCAACCAGAAAACTTGTAGCCAAACAAGACACTTTCCAACGTCATCCGTACCTGACCTACCTTGAAGCCACCGGTCGATGTCGTCATCATCATTGCATAATCATTTTCATAGCATAACATAGTATGAGACCCTAGAAAACCGAACAGAAAACAAAAGCCCAACCTTGCTTGGCATCCGTCCAAAGCCCACTTTGATGGCATCCTCTCTAAAGCAAAGCTCAATCCGTATTGGAAATCATTCAAAGCCCAACCTTTCAAATCCCAATACTTATTGGCCACCATCAAACGTCCAATCCCTATTGGCAACCACTAAAAGTCCAATCCCTATTGGCACCTCACTCAAATCCAATCAACATTGGTACCTTAGAAAAATTTCACTTTCAAAAGATCAATCACCATCAGGTTTCACCTGTCCTTCCCAGTAAAGTCCAATTGTACTTGGCACATTCTTCTTTCCCCGTTAGCCCGAGCATACATCGGCATTCTGCATATAGTAATCATTGCATCCTCAAATCGCGTAGCATTTCCATTTCGTATGGAGCATTACGCCATGTAAAGAAAATTCAAACATACGCATGCGAATCATAAGCCAAATTGGGTACCTTGTGCAGAAGCCCAAATCAACTTTCAGTCAAGACAGTGACATATCCTCAGAGAGAATGCCGAATCATTCCCCAACAGACATTTCAATCAACACCTCTTGTTTACTTTTCTTCAGGGTCATAAATCATACGTCGATCTTACCCTCGATCAGTCCTTGTCCATCAACCCTTTGATGACGACATCCCGAAAGCAGTTTTTCTTTCCGTCAACTCTTTGACGACGTGTTCCGTAAAACAACAGTTCTTTCCGTCAGCTCTTTGACGGCGTGTTTCCTTTGGTTAAGTCTTCTTTCCGTCAACTCTTTGAAGATGTGTTCCTACGGGCAGGTGTTCTTTCCGTCAACTCTTTGACGATGTGTTTCTTTAGTCAGGCTTTTCTTTCTGTCAACCCTTTGATAATGTCAGTCAGTTCCTTCTGTCAATCCTTTTGATGATGTCAATTTTATTTCCGTCAACCCTTTGACGAGGTCTGTTTTATTGCCATTAACCCTTTGATGATGACATTCCAGGTGTTATCTTCCCATCAAGCCTTTGACGATGTGTCGTTGTAGTGAAGTTTCCTTCCATCAACTCATTGATGAGTGGAATTGGTGTTTTTCATAATCCCCAGCTTCGGGTAACATCCCTCGGTCTTTGCTCACCTTTATTCCCCAATAAATTTGTCGATGAATTCATTCATATTTCCTATATTCCCCTGCAGAGTTGACTGGTTAGGCTTCTCTTTTCCCCAGCGGAATCATCTTTGTAGTTCTGTTGATTATACTACCTTGGGTTATGAGTCCGCCTTCGTGTCGGCTCACCTTTGTGTTTGGATGTGAGTCTGCCTTCGTGTCGGCCTTCCTTTTGAAGTCCATCTTGTGATGGTAACCTATGGTTATGAATCCGCCTTCGTTTCGGCCTACCTTTGTGTTTGGATGTGAGTCCGCCTTTGTGTCAGCCTTCCTTTTGAAATCCATCTTGTGATGGTAACCTCTAGTTATGAGCCCGCCTGCGTGTCAACCTACCTTTGTGCTTGGATGTGAGTCTGCCTGCATGTCGGCCTTCCTTTTGAAAATCCATCTTGTGATGGTAACCTCTGGTTATGAGTCCGCCTGCGTGTTGGCCTACCTTTGTGTTTGAATGTGAGTCTGCCTGCATGTCGGCCTTCCTTTTGAAATCCATCTTGTGATGGTAACCTCCGATTGTGAGTCCGCCTTCGTGTCGTCCTACCTTTGTGTTTGGATGTGAGTTCGCCTGCATGTCAGCCTTCTTTTTGAAATCCATCTTGTGATGGTAACCTCCGGTTGTGAGTCCGCCTTCGTGTCGGCCTACCTTTGTGTTTGGATGTGAGCCCGCCTTCGTGTCGGCCTTCCTTTTAAAATCCATCTTGTGATGGTAACCTATGGTTGTGAGTCCGCCTGCGTTTCGGCCTAACTTTGTGTTTGGATGTGAGTTCACCTTCGTGTCGGCCTTCCTTTTGAAAATATATCTTGTGATGGTAACCTCTAGTTATGAGTCCGCCTTCGTGTCGGCCTACCTTTGTGTTTGGATGCGAGTCCTCCTGCGTGTCAGCTTTCCTTTCAAAAAGCCATCATGTGATGGTAGCCTTCAGTTATGAGTCAACCTTCATGTCGGCCTACCTTTGTGTTTGGATGTGAGTCCGCCTGTGTGTCGATCTTCCTTCTAAAAATTCATCTGGTGATGGTAAACCTTTGTTGGGTCGTGAGTGTAACGCCCGATTTTGCCTTATTTATTTAATTGAGTCGATTTAATTATTTTTGTTTTATATTATTTTATTCTTGACTTTCATTTGATAATATATTATTTTTCATCATTGTTTATGTTTTATCCCGTTTTGGGAGCGTTTGTGAGATATTTGAGCTGAGGGGTAAAATAGTCTTTTAGGGGTTTAGATATTTTATATAAATAGAAAGTGGAGAGAAATAGAGAGAAAAGAAAAAGGAAAGAAAGAGAAGGGAAGGAAAGGAAGAGGAGAGAAAAGAGGAGAAGAGGAAAATCGACATAACTCTGTTTCGAGCGCGATTAATCGGGTAAGGGTGAGAAGTTTCAATTATATCTTGCTTGTGTATGTATATGTGTTGTTTATTGTAATTGTTTTGATTGTTTCGCGATTTTTCTTATCGATTGAAATTAGGAACGATTGATAGAAATCGATGTTTTCACGGATGAAATTCGATATAAACTGAGTAGAATACTTGTTATTAGGTTTGGATCATGTTTTGGTTGTTATAATATGTTTTGGAAGTGTTTGGGGGTGAGAGAATGATGAATTTGGACCCATTATGACCTATAACAGCGCTGCTGCGAATCCCAGAATTCGCAGGTTCGCACTGCGAACGGCAGCGAATAGGAAAGCGAAGGCTCGCCAGAGCTTCGCACTGCGAACGTTGTGTTGTTTTTCTTTCTGCCACGGTTCGATGGGGGATTCGCACTGCGAAGGGGACAACGAAGGTTCGCTGGGAGTTCGCACTGCAAACTGTAGGCTATTTTCCTTTCTGCCATGGTTTGCTGGGGTATTCACACTGCGAATGAAGGGGCGAAGGACTCTCTAGGAGCTTCGCATTGCGAACATGACAGCTTTTCTAAACGGTTTTCTTTATAACTGTTGGGTCGTAAGGCGGTTTGAGGCGCGGTTTGATGCGTTGGATAGCTAATGAAGTGTTATTCCTTATAATAATGGTGTTGGGAGTAGTGGCCGATTTAATTATGTCAGGGGTGTGGAAATGTGTCGTTTGGTCGACTTTTACCGTCGTAATTATATGTGATTAACGTGTTATCATGTGACATGCTTTGAATATGTATCGTATAGCTTGTGTGCTGTTATATGATGTGAATATATATGATGAGTGTTGGTGATGATGGTTTGTGGTCTTATGGAGAAATAAATGTGTTGTTTTGGGTTTGATTTCAATGTATGATAATGATGTTGTTGTGTGGTAAAATACATTGTTGGACTGAATATCAATGTATGTTGTTATGATGTGTTGTGGGTATCCTTCGTGGTGTGAATTCCTTGTGGAAGTAATTGTGATTGCATGATTGTTGTGGTTTGTGATGAAATGCATTGTTTGAATTGGTTTCCAATGCATGAATATTGATGATGAGATAATTCATATTGTTGAATTGTGAATGTATGGAATTGATGAGTTGAAATATATGCATGATTATGGTTGCATATATGTGTGAAGATGCATTTGATTGTCATGAGTCCTTGTATGTCAAGCATCATGATATGCATCTTGTGATGTCGTGTGCCCTAGTGGGTGTGAGCGACGAATCGGTTCCAGAGGGAATCCGCTATAACATCGTGAGCCTTATACAAAGAGGACCTAAAGCGATGATTATAGATGATCGTGAGCCTTATACAAAGAGGACCTAAAGCGATCGGATTGTGAGCCTTATACAAAGAGGACCTAAAGCAATCCATAAACGTCGTGAGCCTTATACAAAGAGGACCTAAAGCGACGGGGAACATCGTTTTCCCGACGGGGAGTTACACTAAGTAACAAGCGATGATTCCAATAGTTCCTGAGTGAACTAGTGTTGAGAATGACGGATGGATGGTATCGCATGTGGATTGCATAGAGTCGTTGTGTCGGTCTCTGTGCATTTGCATAAATCATGAATGGATTGATTATGTGTGGAAATTCATGAATTGATTGATTATGTGTTGAGATTTATGTTTGAATTGGTGAAATGATGTGCATATGTGATAAATGCATTGGTTGTGGATAATATGTCTTATGTGTAGACATGTGCTATGTGATGTGGTGGTGTGTTTTCATATGTTATGATTATGGTGTGCCTTATGTGTGAATATGTGATTATGTTAGTATAATTGGTATATGTTATGTGTATTAATATGTGTGCTTGTGGTGAGAATAACTATGTATGTGAATTTATACGTTTTGCATATTATTATGCAATCTTGATTTAGTTGTTATTTCTCACCCTTCTGTTGTGGTTTGTTGCTCTATGAGGCAATTGCAGATTTGTAGTCTTGGAGGCTTTTGTGAAGATTAGCCCTCCGTTCTGTTGTCGGTCTTGGTGTCTGCTCTGATACGTAGCACGGGAGTCGGGGAACGATTATGTTATATATGTATACCTTTGTTAGATTTATTTGGTATTACCTTTGTATGTATATTTTGATGTTATAAAACAATTCACTTTGTAAAATAATTCAGTTATGGATCTTCCGCTTTATTCCATAATTGACCTTTCCTTTTGTATGGAAAAAGTTTCCCTTTGAGGTTATTCCATTTTGTGTTATGTATCAAATAAATGAGCAAGGATTGTGTTTTCTTTCTTTAAATTGTGGCATCCCTGTTTTCTGTCGAAAAAATAAATTTTTAATTACTCTGATTTATACATGTATTATTTATTCGCGATGGGAATTGGGGTGTCACAGTGAGTCCGCCTTCGGTCGGGTTTCATTTTGTTATCCTTTGGTTGTGAACCCGCCTCCGGTTGGTAAACCTTTGTTTGGTTATGAGTCTGCCTGCGGTCGGCAGCCCCTTTCTTGTTAGATGTGAGACCGCCTCCGGTCGGCATTCTTTCCTTTCAAATCATTCGGTGTGAGTCCGCCTCCAACCGGCATTCTTTCCTTTCAAATCATTCGTTGTGAGTCCGCCTCTGACCGACCTTCTTTCCTTTTAAATCATTCGTTGTGAGTCCGCCTGCAGCCGGCATTCTTTCCTTTCAAATCATTCGTTGTGAGTCCGCCTCCGGCCGGCCTTCTTTCCTTTTAAATCGTTCGTTGCTAGTCCACCTTCGGCCAACACCCCTTTCTTGTTAGATGTGAGACCGCCTCTAGTCGGCATTCTTCTTACAATTCACTTTCATTTGATGTGAGTCCACCTCCGACCGGCATTCCTATTAGAAATCACTTTCGATTATTATCCTATTGATATGAGTTCGCCTCCGGCCGGCATTCATCTTGAAGTTCATCCTCGTTTTGATGTGAGTCCGCCTCCGGGTGGCATTCTTCTTAAAATTCACCTTCATTTTGTTGTGAGTCCGCCTTCGGCCGGCATTCCCTGTTGAAAATTCATGTTCAAGTTGCATTCTTTTGAGGTGAGTCCACCTCCGACCGGCATTCCTTCTTTTACTCTTCGATTATGAGTCTGCCTCCGACCAGCATTCCTTCTTTTACTCTTCGATTGTGAGTCCGCCTTCGGCCGACACCCCTTTCAAGTCCGCTTTCTAGTGGCATCTTTACTTTGAGTCCACCTTCGGTTGGAAAACACTTCATTGTATATCTCCCCACAATTTGCAAATTCCGTGGTTCTTTTTGTATTCAATCACCTTATACCTTGAATGTCTGAAAGCCGTTGCTATCATCCCTTCAGGTTCAAGTCGATTGAATAGGGGCAGCTGTAACACCCCACAATTTGCCTTCTCTTTTTCTGGCTTTTGTTTCGCATTCATTTGCAACTTCATTAGGTCATAACCTCATAATCATTCATGTGCATTGGTCTTCTAAGACATGGGATCAAAGGATTTTCGTGTTATCGGTGTTGTCCCTATTCAGAGGTGATTCAGACGGTTCCTATTTGAGGTCAAGTTAAAGCAAGGTTTGGATATCTTCTTATTCAGAGGTTCACCAGGCTCCAAGGTTTTTCTATTTAGAGGATTCATCAAAAGCACCGAGTCAGGATTTCTTCAGTGTGAATCAGGGTTTGACTTCTTCTCAATTCAAGTCATCTTCCTCAAGATTTATTAGTGTATCTCAAGGAGGATTAGGGTTTTTATTCATGGTTGTGCTTGTGGACTTTTATCAGTTGAGGTTCATTAGATTTGAGGTCTTCATGGTCATGATCCTTTGTGCACTTCAAGTCTTACCATTCATCTCTAAGTATTCTTCAAGGGCAAGATAATATGGATTCAAGGATGAGGTTATTGGTTTTCATCAATAAAGTGAGTTGATTTGGACTTATTATTGGAAAGCATTCATTCAAGGGACCACTTAATGTCTTGAATTCAAATTTGGGTTTGAATTAATCACTTGGATCAAGACTTAAGGAAGTTCATGTGGATTCATTGAAATACTAGTTTGGAAAGAAGGTATCCATCATCATTTTTTAAGTTCATCATCATTCAAGTTTCAAATGCAGTTTAAATTCAAACCAGTTTTACCTACGTTTTCAAATCCAATTTTATCCACATTAGACCTCTTCTTTAGGCCTAGAACTTAATGTCCTTGTCCATTTCAATTGCATCTCTTCCAATTAATAAATATGAAATTTCCTTCTCTACCTTGTGGTGTTTTGAGTGTGGATGCTATTGATATGTCTGGCAAGCATGAGGTGGATCTCGCTCGATACTAATACATGGAAACTTCGTTTGGGTAGTAATGGCATGATGATTGGCACCAACATATCCGATTTTGTTGATCGTGATGGAGATAAAGATCGCCATGATGAAAAAGATGCTCACTTGTAATTCGTTGATGAAAACACACATATGACCTTTCAAAATCAGGGGATACTTTGTTGACTGATACTGAAATTAATGGTCATCTTGAATTTATTCCCAATGGAAAATCAAAACATATGAATAGCAAGTTAAAGACTGACAGTAGCATGGTTAATATAGAGTTGTCTGATTTTGATAATGTTGCTAAATTTTCATCGCTTGAATCTTGGGGACTTGACAACCATCAAACAATTCTTGATGGTCCCATAGCATCTGGTTATGATAAGTTGAATGGTGGTTATAAAGACCAGTCTAAATCAGATAAATGCACAGAGGATTCGCAAGAAAACAATGAATTTGTTCATTTAAGCCACTCTCAAGACCTCAAAATGAAAGCACCCCTTAAAGCAACTAAAATAGTTGTTTAAAAAAGAAACAGCCTCTAGAAGGCATTGAAAAAGCTCATAACAGAAAGTTGCAGTGAAAATTACATAGCAGGGAAAGAAGATTTCGTAACAAGAGGAGAAAATACAGAACAGTTACAGGTTTTTTATCATTGCCTCTAACAGAATTCCAGAACAGATGAAATTTAAGTCTAACCAACTCATAACAGAGAATTCAGTTACAAAAAAAGAAATCCATAACAGAAATTAAGAGAGAAGAATCATACAAGAATTTTTCACTCTATAAAATTCTTCTCCCCTCTCACTTCCTTTGGCTCTTGATTTTTACTTATGCTTCAACCAATTCTCCATCTTCACCCTCATTCTTCTCTTCTCTCGATCCTTACCTTCAAGCCATAACAACATCTAAATTTCGTCGTTACTTTTTCATCATCCATCCTCACCTGTGTCAATCAATAACAATCACTGAAGATGTAAGAAGAAGAAGAGGATTGATAATCGAACAAGTCTCCAACGCCAAGAACCTACAATAAACCAATTCAGATGTAAAGAATTCACTCTGCTAACCAACAATAATCCAATTCAGAACAGGAGCACATCAACACAAATCTGCAGTAACAACAACCGATTCAAGAACTTGACACAATTCATCGCAACAACCTCTTCAATTCCACACGAATTCATCAACCTGGAATAACCAGAATTTGCGTCCATTACTCCATCGCTAATCATCATCGTTCTCAATCCACAACCTGTAATTCAAACAATCTCTGCAACAATTCAACGCATTCATTACAACTTAAACGTGGTAGCTTCAAAGAAGCTAAGAGGAAGTATAAGAAACGCAGGAAGCAGTGCAAAAGAGGAAAAGTAAAAGAGATCGAATTAGAGACTTACGCAAGACACTCGTCGGTGTTAGTTCCTGGATTGGCTGGAATTTTGGTAAAACAAAGTATATTCAATGTTGATGTCAAGGTGCTGATGTTGCAACATTGAAGTCTTAACACTGGGCTGTGTTAAGTATTTAATTGCTGAAGTTGGATGTCTGATGTCACACAGGTGATGTTGTAACATCAGATCTGCAGAATTAACAACAGCAGGCTGTGATGTTGTTAGGGTTGCGTATTAGCTGGAATTATGGAGAGCAAGCTGTCTCATTGGATGCGAATATCTTGGGATAGATATTTGCTGCTGCATAGGAGATCTGCTGCAGATTTGTAGGAGATTTAAAAGGTTGAAGATTTAAAAAGATTTTAGGAAAAAATATGTTTTAATATTCAGTTTTAAATAACAAATCTGGGAGATATTGTAGCAAGTCCAAGACCAATTCAAGGAGCTATATAAAGCGCACAAGACCAAAGGAAAAAGCAACAGAAAACATTCAGAAGATCAAGAGCTGGAGGCTTAGTGTCTAGAGTTTGTTTAGAGTTCTTGTATTTACACTATTCTAGGGTTTGAATAGGTGTTGAGTTTCTGTCCTCTCTAGAAGCTGTGAAGCAATAGAGAGTGGTTGATTGATCGAAGCTGTGAAGTAAGATCAAGGTTACTCAAAGTGGTTTCTTTGAGTGTTTGTAAGGGATTGAGTGGTGTTCTCATACCTAAGTGGTTTCTTAGGTAGGAAGTCATTAGTAGAGTATAAGTTTAGGAGATTGTCAACGGGTTGTTGAGTCTGTAAATTATATCTACAAGTAGTGAATTCCATCCCTGGCTTGGTAGCCCCCAGAGTAGGTTGGTTGTAACCGAACTGGATCAAAAGTTCTTGGTGTTATTTTTCTGTTATTGCTGTCCATTGTGCAGAGTGTGTTGTTGTGACATCACACTTTAACATCACACGTCTGATACCAGAATTTCAATTGGTATCAGAGCAGGCATCCTATCTGTCTCTGGGTGAGATCTAGGGAAGTTACTTTCTGGTGAAAAGATGGACAAAGAAGTTGGAGGATTCGTCAACAGACCCCCTATTTTGGATGGATCCAATTATGACTATTGGAAGCCAAGGATGACCACCTTCTTAAAATCCTTGGACAGTAGGGCTTGGAAGCCTGTTATTAAAGAATGGAAAGCACCTGTTGTATGTGAGAAGGATGATGCTGGTAAAGATAAAGAAGGCACCTCTAAGCTAAAGCCTGAAGAAGAATGGACCAAGGAGGAAGATGAGCTCGTCCTTGGAAATTCCAAAGCTCTGAATGCAATTTTCAATGGAGTGGATAAGAATATCTTCAGGTTAATTAATACCTGTGAAGTTGCTAAGCAAGCATGGGATATCTTGCAGGCTACTCATGAAGGAACATCTAGAGTCAAGATGTCAAGACTTCAGATTTTAACATCAAAAATTGAAAGCCTGAAGATGAAGAAAGATGAGACTATTCATGATTTCCACATGAGTGTTCTTGAGCTGGCCAATGCATCTAGTGCTCTTGGCGAGAAGATGTCTGATGAAAAGCTTGTGAGGAAGATCCTTAGGTCCCTTCCTAAGAAGTATAAGATGAAGGTTACTGCCATTGAAGAATCACAAGACATCAGCAAGATGAGAGTAGATGAGCTCATTGGATCTCTTCAAACCTTTGAGCTTGGGTTGAATGAGGAAGAACCAGAAAAGAAGCCAAAGAGTATAGCCCTGGTGACAAATGGTGAAAAAGAGAAAGGGAAGAGATCTGAATCCCAGGAGGATCTATCTCAGGCCATAGTGATGTTGGGAAGACAGTTCACCAAAGTATTCAAGAGAATGAATAATAACTCCAGGCCTAATGTTAAGAACATGACTTCTGACACCAGCATGAAGGATGAAGAGAAAACTGCCCAAGATAAAGGAGTGCAGTGCTTTGAGTGTGAAGGGTATGGACATGTCAAGAAAGAATGTCCCACCTTCTTGAAAAAGCAGAAGAAGGGCATGCCAGTTTCCTGGTCTGACTCTGATAGTGAAAGTGAAGGCGAGTCAGCAAAGCATGTGAGAGCTTTAACAGGAGTTGTGGTTTCTAATGATGATTCTAGTGATGGAGAAGTAACTTATGAGGAGTTAGCATCTACCTATCAAGAGCTGTGTTTAAAGAGTGCTGAGATTTATCCAGAAAACAAGTGCCACAAGCAACAAATCGCTCAGCTAGAGAATGAAAAGACTGATCTTGAAAATGAAGTGGTGCTAGTTAGAGCTCACCTTGATCAAATGACCAAGTCGGTTAGGATGCTGAGCTGTGGTACAGACACACTCGACAAGATCCTTCAGTCAGAGAAAGCTGTTGGAGACAAAGCTGGGATAGGTTATGTGGTTGAGGATAAGGGAACTTCTAAAGGAAGCACTTCAGGGTCAAAGAAGGAAGTGTCACAACTTTCATCTCAACATCAGCCAAAGAAGCAGGATCGTACCTCTAAGAAAGCTGATGTTTCCCAACCTAAGAAGATTGAGAAGAAGACTGGTCCCTATCAGAAGAGAAAGCAGCCACAAGGAGCTAGTCAGTATATGCCCCCACAATACCACGAGAGCATGCAAGCTGCTCAGTTCAAACAGCACATGTCTCATCAGGTGTCTCAACATCAGAGCAACTGGCATGGGTATGGATATGGATACACCAATGTTGTTCCTTATATCTATGGAAGAAGAAAGCCACACCATCATGGGAGACAATCAAGGAAACAGCATTCTCAGCCGTCTTATGGGAGAAGATACCAGTATAATAGATGGCAGGGCAGTAGGAGACCACATTATGGATGGCAGCATAAGCAATCTCATCATGGCAGAAGATTCAGAGATGAAAGGGTGAGATGTTATTACTGTGGAAGGTTTGGACATATGCAGTACTCTTGCTACAAGCTGCATGGATACCCTCAACCTCAAAACAGATGGAGAGAGCACAGGCCCAAAGTTGTTAAACAATGGGTACCTAAGGAGAAGGTGAAGTGCTTGTTGGCTCACTTGGATGACAAAGAGGCTAAAGAAGGAACATGGTATTTTGACAGTGGGTGTTCCAAGCACATGTCTGGATGTAGATCCATGTTTGATGATCTTAGTCATTGTCCCTCTCATGAGGTCATATTTGGCAATGGAGAAAAAGGTGTTGTTGCAGGAGTTGGGAAAGTACAAGGTAATGGTAGACCTGAACTTGAGAATGTTCTGTTTGTCAGTGGCTTAAGTGCAAATTTGATCAGCATAAGCCAGTTGTGTGATGAAGGTTACAAGGTAAACTACACTAAGCATGAGTGTGTGGTTTCTGATGAGCATAATCAGATTGTTATGAAGGGTGCCAGAACAAAAGACAACTGCTATCAGTGGACCTCTCTTGAAGGAAATTCAACTAATGATGTTCAAGTTGATGTTATAACATCAGACTATAGAGTTAATGAGTCCTGATGAGAATTGTTTAAAAGGAAAATCTGTATGGAGGGAGAAAATTAGTAATTGGTCTTTAAAGAGTACATAAAATCTGGCGCCTTACCTCAGACCCTCATTTCCTGATATAGCAAAATCACGGTTCATCAAAACTCATATCTCTCTTCTGTTCGTCCCCTTCAACAAGAAGAATCATCTTACTCTGTACTCCCTCAAAGGAACCATGTCAAAGCAAACAGCTTCTCCTTCTAAAAGTTCTTCGCGGAATAACGCTAGGGTTTCTACAAATGAGTACTCTGAAGAGGAAGCTCTGAATATTCAACCCATCTCCGTAATGTTACCAGAATCAGGTAAACCTAGACCTTCTAAACTTGCTTCAAAAAGGGCTGCAACTACTTTTAAAAATAGTGAAACAAAGAAGCTAGTTTCGAGTGTCCTATTTAGTGATAAATCATCACCTAGGTCATCCGCGTCTCAAATTGTGGTGGAAAAGTTTGATGTTGATAAGAGTATGGGTAATCTGGCAACCAAAATACTGGACAAAGGAATACCTGTGAAAGGAATTTCTGTACCGTTGAATCAGATGCCAGCAAAAAAGGTAGACATGCAAGGAGAAGAATCTGATCTTCATAGACTTGCCGTGTCTGTCATTGAGGATTCTGAAAGAGGAGGAGAAGAAGAAGATGTACATGAGGAAATTAATGATAGAACTACTCCTGAAAAAGAAAAGAGTGAGGAAGTGATCAATGTGGATGACTTATCTGACAATGAAGTCATTGGAAATGTTGTTCCAAGTATTGCCAAGAGATTACAGACAAGGAAAGGGAAGACCAATGAATCCTCTCCCAAGAAGCCTACTGAAGGAAAGAAGAAAACTGTTGTTGGTCCCACAAAACCTTGGAGCAAGGTTGTTACACCTTCCAAAAAGAGAAAGGTTAGAGCAGAATCTGAGTCTGAGGATGAAGTTGAGGAAGATGTCCATGACATCACACCAGTCAGAAAGACCATTCTAAAGAGAATTTCTGATAAGGTCCCTGAAGTGCCAGTGGACAACATATCCTTCCATTATGCGAGCAGTGCATCTTTGTGGAAGTTTGTGTGCCAAAGAAGGTTAGCTCTGGAAAGGGAGCTTGGAAAAGATGTCTTGGAGATAAAAGAAATTATGGACCTCGTTCATGGAGCTGGACTTCTAAAGACTGTGACCAGATTCTCCAAGTGCTATAGTGGACTTGTTAAGGAATTTGTTGTGAACATTCCCATAGACATTTCTGACAATAGAAGTGTGAACTACATGAAGGTGTTTGTTAGGGGACAATGTATTAACTTCTCTCCCAGTACTGTCAATAAATATCTGGGAAGAGATGACCAAGAGGAGTGTGAGCTGGAGGTGACTGATAATGAAGTGTGTAGAGAGATTACTGCTACTCAAGTTAAGGTGTGGCCACTGAAAAATAAATTAACAGCCAGCAAACTAAGTATCAAGTATGCTATATTGCACAGAATTGGTGCGGCCAACTGGGTACCTACTAATCACAAAACCACTATAACTGTGGGATTAGGAAGGTTCATCGATGCTGTAGGGAAAAAGGTCAAGCTCAACTATGGAAGATATATATTTGATCAAGTAGTAAAGCATGGTGCCACCAATGCCATCAAAATGCCTATATCATTCCCTTCTCTTATCTGTGGAATGATCTTAGATCAACATCCTGGTATCTTAACCAGCTCAGAGGTAGCATGTAAGAGGGAATCAGCTTTATCTTTGCATCCCAAACTGTATGCTGGGAGCCATGTTCCAGACATTGTTACAACATCAAGCTCTGGGATTAAGAAGGTCAGTACAAAATCTGAGCTGATTAAAGAATTAAGGGCGACCTGCAAGGATCTTGACATGGTTATCAAGACCAGCACTGACAGGAAAATGAAGATTGAGCAGATGATTAAAGACTTGGAACAGGGGGAAGACAATGGTGACATTGAGGATTCCAGGTCAGATGAGGGTGATGTAGATGCAGATGAAGCAAGTTCAGAAGAAGACTAACCTCCATCTTCTGTTGTTAGATAGTAGTTTCTGTTTTTTGTTGTGTTTTTGCTGTGTTGGTTTTGTAATTTGAATATTGTGTTGTTTTATGCACTGTTTTTGTTTTTAGTTTCCTTCTATGATTTGTTTTGCCTGTTTACTATCTGAGAGGCTAACAATGAGAGCTAGGGTGTACTGTCTATAGTTAATAGGGCTTCTAACTGAAGTTTGCCTAATTGTGGCTAAAAAGGGGGAGAAAATAGCCAAAAAGTTAAGTGTATCAAAGAGTATTATTGCCATATGCTGCAAGTGTGATGCAGATATTAAGGGGGAGATATGCAGATATTAAGGGGGAGATAAATTGTTGCTGCATTAAGGGGGGTTTTGACTGAACTCGTGAAGATATCATGACATTTGAAGAGTGCAGCCAAGCAGACATCTAGGGGGAGAGAAGTGCTGCACATTGTGAACTACTGAACAGCTGTGATGCTGGTTCATGTTTTTGAGGGGGAGCACCAATTGGCTGTTGTCAATAATGAAGATGGTGCTGCAGCAGATCAAGTGATGAAGACTATGAAGATTGTCAAACTGCTGCTAATGAGTTTCAAATTTCTGAAGATTATTCTGCTGCTGAAATCTCTGAAGGTGCAGAGTGCAGAAGTTGATTACAGAGTGCAGAGGTTGTTTTAACCAAAATTAGCCAAAGGGGGAGATTGTTAGTTCCTGGATTGGCTGGAATTTTGGTAAAACAAAGTATATTCAATGTTGATGTCAAGGTGCTGATGTTGCAACATTGAAGTCTTAACACTGGGCTGTGTTAAGTATTTAATTGCTGAAGTTGGATGTCTGATGTCACACAGGTGATGTTGTAACATCAGATCTGCAGAATTAACAACAGCAGGTTATGATGTTGTTAGGGTTGCGTATTAGCTGGAATTATGGAGAGCAAGCTGTCTCATTGGATGCGAATATCTTGGGATAGATATTTGCTGCTGCATAGGAGATCTGCTGTAGATTTGTAGGAGATTTAAAAGGTTGAAGATTTAAAAAGATTTTAGGAGAAAATCTGTTTTAATATTCAGTTTTTAATAACAAATCTGGGAGATATTGTAGCAAGTCCAAGACCAATTCAAGGAGCTATATAAAGCGCACAAGACCAAAGGAAAAAGCGACAGAAAACATTCAGAAGATCAAGAGCTGGAGGCTTAGTGTCTAGAGTTTGTTTAGAGTGCTTGTATTTACACTATTCTAGGGTTTGAATAGGTGTTGAGTTTCTGTCCTCTCTAGAAGCTGTGAAGCAATAGAGAGTGGTTGATTGATCGAAGCTGTGAAGTAAGATCAAGGGTACTCAAAGTGGTTTCTTTGAGTGTTTGTAAGGGATTGAGTGGTGTTCTCATACCTAAGTGGTTTCTTAGGTAGGAAGTCATTAGTAGAGTATAAGTTTAGGAGATTGTCAACGGGTTGTTGAGTCTGTAAATTATATCTACAAGTAGTGAATTCCATCCCTGGCTTGGTAGAACCGAACTGGGTCAACAATTCTTGGTGTTATTTTTCTGTTATTGCTGTCCATTGTGCAGAGTGTGTTGTTGTGACATCACACCTTAACATCACACATCTGATACCAGAATTTCAGTCGGTATTGTCGTCGTTTCGTATATACTCTTCTGTTAGACCCTTTTACTTGATTCAATACTTGATGGCTTTATCCTCTTCCACCTGGGAACCTAGTCTGGAGCTTTTTGCGCACTTTGAAGAGGCAACAGACCTTCTTCATTAGGTACCACTTGCACACTTGTCTGAAGCATGCTTAGGGTTTAGCATTTCTGCTTACAATTTGTTGTTGAGTGAGGAGTTTTCATTCCTAGTTGTATACTTGGCTTGGATGCCAATACATTGATACTGTGATGTTGTTTGCTCCCCTTTTCTGTCTTACTTTGTGGTGAACAATAAAGTCACTCAACTTCCTTATAGTTGAGATCATGACATCGTTTTCATCTTGTGGTTGAAGAAGAGTCACTCAATTTCCTCATAGTTAAGATCACAACATTGTCCTTTTCTGGTTATTTTCTTTTAGTCGAGGACGAGGAGTCACTCATTTTTGTTTCTTGGTTGAGATCACGACATCGTTCATTTTGTGATTGAGTTGTCCTGTGTTTACTTGTGTTTGTTGACATGATCCCTTAGGATTCCTAGCTCCACTTAATTTCTGATTAAGTTGGAGGTAGGAGAGACATTAGGCTCCCAATCCAAGCATGCTAACATAGGTAGAGATTCCATTTCCTTACTTCAACTATAGGATCAATTGTTGCATGATAACTCGTAGGACCGAGTTTCCCTTAGACCTTCTGGATGTCCTTCTCTCCCTTTTCTCTCACCCCCATGCGATCGAGATCCGTTTTTCCCGTAGTCGTGTGAACTACAGATGCTATGATTCTTCATTCCCTAATGAGGATATGTAGGCACGAGGATCCCTATCCTTGGCGAGCACACTAACAACTAACTTCCCTTTTCTCTCGCACCCGTGTGATCAAGACCAACCAGATAATCGAACCTTTTCTCTCACCCCAGTGCGATCGAGATCTCTTCCTAACCCGTAGGTCAAACTACAACTGCTCTGACTTCCTCTCTCATGTCCGATCGAGGATACGTAGGCACAAGACGGCGATGTCTTAGCGAGCAACTTTCCTCCATCAATTCCATAGTCCTCGGAACTACGTTGACTCTGACCTTTATATTCCCGAGGGAATACGTAGACCTAGGATGGTGATGTCCTATCGAGTCACCTTTTCTTTACTTTCCCCGTTTCTTATTCTTTTCCTTTCCAGTTAGCAGTGGAGCTTTAGACACCTATCACCCTTTTATCAGAACAACAGGCGTGGATCCCATCGAGTCCGATGGACGCGAGGGGGTGCTAATACCTTCCTCTCGCGTAACCGACTTCCGAACCCAGACTATGGTTGCGATGACCATGTCTTTCCCTTCTTTAAGTTTTCTTTGATCGTTTCCTTTCCCTGCGTCGGGATAAATAACGTTCGGTGGCGACTCTTTTGTCTTTTCCGCCGGTTGATTTTCGCAGTTGCAACACAATGCTCTCACTTTGCTTGGTTAGATGACGAGATGGATCCTAGAGCAAAACAAATAATTTCTTCTCTAATAAAGAACTTGAATGAGTAGAAGGGAATTGTACATGCCAAATATATTTGCTGCCGAGTTTGGTAGTCGGATAAGGGTGAGCACGGACCAGACTATAGTAGCAAGAGAGATAGTACAATTAAGAGATCTAGATAAGCCTCATACACAACCCGAGCCAATTAGGGAGCCCGACTCCCACCATGCCGAGTTCTCACGAGGTCGGGTACCACACCCCACCAACCCGACACCGATGTCGGACACAAGCTCGTCAAATACCACTCCAACTTTTGTAACGGCAGCGGCGCATCAATACAGGCGTTACCAAGAGATTCAAAGCCAGTATTCATGGAGGGAGGTTACGGCAATGATGGCCACATAACGCCAGAAGGTCAAGCGACTTCTCTTAATGGCTTGTATTAATAAGAATACTATATAATGGGGCTCCTGTAGGAGGATTAAGAAAGACATTTATCTTGAGGCAGTATACATCACCTGTATAGTCCTCAAATCCCCAAATATCCATCTCAACATATTCTGCAGTATAAACAACGTAGCTCTCTTTGTCCAAAGAGAAGGAGAGTTAGCACTTTTGATGGTTAACCATTTTTGGCTAGAACATTTGGTGCCCACCGAGGGTCCTAGGTAAAACTTTCTCAGGCCACACCCCTCACGAACGACATGACTACTGAAGGAGATCCTCCAGACATGGCTCAACTACTAGCTAAGATGGAAACCATGAGACAATAGAATGAAACACTGCAAGATAGTATACAAGAGATGCATCAGCAAAGTCAAGCTGACATTGACGGTGAGGAGGAGGTTCTTAAACCTCAACCTCTCTCTCTAGAGATTTGGGATGTCCACGTACCCGAAAACTTCAAAGCACCATCATTAGCTTCTTATGATGGGAAGACAAATCCTCAGGAGCATGTCACTGCCATCAATAATCAGATGGCCATAGTTGCCCCTTCGGACTCATTGAAGTGCAAACTCATGGCCGGAACCTTGAAGGATGTAGCCTTAAGATGGTATATGAGCCTTCCTCGGCTCTCCATCATAAGCTACCAGGACCTAACTAAGAAGTTAGTATAGCACTTCTCGGCAAGCAAATGCTGGAAGGTATCCCTGACTGCATTGTTCAGTGTTCGGCAGAAGCAGGTAGAACCACTACATGAATATTTGGCTCGGTTCAATGAGGAAACCCTCAAAGTATCTCATCCAAATAAGGAGCTGTTTGTGGGGGCTTTTCAGCATGGATTGTGAGCCGGCAATTCAATGAGTCATTGGCTCAGAAGCCGGCTATCAGCATGGACGAGATCACTACCCGGGCCGAATGTTACATCAAAGGAGAAGAGAGTAGCCAAGAGAAAATAGCCCGGGATGACAATGAAAGGACAAAAAAACAAAGAAGAGGTGTCAAACAGGAGGAAGGAGCATCCTCGGGGAGCTGCGCGTGAACGACATGCTCCCAGACCATACAGACAGCCATATGAGCCAAACAGACACCTCACTCCGCTAAATACAAGTAGGGGAGACATCCTTAAAGAAGTCGGCCATATGAATCTGTTACCTGAGCCTCAACGTCCCAAAATAGCCAACGCAATCATGGGAAGGCAACCTGAGGCTTGGTGTAATTACCACCGTATACGGGGACATCACACCGAAGACTGTCAACAGCTAAAAAAGGAAATTGAAGCCCTAATCCAAAGGGGACACCTCTTGGTGTACGTGAAGGATTACCGACCACAAAATAATAAAAGAAGTCCTTGCCAAGACGACTAGGGGCCAGAAAAAGTATCCCAGAAGAAAAGTTCAGATGCTGAAGAGGGTCACGAGACAAAGACAACCCAACACACCCTATACACCATTTGATGGGGGGTTTGTTGGAGGTGGAGAGACAAGTTCAGCCAGAAAGAGATATGCTAGAGCAGTTATGCATATTGACTAGAAATCCCTAGAGAAAACGGAGGGCAACTTAGATGCTGTAACATTCTCCAAACA
This sequence comes from Lathyrus tuberosus, assembly GCA_022829125.1. Classification (NCBI taxonomy): domain Eukaryota; kingdom Viridiplantae; phylum Streptophyta; class Magnoliopsida; order Fabales; family Fabaceae; genus Lathyrus; species Lathyrus tuberosus. Next base: position 4,529,368 of record JALAZF010000196.1, on the reverse strand, counting down.
AGACGCCATATGAGTCTTGGTGCATGAGAATGATCCTATGGTTATCAAAGTACATATAAGAGATTGGAGCGTGAAGAGGGTACTGATAGACCTTGGAAGCTCAGCCGACGTATTGTATTGGGATGCATTAAGAGGAATGGGGCTTGATGCGACCGAGTTGCTACCATTCAAAGGCAGTTTAGTAGGATTATCGGGAGAATAGGTTCAAGTGCTCGGACATCTAGCATTACCGACTACCTTTGGTAACACGGCAAATGCAAAGACTATCCGAGTAAGGTACTTAATAGTCAATGCTGCTTCACCCTATAACATCATTATAGGCTGACCGTCATTCAACGCCCTGGAAGCTTTGCTTTCAACCCAATATCTGACAATGAAATTCCCACTTGGAGATGGTCGGGTTGGAATTGTTAAAGGCAACCAGGGGCTGGCCAGAAAATGTTACAAGGACAGCTTGAAGTTAAAAAGAAAGGAACCCAGAGGAGAAGCAGATCCCAAGAGTTTCCTCAAAGTCAACCTGGTCGACATTGATCCACATGATGATGCGGTTGAAGAGAATATAGTTCAGATTGGACATCTACCATCCCATGTTACACACGTTGAAGTCAACTTGTCACCGGAAGAAGAGAAAGAGATCGTCCATGTACTAAATGAAAACGTAGACCTTTTCGCATGGAAGCCCTCAGACATGCCTGGGATAGATCCCAATTTCATGTGTCATCATTTGGCAATCGACCCATACATCAAGTCGGTCTCTCAAAGGAAAAGAAAGGATGGCAGTGAAAAGAGGAAGGCAATAGAAGAGGAATTCGAGAAGTTGTTACAAGTTGGGTTCATCAAGGAGATCAAATATCCAACTTGGATATCCAACGTAGTGATGGTAAAAAAGAAATCCAGAAAATGGCGAATGTGTGTTGACTTTACGGACCTCAACAAAAGCGTGTCCTAAAGATCCGTATCCACTGCCAAATATTGACTGACTAATAGATGCTATGTCAGGTTTTCGTCTACTTAGTTTCATGGATGCATATTCCAGATACAACTAGATCTGCATGAACCCCATTGGCGCACCAAAAACTGCTTTCATGGCCCATCAGAGCAGTTATTACTATGAGGTCTTGTGTTTCGGACTCAAAAATGTTGGGGCTACTTACCAGAGGTTAATGGACAAGGTATTCGCTATTCAGATAGGGAGGAATATGGAGGTCTATGTAGATGACATGGTGATTAAGACGAATCAAAATCGGTCACATGTGAAGTATCTAACTGAAACCTTCGCGCCCATCAGAAGCTACAACATGAGACTGAACCCGGACAAATGTACCTTTGGAGTACAAGCCGGGAAATTCCTTGGATTCATGCTCACCAACCGAGGAATAGAAGCAAACCCGGACAAATGCAAGGGGATAATAGACATGAGCAGTCCAACCACGAAAAAGGAGGTCCAACAGCTGACAAGGAGGTGTGCAGCATTGTCACAATTTCTATCATGCAGAGGGGACAAGTCAATTCATTTCTTTGAAGCCATAAGGAAATCTAAGGAGTTCGAATAGACAGAGGCATGTGAAGAAGCTTTTCAAGAAGTGAAGTGTTTCCTATCCTAGTAAGGCCCAAAGAAAACACACCTCTTGTTCTATATTTGTCGGTCACTGATAAAGCCCTGAGCTCGGTTTTGGTGCAAGATGGAGAAGATGGAGAAGATGGAGAGCGACCTGTATACTTTATCAACAAAGTCCTAAAGGGAGCAGAGCTAAGGTACCAAAAGATTGAACGTTTAGCGCTGGCAGTAGTCATTACAGTCCAGACGCTGAGACATTATTTTCAAGGTCATCCCATCACAATAAAGACTAATTACCCAATCAAACAAATACTAAGAAAGCCTGACTGGGCACGACGAATGGTCAAGTGGGCAATAGAGCTTTCTGAATATGACATCAACTTTATACCCAAGACCAGTATTAAGTCACAACCGCTGGCCAATTTTGGGGTTGAGTTAAGTACACCGGCTGGAGAGGAAATCTCAAACAAATGGATCCTTTATGTAGATGGATCTTCAAATCTCAAGGGAAGTGGAGCCAGGGTCATTTTGGAAGGACCCAGAGAGCTAACATTAGAATATTCTTTATGTTTCAATTTTTCAAGTTAGTAACAACATGGTAGAGTATGAAGCCTTGATTGCCGGAATGAAATTGGAAAAGGAAGTCGGAGTAGCAAACTTGTTGGTCAAAACTGATTCCCAACTAGTGGTCGGATAAATGAAGAACGAGTACCAGGCAAAGGATTCCATCCTGATAAAATACCTTTAAAAGGCTTCAGGAATATCCAAAACGTTCTCGGAATTTGAAGTTGTCCACATCCCAAGAGAAGATAATGTCCTGGCCGGCCTCTTAGCCCGGCTAGCCAGCTCAAACAATTCAGGAATAAATAAGACTGTGATTCAAGAAGTTCTCGAAGCACCCAACATTCAATCAGAAGATGTATTAACCATAGAGAATGTACAAGGGTGGATGAGACCTGTAATACCCTAATTTTTACCCATAAGATCCCACATGTCATTTGCATTTTTGCATACCACAAACAAGATCACATATTTGGTTCCCTCTTTGATAGGTTTGTGCCTTGCATGGATTTTAAGTTTGTGTGTGTTTGATTTGTTTAATTTGTTTATATTTTACTAACCATTAATTAAAAGCAAAAAAAATATTTTGTTTTCTTTCACTAACATTTTCAGGGGAAGAACAGGTTAAAAATGCCAAAATAACAGTCCCACAGCTCGAATGAATTTTATCTGAGAAAAGTCAAAGTTGATCTGCAATTAATTCAAAAATTATCTGATCAAGAGTTTCCAAGATTTAATGGATTATTATTCAAGAGACTCCAAGGTTCATGTGTTTATTTCCATGCCTTCTTTGACGAGCAAAAGAATCGAGCCGAACCACATCAGTGTACTAAAAAGGCATTTTTTTCAAAATTTACACTAAGTAACCGGTTAACACCTGGTGAGTAACTGGTTACCCTCGTGAAAATTTGAAAAATGGTGGCAAATTTAGATTCAGTAATTGGCACCAATCTCAGCCCTTGATCACATTTGGAATATTCTAGACCATCCCATTTTAATTCCCTACATCATTTTGATCATTCCCCACCATGTACCATCACTAATCACCACTCTTTTGTGATTTCCCTCCAAATCTGAATTCCAATCCTAATTTTGATCATCCAAGCCTAATTCTAAACCACCAAATTTCCAAGCCTAAATTCTATAAATAGAGCCTTCATTTCATTCATTCTACAAGCTTTGGAGAGCCAAAAAACCTCTTGCAATTTCTCTCCCCAAACCACAAATTCACCAAAGCTCTTCTTTCTTCTCTTGAAAGTTAGTAAGAATTCACATTGATTCTTGCTTAAATTTGAGCAAAACCTTCATCATTTCTTATTTTGTTTATCAATCACAGTAGATCAAGGTTTTGGAGTGTAGATCTTGCTGCAATTCAAAGGAATTTTCTGATTTTGAGTGGTAATTCATCTTCCACCATTGTTAAAGCTTCATCTTCATCTTCCATAATGTAGATCTTTGGAGATTCTTATTACTTGATCCTTTGGATCTTGTAATTGTGTTTAATTTCTGGTTTTTGCTGTGTTTTTACTTTAAATTTCGTGCAATTTCAGTTCCATGATCATAAGGTGTTTGTACAAAGTTTTGAAAGTGGATCATGCTGAATTTTGCACAAATTTCTGCATTCTGGTGCAGAGTAACCGGTTAACGTATGGTGAGTAACCGGTTACTCTGTGTTAATTTTGAAAAAATTCCGCTTATTTTGAACTAAGTAACCGGTTAACACCTGGTGAGTAACCGGTTATTTCAAAATAGAATGCATATTTTGCCTTATTTTTGGGGCTGTTTTGGTTCCTTTTCCATTTCCTTCCCCTTCCTTTTGTTCTTAGCCTTAGATCACATAATTGTGTGGTTTAATTTGGCTTTCTCTTCATCTTTTTTTTCTTCTTTTGATCGATGAAAGTCTTAAAGATCTTGGAATTCCGTTGTCGATTTTCGATCAAGACTAGATCGTTACCACTTTTCTTTTCGTGCGGTATTGCTTTTGGATGACAATCTATACATCGTTCATCTAGCATACATTAGCACAAAGAGCTATTGACCAGCCTCATTGTAGGGTAATTACTCTGTAAATTACTCGGCGATTGCTTAACATAGCGCAATATTTGTCCCGTATCGGAAAACTATCAAGAATGGTTGATTATTTGTCTTATGGTTCAAAACTCATGAAACTTGTTGTTAGGAGGCTTTGGTCTTATCAATCCTCTAATGAGTTTCATCAACCATGACCTAAGTGCAATTATTCAATTGTTATTGATCACTAACACTAACGACTAATCACTAACTTACTAACAATATTTTGTATTAATTTTGTTTATGTTTCCTTCTCGCTCCCTATCTCTTTTATTTTTATGCTTCATTTCATATCATGTTTATGCTTCCGCAATTTTTCATTTGTCCGTTGGACACATGTTTATGCTTATGCCTTTTTTTTTCTTTGTCCATTTGGACTCAAAAACATTAATAAAGGCTTAAACCATAAAAAAAACTTAATTCTCCTCATCTTGGACTATTGGTTACTATCCTATGCTTTGGAGTGATCTCTTTATGGACCTCTTTTGAAGTAATATTGGACTTATGGACCTAGAATTAGGACTTCTTATCCCTTTGCTTGGAGTATTGATTGAAGACTTCCCTTTATTGGCCAATTTTCTTAAGGATGGAATTCTTTTAATATTGCTTTGAAGTGCCTCCATTTTGGTTAGATCCTTCTTTTCCCTAGCTTTTATTTTATGCACTAGGATAGTCACTTCTTCTCCTCCCCATTCTTAAATTTTCAAAATCCTCTCCCTTTTTCAAAACCTTCTTGTTTTCAACTTAAAACCGCTTTCATAATAAAACCTTGACTTTGGTCAAGTGTTTTTTTAAATTTTGTTTTCTTTAATAAATGTCAATCTATCTTAATCACATTTTGACCATTTCATGAAAACATAAAAAATATGAAACTCACTCAAATCTTTTGTGCTTTTATGCACCTTTTTTTTTTCTTTTAAACTCTTTTTCATGAGTTTAGACATGATTCATTTCTTTAAGCGGAATTATTCGCTTAGAAGTGACGACTTGTCTTTACACTTAAAAATCAATCAAAACCAACAATTTTTGTTCTTTGTACCACGAACTACGGGGTTTTGATCCTACATTGCACATCATGGGTACGTAGGCATGAGGCGATAAGTCTCTCCAAACACAAAAATCTTAAAAAATAATTCTCCTCTCATCTCCTCAATCTCTTTACAAGCAAACCATTTTTAGACCAAAAAGCATGAATACATCAAAGGGCTCCTATAGAGTACTACAGATGTATTGGGTGCGTAAAACCTTCCCTTTACATAACCAACCCCCCTTACCCATTCTCTGTTTGTTCTTGTTTTTTTAGAACTCTTTAGGTTTTGTTCGCTCTTTTTCATTTCCCTTTGTGGATAAAATAAAAGTGCGGTGGCGACTCTTGCTTATTTTTTAATTAAGTTAATCAATAGCTTACAGTCATAAATTTCCCCTCTACAGAAAAGTGGCGACTCTGCTGGGGATCATCTCCCTTGAGGGGTTTAGCCTACTTTGATTTATTTACTGCTTTTTGTTTGATTTGCTTGTTACTTGTTTGTTCTGCTTGGGAGTTCCTCTGTGTGTGAGATAGGTCATATACCCGGACCAGAGTGTACTTTGAGATAGGAGGATAGTATAGTCAAGGGAACTTTAAAGGAGTCGAATCCTGAAAAAGAAGAACTTGAGAATCTATTCGCTCGGTGGTTGCCTCTTTGGAATTACTGATGTCGATCGAGCAATTGAGAAGGCATTACTTTTTCCATAGAAGCCTATAACACTGAGGACCGTAGTAACCCTTAACCCATCTTAGCCTTTTTAGGATCGTAGCGCGGAAGCTATGAAGATGCAAATCTGACTTAGCTGTCATGTGATGCTACACTCAGGTTAGATTCTCTTGAGGATAACTACCAACCTCTGAGCAAATCGGTGTGCTGGTGTGTCTGATAGTGGATTGTGGACCCTAGGTACTTTGTTATAATCGCTGTTTTCGGCAGGTACAATGAAGACAAAACCTTAGTACACACCTTTGTGGGATTGGTTCTTACCCTCGGCTTCATGCTCGCGACTTGAACCTTGACCCGTGTGCTTTGTGTGATCTTGTTTGTGGGTGTTGCATTCATCCACTCATGTATTCATGAGCTTTCATTTGGAAGGTTTCAAGGAACTTAAAGGTGTTATTGCAAACATTGCAGGTACTTTTGTTATGGATTTTGGAAGGAGAAGTACCAACAAGTACACTTTCAAGAGTCCTAAATTAGAGGGTTTGAGAGAGCTAGGATCTTTGGATGTTGATACCAAGAAGTTTGAGTCCAGATATGGAAGGCATTTATCTCTCTTGAAGGTTGATATGGCTGAAGGATTGCTTGCTACTTTGGTTCAGTTCTATGACCCTTTGCTGCATTTTTTCACCTTTCCTGATTATCAGTTGGTACCTACGCTAGAGGAATATTCTCTCCTGCTTGGTTTGCCTGTTTATGGTCAGATTTTCTCAGGTTTGGACCCCGCTCCCGAGCATGATGTTATTACGAAGGCTACTCACTTGAAGGTTTCCGAGATTAAGGCTCGCATGGATACCAAAGGAAAGATTATAGGGTTACCCGCTAAGTTCTTGATGGATAGAGCTCATCACTTTGCTAGTGTGAAGAACACAGTTGCTTTCAAGGCTATTCTTTCCCTGCTTATTTATGGACTGTTCCTCTTCCCGAAAGTTGGGAACTTTGTCGACATCAACGCTATTCAGATCTTCTTGATTGGGAACCCAATTCCCACTTTGCTTGTCGATGTTTACCATTCTATTCACCTCAGGAATTTCCATGGTGAAGGGATGATTATCTGTTGTGCACCTTTGCTTTACAAGTGGTTTATTTCTCACTTGCCGAAGTCTGCAGCTTTCTGGAATCTCAAGGATGGTTTATATTGGTTGCGGAAAATCATGTCTCTCACTCATTCAGATATTGATTGGTGTAGCCATGTTCCTTCTGGAGCGATGATTGTTGATAGTTGTGGTGATTTTCCCAACGTGCCTCTTCTTGGTACAAAGGGAGGAATCAATTACAATCCGGTGTTGGCTCATCGTCAGTTGGGATATCCTTTGCGAGAGGTACCGAAGAACATTCATTTGGCTGGTCTCTTTTTCAAGGAAGAAGAATCTCAGGTTGCTCTCAAGAGAGAAATTGTGGAAGCTTGGGACAGCATTCATAGAAAAGGAAAGGAAATTTTGGGAAATCCGAATTGTGTCTCTTCGAAACCTTACCTCCAGTGGGTTAAAAATAGAGTCATTACTTTAAAGATGCCTTATAAGCATCATGAGCCTTTATCTCTAACTGATAAGAAGCCTATTCTCTACTTTATGGAAGACACGGAGAAGCTTCAGATCGCTTTGGCCGAGATGCAACAAGAGAGAGATGCATGGAAGAACAAGTATCAGATTGTTAAGTTAGAGAATGGAAGACTTCAAGAGCACTTTAAGAAGAAGAATGAAGATGAAGTTGCCAACAAGAAGATAAAGGCACAAGAGGATTTATTTTCCTCTCGCATTCAGCCAGTTTCCGATATTCCGAAGAGTTCAGAATCTCCTTGGAAGTTGATCGTCGATAAGTTGCTGATTGAGAAGACTCAGACGCAGGTCCACATCAACAAGCTGGGAGATAGAGCTGGGACTTCTTCTTATAGAATTCTCTAGGGATCTAGTTTTCTTTATTCTCTATTGTTTTAGGATTCTTGAATTTTTACTTCTGAGATGTAATCCTTTCCATCATTAATGAATGAGCTTTTTGTATTTCTTCAGATAACAATGTTCTTCAGATAACAATGTTTGCAATATGCCTTATAATTCCTTGAAACTTTGCATTTGCATCTTGCACATAAAGCATCATCTCTTGCATTATTTCTTGCCTTTTCCAGGTGTCTTATCGTTTCTTTTAGTCTTCATTCAGCCAAGTTGTCGCACCAGTATAATACTCGAGCTAATCTGAAGAAGAAGATGGATCAGTTGCAACAAGAGAATCGTGAGCTTCGTGAAGAAGTATCAACTATGAAGGATGGTTTGGAAAGACTCACTGCTATGATGGAAGCCCTGGTGGATGCTTAGAATCAACCACCACCACCTCCTCCTCCGCTTTCAACTCCTGTGCCAAGGACATTCATTTCTGAGATTGTCTCTACGCCCATCTCTGTGGCGCCTGCTAGTGTTCCTCAGTACTCCATGCCTCCTGGCTTCCCCTGGGGCATGCCTCATAACTTTGTTCCTGAGGGTTATCAACCACCACCACCTCCTGAAATTCCAGTTGTTCCTACCGTTCAACCTGTGATGACTGTGCCACCGCCTGTGGTTCACACTGTTCCTTTTGGTGAAGAGCAAATTTTCCAGACTGCTCCAAGTGAGAATGCTAGTGCGTATGATAGAATGGAAGAGATTCAAGACCAGTTTGCTGAAATGCGGAAAGAGATCAAAGCTCTGAGAGGTAAAGAGTTGTTTGGAAAGAATGCTCATTAGTTATGCTTGGTTCCAAATGTGAAGATCCCGCATAAGTTCAAAGTCCCTGAATTTGAAAAGTATAAAGGTAACTCTTGTCCGATGAGTCATTTGACTATGTATGCTCGTAAGATGTCGGCTCAAAAGGATAATGATCAGTTGCTCATTCACTACTTTCAAGATAGTTTGTCTGGTGCAGCCTTGAAATGGTATATGGGACTCGACAGTACTCGAGTTCGCACTTTCAAAGATTTGGGTGATGCGTTTGTGAAATAGTATACGTATAATGTGGATATGGCTCTTGATCGTGACCAGCTTCGGGCGATGGCTCAGAAAGATAAGGAGACATTCAAAGAATACTCGCAAAGGTGACGCGAGATTGCTGCTCAGATCAACCCTCCTTTGGAAGAAAAGGAGATGACCAAGATTTTTCTGAAAACTCTGAGTCCTTTCTATTATGAGCGTATGATTGCTAGTGCCCCAAGTGATTTCACTAAGATGGTTAATATGGGGATGAGATTGGAAGAAGGTGTTTGTGAGGGATGTTTGTCGAAAGATGGTAATTCTGCTGGTAATTCCAAGAAATATAGTGGAGGATTTTCCAAAAAGAAAGAAGGAGAGACCAATGTCATTTCTCGAGAAAGGTATAGAAGACCTCATGATAGGAACAATCAGTGTCAGCAACATGTTGCATCTATCACTCCTGTTATCAGTTTAGCTCCTGTTGTTCAGGCAGCCCCTGCTCAGCAACAACGTTCTAATCAACAGAACAATCAACGGGTCCATTTTCAGAAAGATTTTGATCTGATTCCAATGACATATACATAGTTGCTTCCTTGTTTAATTAAGAAGAATCTTGTTTATACCTGTTCACCACCTGCTGCTCCAAAAGATTCACCATGGTGGTATAAGCCTGAAGCTCATTATGCTATCCATTAGGGAGGAGCTGGACATGATACCGAGAACTGTTATCCATTGAAGATGGAAGTGCAAAGGTTGGCTAGAAGTGGTATTTTGTCTTTCGAAGATTCCAACCCTAATGTCCAATCGAATCCGCTGCCTAATCATGGCAAGGCGTCTGTCAATATGGTTGATGGTTGTCCTGGTACATTCAAAAAATTTTATATCCGTTGGATCCGAAGATCTCTTGTAAATGCATGCACTTTTGAGTGAATACCATGATATTGATCATGACTATGCAGTTTGTTGTATCTATTCTGTGAATCCTCGTGGTTGTGTGATAGTGAAGAGGGATATTCAAAGGATGATATTTGAAAGTTTGATTAAGGTCACTACTAAAAGAGACGAATATCAGAATGAGGTGAATGCTATTGAGCCACGCTTTAATATTCCTGAAAGCGTTGTTATCTCTTATGATAATCAGAAGACCGCTGTTACGCCTTTGGTTATTCGGTTTCCTGGCCCGGTGCCCTATGAATCTGACAAAGTTGTTCCATATAAGTACAATGCTACCATGGTAGAAGATGGTAAGGAAGTTCCCATTCCTTCTTTGTCTTCTGTGGTAAGCATCGCTGATGTGCGTAGAGTGACCCGAAGTGGACGTGTCTTTGCTCCTGAGCCTCCAAAGATTATGGAGAGTGTTATTGCTGGCAAACAAACTCAAGATGAGAGTAATGTCGATGTTTCTGTTCAGTCCATTGGTTCGAAGGTTTATGAGGATGAAGTTTTGAAATTGATCAAGAAGACTGATTACAGTGTTGTGGATCAACTCTTGCACACCCCGTCCAAGATTTTAGTGTTGTCCTTACTGATGAATTCTGAAGCTCATAGGAAATCTTTGCAGAAGGTTTTGGAACAAGCATTTATTGAGCATGGTGTGACCATTAATCAGTTTGATGACATTGTTGCCAACCTCACAGCGTGTAATAATTTGAGTTTCTGTGATGAAGAGTTACCCGAGGAGGGGATGAATCACAATTTGGCTTTACATATCTCCATGAATTGTCAAGAAGATGCGCTTTCTAATGTGTTGGTTGATATTGGCTCTTCTTTGAATGTGTTGCCAAAATCTACTTTATCAAGGCTTTCTTACCAAGGTCCTCCCATGAGGTATAGTGGAGTTATTGTTAAAGCATTTGATGGATCTCGAAAGACTGTGATTGGAGAGGTTGATCTTCCAATCAAAATAGGACTGTGCTTCTTCCAGATTACTTTTCAAGTAATAGATATTCGTCCTACTTATAGTTGTCTACTTGGTCGACCCTGTATTCATGAAGTTGGGGCAGTGACTTCGACTCTCCATCAAAAGTTGAAATTTGTTAAGAATGATAAGCTGGTAATTGTTGGAGGTGAGCAAGTGATGCTGGTGAGCCACCTTTCATCCTTTTCGTATGTTGATGCTAATGAAACTGTTGGAACTCCGTTCCAAGCTCTTTCTATTGCTGATAAAGCTGTTAAGAAGAATGAGTTACCCATGTCTTCTTTAAAAGATGCTCTGCATGTGTTAAAAACTGGTCGGTCTGACGGTTGGGGCCGAGTCATTAATGTGGTTGATAACCTGGGCAAAACTGGTTTAGGCTTTACTACAGTCAGAAGAGATTTGAAGCGTATTAATGAGACCTTTCACAGCGCCGGATTCATTAACAAAGATCAATCTACTGCTGCCATCATTGAAGAAGATGAAGAGGAAGAGCTTCCCAATTTCGTGACACATGGACAAGTCTGCCAGAATTCAATAGCTGTTGATGTTCCTACTATTGTTCATATTTCAAAGTAATTTGTTTTTGTTTCTTCCAAAAATCCTTTCACTCTGCCCAAGGTGAAAGTGAATTTGTGAGGGCTTTGTTTCAAATTTTATCATCATCAATAAAATGTTATTTTGTTTATCCATATTATGTTTTCCCTTTTTGCTTTATTTCTGAAAAATGGTAACATAAAAAACCAAAAAAAAATAATAATGTGATAATCACTTTTATCTGCATAATACTTGCACTTCTTGTTCATATTCTAAAATCAAACATAAATCATTGTGCAGATTGATTGTTAAACCCATTGAAAACAATGACCCTATGCCCCCTCCCAACTTTGAGTTCCCTGTGTTTGGAGCTGAAGAAGAGGGTATTGAGGAGATTCCAGATGAAATTTCTCGGTTGCTTGAGCACGAGGAAAAATCCATTCAGCCTCATGAAGAGCCGTTGGAATTAGTTAATTTGGGTTCAGATGTTGATATAAAAGAAGTTAAGATTGGGGCACTGCTTCAGTCATATGTTAAGAAACGGATTGTGGAGCTTCTTAGAGAATATGTTGATGTGTTTGATTGGTCTTATCAAGACATGCCTGGTCTTGATACTGATATTATGGAGCATAGATTGTCATTGAAGCCTGAATGTCCACTGGTCAAGCAGAAATTGAGAAGAACTCATCCCGACATGGCTATGTAGATCAAAGAGGAGGTTCAAAAGCAGATTGATGCTGGTTTTCTTGTGACTTCTGAGTATCCCCAATGGGTGGCCAATATTGTGCCTGTTCCAAAGAAAGACGCAAAAGTCTGAATGTGCGTTGACTATAGATATTTGAATAAAGCGAGTCCAAAAGATGATTTCCCACTGCCACACATTGATATGTTGGTAGATAATACTGCTAAATTCAGTATCTTTTCTTTTATGGATAGATTTTCCGGTTATAATCAAATAAAGATGGCACCTGAGGATATGGAAAAGACAACATTCATTACACCCTGGGGAACATTTTGTTACAGAGTGATGCCTTTCAGTTTGAAAAATGTTGGTGCAACGTACCAGAGAGCTATGACCACTTTGTTCCATGATATGATGCATAAAGAAATTGAGGTCTATGTGGCTGATATGATTTGTAAGTCGAAGACTGAAGAGGATCATATTGAGTACTTATTGAAGCTGTTTCAACGTTTGAGAAAGTTTAAGCTCCGTTTGAATCCTAATAAATGCACTTTTGGTGTCCGTTCTGGAAAGTTGTTGGGCTTTATTGTCAGCCAAAAAGGCATTGAAGTTGATCCTGGTAAAGTTAAAGCCATTCAGGAAATGCATGTGCCAAAAACAGAAAAACAAGTAAGAGGATTCTTAGGACGTTTGAATTACATCTCCCGATTTATATCCAATATGACTGCCACATGTGCGTCGATCTTCAAGCTTCTTCGCAAAGATCAGGGTTGTGTCTAGACACAGGATTGTCAGAAAGCTTTTGAAATAATTAAAGAGTATCTGCTTGAACCTCCAATTTTGTCTCCTCTTGTGGAAGGAAGACCTTTGATCATGTATTTGACCGTGCTGGAAGAGTCTATGGGCTGTGTTCTAGGTCAACAAGATGAATCTGGTCGAAAAGAGTTTGCCATTTATTATTTGAGCAAGAAGTTCACCGATTGTGAGTCTCGGTACTCAATGCTTGAAAAGACATGTTGTGCTTTAGCTTGGGCTGCTAAGCGCCTCCGCCAGTATATGTTGAATCATACAACTTGGTTGATATCCAAAATGGATCCAATCAAGTATAACTTTGAAAAGCCTGCTTTAACTGGGAGGATTGCTCGTTGGCAAATGTTGTTGTCAGAATATGATATCAAGTACCGAACTCAAAAAACGATAAAAGGAAGTGTTTTGGCTGACCATTTGGCACACTAGCCAATTGATGATTATCAACCTATCAGGTTTGATTTTCCTGATGAGGATGTGATGTATCTAAAGGTAAAAGATTGTGAAGAACTGTTACTTGATGAAGGGCCTGAGCCTGGATCCCGTTGGGGTTTGGTTTTTGACGGAGCTGTTAATGAGTATGGCAATGGTATTGGGGTAATAATTGTTACTCCTCATGGTTCTCATATTCCTTTCACTGCAAGGTTGATGTTCACTTGCACAAATAATGCGGCTGAGTATAAAGCGTGTATTATGGGCTTGGAAGAAGCTATTAATTTAAGAATCAAGATTCTTGATGTATATGGAGATTCAGCCCTAGTGATTAATCAGATTAAAGGAGAATGGGAGACACGTTAACCTGATTTGATTCCTTATCGAGATTATGCAAGAAGGTTGTTAACTTTCTTCGATAAGGTTGAGTTTCACCATGTACCCAGAGCAGCAAATCGAATGGCGGATGCTTTAGCCACTATATCCTCCATGTTTGTGGTGAATCGGTGGAATGATGTGCCCAAAATCGATGTTATGCAGCTTGATAGGCCAGCTCATGTATTTGCGGTTGAAGAGATTATTGATGATAAACCATGGTATTATGATATTAAATGCTTTCTTCAAAATCAAGAGTACGCGCTTGGGGCATCCAAGAAAGATAAGAAGACTTTGAGAAGATTGGCTGGCAGTTTCTTCTTGAACAATGATGTGCTGTATAAAAGGAATTATGACATGGTCTTGCTCAGATGCGTGGATAGACACGAAGCAGATATGTTGATGAAAGAAATTCATGAAGGATCTTTTGGTACCCATGCCAATGGGCATGCAATGTCTAAGAAGATGTTGAGGGCAGGTTACTATTGGCTGACAATGGAATCTGACTGTTGCAAATTCATGAAGAAGTGCCATAAGTGCCAGGTTTATGCTGACAAAATTCATGTACCACCAACGCCTCTCAATGTTATCTCCTCTCCATGGCCTTTTTCCATGTGGGGCATTGATATGATTGGAATGATTGAGTCTAAAGCGTCGAATGGACACCGTTTCATATTGGTGGCTATTGACTATTTTACCAAGTGGGTTGAGGCGGCATCATATGCCAATGTGACCAAGGAAGTAGTGGTCCAATTTATTAAGAACCAAATCATTTGTCGGTATGGGGTTCCGAGCAAGATTATCACTGATAATGGGTCGAATTTGAATAACAAGATGATGAAGGAATTATGCGATGAGTTCAAGATTGAGCATCATAATTCTTCTCCTTACAGACCTAAGATGAATGGGGCTATTGAAGCTACTAATAAGAATATTAAGAAGATTGTTCAGAAGATGGTTGTTACTTACAAGGATTGGCATGAGATGCTCCCTTTTGCTTTGCATGGGTATCGTACTTCCGTCCGTACTTCAACAGGGGCAACCCCTTTTTCTCTTGTTTACGGTATGGAAGCAGTGCTCCCAGTAGAAGTTGAAATCCCTTCTATGAGAGTTTTGATGGAAGCTGAATTGTCTGAGGCTGAATGGTGCCAAAGCAGATATGATCAGTTGAATTTGATTGAAGAGAAAAGAATGATAGCCTTGTGTCATGGCTAATTGTATCAACAGAGAATGAATAAAGCTTTTGATAAGAAGGTTCGACCTCGTGTTTTCAGAGAAGGCGACCTCGTGCTCAAAAAGATCTCGACTTTTACCAATGATTCTAGGGCAAGTGGACTCCTAATTATGAACGCCCATATGTTGTTAAGAGAGCCTTCTCTGGCGGTGCATTACTTCTTACAACTATGGATGGTGAAGAGTTCACTCGTCCTGTGAATGCTGATGCAGTCAAGAAATACTTCACCTAAAAAATAAAAAGAATAGCTCGCTAAGTTGAAAACCCGAAAGGGCGGCTTAGGCAAAAATGAGAGACAAAAACAGAAATAATCATCCAGGTAGATTGAAAACCTGAGAGGGCAATCTAGGCAAAAGTTAGGGATTATGGCAAGTAATTGCATCTGGCCAGTCTTGATCGTTGAAAGCAACATTGTCTATCAAGGATTCTGCTTCAATCATCCTCAGCTGAAGTTTTAGGCACAGTGGAATTCAAAGTTGTTAGGGATAATAGTGGTCATTGTATTTCAATGTAACCTTTTCCATGTATTTACCATTTTTCAAATTTTGTAATAATCCATGGAATTACGCCATTTGCGGACTTCCATTCTATTAATAAAATTTGGGCATGTGTCCCTTTGTTTGCAATTCTTATTTTGTTTATGTTTGCAAAATTTCATTTATTTTTTATGTTAATTTTTGAAACAAAATGTGAATAATTGATTTAAATTTTTGAAAATTATAAAAACATTTTCCTTTGAGTTATGAATGTGAAAAGGAACATCAATGGTTATTCCAAGGATGGTAAGATCGATGTTTTCTTCAGCAGGGTTCGTTCTCGCTCCTTTAGCATAATTTATTGACAGCTCCCCAGTAGAGTTTGTCAATATTTCCCCAGTAAAGTTTGTTGATATTTCCTTAGCAGAACTTGTTCCTATGAATGTGATCAGTTGTTGACAAGGGGTTAGGTTTGTTATGGTGTGTTGAATTCATAAGGTCCCATGTTGTTTGGTTTTTCCCCAGCTAGGTCTTGATCCAAATCTTCTCCAACTGATTATGTTATGGTCACATAGTTGAGTAGTTTTAAGGTCCACATCTCCTTAATGGTGGTCCCCACGCAGAGATTCATTTTTGCTGTCCCCAGCCAAAATCATATGAGGAATCCCCACTCAGAGTTTTATTCTCTAGACGTATTGTTGTTGCTTTGGATGTCCCCAAACAGAGAGCGATGTTTTTTTCTTCTAAGAAGCATTGACGTGGTGATCGCTTGTCGTGTTTCATCTTGTCTTGTGGATGTTTTTCTCTCGAGGTTGTTCTACCCAGGGATTTATCCTTGATGATTCCCCAACGGAGGCAGTGTATTATCATTTCCAATCATAAAGCAGTAAGGTTAATTTCTCATTTCCCCTAGAAGGTCCAGGGTGTACTTCTCTTCAATTTGTTTTTCAGAGATTTATCCTCCTAGTGAAGATTATCCATCACTATTGTGGCTATTCCCCAGTGAAGTCGCCGATGATATCTCTTTTAGTCACCTATTGGGTTTTCTCTCATTTATGATGAGTATTGATCTAAAATCCCCCACAGTTTGACCTGTTGTTGTTTTCTCAGCAAGTCCAAGATGCCTCGCTCAGATCGGCTAATCCTCTGAGAGTGTTCTCGTATCTCCAGCAGATCTGCCTTGTTTTCCTAGTGGATTTCGCGTAGATGTTTATATGTCTACAATCCCCATCGAATTCATTATTTTTCTGCAGCAGATCTCTTCATCTTTTTGAAATGGAAGTTCCTGTGAATTTTTATCCCCAGGAAGAATCAGAAAGATTGGGTTTGTATGATTCCCCAACAGCTTTCCTGCCGTCCTCAAAGTAGAGTTTATGTTATTATCCTCTTTATGGATCATCGATTTTAGAAGATTGATATTTGGGTTTTTCCCCAAGGAGTATCTTCTTTTCTCTAGCAAGATTTGAGCCTTGTAGTAGGATTTATTTTCCTTTGATGGATTTTGTTTATCTCTTGCAGGATTTCTTCGGCAAAATGCCTAGCAGAGTTGCTAATAACATCTCCATCTTTGTTAAGATTAGCCGAGTATTCAGTGGTGTTGTGATGTTTATTTCACCCTCTGTTTTTTCTTTATGTCTGTTTTGTCAGCATATTCATACTCATACGCATCACATGCGCATTCATTTGTTGTGCATAGCATATTGTTGTTGCATGGTGCATTTTGCATTTGTGTTGGTGCTTCTTTGCCCTCTGGTGTTGTTATCCCCGTAGAGCGTGTGTGTCCTCTCTCCATTTAGAGTGTCGATCCGTAAGCAGGCCTATCTTTGTTAATTCCCCACTGAGTTTGTTTCTCGTGGAAGATTTTGATTCAGTTTCCTCTCCAGTTCATTATCTGGATGGAATTAGTCCCCAGTTGAGATATTTCCTCCTCGGGATGAGTCTCGTTTGACCGTTTCTCTCCAGCTTGTTCCTGGATTGAACTTTTGTCCCCTACAATATTTGTTTGGATCTCTAGACTGTGAAACCTAGATTGGGAGTGCATTTATTTTGCACCTTTGAGGATTCTGCGCCCTTCAGCCGAAATCTGCATATGATTCCCCTTTTGGAAGGTTCAATACTGTTTCGTGGCATTCCTTTATTTGAGAAGCCTGAGGCGATGAAGTTAATACCTTTTGTGACTCCAATGAATGGTAAGTCTTTTCGGTTTGATGGGACAGTTCGTTGTTGAGATTTGTTACTTCGATGAATGGTAAGTCTCTTCGATTTGACGGGACAGTTCGTTGTTGAGGTTTTGTGACTCCGATGAATGGTAAGTCTCTTCGGTTTGATGGGACAGTTCGTTGTTGATATTTTGTGACTCCAATGAATGGTAAGTCTCTTCGGTTTGACGGGATAGTTCGTTGTTGAGGTTTTATGACTCCGATGAATGGTAAGTCTCTTCAGTTTGATGGGACAGTTCGTTGTTGAGATTTTGTGACTCCAATGAATGGTAAGTCTCTTCGGTTTGACGGGACAGTTCGTTTTTGAGGTTTTGTTACTATGATGAATGGTAAGTCTCTTCGGTTTTATGGGACAGTTCGTTGTTGAGACTTGTTACTCTGATGAATGGTAAGTCTCTTCGGTTTGATGGGACAGTTCGTTGTTGAGATTTTGTGACTCCAATGAATGGTAAGTCTCTTCGGTTTGATGGGACAGTTCATTGTTGAGATTTGTTACTCCGATGAATGGTAAGTCTCTTCGGTTTGATGGGACAGTTCGTTGTTGAGATTTTGTGACTCCAATGAATGGTAAGTCTCTTCGGTTTGATGGGACAGTTCGTTGTTGAGATTTTGTGACTCCAATGAATGGTAAGTCTCTTCAGTTTGATGGGACAGTTTGTTGTTGAGATTTGTTACTCCAATGAATGGTAAGTCTCTTCGGTTTGACGGGACAGTTCGTTGTTGAGGTTTTCTACTCTGATGGATGATTAGTCTCTTCGGTATGCTAGAGACAGTTCATTGTTGAGGTTTTCTACTCCGATGGATGATTAGTCTCTTCGATATGCTAGTGACAGTTTATTGTTGAGGTATTGTTTTTCCCAGTGGAGCCTTGTTGTGCTAAGTCTTCCCTGTTGGGTTTTATCCTTGTTGTGATGTGGTTTATTTCCACATACACTTATCCCCAATTTGTCTCCTCCCTTTGTTGGGATGTGTTTTCTCCTGCGGAGTCTTTTCTCTTTTCTTTGCTCTCCGGTTTTTGTTTATCTCCTGTGGCGTATTCTCCCCACAGTGGTCTTGTGTTTGCATATCATTTGCATGATCATATCATTTTGTGGTCTCTTAGGGCCAAAATTGGGTTGTTGTTATATTTAAGTCTCTTCTATCTCGTCGAGACAAAGATGCCCATCTTCGTATCTCCGGATAGAAGAAACTTAAATAAGGGCAGCTGTAATACCCCAATTTTTACCCCTAAGATCCCACATGTCATTTGTATTTTTGCATACCACAAACAAGATCACATATTTGGTTCCCTCTTTGATAGGTTTGTGCCTTGCAGGGATCTTTAAGTTTGTGTGCATTTGATTTGTTTAATTTGTTTATATTTTACTAACCATTAATTAAAAGCAAAAAAATATTTTGTTTTCTTTCACTAACATTTTCAGGGGAAGAACAGGTTAAAAATGCCAAAATAACAGTCCCACAGCTCGAATGAATTTTATCTGAGAAAAGTCAAAGTTGATCTGCAATTAATTCAAAAATTATCTGATCAAGAGTTTCCAAGATTTAATGGATTATTATTCAAGAGACTCCAAGGTTCATGTGTTTATTTCCATGCCTTCTTTGACGAGTAAAAGAATCGAGCCGAACCACAGTAGTGTACTAAAAAGGCATTTTTTTTCAAAATTTATACTAAGTAACCGGTTAACACCTGGTGAGTAACCGGTTACCCTCGTGAAAATTTGAAAAATGGTGGAAAATTCAAATTCAGCAATTGGTACCAATCTCAGCCCTTGATCACATTTGGAATATTCTAGACCATCCCATTTTAATTCCCTACATCATTTTGATCATTCCCCACCATGTACCATCACTAATCACCACTCTTTTGTGATTTCCCTCCAAATTTGAATTCCAATCCTAATTTTGATCATCCAAGCCTAATTCCAAACCACCAAATTTCCAAGCCTAAACTCTATAAATAGAGCCTTCATTTCATTCATTCTACAAGCTTTGGAGAGCCAAAAAACCTCTTGCAATTTCTCTCCCCAAACCACAAATTCACCAAAGCTCTTCTTTCTTCTCTTGAAAGTTAGTAAGAATTCACATTGATTCTTGCTTAACTTTGAGCTAAACCTTTATCATTTCTTATTTTGTTCATCAATCACAGTAGATCAAGGTTTTGGAGTGTAGATCTTGCTGCAATTCAAAGGAATTTTCTGATTTGGAGTGGTAATTCATCTTCCACCATAGTTAAAGCTTCATCTTCATCTTCCATAATGTAGATCTTTGGAGATTCTTATTACTTGATCATTTGGATCTTGTAATTGTTTTTAATTGCTGGTTTTTGCTGTGTTTTTACTTTAAATTTCGTGCAATTTCAGTTCCATGATCATAAGGTGTTTGTACAAAGTTTTGAAAGTGAATCATGCTAAATTTTGCACAAATTTCCGCATTCTGGTGCAGAGTAACCGGTTAACGTATGGTGAGTAACCGGTTACTCTGTGTTAATTTTGAAAAAATTGCGCTTATTTTGAACTAAGTAATCGGTTAACACCTGGTGAGTAACCGGTTACTTCAAAACAGAATGCATATTTTGCCTTGTTTTTGGGGATGTTTTGGTTCCTTTTCCATTTCCTTTCCCTTCCTTTTGTTCTTAGCCTTAGATCACATAATTGTGTGGTTTAATTTGGCTTTCTCTTCATTTTTTTTTTTCTTTTGATCGATGAAAGTCTTAAAGATCTTGGAATTCCGTTGTCGATTTTCGATCAAGACTAGATCGTTACCACTTTTCGTTTCGTGCGGTATTGCTTTCAGATGCCGATCTATATATCGTTCATCTAGCATACCTTAGCACAAAGAGCTATTGACCGACCTCATTGTAGGGTAATTACTCCGTAAATTACTCGACGATTGCTTAACATAGCGCAATATTTGTCCCGTATCGAAAAACTATCAAGAATGGTTGATTATTTGTCTTATGGTTCAAAACTCATGAAACTTGTTGTTAGGAGGCTTTGGTCTTATCAATCCTCTAATGAGTTTCAGCAACCTTGACCTAAGTGCAATTATTCAATTGTTATTGATCACTAACACTAACGACTAATCACTAACTTACTAACAATATTTTGTATTAATTTTGTTTTTGTTTCCTTCTCGCTCCCTATCTCTTTTATTTTTATGCTTCATTTCATGTCATGTTTATGCTTCCACAATTTTTCCTTTGTCCGTTGGACACATGTTTATGCTTATGCCTTTTTTTTTCTTTGTCCATTTGGACTCAAAAACATTAATAAAGGCTTAAACCATAAAAAAACTTAATTCTCCTCATCTTGGACTATTGGTTACTATCCTATGCTTTGGAGTGATCTCTTTATGGACCTCTGTTGAAGTAATATTGGACTTATGGACCTAGAATTAGGACTTCTTATCCCTTGGCTTGGAGTATTGATTGGAGACTTGCCTTTATTGGCCAATTTGCTTAAGGATGGAATTCTTTTAATATTGCTTTGAAGTGCCTCCATTTTGGTTAGATCCTTCTTTTTCCTAGCTTTTCTTTTATGCACTAGGATAGTCACTTCTTCTCCTCCCCATTCTTAAATTTTCAAAATCCTCTCCCTTTTTCAAAACCTTCTTGTTTTCAACTTAAAACCGCTTTCATAATAAAACCTTGACTTTGCTCAAGTGTTTTTTTTAAATTTTGTTTTCTTTAATAAATGTCAATATATCTTAATCACATTTTGACCATTTCATGAAAACATAAAAAATATGAAACTCACTCAATTCTTTTGTGCTTTTATGCACCTTTTTTTTTCTTTTAAACTCTTTTTCATGAGTTTAGACATGATTCATTTCTTTAAGCGGAATTATTCGCTTAGAAGTGACGACTTGTCTTTACACTTAAAAATCAATCAAAACCAATAATTTTTGTTCTTTGTACCGCGAACTACAGGGTTTTGATCCTACATTGCACATCATGGGTACGTAGGCATGAGGCGATAAGTCTCTCCAAACACAAAAATCTTAAAAAATAATTCTCCTCTCATCTCCTCAATCTCTTTACAAGCAAACCATTTTCAGACCAAAAAGCATGAATACATCAAAGGGCTCCTATAGAGTACTATAGATGTATTGGGTACGTAAAACCTTCCCTTTACATAACCAACCCCCTTACCCATTCTCTGTTTGCTCTTGTTTTTTAAGAACTCTTTAGGTTTTGTTCGCTCTTTTTCCTTTCCCTTTGTGGATAAAATAAAAGTGCGGTGGCGACTCTTGCTTATTTTTTAGTTAAGTTAATCAATAACTTACACTCACAAATTTCCCCGCTACAAGACCCATCATCAGTTACTTGACACAATAAGTTTTACCCATAGACGTTAATGAAGCTCGGAAGATTAGAAGGATAGCTCCCCGGTATATCATAATCTTTGACACGCTTTATAAGGTGGGAAGGTTGACACCTATGCTCAGATGCGTGTCAGAGTTTGAGATAGAGCTGGTAATTAAAGAGGTCCACGAAGGAGCCTGTGGTAGCCACATCGGTGGGAGAACACTATCAGGAAAGATCCTAAGAGTCGGGTACTACTGGCCACATATGACGCAAGATTGCATCGAATACGTTAGCAAGTGTGAAAAATGCCAAGTATTTGCTCCATTCGAACACTTACCAACCGAGTCTCTTCATCTGATAATGTCCCCATGGCCGTTATACCAGTGGGGAGCAGATATCCTAGGCCCATTTCCAATTACATCAGGACAGCTCAAGTTCTTAATTGTCGCAGTCGATTATTTTACAAAATGGGTAGAAGCCGAGGTTGTTGCTCAGATCTCAGCTGAGAAGGTTCGCAAGTTCTATTGGAGGAACATCATATGTCAATTTGGTTTGCCAGGAGTTATAGTCTCGGATAAGGGGGCTCAGTTCGCGAGCACCTCTGTTGTAGATTTTTGTAAGGATTATGGAATACAAAACAGGTTCACATCGGTAGAACATTCACAAGCCAACGGTCAAGCAGAAGCCACCAACAAGGTTATCCTAAACGGAATAAAAAAGAAGCTGGAGGAAGCAAAAGGAATGTGGGCCGAGTTGTAACGCCCCGATTTGTTTAATTGTATTTATTTATTTCATTTATGTGAATTTTGTGAAATGTGTGAGTTTATTGTATTTTACCTGCTAATTGAATTAATTGGTTAGTTTCTCTGATAGATAAAATATTTGCATTAAATTATAATTTCTTTTCAACTTTTATTTCCCAAAATATATTTCATCGTTGTTTATGTTTTATCGCGTTTTGAGAGCGTTTGCGAGATATTTGAGAGTAGGGGTATTTTGGTCTTTTTGCTGGGTTAATTTTCATAAAATAGAAAGTGGAGAGAAAAAGAGAGAAAGGAAAGGGAAAAGAAGAAAGAAAAAGAGAAGAGAGAAAGGAAGAGAAGGGAAAAAGAGGAAAAGAGAAAAATCGAGAATTCATTCGTTTCAAGCGCGATTAATCGGGTAAGGGTGAGAAGTTTCAATTATATCTTGCTTGTGTATGTATATGTGTTGTTTGTGTAATTGTTTTGGTTGTTTCATAATTTTCTCTAATTGATAAATTGATGAATAATTGATAAAAATCGATGTTTTCGTGGTTGAAACTCAATATAAACTGCGTAGAATACTTGTTGATTATGTTGGGACATGTTTGGGTTGATATATTGTGATTTGGAGAGGTTTTGGGGTGAAATTCGTAACAAAAATGATGCAGGAAAAATTATGGCTTTCGCTGCCCATACGCGTATGGGGCAGGGCAATACGCGTATGGGGTAGGGCAATATGCGTATTGGTTAGGGCAATATGCGTATGGCAAGGAAGGAAAGTAGGCATTACGCGTATGGGGCTGGGCAATACGCGTATGGCCAGCGAGGGTGCAGAATTTGCTGTTTCGCGATTCCGTTTCTTTTTAATTCCATAACTTTTGATCTGATTATCCGTTTTGAATGTTCTTTATATCGTTGGAAAGCTAATGAAATGTTCTTTCTTATTAAAATGATTTCAAGATTGTTGGCCTATTTAATTATGTCGGGAATTTGGAAATGTTTCGTTTTGTCGAATTTTATCGTTTTAACAGTGTGCATTTGATGTGTTATTATGCAATATGCCTTTGATAGATATCGTATGAATTGTGTGCTGTCGTGTGGTGTAAATGGATGTGTTTAAAGGTTGTGATGATGATTTGTGGCCTTATGGCAAATAAATACATTGTTTTGGGCTTGATTGTAAAGCATGATTATTGTTGTTGAGATGGTTGCATATATGTGTGGATTTGAATGTCATGAGTCATTGTATGCCAAGCATCATGATATGCATTCTTGTGATGTCGTGTGCCCAAGTGGGTGTGAGCGACGAATCGATTCCAGAGGGAATCTGCTATAACATCGTACGCCTTATACTGAGAGGACCGAAAGCGATGGTTATAGACGATCGTGAGCCTTATACAAAGAGGACCGAAAGCGATCGGATCGTGAGCCTTATATAAAGAGGACTAAAAGCGATCCATAAACGTCGTGCGCCTTATACAAAGAGGACCGAAAGCGACGGGGAACATAGTTTTCCCGACGGGGAGTTACACTAAGTAACAAGCGATGATTCCAATAGTTCCTGAGTGAACTAGTTATGAGAATGATGGATGGATGGTACCGCTTTGCATTTGCATAGAGTCGTTGGGTCGGTCTCTTTGCATTTGCATAAATCATGAATGGATTGATTCTGTGTGGAAAATCATGAATGGATTGATTATGTGTGGAAAATCATGAATTGATTGAGTATGTATTGAGATTTATGTTTGAATTGGTAAATGGATGTGCATATGTGATAAATGCATTGGTTGTTGATGATATGTTTTATGTATAACCATGCGCTAGGTTTTGTGGAGACGTGGTGAGTTACAATGATGGTATTAATTCTCTATGGTATGTTATATGTGAATATCCGTGGTGTGGTGGTGTGTTTCCATATGTGATAACTTTGGGATGCATTATGTGAGAATATGTGATTATGTTAGTATAATCGATATATGTTATGTATTTGTGGCATGTTATAGGTATTAGCGTGTGATGCTTGTGGTGAGAATAACTATGCATGTGAATTTTTATGTGTTGGCATATTATTATGCAATCTTGATTTAGTTGTTATTTCTCACCCTTCTGCTGTGGTTTGTTGCTCTATGAGGCAATTGCACATTAGTGGTCTTAGAGGCTTTTGTGAAGATTAGTTCTCCATCCGTTTGTCAATCTGTCTGCTCTGATACGTAACACGGGAGTCGGGGAACGTTTTTGTTATATAAGTATACATTTGTGGAATATATTTTGTATTACTTTGTATGTATATTTTGATGTTATAAAACGATTCATTTTGCAAACCAAAACAGTTATGGATCTTTCCGCTTTATTCCATAACTGAACTTTCCTTTTATATGGAAAAAGTTTCCCTTTGAGGTTATTCCATTTTGTGTTATGTATCAAATTTATGAGCAGGGATTGTGTTTTCTTTCTATTGTTGTGGCATCCTTGTTCCGTCGAAAAAATAAATTTTTACTTACTCTGATTTGATTATGCATTATTTATTCGCGATGGGATTTGGGGTGTTACAAAAGTGGTATCAGAGCAGGTCGGTCTGTCCGGCCAAGTTGTTGAGTCAGTTGGTGTGACAGCTGAATACTGTCGATGTTGTTTGTTCCTTAGTATGTGATATATGTGTGAGACAGTGTCAGTACTTTCTGGTTGTTCTATTCCATTGTCTGCAGGAGTTAGAATGAGATAAGTGGGGGAGAAGCTGGTACTTCTCCGTGTTGCTTCAGGTGCGGGGCGCTGGCTCAGTCTGTTGTGAATTGCAAGATTGTAAGTGTTGTTTGGACAATGTTGTTCCCGGTTCCGGAGGGAATGCTAAGGTAAGGTTTATGTCAACTAACGATTTGTGCCTTAGGTAGTTTGTGCACAGGATGTAAGAAATGCTATTATAGTTTGGTAAAGACGGTTTATACCCCATCATGATTGTCGGCTGTCTATTGACAAATTGAGGAACTGACCACCCTTAATCTCTTGTTGATAGTAGACGGGAATTATGTTGGATGGAATATATGTGTCTTTCCGGCTTTGATAGTGTGTGCAATGAGTGGTTTGGAATTTAAGAAAATGGTTACAGATTGTTTTGATGAGTTGATGAAGATTCTTATATCGGAAGATGAGGCGGATTAGAGGTTTTGGTATGTTGGTCAAGTTGGGAAGTCATTGAGAGAGAATGATTGGGTATTATTAAGGGTTGTTTCCCAGAGAGTAGAGATTGAACTTAATTGGACGAAGGTGAATAGTTGAGGTTTATATCTGCTAAGTAAGTAGGAAACTCTTGGTAAATGGGACTAAGATGTGTGTTTTGTCTGTGATGGTAGTGTTCTGGAAATTAGCAGGAAGTCACAGTGATGGGCCGTCAGTTGTGCATAGTTTCCAGATGTGTTTTTGGATGGAACATTAGGGTGTTGGCTTAGGGAGATCCAACTTTATTAGTAACAAAAAGGAAGGATGATTGCACGAAATAACAAGCATGATGTGTATAATGGTATTGAGACTGTGGAAAGTAAAACTTAGAGTTCTGGTGAGGTTTGGATTCTTTGGAGTTTTAGAGCATTAATGGAAATCTTGAGAAAACCCTAGGTGTGGATGTAAAATTTGAGAGTTCTTTTTGGTGGTTACTACATGTTGGGATTTATGAGAATTTGGACTGTCAAGAGAAGAAATTGTGTATGGATTACTAACAGTCGAATAAGGTGACGATTAAGAATAAGTGTCCACTTTCATGAACAGATGACTGGAATGGTTTGGTTGAGTTTGAGTGAAATTGCAATTGTTTGGAATGTTTGATAAAAGTGGTGAATTGTGTGAGTTGAGGCTTTGATCAATTTGATGTGACTGGTTATGTTTGTTATCGGGATAGGCTGTAATTTACTCGGTTAAGCTTGTATGTGAGTAACCAGTTACCCAGTGAAAAGTGTTGCAAAAGCTTTAAGGATTTATAACTTTTGGAATTTGGTTAAGCATTACAAGGTGTAGTGATGTTGCTCGGTGTTAATAATGCGTCTGTACTGTTTGTGGAGTAGAGGAATCGTATTTTCCATATTTATTTGGATAAGTTCGTAATGGCTTTGATTGAGGATATCCGGATCCGTTATAGACTCAGAGGAAGAACAGGTAGAGTGTTTGAGATTTGAATTACAAGTGTTGAAAAAAGACGAAGTGTTATGCTAAGTTATTCAAGTGAGAATTTGGGTTGAAAAAGGCTAGTTCTTGGATATGTTATTTCAGATGAGAGTAAGGTTATGGATTCATCGAAAGTAGATGTAGTTCTACAATGAGAGGCTCCGAAGTTGGTTAAGAAGATTAGAATCTTTTTATACTTTAGTTGGTTATTACTGAAGGTTATGGAAGGCTTTTCCAAGTTAGCATTTTCGTTATGACAGTTGACTTACAAAGGGTAAGTCATTTGCTTTGGATGTTCGTTGTGAGTAAGTTTTGGTGAGCTGAAGTAGAAGTTGTCTACGGCTCCAGTTTTATTTCTGTGTGATTCTAATAGACCGTTTGTGAGGTATTGTGATGTGTCCTTGATAAGTTTAGTCATTGTGTTAATGCAAGAGGATAAAGCCGTGGCTTATGCTTTACGACATTTGAGGATTTATAAAAGGAACTATACTATTACGGATTCGGAATTGGTTGCGGTGGGATTGTGTTGGGAAATTTGGAGGTATTATCTTTATGGTTCTAGGTTCGAAGTGTTTGGTAATCACAAGAATATTGAGTACTTGTTTGGTCTGAAGGGATAGAGTATGAGATAACAGGGATGGTTAGAATTCGTGACGAGTTATGAAGTTGGCTTGGATTATCCTTTGGGAAAAGCTGATGTTGTGCCTAAAGAGTTAAGTCGAAAGTTGTTATGCATGTCTGTTTTGATGGTCAGAGAATTAGAATTATTTGAGCAGTTCCGAGGCTTGTGTCTGGTGTGTGAGACAACACAGTAATGTGTGAGGTTGGGTATATTAAAAGTGAACAGTGATTTTTGTTAAATATGAGAAAGAGTTAGACGTTGGACGTGAGATTTGTAGTTTTGATGGTTTCGAGTAATCATAGTGCGCAGCGGAAGCGTGATGTGGCACATTTTGTATTTGCGTGTGTGACTTGTAAGAGTTCATAGGTTGAACCTTGGGAACATGTAGGAGTGAGGAGACTATTGGACATTTCAGAAAGGAAGTGTTAGGTGAATGGTTTAAATATTATCCATGGGCTACTATGTAGATGGATGTTTTGGTTATATGTTCGATTGGTGAATCGTAGCATTGCTGCGATATTATGGTGTGACAAGGACGTTGGTATTATGGTTATGTAGAAGTTGTTGAAACGTTGTTGGGTTGTGGAACTTTATGTTCTTGTTTGTGTTGTGGTCTCGGTTCCATGGTGATGGTTCGAGTGCGAGTAGCAAATTCCCTTGTGGTGAATTAGAGGAGTGTTACCTACGGTGATGGTAACGATCTTGTTGTGTTTCGGTTCAAGAGTGAACCTGTGTGTGTTCGTAACTTGGGTATTCTTTGGGTTGTGAGTTGGTAGTCAAGTGCATTGTATGGGCTTTGCATCTTGTCGTTGTTGTTGTTGTTGTCGTTGTCGTGTCGTTGGTATTGTTGCTATTAGCGGGGTGGTTCGTCAGTTGTGTTGTTCGTGTTAGCATATTTTCGAGGACGAAAATGTCTAAGTGGGGGAGAATTGTAACGCCCCGATTTGTTTAATTGTATTTATTTATTTCATTTATGTGAATTTTGTGAAATGTGCGAGTTTATTGTATTTTACCTGCTAATTGAATTACTTGGTTAGTTTCTCTGATAGATAAAATATTTGCATTAAATTATAATTTCTTTTCAACTTTTATTTCCCAAAATATATTTCATCGCTGTTTATGTTTTATCGCGTTTTGAGAGCGTTTGCGAGATATTTGAGAGTAGGGGTATTTTGGTCTTTTTGCTAGGTTAATTTTCATAAAATAGAAAGTGGAGAGAAAAAGAGAGAAAAGAAAGGGAAAAGAAGAGAAAGAAAAAGAGAAGGGAGAAAGGAAGAGAAGGGAAAAAGAGGAAAAGAGAAAAATCGAGAATTCATCCGTTTGAAGCGCAATTAATCGGGTAAGGGTGAGAAGTTTCAATTAAAACTTGCTTGTGTTTGTATATGTGTTGCTTGTGTAATTGTTTTGGTTGTTTCATAATTTTCTCTAATTGATAAATTGATGAATAATTGATAAAAATCGAAGTTTTCGTAGTTGAAACTCGATATAAACTGCGTAGAATACTTGTTGATTATGTTGGGACATGTTTGGGTTGATATATTGTGATTTGGAAGTGTTTAGATAAGATTTGGAGAGGTTTTGGGGTGAAATTCGTAACAAAAATGATGCAGGAAAAATTATGGGTTTCGCTGCCCATACGCGTATGGGGCAGGGCAATACGCGTATAGGGTAGGGCAAGGAAGGAAAGTAGGCATTATGCGTATGGGGCTGGGAAATACGTGTATGGCTCAGGGCAATACGCGTATGGCTCTGGGCAATACGCGTATGGCCAGCGAGGGTGCAGAATTTGCCGTTTCGCGAATCCGTTTCTTTTTACTTCCATAACTTTTGATCTGATTATCCGTTTTGAACGTTCTTTATATCGTTGGAAAGCTAATGAAATGTTCTTTCTTATTAAAATGATTTCGAGATTGTTGGCTGATTTAATTATTACAGGAACTTGGAAATGTGTCGTTTTGTCTAATTTTATCGTTTTAACAGTGTGTATTTGATGTGTTATTATGCAATAT
This sequence comes from Lathyrus tuberosus, assembly GCA_022829125.1. Classification (NCBI taxonomy): domain Eukaryota; kingdom Viridiplantae; phylum Streptophyta; class Magnoliopsida; order Fabales; family Fabaceae; genus Lathyrus; species Lathyrus tuberosus. Next base: position 4,499,983 of record JALAZF010000196.1, on the reverse strand, counting down.
GCCTTTGATAGATATCGTATGACTTGTGTGCTGTCGTGTGGTGTAAATGGATGTGTTTAAATGTTGTGATGATAATTTGTGTCCTTATGGCAAATAAATGCATTGTTTTGGGCTTGATTGTAAAGCATGATTATTGTTGTTGAGATGGTTGCATATATGTGTGCATTTGAATGTCATGAGTCATTGTATGTCAAGCATCATGATATGCATTCTTGTGATGTCGTGTGCCCTAGTGGGTGTGAGCGACGAATCGATTTCAGAGGGAATCTGCTATAACATCGTGCACCTTATACTGAGAGGACCGAAAGTGATGGTTATAGACGATCGTGAGCCTTATACAAAGAGGACCGAAAGCGATCGGATCATGAGCCTTATACAAAGAGGACTGAAATCGATCCATAAAAGTCGTGCGCATTATACAAAGAGGACCGAAAGCGACGGGGAACATCATTTTCCCGACGGGGAGTTACACTAAGTAACAAGCGATGATTCCAATAGTTCCTGAGTGAACTAGTGATGAGAATGATGGATGGATGGTACCGCTTTGCATTTTCATAGAGTCGTTGGGTCGGTCTCTTTGCATTTGCATAAATCATGAATGGATTGATTCTGTGTGGAAAATCATGAATGGATTGATTAGGTGTGGAAAATCATGAATTGATTGAGTGTGTATTGAGATTTATGTTTGAATTGGTAAATGGATGTGCATATGTGATAAATGCATTGGTTGTTGATGATATGTTTTATGTATAGCCATGCGCTAGGTTTTGTGGAGACGTGGTGAGTTACAATGATGGTATTAATTCTCTATGGTATGTTATATGTGAATATCCGTGGTGTGGTGGTGTGTTTCCATATGTGATAACTTTGGGATGCATTATGTGAGAATATGTGATTATGTTAGTATAATCGATATATGTTATGTATTTGTGGCATGTAATAGGTATTAGTGTGTGATGCTTGTGGTGAGAATAACTATGCATGTGAATTTTTAAGTGTTGGCATACTATTATGCAATCTTGATTTAGTTGTTATTTCTCACCCTTCTGCTGTGGTTTGTTGCTCTATGAGGCAATTGCAGATTAGTGGTCTTGGAGGCTTTTGTAAAGATTAGTTATCCATCCGTTTTTCAGTATGTCTGCTCTGATACGTAACACGGGAGTCGGGGAACGTTTTTGTTATATAAGTATACATTTGTGGAATATATTTTGTATTAATTTGTATTTATATTTTGATGTTATAAAATGATTCATTTTGCAAACCAAAACAGTTATGGATCTTTCCGCTTTATTCCATAACTGAACTTTCCTTTTATATGGAAAAAGTTTCCCTTTGAGGTTATTCCATTTTGTGTTATGTATCAAATTTATGAGCAAGGATTTTGTTTTCTTTCTATTGTTGTGGCATCCTTGTTCCGTCGAAAAAATAAATTTTTACTTACTCTGATTTGATTATGCATTATTTATTCGCGATGGGATTTGGGGTTTACAAAAGTGGTATCAGAGCAGGTCGGTCTGTCCGGCCAAGTTGTTGAGTCAGTTGGTGTGACAGTTGAATATTGTCGATGTTGTTTGTTCCTTAGTATGTGATATGTGTGTGAGACACTGTCAGTACTTTCTGGTTGTTCTATTTCGTTGTATGCAGGAGTTAGAATGAGATAAGTGGGGGAGAAACTGGTACTTCTCCATGTTGCTTCAGGTGCGGAGCGCTGGCTCAGTCTGTTGTGAATTGTAAGATTGTAAGTGTTGTTTGGACAATGTTGTTCCCGGTTCCGGAGGGAATGCGAAGGTAAGGTTTATGTCAACTAAGGATTTGTGCCTTATGTAGTTTGTGCACAGGATGTAAGAAATGCTATTATAGTTTGGTAAAGACGGTTTATGCCTCATCATGATTGTCGGCTGTCTATTGACAAATTGAGGAACTGATCACCCTTAATCTCTTGTTGATAGTAGACGGGAATTATGTTGGATGGAATATACGTGTCTTTCCAGCTTTGATAGTGTGTGCAATGAGTGGTTTGGAATTTAAGAAAATGGTTACAGATTGTTTTGATGAGTTGACGAAGATTCTTATATCAGAAGATGGGGCGGATTAGAGGTTTTGGTATGTTGGTCAAGTTGGGAAGTCATTGAGAGAGAATGATTGGGTATTATTAAGGGCTGTTTCCCAGAGAGTAAAGATTGAACTTAATTGGATGAAGGTGAATAGTTAAGGTTTATATCTGCTAAGTAAGTAGGAAACTCTTGGTAAATGGGACTAAGATGTGTGTTTTGTCTGTGATGGTAGTGTTCTGGAAATTAGCAGGAAGTCACAGTGATGGGTCGTCAGTTGTGCATAGTTTCCAGATGTGTTTTTGGATGGAACATTAGGGTGTTGGCTTAGGGAGCTCTAGCTTTGTTAGTAACAAAAAGGAAGGATATTTGAACGAAACCGCAAGCATGATCTGTATAATGGTATTGAGACTGTGGAAAGTAAAACTTAGAGTTCTGGTGAGGTTTGGAGTCATTGGAGTTTTAGAGCATTAATGGAAATCTTGAGAAAACCCTAGGTGTGGATGTAAAATTTGAGAGTTCTTTTTGGTGGTTACTACATGTTGGGATTTATGAGAATTTGGACTGTCAAGAGAAGATATTGTGTATGGATTACTAACAGTCGAATAAGGTGACGATTGAGAATAAGTGTCCACTTTCATGAATAGATGACTGGAATGGTTTGGTTAAGTTTGAGTAAAATTGCAATTGTTTGGAATGTTTGATAAGAGTGGTGAATTGTGTGAGTTGAGGCTTTGATCAATTTGATGTCACTCGTTATGTTTGTTATCGGGATAGGCTGTAATTTACTCGGTTAAGCTTGTATGTGAGTAACCAGTTACCCAGTGAAACGTGTTGCAAAAGCTTTAAGGATTTATAACTTTTGGAATTTGGTTGGGAATTAGAAGGAGTAGTGATGTTGCTCGGTGTTAGTAATGCGTCTGTACTGTTTGTGGAGTAGAGGAATCGCATTTTCCATATTTATTTGGATAAGTTCGTAATGGCTTTGATTGAGGATATTCAGATCTGTTATAGACTCAGAGGAAGAACAGGTAGAGTGTTTGAGATTTGAATTACAAGTGTTGAAAAGAGACGAAGTGTTATGCTAAGTTATTCAAGTGAGAATTTGGGTTGAAAAAGGCTAGTTCTTGGATATGTTATTTCAGATAAGAGTAAGGTTATGGATTCATCCGAAGTAGATGTAGTTCTACAATGAGAGGCTCCAAAGTTGGTTAAGAAGATTAGAATCTTTTTAGACTTTAGTTGGTTATTACCGAAGGTTATGGAAGGCTTTTCCAAGTTAGCATTTTTGTTATGACAGTTGACTTGCAAAGGGTAAGTCATTTGCTTTGGATGTTCGTTGTGAGTAACTTTTGGTGAGCTGAAGTAGAAGTTGTCTACGGCTCCAGTTTTGATTCTGTGTGATCCTAATAGACCGTTTGTGAGGTATTGTGATGTGTCCTTGATAAGTTTAGTCATTGTGTTAATGCAAGAGGATAAAGTCGTGGCTTATGCTTTACAACATTTGAGGATTTATAGAAGGATCTATACTATTATGGATTTCGAATTGGTTGCTGTGGGATTGTGTTGGGAAATTTGGAGGTATTATCTTTATGGTTCTAGGTTCGAAGTGTTTGGTAATCACAAGAATATTGAGTACTTGTTTGGTCTGAAGGGATAGAGTATGAGACAACGAGGATGGTTAGAATTTGTGATGAGTTATGAAGTTGGCTTGGATTATCCTTCGGGAAAAGCTGATGTTGTGCCTAAAGAGTTAAGTCGAAAGTTGTTATGCATGTCTGTTTTGATGGTCAGAGAATTAGAATTATTTGAGCAGTTCCGAGGCTTGTGTCTGGTGTGTGAGACAACACAGTAAAGTGTGAGGTCGGGTATATTAAAAGTGAACAGTGATTTTTGTTGAATATGAGAAAGAGTTAGACGTTGGACGTGAGATTTGTAGTTTTGATGGTTTCGAGTAATCAGAGTGCGCAACGGAAGCGTGATGTGGCACATTTTGTATTTGCGTGTGTGACTTGTAAGAGTTCATAGGTTTAACCTTGGGAACATGTAGGAGTGAGGAGACTATTGGACGTTTCAGAATGGAAGTGTTAGGTGAAAGGTTTAAATATTATCCATGGGCTACTATGTAGATGGATGTTTTGGTTATATGTTTGATTGGCGAATCGTAGCATTGCTGCGATATTGTGGTGTGACAAGGATGTTGGTATTATGGCTATGTAGAAGCTGTTGAAACGTTGTTGGGTCGTGGAACTTTATGTTCTTGTTTGTGTTGTGGTCTCGGTTCCATGGTGATAGTTCGAGTGCGAGTAGCAAATTCCCTTGTGGTGAATTAGAGGAGTGTTACCTACGGTGATGGTAACGATCTTGTTGTGTTTCGGTTCAAGAGTGAACCTGTGTGTGTTCGTAACTTGGGTATTCTTTGAGTTGTGAGTTGGTCGTCAAGTGCATTGTATGGGCTTTGCATCTTGTCGTTGTTGTTGTTGTTGTCGTTGTCGTGTCGTTGGTATTGTTGCTATTAGTGGGGTGGTTCGTCAGTTATGTTGTTCATGTCAGCATATTTTTGAGGACGAAAATGTCTAAGTGGGGGAGAATTGTAACGCCCCGATTTGTTTAATTGTATTTATTTATTTCATTTATGAGAATTTTGTGAAATGTGTGAGTTTATTGTATTTTACCTGCTAATTGAATTAATTGGTTAGTTTCTCTGATAGATAGAATATTTGCATTAAATTATAATTTCTTTTCAACTTTTATTTCCCAAAATATATTTCATCGTTGTTTATGTTTTATCGCGTTTTGAGAGCGTTTGCGAGATATTTGAGAGTAGGGGTATTTTTGTCTTTTTGCTGGGTTAATTTCATAAAATAGAAAGTGGGGAGAAAAAGAGAGAAAAGAAAGGGAAAAGAAGAGAAAGAAAAAGAGAAGAGAGAAAGGAAGAGAAGGGAAAAAGAGGAAAAGAGAAAAATCGAGAATTCATTCGTTTCAAGCGCGATTAATCGGGTAAGGGTGAGAAGTTTCAATTTATCTTGCTTGTGTATGTATATGTGTTGTTTGTGTAATTGTTTTGGTTGTTTCATAATTTTCTCTAATTGATAAATTGATGAATAATTGATAAAAATCGATGTTTTCACGGTTGAAACTCGATATAAACTGCGTAGAATACTTGTTGATTATGTTGGGACATGTTTGGGTTGATATATTGTGATTTGGAAGTGTTTAGATAAGATTTGGAGAGGTTTTGGGGTGAAATTCGTAACAAAAATGATGCAGGAAAAATTCTGGGTTTCGCTGCCCATACGTGTATGGGGCAGGGCAATACCCGTATGGGGTAGGGCAATACGCGTATTAGTTAGGGCAATACGCGTATGGCAAGGAAGGAAAGTAGGAATTACGCGTATAGGGCAGGGCAATACGCGTATGGCTCAGGGCAATACGCGTATGGCCAGCGGGGGTGCAGAATTTGCCGTTTCGCGATTCCGTTTCTTTTTAATTCCATAACTTTTGATCTGATTATCCGTTTTGAACGTTCTTTATATGGTTGGAAAGCTAATGAAATGTTCTTTCTTATTAAAATGATTTCGAGATTGTTGGCCGATTTAATTATGTCGGGAATTTGGAAATGTGTCATTTTGTCGAATTTTATCATTTTAACAGTGTGTATTTGATGTGTTATTATGCAATATGCCGTTGATAGATATCGCATGACTTGTGTGCTATCGTGTGGTGTAAAAGGATGTGTTTTAATGTTGTGATGATGATTTGTGGCCTTATGGAAAATAAATGCATTGTTTTGGGCTTGATTTTAAAGCATGATTATTGTTGTTGAGATGGTTGCATATATGTGTGCATTTGAATGTCATGAGCCATTGTATGCCAAGCATCATGATATGCATTCTTGTGATGTCGTGTGCCCTAGTGGGTGTGAGCGACGAATCGATTCCAGAGGGAATCTGCTATAACATCGTGCATCTTATACTGAGAGGACCGAAAGCGATGGTTATAGACGATCGTTAGCCTTATACAAAGAGGACCGAAAGCGATCGGATCGTGAGCCTTATACAAAGAGGACTGAAAGTGATCCATAAATGTCGTGCGCCTTATACAAAGAGGACCGAAAGCGACGGGGAACATCGTTTGCCCGACTGGGAGTTACACTAAGTAACAAGCGATGATACCAATAGTTCCTGAGTGAACTAGTGATGAGAATGATGGATGGATGGTACCGCTTTGCATTTGTATAGAGTCATTGGGTTGGTCTCTTTGCATTTGCATAAATCATGAATGGATTGATTCTATGTGGAAAATCATGAATGGATTGATTATGTGTAGAAAATCATGAATTGATTGAATGTGTATTGAGATTTATGTTTGAATTGGTAAATGGATGTGCATATGTGATAAATGCATTGGTTGTTGATGATATGTTTTATGTATAGCCATGCGCTAGGTTTTGTGGAGACGTGGTGAGTTACAATGATGGTATTAATTCTCTATGGTATGTTATATGTGAATATCCGTGGTGTGGTGGTGTGTTTCCATATGTGATAAATTTGGGAATCATTATGTGAGAATATGTGATTATGTTAGTATAATCGATATACGTTATGTATTTGTGGCTTGTTATAGGCATTAGCGTGTGATGCTTGTGGTGAGAATAACTATGCATGTGAATTTTTATATGTTGGCATAATATTACGCAATCTTGATTTAGTTGTTATTTCTAACCCTTCTGCTGTGGTTTATTGCTCTATGAGGCAATTACAGATTAGTGGTCTTGGAGGCTTTTGTGAAGATTAGTTCTCCATCCGTTTGTCAGTCTGTTTGCTCTGATACGTAACACGGGAGTCAGGGAACGTTTTTGTTATATAAGTATACATTTGTGGAATATATTTTGTATTACTTTGTATGTATATTTTGATGTTATAAAATGATTCATTTTGCAAACCAAAACAGTTATGGATCTTTCCGCTTTATTCCATAACTGAACTTTCCTTTTATATGGAAAAAGTTTCCCTTTGAGGTTATTCCATTTTGTGTTATGTATCAAATTTATGAGCAGGGATTGTGTTTTCTTTCTATTGTTGTGGCATCCTTGTTCCGTCGAAAAAATAAATTTTTACTTACTCTGATTTGATTATGCATTATTTATTCGCGATGGGATTTGGGGTGTTACAAAAGTGGTATCAGAGCAGGTCGGTCTGTCCGGCCAAGTTGTTGAGTCAGTTGGTGTGACAGTTGAATACTGTCGATGTTGTTTGTTCCTTAGTATGTGATATGTGTTTGAGACACTGTCAGTACTTTCTGGTTGTTCTATTCCGTTGTCTGCAGGAGTTAGAATGAGATAAGTGGGGGAGAAGCTGGTACTTCTCCATGTTGCTTCAGGTACGGAACGCTGGCTCAGTCTGTTGTGAATTGCAAGATTGTAAGTGTTGTTTAGACAATGTTGTTCCCGGTTCCGGAGGGAATGAGAAGGTAAGGTTTATGTCAACTAAAGATTTATGCCTTAGGTAGTTTTTGCACAGGATGTAAGAAATGCTATTATAGTTTGGTAAAGACGGTTTATGCACTATCATGATTGTCGGTTGTCTATTGACAAATTGAGGAACTGATCAGCCTTAATCTCTTGTTGATAGTAGACGGGAATTATGTTGTATGGAATATACGTGTCTTTTCGGCTTTGATAGTGTGTGCAATGAGTGGTTTGGAATTTAAGAAAATGGTTACAGATTGTTTTGATGAGTTGATGAAGATTCTTATATCGGAAGATGAGGCGGATTAGAGGTTTTGGTATGTTGGTCAAGTTGGGAAGTCATTGAGAGAGAATGATTGGGTATTATTAAGGGTTGTTTCCCAGAGAGTATAGATTGAACTTAATTGGACGAAGGTGAATAGTTGAGGTTTATATCTGCTAAGTAAGTAGGAAACTCTTGGTAAATGGGACTAAGATGTGTTATTTGTCTGTGATGGTAGTGTTCTGGAAATTAGCAGGAAGTCACAGTGATGGTCCGTCAGTTGTGCATAGTTTTTAGATGTGTTTTTGGATGGAACATTAGGGTGTTGGCTTAGGGAGCTCCAGCTTTGTTAGTAACAAAAAGGAAGGATGATTGAACGAAACAACAAGCATGATGTGTATAATGGTATTGAGACTGTGGAAAGTAAAACTTAGAGTTCTGGTGAGGTTTGGAGTCTTTGAAGTTTTAGAGCATTAATGGAAATCTTGAGAAAACCCTAGGTGTGGATGTAAAATTTGAGAGTTCTTTTTGGTGGTTACTACATGTTGGGATTTATGAGAATTTTGACTGTCAAGAGAAGAAATTGTGTATGGATTACTAACAGCCAAATAAGGTGACGATTGAGAATAAGTGTCCACTTTCATGAACAGATGACTGGAATGGTTTGGTTGAGTTTGAGTGAAATTGCAATTGTTTGGAATGTTTGATAAGAGTGGTGAATTGTGTGAGTTGAGGCTTTGATCAATTTGATGTGACTGGTTATGTTTGTTATCGGGATAGGCTGTAATTTACTCGGTTAAACTTGTATGTGAGTAACCAGTTACCCAGTGAAAAGTGTTGCAAAAGCTTTAAATTTTATAACTTTTGGAATTTGGTTGGGCATTACAAGGTGTAGTGATGTTGCTCGGTGTTAGTAATGCGTCTGTACTGTTTGTGGAGTAGAGGAATCGTATTTTCCATATTTATTTGGATAAGTTCGTAATGGCTTTGATTGAGGATATTCGGATCTGTTATAGACTCAGAGGAAGAACAGGTAGAGTGTTTGAGATTTGAATTACAAGTGTTGAAAGAAGACGAAGTGTTATGCTAAGTTATTCAAGTGAGAATTTGGGTTGAAAAAGGCTAGTTCTTGGATATGTTATTTCAGATGAGAGTAAGGTTATGGATTCATCGGAAGTAGATGTAGTTCTATAATGAGAGGCTCCGAAGTTGGTTAAGAAGATTAAAATCTTTTTGGACTTTAGTTGGTTATTACCGAAGGTTATGGAAGGCTTTTCCAAGTTAGCATTTTCGTTAAGATAGTTGACTTGCAAAGGGTAAGTCATTTGCTTTGGATGTTCGTTGTGAGTAAGTTTTGGTGAGCTGAAGTAGAAGTTGTCTACGGCTCCAGTTTTGATTCTGTGTGATCCTAATAGACCGTTTGTGAGGTATTGTGATATGTCCTTGATAAGTTTAGTCATTGTGTTAATGCAAGAGGATAAAGTCGTGGCTTATACTTTACGACATTTGAGGATTTATAAAAGGATCTATACTATTATGGATTTGGAATTGGTTGCGGTGGGATTGTGTTGGGAAATTTGGAGGTATTATCTTTATGGTTCTAGGTTCGAAGTGTTTGGTAATCACAAGAATATTGAGTACTTGTTTGGTCTGAAGGGATAGAGTATGAGACAACGAGGATTGTTAGAATTTGTGACGAGTTATGAAGTTGGCTTGGATTATCCTTCGGGAAAAGCTGATGCTGTGCCTAAAGAGCTAAGTCGAAAGTTGTTATGCATGTCTGTTTTGATGGTCAGAGAATTAGAATTATTTGAGCAGTTCCGAGGCTTGTGTCTGGTGTGTGAGACAACACAGTAAAGTGTGAGGTTGGGTATATTAAAAGTGAACAGTGATTTTTGTTGAATATGAGAAAGAGTTAGACGTTGGACGTGAGATTTGTAGTTTTGATGGTTTCGAGTAATCAGAGTGCGCAGCGGAAGCGTGATGTGGCGCATTTTGTATTTGCGTGTGTGACTTGTAAGAGTTCATAGGTTGAACCTTGGGAACATGTAGGAGTGAGGAGACTATTGGACGTTTCAGAATGGAAGTGTTAGGTGAAAGGTTTAAATATTATCCATGGGCTACTATGTAGATGGATGTTTTGGTTATATGTTCGATTGGTGAATCGTAGCATTGCTGCGATATTGTGGTGTGACAAGGATGTTGGTATTATGGTTATGTAGAAGCTGTTGAAACGTTGTTGGGTCGTGGAACTTTATGTTCTTGTTTGTGTTGTGGTCTCGGTTCCATGTTGATGCTTCGAGTGCGAGTAGCAAATTCCCTTGTGGTGAATTAGAGGAGTGTTACCTACGGTGATGGTAACGGTCTTGTTGTGTTTCGGTTCAAGAGTGAACCTGTGTGTGTTCGTAACTTGGGTATTCTTTGAGTTGTGAGTTGGTTGTCAAGTGCATTGTATGGGCTTTGCATCTTGTCGTTGTTGTTGTTGTTGTCGTTGTCGTGTCGTTGGTATTGTTGCTATTAGCGGGGTGGTTCGTCAGTTGTGTTGTTCGTGTCAGCATATTTTCGAGGACGAAAATGTCTAAGTGGGGAGAATTGTAACGCCCCGATTTGTTTAATTGTATTTATTTATTTCATTTATGTGAATTTTGTGAAATGTGTGAGTTTATTGTATTTTACCTGCTAATTGAATTAATTGGTTAGTTTCTCTGATAGATAAAATATTTGCATTAAATTATAATTTCTTTTCAACTTGTATTTCCCAAAATATATTTCATCGCTGTTTATGTTTTATCGCGTTTTGAGAGCGTTTGCGAGATATTTGATAATAGGGGTATTTTGGTCTTTTTGCAGGGATAATTTTCATAAAATAGAAAGTAGAGAGAAAAAGAGAGAAAAGAAAGGGAAAAGAAGAGAAAGAAAAAGAGAAGAGAGAAAGGAAGAGAAGGGAAAAAGAGGAAAAGAAAGAGAAAAATCAAGAATTCATCCGTTTCAAGCGCGATTAATCGGGTAAGGGTGAGAAGTTTCAATTATATCTTGCTTGTGTATGTATATGTGTTGTTTGTGTAATTGTTTTGGTTGTTTCATATTTTTCTCTAATTGACAAATTGATGAATAATTGATAAAAATCAATGTTTTCGCTGTTGAAACTCGATATAAACTGCATAGAATACTTGTTGATTATGTTGGGACATGTTTGGGTTGATATATTGTGATTTGGAAGTGTTTAGATAAGATTTGGAGAGGTTTTGGGGTTAAATTCGTAACAAAAATGATGCAGGAAAAATTCTGGGTTTCGCTGCCCATACGCGTATGGGGCAGGGCAATACACGTATGGGGTAGGGCAATACGCGTATTGGTTAGGGCAATACGCGTATGGCAAGGAAGGAAAGTAGGCATTATGTGTATGGGGCTGGGAAATACGCGTATGGCTCAGGGCAATACGCGTATGGCTCAGGGCAATACGCGTATGGCCAGCGAGGGTGCAGAATTTTCCGTTTCGCGATTCCGTTTCTTTTTAATTCCGTAACTTTTGATCTGATTATCCATTTTGAACGTTCTTTATATCATTGGAAAGCTAATGAAATGTTCTTTCTTATTAAAATGATTTCGAGATTGTTGGCCGATTTAATTATGTCGAGAATTTGGAAATGTGTCGTTTTGTCGAATTTTATCGTTTTAACAGTGTGTATTTGATGTGTTATTATGCAATATGCCTTTGATAGATATCGTATGACTTGTGTGCTGTCGTGTGGTGTAAATGGATGTGTTTAAATGTTGTGATGATGATTTGTGGCCTTATGGTAAATAAATGCATTGTTTTGGGCTTGATTGTAAAGCATGATTATTGTTGTTGAGATGGTTGCATATATGTGTGCATTTGATTGTCATGATCATTGTATGCCAAGCATCATGATATGCATTCTGGTGATGTCGTGTGCCCTAGTGGGTGTGAGCGACGAATCGATTCCAGAGGGAATCTGCTATAACATCGTGCGCCTTATATTGAGAGGACCGAAAGTGATGGTTATAGACGATAGTGAGCCTTATACAAAGAGGACCGAAAGCGATCGGATCGTGAACCTTATACAAAGAGGACTGAAAGCGATCCATAAACGCCGTCCGCCTTATACAAATAGGACTGAAAGTGACGAGGAACATCGTTTTCCCAACGGGGAGTTACACGAAGTAACAAGCGATGATTCCAATAGTTCCTGAGTGAACTAGTGTTGAGAATGATGGATGTATGGTACTGCTTTGCATTTGCATAGAGTCGTTGGGTCGGTCTCTTTGCATTTGCATAAATCATGAATGGATTGATTCTGTGTGGAAAATCATGAATTGATTGAGTGTGTATTGAGATTTATGTTTGAATTGGTAAATGGATGTGCATATGTGATAAATGCATAGGTTGTTGATGATATGTTTTATGTATAGCCATGCACTAGGTTTTGTGTAGACGTGGTGAATTACAATGATGGTATTAATTCTCTATGGTATGTTATATGTGAATATTTGTGGTGTGGTGGTGTGTTTCCATATGTGATAACTTTGGGATGCATTATGTGAGAATATGTGATTATGTTAGTATAATCGATATATGTTATGTATTTGTGGCATATTATAGGTATTAGCGTGTGATGCTTGTGGTGAGAATAACTATGCATGTGAATTTTTATGTGTTGGAATATTATTATGCAATCTTGATTTAGTTGTTATTTCTCACCCTTCTGTTGTGGTTTGTTGCTCTATGAGGCAATTGCAGATTAGTGGTCTTGGAGGCTTTTGTGAAGATTAGTTCTCCCTCCGTTTGTCAGTCTGTCTGCTCTGATACGTAACACGGGAGTTGGGGAATGTTTTTGTTATATAAGTATACATTTGTGGAATATATTTTGCATTACTTTGTATGTATATTTTGATGTTATAAAACGATTCATTTTGTAAACCAAATCAGTTATGGATCTTTCCGCTTTATTCCATAACTGAACTTTCCTTTTATATGGAAAAAGTTTCCCTTTGAGGTTATTCCATTTTGTGTTATGTATCAAATTTATGAGCAGGGATTGTGTTTTCTTTCTATTGTTGTGGCATCCTTGTTCTGTCGGAAAAATAAATTTTTACTTACTCTGATTTGATTATGCATTATTTATTCGCGATGGGATTTGGGGTGTTACACGAGTACTTGCCAGAAATCTTGTGGTCATACCACACAACACCGCATTCTACTATTAATGAAACATCTCTCAGGATGGTATATGGAGTTTATGCAATGAAACCGGTGGAAATCAACACTCTGACTTGGAGGCTTGTGCAATTTGATGAAATCACCAACATGGAGAATTTAAACATCTCTCCTGATCAGATAGAAGAAATCAGGGAGATAGCTTGGACCAGGGAAGTTGCTACAAAACAAAGGGTGGCAAGAAGGTATAACCTAAAAGTTCGACAGAGGAAGTTCCAAGAGGGCGACCTGGTCTTGAAGAAAATCACAGACCCAAAAAGCAAGGGAAAGCTCGCCCCCAATTGGGAAGGCCCGTTCAGGGTAATTCAAAAGCTAAACAATGGAGCATACAAGCTGGAAACATTAGAAGGAATAGAAATACCTAGGACATGGAATGTATCCAATCTTAGGTTGTATTTCAGCTAAATTTTATGTAATCCAATAATGAATAACAGATCTGGGTTGCACTCTTTTCCCTTGCAAGGGCAAGGGTTTTTAACGAGGCACCTGGACTTAAAAAATTGTCGTGTCTTGTTTATAGGTGATCGACTTGAAATGGTGAGTTACAATTTGGAAAACCCTTTAAACGTGTCGACTTGCTCCGCGTACATAGGTCTCCCATAAACGGGTTGATTAAAACCCTATAAATGTGTCGACTTGCTCCGCGTACATAGGTCGCCCATAAACGGGTTGATTAAAATCCTATAAACGTGTCGACTTGCTCTGTGCACATAGGTCGCCCATAAACGGGTTGATTAAAACCATATAAACGTGTCGACTTGCTCCGCGTACATAGGTCGCCCATAAACGGGGTTATTAAAACCCTATAAACGTGTCGACTTGCTCCGCGTATATAGGTCGCCCATAAACGGGTTGATTAAAACCCTATAAACGTGTTGACTTGCTCCGCGTACATAGGTCGCCCATAAACGCTCTACGTACACGGGTCGAGCAAGTATGTTTGATAGCTCCGTGCACACAAGCCGGATAATCTGATATAAAGATGATGAAACATCTAAGCTCAAAGCATGTAGAAAGATACTTGGGGCTTGTAAGTAAAGAATCATAAAGGGAAAACTGCCAACAAGAAAGACGCAAATCTTGTTAAGACGCCCAGGTACATACCATAATCGACGCCTGTCCTCATAAGAGTCCAGAGCTCTTGAAAGTGTGAAGACTACACACACAAGATAACTAAAAGGCCCCTTAATAATCGAGCAAAGGAGAAAGCAAAGATAATACCCGACAATCTATAATCTGACACCTTAAGTTATTCTAACTTAGTGCCCGAGGGGCTGGATATATGTACGAGATTATTTTGCAAAGAAATAAATACAATAAGCAGAAATGATACAAACAAAAGCCTCAGAAGGGCCAAAATAAATTGTACAAAAACTGAGGGCTAAAAATTCATAAGCATAAGGGGGGACAACACCACACTCCCTTGCCAAAATACATCAAAATGCATCCAAAAGGATGACTAACTAACACAAGAAAGAATGAAAAATCATTCAGCAACAGAGGTACCATTAGCGCCAACATCGTCATGGCTCTCATTACCGCCATTGTCAGGAGCAGAAGTCTTCTCCAGATTGCTCTTTTCAAGCTCGGCCAGATCTATAAGGTGGTCATCCTGCACCACCTTGAAGTAGTCAACTTTAGACAGATCTAGCCCGGGATGGAGGCACAAAACTTGCTCCTTTGCCCTGTCAAAGGCCTCATCACCAGCGGAGAGAACTTCAATCTGAGCCTTCTTAAGAGACTCAGTGAGCTCGGCACAGGAAGCTTTGACTTGGCTCAACTCCTCAGCAGCCTTGGACAAAGCCGACTTGTGCTCGAACCAAGGGTCTCTTTGCTCTTCTTCTCTTCAGCCAAGCTTTTCTCTAAACCAGAAAGTTTTTCTGATTGAACCTTGAGAGCTTCCTGCAACCGGGTAGCCTCTTCTTTCAGCCTGAGCTTCTCCGCCTCTGAATCGTCACTAGATTCAAACAGACCCCTGGAAAGAACGGCACACCGCATAAGGTAGGAGCTAATATTTTGAGTAATCTTCTGCCGACCAATAGGCTTTACTTTATTAACGTCCTCAGTGGAATTAAGATGGTCGTACAAGAACCTAAGCCCGTCAAAGTTGTTGGACCAGAACTTAAACTCCCCAGATGCAACACCTTCCTCAGGAAGTCGCATGTGGGAATTGATCTCCATGTCAGCTCGATAGACTTCATCAATCATGAGGGTTTTCAACCTCTTGGGAGCACCTTGCAAAGTTTCTTCATGGGACGGAGGAGCAGAAGGTTGAGGTTCATTCTTGCTTGGGGTAGCCTTTGCACTAGTACCCCGGATCCGTTTTGGTTGTCGGATTTCCAACCCGCTCATATCCGACTTAGAGGGGACAGCCTCTCTGGATCTTTTTGAGCAGCACGAGCCTCCAACATTAATTTCTTCTGTTCAGCTACTGACAATTTAGTCATGGTATCTGCAGAAAAAGTAATAAACGTTAGGATGAGGATGATAAATCATATGTACAAATAGTAAGCAAGCAATTACCCAGGTAGGCGAGTAGTTGCTCATCACTTAAAGGTAACAACTCCTTAACCTTCATCATACGGAAGGAATCAAGAACAATCAGAGATTGAGTTTCCAGTTCACTCATTTTCTCAAAATTGAAACCAGTGATCGACAATGGGTTCTCGGCCCAATAAAAGGGGAAACAAAGCTGGCTATCCAGAGAGTACAACACTTGTGGACATCTCGGTCTGCTCTTTACCCTTAGGAAACAGTTCTTATAATTTTTATAATTAGAGGTATATGCATGGAGGAAACTCCGTCCGGAAATCCCACTAATTTGTATCCAACTACAATTATCGACACCTTTCACTTCTAAGAAAGAGAAAAACAGACCAATTGTAGGGGTGATACCTAAGACCTCGCAAACCCGTTCGAAAGACTTTATAAAACCCCAACTGTTGGGACAAAGTTGAGAGGGAGCTATATTCACAATTTTCAGTAAGTCCGCTTCAAAGTCAGAGAAAGGTATTTGTATATTGAAATCTTCTAGAACCCCGGCATAGAAATAAAAAAGGTCTACTTTAAGGCCTTTGGGGTGAAGTATACAAACACACTCTCCGGGAATACACGATTCCAAGGCAACATCATCTTCAGACCCAATTGAAGATATTTGTCTTAAGGACCGAAGTTTTGTGATTTCTACATCATCAAATGTATTAGTCTTATGATTCATGACATCAAGATCAAAAGGAGCAGCAGTCGTCATTGAAACCTCTACAAAACCTGGGGAAGATGAGCCATAATCAAAATTATCCCCAGAAGTAAGAACTACGCCATAGATTTCGTTCATGACTCGTCTATACTCCTCTGGCCCTAAAGCACTTTCTATTTCCCACATGCATTGTTCCCACAACTCCTTTCTCTCCATAGCATTCATACGGACTTCGCTACTACTACACTCACCTTCTCATTTAGTAAAGACTACCATATTGTATAAAAACAAAATTGAAGAATGAAATTGAAATTAGAAGTAATAGAAGGATACCTGCGAGTAAAGAAGCCTTGGAGATTAGAAAGTGTTCTGGTTGATAAAGAGGGAAAATGATCTGAAATAAGAAGAGAGAAAGAAAGATTTTGATAAAAGACTCGAGAGTAGCTAGGGAGTAGCCTTTAATAGTCATCATTATATTGGGGAAATTGAAAGGACACGGCCTCCCAAGAAATTTCTGACACATAAGGACCTAAGAAGAAAGGCCGATCTACAGCTCGGCACCTAGCAAATATATCCGGGCTTATGTCACTGCCGAGCACTACATCCCTATAAGCAGATATAGTTCTCGGGGGCTTATGTACACGCCAAATATATTTGATTCCGAGTTGGGTAGTCGGATAAGGGTGAGCACGGACCATACTATAGTAGCAAGAGAGATCGTACAATAAAGAGAGCTAGACAAGCCTCATACAGAACTCGAGCCGATTAGGGAGCTCGACTCCCACCATGTCGAGTTCTCACGAGGTCGGGTACCACACCCCACCAACCTGGCACCAATACCGGACACAAGCTCGTCAAATACCACTCCAACTTTTGTAACGGCGGCGGCGCATCAATACGGACGTTACCAAGAGATTCAAAGCATGTATTCATGGAGGGAGGTTACGACAATGATGGCCACATAACGCCAGAAGGTCAAGAGACTTCTCTTAATGGCTTGTATTAATAAGAAGACTATATAATGTTGCTCCTGTATGAGGGTTAAGCAAGAAATTCATCTTGAGGAAATATATAGCACCTGTATAGTCCTCAAATCCCCAAATATCCATCTCAACATACTCCGCAGTATAGACATCGTAGCTCTCTTTGTCCAAAGAGAAGGAGAGTTAGCACTTTTGGTAGTCTAACCATTTTTGGATAGAACAAGAATGGTTAACACCTACAAAGCCAAAGAGGTCGAATTGATGTTGAAGGTGAAGATCCTGAAGAAATAGTTGAAGATTACCTGGATTTTTTTTATTTTTAGTGTTCATTGCATTTGTTGTAATGACGAATTAGGTTATAGTTGATTAGGTTTGTATGTTTACTGATGGTGTAATGGTTGATGTATTTGTTACATAAGATTCATGTGATGATGTTATGGTGTATCATGAATATAATACAATTATTAATATTATTATAACTTTATCACAAATCTGTGTTGAATTTTCTGTTGTGCTATGGTGAACAGTAATATAGGTTAAAAATTGGTATAAATTATAAAAGCAGGATATAATACTAATTCTGCATAAAATTTTACAACGGTTATTTATCATAACCGTTATAATAACTTGTGCGTTGTCTAGTAAAAAATTAAAAACAAAACTGCGCAGCTGGGAATCGAACCTAGGACCATCACTTTATCACAACAGATTTTTGGATAAACTGTTTTGATAGGGCGCGCACTTTCCAGTTTATTACAACGGTTACAGGACCGTAATTGTTAGTATCATATATACAACCACACTCTACATAACAACGCCTGGTCCTGCGTGGTTATATATCTTTCCCAACTGTTGTTAAATGTATGTTCCGTAGTAGTGACATCCGCTTTTAGAGATGAAGGCACAAGGATATCATGTAAGTGGGGAACTTCCCGCTAGATTTGCTCAAGGAAATGTTCAGGGGCGTAAAGCTCTTCAAAAATCTTATAGTGGCTTTGTTGAAGTAGGTGAGATATTCCATCGGCGACTCTGAGGGGCCTTGTTGAATGTTAAATAAGTTGGTGGTGTATATATTTCTATGTTGACTTGTTGCAAACTGGCGCACGAGGTTCTTCGTCAGATCCTGGTAGGTGGCGATGGAAGCTCCTGGTAGGCCCATGTACCATTGTAAGGTTTCGTCTATGAAAGTACCAGACAAAAGCTTGTGCTTTAGAGAATCAGGGGCTCTTATTATGGCCATTTGCATGTTGATGGAGGTGACATGCTCGTAAGGGTCGCTACGCCCATCAAAATTTTCCATGGAGGAAGACTTGAAGCCCTCGGGGACAAGTGCTTCACATATCTCGTCTGAGAGAGGATGGGGGTCCAACACCTCCGTCTCCTCAATGGATGACTGAGTGCTAGCGCTATTGAATGTTAAGGATGTTGTCCTCTATAGCTTGGTTATGATGGCATAGCTAATCCATGGTGGAATACATCTCTGCCATGGTGGTGGGATCATTGTTACCTCTAGTATCCTCTAGCATGGGAGATTGTGCCCTCCTAGCAACCATGATTGGGAGCGTTTACGGCTAGGAGGAGAAATTTTAGTGAGTGTCAAAGTAGTAGTGATAACGAAAGGGGTGGCCCAAATCAGTTTTATCGGAGCTACCCTTATGCTGGTAAGGATGACCAAAGGCTTTAAGGCTTTTGGTTGTTTAGGGTACGCTTACGGTAGTAAGAGGCCATGTTTCGAAGGTGTTTCCGCTGTGGAGAGAGCAAGCTAACATGAGGTGAGAAACTTTATATCTTTGGAGTGTTTTATGTGTATTCAAAATATCCTCTCAACCCTCAGGTTAAGGTATTTAAATAAGTTTGACCAAGGAAGCTGTTGACTGCCTGCTTCTTAGAGAATCATAATTAGAACTCCTTGTCCACACGATTATAGGTTATGTACACGTCACCCGCACATTTTTCCTAAGGGCCACGTGCTAAACAGGGGCAACCCCGAGAAATATATTTTAGTGCGGATGCTTGATGAGGCTTGACCCCGTGTCACCCCAGCGTGGGTCTTTGCAAATGTATCACTTTTTTCAAAATAATAAAATATTTAATGATTTATGATACTTATTTTAGATTATTTTATTTTTTGTTTTTTAGAATAATATTTATTATTATTATTAGTAGTAGTATTAAAATAATTATATATATATATGATATGACACTTAAATGAAATAGATGAATAACATATCGAAAAATTGAAATACAATGCTCAAAATACTGATTTTTAAAATGGGAATCAAAACTTAAACAAAATAAAAATAGAATGACTAAAAATATATTTAATCTTTAATTAATAATATTAATTAATTATGACTTGGCAGCAATCAATCATTATTAATTATTATTAATAATATAAATTATAGTAAAATTGTAGTATTAAAGAAATGATATTTTGACACTTACAATGTATGTTACTCTTCACAAATATGATGAATAGTGACATTCATAATTTTAACTTTTTATACATATTTTTTTCTTTCTACAAAATAATTTTGGTCAATGTAAAAACTTGGTTGATACAATTTATAGTTTATTTAATATATGTCTTGACGTTAAAAAAATAGTATTAAGTGGAAAAGTAAAGTTGATTAATTGACTCTTATAAATTGATTAATATAGTGTTATTAAGTGCCGAAATATAAAAAAAAAAAAAAAAAAAAAATTTAAGTCTTATGTGGTAATCAACATTGGTTAATGTTATCTATAAGGTTGATTAATAGGGTTTATAATTTGGTTAATGAATTCTCAAAAAGTCTTAAATAGTAAAATAGAGTGTAAATATTGGTTAATAAATTTTATAATTTAATATCTAAACTAGTTAATATTATATATTTTATTGATTAATGAAGTAGTGAAAGTGGTTAATAAATGATAAGTAAAATAAATAGTTAATATATTATGGTTAATACAATAGTAAGTTGATTAATGGCACAATCTTATATTTATATTATAAATTAATTTTAAAACAAAAAATGTTTTTTAATAAATAATATTTTTTATTTAAAAATTTTTTAGAAAAAGAAACATTGCTATTATTGTTTGGTGTCATACTTAGTGTCAGGTAGCATTGCTAGTAATTGATCATGAATATATGTTGGGCTTTATTTTAAAATTTATCATTATGGATCAAATCAAGTGTCATTAGGGATGTTTTCGGTCCGGTTTGGACCGGGTACTCAGGTTCCCGAGAGTTGGACCGAAATCCTTATCGGGTAAGTCGGAACCAGTCCAAAATAGTGCTGGTTAAATTTTAGGACCGAAACCGATCCGACACTTTCGGGTAATCCGAAACCGGACCGGATAATGGATTATTATAGATGGATATCCGAGACCGGACCGGTAATTTTCGAGGCGGGTACCCGGCCCACCCGATTTAAAGGCAAAAACAATTAAATTTTTTAATTCCAAATATTCATAATAAATTGTGATTACATTTTAACTTCATATTCAAAATTCCAAAATTTCATTGGCATTTGACACTACATTTTAAATATCATTCACATAAGTTATAAAACTTATGTTTTCAAAAATAAAACTAGTTCAAAAACATAAAACATGTTCAAACATAAGTTAGGAAACTTATGTTTTCAAAAAACTACAAAATAACATTACATTTGTTAATGATGCCTCAGAACAGTCTCATCATTGGCATTACAAAACAACAAAATAACATTACAAAGTTGTTGTTGTTGAAGAAGCGACACCCGGATCCTCACCAAAATGATATGTTAAAGGTTCATCTTGTAGTTCTTCAAACTTAGCTTCATTCCCCATCCACCATGTTAAAACATCAAACTTAGCTTTAGGGGGAACTTTCAAGGGAGGCTCCTCAAGCTATAATTCAAGATCAGATTTTGAATTAGTATTACCAACAACAGTTTCTAAAAACATCTCAAAACTCCTCCTTCCCAACCCAAAACTAGATCCTACTTCTGGAGTTAGATATAGGGACATTCTCATCATTGGTTCCATAGGTATCATGATACAATTGGAAGAGAGATTTTAAGTTGGTTTCCAACTCTTGTTCATAGGCAGTGGCTTGAGTAGTATTTGGATACAAGAAGGGATATACCCATTTGATGAAGATCATTTTATACCTATTTGAACAAGTAGAGTTGTCAACCAACTTAAATTCATCTATACCTATTTGCATAATTTATTTTCAACATGTTTGGCCTCAGAATTTGATTTCATCATAGGCACATAAAGTCACAAGGAGGTAGCAGAATTGGCCTTAGACACAAATAAAGTTACAGGGAGGTAACATAATTGGCCTCAGAGCAGAGACTACTATAATCATATCAAGCAGATCAAACAGAATTCATCATAGGCTCAATTAAATCACAACTCACAATGCAACATAATTTAATCCTAGGCACAATTGAGCCACAACTCACAAGGTAAGATAATTGAATCATTTCACAAGCAGATCAAACAGAATTGGCCTCAGATCAAACAGAATTAGCCTCAGATCAAACAGAATTCTTCATAGGCACAATTTCATCACAACTCTCAACAAGGAAACAAAATTCATCATAGGCACAATTTCATCCCAACTCACAACAAGGCAACAAAATTCATCATAGGCACAATTTCATCCCAATTCACAACAAGGTTTAATTGATCAACCAGAATTCACAAGCAGTTCAGACATAAGTGGCTTCAAATACCATTTCACAAAATTCATCATAGGCCAAGGTTTAATCACAAGGCAACATACCAAACAGAATAGTAGCTACCTAATGTACATAAACAAGGTTTAATCACAAGGTAACATACCAAGCAGAATAGTAGCTACCTAATGTACATAAACAGTGGCAACATATCTTGGATCCAGAACTGCACCAATAGAAATCAATGTATTAGACTCTGACCAATACTTATCATATTTCAACTTTATTTCATTAGCAAGCGCTTACAGTTGAGGATTATTTGAGATGCTTGAAGGTTTATCAAGTAGAACCTTGACCCTGTAAAGCTCAGCCAAAAACAAATTAGCAGTAGGGTAAGAGGTGCCACTAATAATTGATGTAACATCAGCAAAAACCTCCAAAAACTTGCAAATATCATGAACATCTTCCCAATCATTTGCATCAGGCAAAAAGGTGAGAAATACACCATTTTCTTCAGCATATCTTGGTCAGACTTCTCTGTAGTGGTATGCAGTGGACAACATCAACCAAGTTGAGTTCCTCCTTGTCTTAGTATCCAACACTTGCATTCTGCCTTCAAGTTGCAACTCATCAACAAATTTTTTGAATGCTTTGCATCTTGTTTCAGAATTCAGCAAGTATTTGACCCTATTTCTAATCTTATCAACAATCACCTTAATCATATCAAGACCATCCTGAACCAACAAATTTAAGATGTGTGCACATCTCACATGAAACAGTTTACCATCCAATGGTAGATTTCTCCTACCAGAATAATCTCTCTTCAATCTAGCAATGCAATTATCATTCGCACTAGCATTATCAACTGAAATTAAAACAACCTTATCCCTTATGCCCCAATCATCCATGACCTTAATCAATTCCCTACACAAAACCTCACAAAAATGTAGTGGTGGCACATTCTTAAAAGATAAAACTCTTGTATGAAGCTGCCATTTTGAATAAATGAAATGACTAGTCACAATCATATAACCAATTTTCTGCTCACCAGACCACCACAGATCAGTTGTAAGACTGATCCTGTTAATCAAAGACATAGACTTTTTCATCTTAACTCTCTCAGCCTCATAAAATGTCTCACAATAAAACTTAACCTGTTGTCTAGTAATCTTTTTGTACCATGGATAAATTTCTCTAAGAAACTCATTAAAGATAACACCTTCCATAACAGAAAAAGGAAATTCATGACCTAGAATCATATGAGCTGCAACCTCTCTAACCCTAGCATGATTATATGTCCAAGTTGCCAAACTAGGAGTACTATCACCACCTACTTTAACCTAGGTTGTGCAACCTCTTTGTCAGTATTGCATTTTAGCCTCAACTTTCTCTGAATACAATTTTCTAAATGTTTCTTACCATTAGAAGTACTTTTCCATTTCACATCATAAGTGTAAAGCTTGCCACACCATCTGCATTTCCACTTCTTGGTACCATCAGGCATTTCAGTAAGTACCGTCTCAGTGTGAACAGCAGATTTCTTGGGATGAGGAGCTTTACCAAAGGCATTTATCTGGCTCTGTGAACTCTGATTTGGGTCAACTGGGGGGTTGCTCCATCATCAGTAGTTGTATTTTGAGTAGTAGTAGTATTTTGAGTGGTAGAAGTATTTTGAGTAGTGTTGTCAGTTGGAAGTGGAACTGGAAGTTCCATATCAATCATCTCACCAATCTCTATATTTCCTCCATCCATTTTCTCCTCTTCCCTATCAAGCAACATGTCAATATCAATAAGATCATCCATGGTTTGAGTCAATAAGGAATCTTGAAAATACATGACACAAAATTAAATATCAATCAAACAGTAATTTAATACGAAATATGAACAAAACCGAGTAACATAATACAACCTCGGCAACACAATTTATTATTAGGCCAAAATACAACCTCGGCAACAAAATTTACACAATACAAAACCCTATGCCGAACCCTAATGAAGAACAAAACTCATCAACAGAATCAAATATTTTTTATCAAAACTGAAGCAATATAAACAAAAAATCAAATACTCCAACATTTTAGGTCAAAATTTTGTTCAAAATCGAAACTCGCATCAAGAACGATTCCAAAATCAAAACACTTTAGGTCAAACTTCTGGTCAAAATTGATACCAGGTAAAGAACTACTCGATAAATCAAACATGCAAACAATGTAAACAATATCATAACAGAAATAAAAAAGAATAGAGTTTGGATACATTACACGAACAAGATTATTGTAGCCTTCAACAATTCACACTTTGCCTCTAACACAAATTATTCTAACAGATAATGAAAGTAAACATGGTGAAGAGGATATGAAGCCCTAGGAGAGAGAGACGGAATGGAAGATGAGAAGAGTTAGTGAGAGACGAGAGAGTGACTGAAAAAAGAGAGAGGAAAAAAATGAGGAAATGAAATTTTTTTAGAATTTATAACAATGCTTACCGGTTACTTATTGGATATTTTGGTCCGGATCTTCATGCTGGATACAAATTAAAATTTCATCCATTACCACACCAAGAGACAAATTGGTCGTTGCAAAGGTCCGACTCCACCGGACCGGTTCTCGGGTAGTTTTCGGTTCTTTAGCCCCAAAAACAGCCCTAAGCGTCATGTCCTTATCTATTTATTTAAATGTTGTCTCATTAAATAATAAACATAATTATGAAAATAATTCATAAGACAGCATGAGCGTGCCTTGTTTGCCTTTCTCCCTTATCTTAAATCTTCTATCTATCATTTTTATTGATTTTAAATATATCAAGAAGTTCACATAGTAATTCTGATCTATTATATATATATATATATATATATATATATATATATATATATATATATATATATATATATATATATATATTGAAATTTTGGATCGAACTCTAGTTCTGTCGAGGGAAAACTTTCATGTGTTTCAACAGGAGACAAGCATGAAGTCGAAAATGGTTCGCATGTTGATGTCGAAGGGTTAGATATTGTAGTCAAAGTCGGTTCTAATATGTATTGTCGAATTGTTATATCGAATTGGGCCTTGTGTTATGGATCTAATTGTTTAGTTAGCTTGTGATGTAAGTTAGCTAGTTAGTCTATAAATAGGCTAGATCACTCAGGTTGTTGAGTGAGGCCAATTGTGTTATTCATTTGTAATCATTTGTAAACCCTAAATGAGAAAGTGAATAGTAAATAGTTTGCCCAAGAATCTTTCTTCCTTCTTGCTTCATTATCTTTTCTTCTTTCTTTAGAAACCTAACAGTTTCATTGTTCACCCACGAACTCCGTTTCAAAATCTTTATTTGTTGAAAGGTATCGTTTGTGATCACAACAAACTAGTGTGGTGAGCATGGAGAAGATGTCGTCAACAAAGTTTGAAATTGAGAAGTTCACTGGAGTTAATGACTTCGGTTTATGGCGTTTGAAGATGCGAGCCCTTCTTGTTCAACAAGGTTTGCTAGAAGTGTTAAAGGGAGAAGATGCCATGGATGCTGCATTGACGGAGAAGGAAAAGACAACGATGATTGAGAAAGCCCACAGTGCAATTGTTCAGAGTCTTGGTGATAAGGTTCTCAGGCAGGTTTCGAAGGAGACGACGGCAGCTGGTGTTTGGCTGAAACTTGAATGATTGTATATGACAAAGGCCTTGGTGAATCGTTTGTACGTGAAGCAAGCTTTGTATTCATTCTAGATGAATGAAGATAAAGTGTTGACGGTGCAGCTGGATACGTTCACCAAGCTGATTCTTGATCTTTAAAATATTGATGTTACCATCAATGATGAAGATCAAACGTTGTTATTGTTGTGTTCTTTACCTAAGTCGCATGATCACATCAAATAAATCCTCTTGTATGGAAGAGAGTTCCTGACCTTTGAAGAATTTCAAGCAGCCTTGTATTAGAAGGATTTGAATGAAAGAAAGGAGTAGAAACCATCATCATCACTTGGCGAAGGGTTGTCCGTGAAGGGGAAATCCTCGAAGAGAGATGGTAGGTTTGAGAAGAAGAAAGGTAAAAACTCAGCAGAAGTCTTATGGTGGTGATATTTCTGGGATTAAGTGTTATCACTGTAAGAAGGAGAGTCACACAAGAAAGATGTGCCCTAAGCGCCTGAATAAAAGGACAATGGCAATGCAACTATTGTGCAAGATGATTATGAATCATCTGATGTCCTTGTGGTGTCGAGCAGCAACTCTTACAAAGAGTGGATTATGGATTCAGGATGTACTTGGCATATGACTCCAAACAAGGATGTGTTTGAAGAATTATGTGATCAAGATGGTGGATCAGTGCTGCTAAGAAATAATAAAGCTTGCAATATTGCAGGTATTGGATCTGTAAGATTCAAGCTCCATGATGAGTCAATAAGGCTATTGACTGGGGTTAGGTATGTACCTGACCTTAAGAGAAAATTGATTTCTCTTGGTGAATTCGACAAGAAAGGATATGTCTTCAAAGGAGAGCAAGGTATCCTGAAAGTCATGAAGGGGTCGAAGGAAGTCTTGATAGGCGTGAAGAAACAAGGCTTGTATGCCCTTGAGACTGAGGTTGTAAGTGGTTCAACAGATTTTGCATCCACGAACCCGGTGTCGAAGACAGAATTATGGCACATGAGATTGGGCCATGTCAGCGAAAGAGGCCTGGTCGAATTGGGAAACAAAACCTGCTAGGTGGTGACAAAGTCGAGAAGTTGGATTTTTGTGAACCTTGTGTATTTGGAAAATCCTGTACGGTGAAGTTTAACAAAGGTAAACAAATAACACATGGATCCCTTGATTACACTCATGCTGATCTTTGGGGGCCTGCAAGGAATCCTTCACATTCAGGTGCAAGGTATTTTCAATCCATAGTTGATGACTGTTCCAGAAAATTATGGGTATTCATTAAGAAGACTAAGGATGAAACTTTTGAGAATTTCAAAATTTGGAAGGTTCTAGTCGAAACTCAAACTGACAGAAAGGTTAGGAGGTTGAGAATAGACAATGGCCTTGAGTTCTGCAATGAAGCCTTTGACGGTTACCGTGTCGAGTCTGGGATTGCAAGGCATAAGATTGTAGCAGGTACTCCTCAACAAAATGGCTTAGCTGAGAGATTCAATCGAACAATCCTTGAAAGGGTTAGATGCATGTTGGTTAGTGATGGATTGAAGAAGGTGTTTTGGGCAGAGGCTGTTTCGACAGCAGCTTATCTGATAAATAGATGTCCCTTGATTGGCTTGGGAATGAAGACACCTGAAGAAGTTTGGTCGGGTCAACCATCAGATCTCGAAAAACTGAGAGTATTTGGCTGTTTAGCCTATGCTCACATTGTTGCACTCCAAAATTTGCCCTCTTGTTATCTTACCCTAATTGGCTTATGCTTCATTCATTAGGTCATAATCATTCATACATGGCATTGGTTCTAAGACATGGGATCAAGGTATCTTGGTTTTCCTCAAGAGAAGGGGGTGGTTTTCAAAGCAATGAGAGAGGAGATGTCCTCAATATCATGGTATTCTTAAGCTACAAGGGTCTCATACTCATCAAAGTATCTCAACTAGCTCACTCAATCATCTGGTGATTAGGGTTTCAAGTGTTTCAAGGGATTTACAGTTGATCAAGCTCCTAGTGGCTCTGAGGCTAGGGTTTTGGTCAGAGGCCATTTGTGATTATTTTCTTGAGCAAGACAAGATTCTATGGTTCAACATACATTTCAAGGGTCACATATATTCCTCATGGTTTATCCCAAATCATTTCAGAAGATTCCAAGTGGATAGAGGAAGATTGTGAATTCATCTAATCAAGAAAAGTCAACTGATGCTCTAAGTGAGTCAAAGCTTGATTCTTGAGTTCTTGGGTCATATTTGGATATTTCAAGTCACCATTCATGTTATTATGAGGTTTGATCAAGAGAAATCATAAAATCAAGAAAAGTTACTAAATAAGGGTTTTCGAAATAACTAAATTAAGAGAAATCATAAAATCATGGAAGAATCATGTTCATATGGCCATCTTGCAAGATTCATATCCCCCTCATCCTTGATCCAAATGGTGCAAACTAATACTAAAATTGAAGATAACATTACATACTACAAGTTTGTAGAAGAAATCAACTTCAAAAGATGCATAGATCAAAAGTTATGATTGCATAAAGTTAGGAAAATTAGGATTCAAGATTCCAATACTTAGAATTTTTCTAAGTGTTGAAATTCAACTTGAAGGGTGTGTTTTCAAGGCCGAATTGCATAAGGTTCTAAGCTTTATTTCAATTTTCCTCCAACATGAAAGTTGTTAAGCATCTTCCAAGCTTTCTTTTAACACCAAGAACTCTCCATTTGGATCATTAGAACTCAAGATATATTGCTCCAAAGGCAAGGGATTTTTCTAAGTGTCATTGGATAGTTTTTTCATGCATGACTTCAAGGCCATTTTTCACATGGTTCCAAGCTTCATTCCAAGATGCAACCAACATGAGAGTTGTTACTTATTCTTCAAGCTTTCTTTTGATACAAAGATCGCATCATTTTAATCTCTAGAGCTCAAGTTATGTTGCTTCAAAGATAGGGTATTCAAGTTGCCAAATTTAGTAAAATCATGAAATTTTTGTAAGTGTTTTGGAGCTTCATGGAGACAACTTCAAGGCCATTTTTCTTGATGATCCAAGGCTTGTTTCATCCTTCCATCAACATGAAAGTTGTTGGTTGATCTTCCAAATTTCATTTGAGCTCAAGAACTCATCAAATGGACCAAAATTCACCAATTTACAACCATTTAAAGTTGGCCATATGAACATGTTGTCTTGATGCATCATGTTGCTTTTCCTGGCACATTTTGAGTCATTTCTTACAGCATACACCTTTGCTTCACACTACACGCATACATCACTATATTACTTTACCTAAAGTGGCCAAACACATCCATTCTTCATGTGCACAATTTGAATTTGTTTTGCCAAAGATGGAAACATGAGAATGCACCACAACCTTGCTCACCACTCATCCTCACGTGCCAAAACCTTTCATCCTCTTCTCATGCTTTATTTCCACTCACCCAAAGCACCAATTCCACCCATGTGATGAGGAGCTCGTGCCACACCTTCTCACTCTCAAAATTGTACAAATTTCCAAAACAAAATTTTAACCATAGTTAGGTCACCGACTACACTCTAACATCACATATAAAAGCTCCTCATAACCCTAAATGTAAAGACCACTTCATTTCTTCAAGTTTCAGATCAAAATCTCTCACTTTTTCTCAAGAACACAAAACACGGTTTCTACTTTTTCTCCAAGGATTCCTCTTCTTTCTTGCTCCATTCACACTCATTGAAGATCCTTGAAGCATTGGGTGGAAGTTTCTGAAGCTTTTTCACGTGTTTGAAGAGACAACGGATCTTCTCCGTTAGGTAAACTTCCAAACTGTCTCCTTCCATTTTAGATGCTATCTTAAGAGCATGTTGGTTGCATCTGAAGTCCTACACTAGTGTAGGCAATGTTTACATTGTTGTTTTATTGATTTGATGAAGTTCAGATTTGTGTGCTCAACATTCGTGCCCTATTTTCATGGCTTTAGAGTGCGTATTTATGAATTCTAAGGCCAGATATGGGTTCTACGTGGAACATGCTTTGAAATGGTGTCTTGTTTTGTTCATTTTGATGAAATTTGCAGACTGCTCCGGTGGGATATGGCCGGAGAAGACGACTGGAGCCCTAGCTTCGGCGTCCCTGTGTTTACTGATGTGTGCAATGTTTGAACCATGACTTGCTTGCGTGTAGATGACATGGAGCCTACATGTTTTAATGAAAGCCACACGTGTTGTTGTTGTTTGTTTCTGAACATGATTAATGGTTTGGGCATGCACGCTTTTCATACTCACACCTTCTCTTTCTGGCCCAGATGCGCATGTAACTATGATTAGTTTATTTTGGAATTCTATTTTGCACCTCCCATGTCTATTTGTTTTGTTATTTCTTTTTTTCATTTTAATTTTATTTTTGATATTCCATTCATGATAAAAATTATCAAAAATATCTTTCTGGTTCCTTAATGTCTTGAGATATTTTTGGTGATTTTTATTTTATTTTTTCAATTATTTTTCTATTTTATTTGGATTTAATTGTGAAAGGTGTATTTCTTGATGTTCTTGAACTGGGGTTTGGATATTGATGCATTTATGAACCACTTCTTGAGCCAATATTTTTGCCATGTTTAGACACCTAAATGAATAGGGTTTTAGTGATGTTGTGATGTCTTGGTAATGCATTTTTGATCACTTACCATTTGATTTTATTGAGCCATGATTCATGCCTAATTGTTGAAGCATACATGTGATTGATAATTATTTTGATGGTGCACTTGTGCAATTTTCTTTGGGATCCTTTTCTCAATTAATCTTGATTGTTTGGCCATGAGGTAAAGCCTGAATTTCATATTTTTTTGGTCATGGAGATTCCTCGAATTGATGCTTCCTTTTGATGTGTTTGACATGAAATTGTGCCTAATCTTTAACCTAGTTTCTTGAACTTGTTTCTTGTGTGAATTTTCTTGAGGTTCATGAATCCTTGTATGACTTGAATGTCTTGTTTAAGCTACTGCCCTTCCATGTCTCAATGTTCAATTGCATGATCATTTTCTTCTTTTATCTCTCATGGATAAATGCTTCTTTTGATTGATGCATACCTAATTGTTTGTGCATGCTTTAAATATGATACTTGATGAATCTTCTTGCCATCTTGAACTTTGTTTTGAATTGAAATTTATACTTGGACTACTGACCTCTTTTGTTCATCTTGATTGAAACACTTTGGTCCACCCTGTAACACCCCATTTTAATTATTTAGACGTCTTATGTTATTTTATTTGTGTGACCTTGTTTGGGGGAGTGTTTTGAGTGCGTTTAAGGGTTGCCCTTAGTTAGGAAGGTGGGTTGGTGAGATAAAGCCTTTAGATTAATATTAATAGTGGTATAGTTAATAATAATAATAATTTAATTAATAATAGTAATATTATTATTTTATTATTATTATTGTTATTATTGCTATTATTATTAATTAATTTAATTAAAATAGGATTAAGAGAATTAGGAGAGGTTTAAGGAAAATAGAAAGGTTTTGGCACGTGAAACGAGGAATAGAGAACCAAGAGGAGAAAAGAACAAGGTGTGCTAGGGCTTGATCTTCTTCCCCAATTGTCCAGATTTTCTGCAAAGATTCGAGGTAAGGGGGGAGAAACGGGTTTAATATTGGTGATTCATTGATGATAGGGTAGTGGGGAGTCCTTAACCCCGTAGGAATTTGTATGCAAACTGTTGTGTGGTCGATCTGTTGTATATGCCTGTTGTGATTCAGAAATCGTGCATGATCTAATGTGTGTTTCCATGAATTTTTGTTGTTGCTGCTGTTGTATGAACATCTGTTATAGATCTGTCGTTTTTTATTCAAATTGGGAGAACGATTGAGGGTTTAGACCTGTAATACATGTAGTAATTCTAGGTACAAGAGAAAAGATGAAAATTGGACCTAAAATCAATGTAGAAACGAGTATAGAACTGGTTGGAAGTGAAGAAGTGTGGAAATCGTAGCAGAGTGCAGAATGGTGAGGCCTCTAGTGATTTGCGTAATAGATCTGGCCATACGCGTATTGGGTTGGGCCATCCGCGTATGGGAGTGAAGGAAAGGGATCCTTACGCGTAAGGGGAGCTGGAGGGGAGGGTTTGGCACGGCCCTCTGCTCATACGCGTATGGTACGCGTATGGTGGCATGGCAATACGCGTACGGAGTAGCCTTACGCGTATATAGATCTGAGAGTTAGAAAGTGAAGGAAAAATGGGTCTCTGCTCATACACGTATGAAGTTGGGCAATACGCGTATGGCAGGGCGAGGCAGGAGGCCTTACGCGTATCAGATGGAGGCGTACGCATAAGGAAGGGCGAGGGAGCAAGTCATACGCGTATGACTCAGGTCAATACGCGTATGGACAGTCTGAGTGCAGATTTTCACCGTTTTGCGATTTCTTTCCCGTTTCTGCATCGGAATAGGTTTCTCTTGGTTTGAGAGGTTGGGAATAGGTGCCAGGTGTTGAGGAATAAGACACGGGTGATGAAAATATTAATTTTAATAATTTTAATTAATTAATTAATTGATTGGGTGTTTGGTGTGTATGAAGCAAATTACATGATGATGATGTTGATGATATGTATGATGTGATCAGGAGGATCGTGTGCATGTATTTACGCTTGTATACATGTTTTGTTGTGCATAGTGAGTCTTGCATATTCATGGTGATTGGTGGGATGAATCATTGCTCAGGATGAGTGTATGTGATTCATCCGTACTCCTATATGGAGAATGGTGAGGGATAGATCATTGCCAAGTAGAGGTGTATGTGATCTATCCGGGGTTCGATTGATTGAACCAATGAGTCGGTACCGCATGCATGGTGTCGTGTTGCATTACATTATTAATTGATGTTGTTGATGATATTGGACAGTAGGTCGCGTTGGTGTGTTGTTGACTTATATATGTGAATGCTACCTTGTTATCATGTATTTATTCACCGATAATATTAAATGTGATTTCTCACCCCTTTGTTGTTGTTGTGTCTGTGCTTCTTCGGAAGTACAGATAATCCAGGTACTTAGATAGCTTGGATATTGGTGTTGCTGATCGAGTCCATAGGAGTGCTCTGATTCGTAACACGGGAACTATTTTTGGGGATTTCATTCATTTTGTTATTTGTTATTCTTTTTGTTACGTATCTTTATTTTTGATGAACATTATGGTGAACCACGATTTTATGTGGAGTTTTGGTGTTATTGGCAGATGGCCGTAATTTGAAAATTTTTCTGCTGCATATTTTATCAACAATGGAAGGATTTTATTTGTTGGTTTTTAATGTGACATTCCACTTGGTGAAAACTCTGATTTATCTTTAATATTTTGTTTATTTTTTTAAAATGGGAAAGTGGGGTGTTACAATTGGTATCAGAGCAGGTCGGTCCATCCGGCCAGGTGTTAGAGTTGAGTCTGTCCTTAGAATAGGAGTTGATTTGGTGTTCTGACCTTATATCATTAGCAGATTCGCTATCTAGGAAAGAGTTGAGGGCGTTGTTGGAGGACGAAGCGAAGCTGTTTGCGGTGTTTGCCTCGTTATCTGTTGAAAGAAAGGCTTCAGTTAATGAATTACCAGTAGTGAATGAATTTCCTGAAGTGTTTCTAGATGACATCACGGAATTGCCTCCGACGAGGGAAGTTGAATTCGTTATTGATCTTGTACCGGGTACCAGACCTATCTCTATGGCACCGTACTGGATGTCTGCATCAGAATTAGTAGAGTTGAAATCTCAGGTCGGGGAATTGCTCGATAAGAAGTTTATCAAACCAAGTGTGTCGCCGTGGGAAGCTCCAGTGTTGTTGGTGAAAAAGAAGGATGGTAATATGCGTCTGTGCATTGATTACCGTCAGTTGAATAAAGTAACCATTAAGAATAAGTATCCACTTCCAAGGATTGATGACTTAATGGATCAGCTGGTAGGAGCTCGTTTTTTCAACAAAATTGATCTGAGGTCGGGTTACCATCAGATTAGAGTAAAGGAAGATGACATTCAGAAGACTGCTTTCCGAACTCGCTACGGACATTACGAATATGCAGTGATGCCTTTCGGAGTGTCTAATGCACCGGGTGTATTTATGGAATATATGAATCATATTTTCCATTCTTATCTGGATCAGTTTATTGTGGTATTTATTGATGATATACTGATTTACTCTAAGTCTGACGAAGAGCATGCAGGTCACTTGAGAATTGCATTGCAGGTGTTGAAAGATAATAAACTGTTTGCAAAGTTCTCGAAGTGTGAATTTTGGTTGAAGACCGTGAGTTTCTTGGGTCATGTGATTTCTGGTGATGGTATAGCGGTGGATCCCTCTAAAGTAAGTGCAGTACTTCAGTAGGAAACTCCGAAGACCGCAACGGAGATAAGAAGCTTTTTGGGTTTGGCAAGTTACTATAGAAGATTCATTGAAGGGTTTTCTAAATTGGCGTTGCCATTGACTCAATTGACCAGGAAGAATCAAGCTTTTGTCTGGGATGCTGCCTGTGAGGAAAGTTTTGAGGAACTGAAGAAGAAGTTAACTACAACACCAGTGTTAATTTTACCAAGTCCAAATGATTCTTTTGTAGTGTATTGCGATGCGTCTAAGATGGGATTAGGCGGTGTGTTGATGCAAGGTGGCAACGTAGTGGCTTATGCTTCAAGACAGTTGAGGATACATGAGAGAAACTATCCTACTCACGATCTGGAATTAGCTGCAGTGGTGTTCATGTTAAAAATCTGGAGACATTATTTGTATGGATCAAGATTTGAAGTATTTAGTGATCACAAAAGTTTGAAATATTTGTTCGACCAGAAAGAATTGAATATAAGGCTGAGAAGGTGGTTGGAGTTCTTAAAGGATTATGACTTCAATTTGAGTTACCATCCGGGAAAAACTAATGTTGTGGAAGATGCTCTGAGTCAGAAGACAAACCATATGTCTGCGTTAATGGTGAAGGAAATAGAATTGATTGAACAGTTCAGAGATTTGAGTATGGTTTGTGAAACTACACCGGAAAGTATCAGATTGGGCATACTGAAGGTGAATAATGACTTTTTGGACGTGATTAAGGAAAATCAGAAACTGGATGTGAAATTAGTGTACTTGATGCCTACAGGAGAAGATGATCCTGATAGTGACTTTAAAGTGGATAATGTTGGTGTGTTGAGATTTCGGGGCAGGATTTGTGTACCGGATAATGAGGAATTAAAAAAGGCAATCTTGGAAAAAATCATCGGAGTAGCTTGAGTATTCATCCGGGAGCTACAAAGATGTACCATGATTTGAAGAAGTTGTTTTGGTGGTCCGGTATGAAGAGGGTATAGCGAGCGATTTTGGACGCGGTTCTTAAGCGCTGGTCGCTCTCTGCGGTTGAGCTTAAAACTACAGGTCGATTCATTTTTTATCCTATTGTGAGCTGATGAAGGAAGGGAAATAGATGTCTCCAATTAACCCTGCTTTGCATACTGAGTTTAAACAGCGGTCTGTTAGGTTACGAATGCTATCAATGTGGGGGGGCCTTTCTTGTGCTATTTAATAGAATGACAGGTTTCTGGCGGGGAACAAGGATTAGGATGTTAGGACTGATGCTTTTGAATTACTGCTTTTGATATGGGATTTTGGGTTTTTGTTTAGTGTGCTCGCTAAGATTTTTCTTTCAATCTTATGCCTACGTATTCCCGTTTATCCAAAACAGGGAAATCAGAGCGTTCGTAGTTCCTCCTATTCTATGGGAGGAAATGATTGTTTTTGGTGTCTTGTTCAAAGCCCAAGACGTGAAGCGAAAGGTAGTTTGTATCTTGTTCAAAGCCCAAGATGTGAAGCTAAAGGGTTTTCTGTATCTTGTTCGAAGCCCAAGATGTGAAGCTAAAAGGTGTCGTCTTTAGAGAGAATTTGTCATCTCTAAAGAGGGGTTTGTTTGTTACGACTGTTTATAAAGGAGAATTACTTTAACCGGGATACGCGGATCCTAGCAATGCCATAATTTCCTTTATAGGGGGTTTTAACCTGAAGGGGAAGACTTTAACTCAGTGTAGAGCAATGTTATCTTTCCTTAGGAATTTCTCATGCTAAAAGAGGGACAGTGGCATGGATGTAGATGATCCAGAGGCTTGCCGCTTACAGCGATTAGATGAAAGGGAAGGAGTTGTTGATGTTTGTGTACTGTGAACGAGGCACAGCTTTGATGCTAAAAAGTTAATTGGATTAACCAGTGGTTTTCTTATACAAAGCCTAAGAGGAGGCTAATATGTGTCTCGTACAAAGCCCGAGAGAGAGGCTAAAAGGTTTTGACTTAACGAGGGAATCTTTTGGTATCTCGTATAAAGCCCGAGATGGAGGTTATTGTTTATTTGGCTCAATAAGAACCTTTTTGTATCTCGTATAAAGCCCGAGATGGAGGCGAAAAGGGGTGATTGACTCAATGAGGGAGCCTCTTATGTGTCTCGTACAAAGCCCGAGAGAGAGGCTAACTTCACTGGAGAAGGATCATTATACAAAGCCTAAGAGGAGGCTATGGTGACTGTTTCAGTTAAGTGACAGGTCCAGTATACTGATTTTGAAAGAGAAAATCAGTTCTTATATGTGCAATACTGTACTCAGGGATTTGACTCAGGGATCTGGGTTATTCATGTTCTTTAAGGAAGCGGGAAATCCGAAGGGTATTGAGACTGTCCGAGTCTGCAGGTTTCCTTCCTATTTAACGAAGGGGTCACTTGAGAATGTCTTTGAGACTCAAGGAGATTTGACTGTCCGTGTCTAGAGTTCCATTTTTGTACTATGTTTTGAGAAACAGTAGTAGACTCTTTGAAAGGACTGTTCTATAAAGATGACTAGGTTCTGTTCCTATACCTCTAGGAGGTCGTTGGGACAATTTGTACGAAGCCCAAGAGGAGGCTGGAAACTTTTAAGAAGCCGACAGGTCCTTGTACTAAGCCCAAGAGGAGGCTATCATTCCCGGAGGAAGAGATCATTATACGAAGCCTAAGAGGAGGCTGTGAATACTTCTAAGAAGCCGTAGGGTCCTTGTACTAAGCCCAAGAGGAGGCGGGGTTGCTTTTAGGAAGCCTGTGTGTCCTTGTACGATGCCCAAGAGGAGGCCGACTGCTTTTAAGAAGCCGATGGGTCCCCAAACCCCGAGAAATTCAAGGCAATGCTATTCACCGAGAATAGATCAAAGTCAGGAAAATTCAAGAATTTGGAAGAAACTCAAAGATGCCATTCACGGAGAATACATTCATCTCTGGGAGTAGAGTTTTTTGACAATTCCTAATGAGGACAGCCGAAGAGAAGACTGTATCTGGTGATCCTATTGGGGATCTAGTTGTCTATTTCTATGAATAAACGGAGCGGCGTCACCTAGTTCTAGACGTAGTTGCCGGGGAAACTCTAAATATCTATACTATTATTACACAGTTGATATGAGTTTATGAAAGAAGACTTACAGTGAAACAGCCCCACAATACAGTTTATATGTATATGAAAGCGGTAAATGAAAGCAATAACCACTTACTCAGTTGTAGAGCTTCCATGTTGTTTGGTTAGTTGTTCAATAAAGAAAGATTTGAAAACAACAGTATATTCAAAATCAAAGGAGAAAGTGCTTTGAAAAAGAAAGTTTTGGGGCTTACAGCTCAAGGAGAGGCCCAGGGTTTTATCAGTGAGCGCACTGTTTGAATTTGTACAGAGGGACTTATACAAGTGACTGAGGCCAAAAAAGATTTATGTACAAAGGGATGGGTCTTACACTCTCTCAAGAGGCCCAAAGAGTTTTTAGAAAAATAGTGGGGCTTATAACACGAGGGTAGGCCCAAATGATTTTTCCGTTTGAAATGGCGATCGCGCCGAGGTTTTCTTTTAACGCGGAGAGACTTATACAATAAGTGAGGCCCAAAAAGATTTTGGTCAAAAGGGGATTGGGTCTTACACTCTATTAGAGGCCCAAAATGTTTTGAATGGGTCTTATAGCTTAAGGAGAGGCCCAATTGATTCTTTGAATAGGCGACGATCGCGCCGTTTGTTTTTGACGGTATCGGGACTTATACAATACACTGAGGCCCAAAATGTTTTGGTCAAGAAAGGATTGGGTCTTACACTCTATTAGAGGCCCAAAAAGTTTTGAAAATGATTTATGAGGGTTGAATTAATCCAAAAACCCTAATTTGTTTTCAAAAATGTATTTAATTGAATAAAAATTCAATTAAAATGATCAAAATTGTTTAACATGTGAAAAACAAATTGTGATTTTGGATTAATGCTTCAAAAATTAAATATTGACCTACAAAATAATTAGAAAGCATTAAAAGTTGCAAAATCAATGTATAAAAAATATTTAATATGTCAAAAACAATTAAAATATTAATTCTTTGCAAAAATATCAATTATATGAAATAAATAATATTTTTGGGATTTTTTGATAAAATAAAATATTTTAACATTTTTGTGAATTATTAAAAAGAGAATCAACTCAAAATCATTAAAACTTAGAGAGAAATTAATTTTTGAATCAATTAAATAAAATCACAAAATTCAAATATTTGAATTATTCAAAAATGGCGCCAAGAACACACCAAGAACACGCGCGTGTTCTGGGTTTGGCTGATTTGCATTTTCTCCTCAATCTCACTGAATACTTGATTATATCATGCAATCCACATATCATTATGCTCGTCTCAACCTCACGATCATGTCTATAACACTTAATTTCATTTAAATTAAACATAAAACATGAAATCACGAAGAAACCTCAAGAACCCTAATTTCTGCATGAAGGCTAGGATTTTTGATACACGATTCAAACAATGCAATTAATTGAGGGAAAACATTCCATGCATGATTATGAACATATGGCCAAAATATTGTGCGAGGAAATATGCATAGATTGAGAGATGACCAAGTATATGCTTACCTCTAAGCCGTGACAGCAAGTGCAATGTGATTTTTGATTTGGAGGTGTTACAGATGAGTGGTGATGATCTGAACAGCTTCCCTACACCCTATGGAGTGTGTTTGAATGGTTGGACTTGATTGAAATTGGCTGGATCAATTTGTGGTACCTCAGCTGCAACTTGATTGAAAATTTGAGCAAACAGCTGGTGATTTTGTGAAATTGGTGTTTCAGAAGTGATCTAAGTGTTTGATCAGCTCATATGTGATGTATGTGAGGTGTGTGAGTGATTGGTTTGATTGGAATTGCTCTCAAACTCAAAACCCGATAGTGACTTGCCTTAGAAGGTAAAATTGGAGTGAAAGAAGAGATTTTGAGGAAAGCATCTGTTTGATGGCTTTGGTGTACTCAAACTGATCACAATTGAGCTCTATTTATAGTAGAGCAAGTTTGTTTTGCAAGGAATAGTGAATGGCAGCTGGTAAGTAGGTTTGGCCAATGTTGGCAAATGAAAATCCAAGTCTCCTCTAGCCATTGACTAGAGGTTAGGGCACAAAGCTTTGGTTCCCTTGGTCTTGGATAAGTCTTGACTGATTTCAGATGAGAATGGCTCAGTCCATGCCACCTTGATGCTTCCATTGAATGCTTCAATCCAAATTTGGAGTCTTGTCCCTATTTTGGCCATTCTAGGTTCAACATGCTATTTCTTGTTCCATGGACTTTGGAGGCTTGGCTCAGTGATTGTCCCCTTTAGATTCAATCCTCAGATGTGTTCAAGTGGATAGGAGCATTTGAATTTGGCTGATTTTGGCAAATCGAGCCAAAATGCAAAATCTGCCTTGCCTTTGACAGATTTCAGCAAGGCAACTTGACAATGTCATATCTCATGGTGTAAGTTGAATTTGGCAATGTTCTTGGCCATTTTGGAAAGCCCTTACATGATACAACAACTGTTTGAACAAGTTTGGTTTTGATCTCTTTTGATTCCAAGTGAAAAATCCCTCTACATTTGGCAAAAAGTGAAGGCAGATTCTGACTTAGTGAAAATTTCACTAAGTGTTTGAAAAAGTGACATTTTCACTTTTCAGCCATTTTGATCACTCCATAACTCAAAATCCTTAATGAATTGGACTTAGGTCTAGTTGAAGTTTTTGTAGAGGGTAATGAGGGCTACAAATCCATCTTTGGATGAGAAAAAATGGCTTTG
This sequence comes from Lathyrus tuberosus, assembly GCA_022829125.1. Lineage (NCBI taxonomy): Eukaryota > Viridiplantae > Streptophyta > Magnoliopsida > Fabales > Fabaceae > Lathyrus > Lathyrus tuberosus. The sequence goes on along the minus strand of JALAZF010000196.1, from coordinate 4,460,436 downwards.
TGGTTTAGGAGTTATGATCCTTCAAAGTTGGTACCCTTGTCACTTTATTTTTAACTTAGAAAATTTTCTAAGTTTTTATGGTTACCCCTTTTACAAGTTATCCCACTTTTCTTGATTTTTCTTGATGAATGATGATTCAAATCATACATTAACATCATTTTAGGGTAAAAAATCCATTTTGGTGAAAAATCTCAAAAAGTCAAAGTTGACTTTTGTGCACAGTTGACTTTTTATCAGATGAATTCCAAACTATGCAATTCTTCAGGAAATCATGTCCTTGACCTGAATCAAACTTGATGGACATGTTCCATGGGTGTCATAGGGTATATTGAGGCATGTCCTAGGGTTTGGGAGCATGTCCTGGTCAAAAGTCAAAGTTACAGTTGACTTTCCTCGCGAAACCCTAATTGTGGTGCAGATGAAATTGAGACTTGTTGCTCAAGCTTCTTAGATCAATCCATTGTCCCAAATGGATCAATATAGTTCATTAGAGACCCTCAAATACTATCTTGAGGTCTTGGTTCATGATTTGTCCCAAAAGTCAACTTAGGGGTGAATTAGGTCAAGAAACCCTAATTCCTGATTTTTGATGTATGCATCCCCTGAGGCAAAATTGACTTGATGAATGGGTCCATGAGGTTCCATGGAGTACATTAGGTTGTGTTTTGGATCTTTGGCTTGTGTCCATATTAAATTTTTCATCTGGAGGCCCTGGTCGACCAAAACCCTAATTTGGTGATACTGGCGATCTGGAGACTTGATCCACCTAGAAGGGAGCAACCTTGTGCTTAATCCTTGAAGTGGGAGTCCTTTTTGATCCATTGTGGATGTTTGAGAGGTTAGACAAGTTGAAGATCATGTCATTCCTTGATTGATCCTTTGTCTAAGGCTCTGAGAGGGCTTAAAACCCTAATTTTGATTGTAGTGAATGCTCAACAATCCTTAAGGCATTTGGTGAGGCATGATGGTTTATCCATATTGTGATGATGATTTGCACAATGATGGGAAATCTTAGTGGTCAAAATTTGGGGTATGACAGATGCCCCTATTTAATCTTCTTGGACCCGAAGGTGTGAATGACGAAGGTATTCGGGCATTCGGGGTGCAAGAGGATTAAATATCGGAATACCCAAAATTTTGATGGTTATGAATGGCAGTTTGCGCATTCATCTTCTTTGACTGAGCAATGATGCTTAGAAAAGGTAAACTTCCCCTCGATCCTGGTTTCCTACCAAGGAACTGGTCTTAGTTTCTGATTTAAACTTCCCCTCGATCCTGGTTTCCTACCAAGGAACTGGTCTTAGTTTCTGGTTTGAACTTCCCCTCGATCCTGGTTTCCTACCAAGGAATTGGTCTTAGTTTCTGGTTTGAACTTCCCCTCGATCCTGGTTTCTTACCAAGGAACTGGTCTTAGTTTCTGGTTTGAACTTCCCCTTGATCCTGGTTTCCTACCAAGGAACTAGTCTTAGTTTCTGGTTTGAACTTCCCCTCGATCCTGGTTTCCTACCAAGGAACTGGTCTTAGTTTCTGGTTTGAACTTCCCCTCGATCCTGGTTTCCTACCAAGGAACTGGTCTTAGTTTCTTTTGTCAATAAACTTTATTGACAAGGGACGCTATTCATAGCGGCTTTCCCTCAAACTTCTCGCCGAATTTTCCTGGGGAGATGTCATTTGAGTGGAAAAAGTTTTGATGTCAGACTTGCTAGGGAACCCAGTCGTCTGAGTTGTAGAGGTGCACAAACTTCTCTGTTGGAGACGCCATTTGTCGATTCTACTGGGGGAAAGCGAGTATCTTGAGAGACTGTTTCCACTTGGGGGTATTACATCATACTTTTCTCAGGATCTTCCCGGAGAAATGCCATATGATGGGGTCCAATTTTGAGGTGCCGATGACCTTTTCATCAGCGGATTTTCAGAGAAATACTGATGTACTGCCGAACCTTTGCTTAAGAGGCTTTCTCTGGGGATTTTCTTTAATCCGAGAAAGCAAGGATATCATCTTCAATGGCGAAGAGTGACATCAGCTGAAGGCTCTCTGGCCTTTCAGAGGTTCAAGTTATCAAAGTGGTCTAGTGCCGACTCTGATCTAGAGATAAACGGGAGAGAGATTGCTTAGATGACAACGTCTCCTGACGAGGAAAGAATTGACAACTCGATTGAGAGAACTCCTATCACTAAGGGACAAGACCGGCTAGAGTGATAGCGATGCAATATGAAATGTGAATGCAAATTAATAATGGATGATGTATGTATGTATATGCGGACAAAACTGACGCGACACACAAACTATAAGATGAACATGACAGGATACTTGGCCATCGCGGGGCGTGTAGAGATATCGCTGGTTTAAGATAGCAATTCCACCTTGCTTAGGAGAGATAGTCCCTGCTGGGAGCTACCGTTGATCGGGCTTAGGAGGTAAGAACTATGTCGTGGCGTGTCAGACGAGACAAGGTCTCTGACTCAGTTGATCCCTTCATTCAGGCGTACTGGCGTAGAAGGAGTACTTTGATTCTGCACTTTGAAGTTCGCTTACCTCTGGAGAAGCGGTTGATGTTCTTTTGATGTTCAACAGTCAAAAGAAATTGTCGTCTTTATTAAAAAGCAGAAAAAGTTTTAACAAGTAAATTCATTTTTGTTTTATTTCAAGAATCGTTGATCATGTTAAAATGTCGTTCTGTAAAGCTAAAACAAATAAGAATTACAAATAAAAGCACAAAGGCTCAAATTTTATTGATAAGATGGAGATCAGCCAAACGCGTGATTCCAAAGAGTAATTACAAAGTTATAAAATGGTAATTTACAGGGAAAAGGGCTACGTTGAAACATAACGACCACTATCCTTCTACCAACTTTGAATTCAGGGCATCCTGAACTTCTGTCGAAGATGACCTTAACTGGAGTTTTCTTCCGATGATGTAACTGCTGCTGCTGAGGGACTTGCCTCTGTTGAACATAGTTACTTGCCATTATCCCTAATTTTTGCCTGGATTGTACTATGATGTTTCCAATCCACCGGGATGATGATTTTTTTATATTTTGTCTCTAACTTTTGCCTGGACCCCCCTTTCGGGTTTTCAATCCACCGAGACGTTTTTTTTTTTTAGTTTAGGCGAAGTATTTCTTGACTACATCAACATTCGTGGGATAGGCAAATTCCTCTCCGTCCATGGTTGCAAGTCTCAAGGCGCCGCCTGAGAAAGCTTTCGTGACCACATAGGGGCCATCATAATTCGGAGTCCACTTGCCCCGGGAATCAGTGAGAAATGATTGTATCTTCTTAAGCACGAGGTCTCCTTTTCTGAAGACACGAGGTCAGACCTTTTTGTCGAACGCCCTCTTCATTCTCTGTTGATACAACTGACCATGGCATAGTGCCGTTATTCTCTTTTCTTCGATCAGATTCAGTTCGTCATGTCGACTTTGACACCATTCAGCTTCGGTGAGCTTAGCTTCCATCAATACCCTGATTGACGGGATCTCTACTTCTATGGGGAGAACTGCCTCCATGCCAAATACTAGAGAGAAAGGGGTAGCCCCTGTTGAAGTACGGACAGATGTGCGATAACCATGAAGAGCAAAGGGTAGCATCTCGTGCCAGTCTTTGTAGGTCACAACCATCTTTTGAACAATCTTCTTGATGTTCTTGTTAGCCGCTTCTACCGCCCCGTTCATCTTGGGTCGGTAGGGAGATGAGTTATGATGTTCGATCTTGAACTCTGAGCACAACTCCTTCATCATCTTGTTGTTCAAGTTAGATCCATTGTCAGTAATGATCTCGCTTGGAACACCATAACGGCAGATGATATTGATTTTTATAAATCGGACCACCACTTATCGGGTTACATTAGCGAATGACGCTGCTTCGACCCACTTGGTGAAGTAGTCAATGGCTACCAGGATGAACCGATGTCCGTTCGAAGCCTTGGGTTCAATCAAGCCAATCATGTCGATTCCCCATATGGAGAAAGGCCACGGGGAAGAAAGAACTTTGAGATGTGATGGCGGTACATGAATTTGGTCGGAGTATATCTGACACTTGTGACACCTTCTCATGTACTTGTAGCAGTCGGATTCCATTGTCAACCAATAGTACCCTGCTCTTAGAATTTTTCTCGCCATTGTGTTTCCGCTGGCATGAGTGCCAAAGGATCCTTCATGAATTTCTTTCATAAGCATGTCTGCTTCTGGTCTGTCTAAGCATCAGAGCAAGACCATGTCAAAGTTTCTCTTATAGAGAGTGTCACCGCTCAGGAAGAAGTTTCCAGCCAATCTTCTGAGGGTTTTTCTATCTTTCCTGGATGCCCCAGATGGGTACTCTTGTTTCTGAAGGAAGCATTTAATATCGTGATACCAATGTTTGTCGTCTATGACTGCTTCAATCGAGAAGATGTAAGCGGGCCGTTCAAGGCGCATTATGTTGATCTTAGGTATGTCATTCCATTGACCTACACTAATCATAAAAGAGATAGTGGCTAATGCATCAGCCATGTGATTCTCATCACGAGGGATGTGATGAAACTCGATTCTGTTGAAGAAAGGTAACAACCTTCTTGCATAATCTTTGTAAGGAATCAGTCCCGATTGGTATGTGTTCAAATCTCCTTTTATCTGATTGATAACCAGGGTTGAGTCGCCATATACGTCCAAGTTTTTTATCCTTAAATCAATCGCTTCCTCAAGACCCATGATACAAGCTTCGTATTCGGCCTAATTGTTCGTATATTTGAACGTAAGTCTAGCAGTGAAAGGAATGTGGGTGCCCTGAGGGGTAACAATGATTGCCCCAATTCCATTTCCATAATGATTAACTGCTCCGTCAAAGATAAGTCCCCATTGGGAACCTGGTTCTGGCCCTTCACTGGGTAGCGGTTCATCGCAATCTTTCATTTTTAGATACATGACATCTTCGTCTGGGAAGTCAAACCTGATTGATTCTTGATCGTCAATCGGTTGATGAGCCAAATGATCGGCTAAAATACTTCCCTTAACGGATTTCTGAGCGTGGTACTCTATGTCATATTCTGATAACAGCATCTGCCAACGGGCAATTCTTCCCGTAAGAGCAGGTTTTTCAAATACGTACTTGATTGGATCCATTTCGGAGACCAACCAAGTAGTATGACGAATCATGTATTGGCGAAGACGTTTGGCTGCCCAAGCCAAAGCGCAACAAGTTTTCTCGAGCATCGTGTACCGAGTTTCACAGTCGGTGAACTTCTTGCTCAAATAGTAGATGGCAGACTCTTTTCTTTTAGTTTCGTCTTGTTGGCCAAGTACACATCCCATTGAGTCCTCTAGGACTGTGAGGTAAATGATCAGTGATCTTCCTTCCACTGGAGGTGATAGAATCGGAGGATTCAACAGATATTTCTTAATACTGTCGAAGGCAGTTTGGCAATCTTCTGACCAAACGCAATCCTGGTTCTTTTTCAGTAATTTGAAAATTGGCGCACATGTGGCGGTCATAAGGAATATGAATCTGGAGATGTAGTTTAAACGTCCCAAGAATCCTCTGACTTGTTTTTCAGTTTTCGGAGAAGGCATTTCTTGAATGGCCTTGACCTTGTCAGGATCAACCTCAATTCCTTTCTGGCTGACGATGAACCCTAGTAGTTTCCCTGAACGGACACCGAAGGTGCACTTGTTGGAATTCAAGCGGAGCTTGAATTTTCTCAAACGTTCGAACAATTTTGGCAGATGTTCAACGTGCTCACTCTCTATTTTTGATTTTGCAATCATATCATCGACATATACCTCGATTTCCTTATGTATCATGTCATGAAACAGAGTAGTCATGGCCCTTTGATAGGTTGCCCCGGCGTTCTTCAAACCGAACGACATTACCTTGTAACAAAAGGTACCCCATGGGGTAATGAACGAAGTTTTCTCCATGTCTTTCGGCGCCATTTTGATCTGGTTATAGCCCGAGAATCCATCCATGGAGGAGAAGACTTTGAACTTTGCTGTGCTGTCTACCACCATGTCAATGTGTGGTAAAGGAAAGTTATCCTTCGGACTTGCCTTGTTTAGATCTCGGTAGTCGACACACATTCTGACCTTTCCGTCCTTTTTGGGAACGGGTACGATGTTGGCTAACCATTGAGGATATTCAGCAGTAGTGAGGAAACCCGCGTCAATCTGCTTTTGTACCTCCTCTTTGATTTTGATGGCCATGTCCGGGTGAGTGCGTCTCAACCTTTGCTTTACTGGCAGACATTCCAATCTTAACGGTAAGTGATGTTCCACGATGCTGGTATCCAACCCTGGCATATCCTGATAGGACCAAGCGAATACATCAGGAAATTCTTTGAGAAGCTTTATCAAACCCTCTCTGGCAGTTGTACTGAGCAGTGCCCCAATCCTGATTTCTTTTCTCTCTTTTTCTGAACCCAAGTTTACCGTTTCCAACGGCTCTTTGTGAGGTTCAATGGACCTTTCCTCTTGTCTGAGTAGTCGGGAGATCTCTTCTGGAATTTCGTTGTCATTTTCTTCTTCAGCCTCGAATACCGGGAACTCAAAGTTGGGAGAAGGCATCGGATCGTATGTTTCAACTGGGTTTAAAACAAGCAATCTGCATGACGTGATGATTCGTGTTTAGAAGAGATAGAGAAAATGCAAGTGTGTGCAGTGTATTTATTTTACTGCTTGTTTTTTATAGTTTTGTTTTTTAGGATTACCATTTTTTTTGAAAAAGCAAAAAGAGAAAACAGCAATTAATGCGGAAATTACAGAACGACGTTATTTTATTAATGGACAAGTCGAATCTTGAAACTACAGCCCTATAAAACAAAACTCTGTCGCTTTGGGCGAAGCGAAGAGGGAAATTTACAGAAAGCGAGCCCTATTAAAACATCCGTTTCACCTGAGCAGGGTGAAAGGTTAAAAGATGGCAATTACTTTGACTGGTGAACGACCTTCGGAACCTCAACAGCAACCCATTGGCGGAGAACTCCTCGGTGAATCACAAAGTCTGGCACCTTCCTTGATTTGTCTTCAGAAATGACGCTGATTTCTGGTGGAGCGGGATCATTGGAATCTGTCTCCCAGGCAGAATTGTCGTAGGAGAATTCCTCTGTTGCATTTTGCTTAGCATTTGTGCTCTCAGGTACATCTCCCCATCCAGTTGCCTGGATATCCTCGAGCCTGATACGAGAACTTTCGGGAGCGGTGTACTTGACCATATAGTCGAATTTTCCACTTGGTTCTCCCAGAGTGTCCCAAACTTCTTTGGAACTGGAGGAGTCATCTCTCTCAATGACGTTGACCTCGGGAAAAGCATAGTTGATGAACTCAAGTCCTGCAAACATTGCGAATTCATCTTCATGTTGAGTAGTTTTTGAATGACCTGAGTGTTGATCCCATGGCATAGTGGGGACACAGGTATTCCGTTCAATGACGGTCAGCTGATTTTCATTGTTCAGCTGACTTTCTTGCCCCAAGTTTCCTGGGTAAGGTTGCCACATTGGCAGACCATCCATTGGGCCATAGTAGGTGTAGTCAAAATTATCTTTCATCGGAGTGTCTTCCTCTAATGAATTTGGCGGAGCGCGGCATCCTTCTGGATCACAATCCCCGTAGATCATTTCGACATCTGATCTTGGTATAAATCTCGGACTTTCTGTAGGAAAGCAAAAAGGCATAGGCACCTCTTCCTGAGACATATAACCGTCCTTGTTAATGTAGGACTTCCATTCTTCATCTGTGTCAGAGGGATCTTCCTCATTGATAGCATGAACTGCCTAAGACACTGGGTGAAGGAAACCTCCACTGTGGAAGAAGTTCTGAATAGGATGAAGACTTTCATTGCTGGCAGCTGTCCGGGTACAGGTTGCAGAAAAACCAAGACCCTTCTTTGTTTTATTGTCAATGGGAATGACAAGCTGCCCCCATCCTGTCGTATCGGTACTCTCGACCGCTTTAATAGCATCTTTGTATGAGGAAATCGAGGTTCCTCCTCTGAACTGATTGTTCTCACTTACCGACAGTGCTTGGAACTGAGTTCCAATAACCTCCTCGGGTTCTATTCTAGTAGATAATGACAAGTTACTCACAAGCAAGGCTTGTTCCCCACAAACCGTGACAAGTTGATCGTTCTTGACGAATTTTAGCTTTTGGTGGAGGGTCGAAGTGACCGCTCCAGCCTGGTGTATCCAAGGTCTTCCTAATAAATAACTGTATGTTGCCCGGATGTCCATGACCTGGAAAGTGACTTGGAAAGTGTGAGGACCAATAGTTATGGGAAGATCAACTTCGCCGATAACTTTTTTTTGGATCCGTCAAATTCTTCGACGACGACCTCGCTAACCCTCATCGGAGGTCCTTTGAATGATAATTGCATCAAAGTGGACTTCGGCATAACATTCAGGGCTGACCCTGTGTCTACCAGTACGCTGGCTAAAGCATCGTCCTGGCAGTTAACTATGATATTGAGCGCCATGTTATGATGACGACCCTCTTCAGGTAATTCTTCATCACTAAATCCCAAATTGTTGCAGGAAGTGATGTTAGAGACAATGCTATCAAACTGTCTGATTGTTACATCCTGTTCCACAAAGGCTTGCTCCAAGACTTCCTGTAAAGCCTCCCTGTGGGCTTCTGAACTGAGTAATAGTGATAACACCGAGATCTTTGAAGGAGTTTGTAATAGCTGATCAACAATGTTATATTCACTCCTTTGGATGAGCTTCAGCATCTCATCATTATTTTTCGAAAGGTCGGGATCACTGGGTTGACCGACTGATGGATCGGGAGCTTCTGTCTGAAGTTCCTTTTCCTTGTTAAGTTCCCCAACCCCTCGGTTGAATATTCTACCACTCCGTGTTACTCGACTGATGTCTGCAATGTTCACAACGGAGGGTAATGGAATTTCCTTTCCATTTTCAATTATTGTTGCACCGTATTTGTAAGGGATCACCTTAGTTGATTCATACGGTAGCGGTCCTGGTAGATAGATGACTACAGGAGCCTTCTGATTTTTCTGACCATCATAAGTAATCTCGATTCATTCCCAGTTGGGAACTTTAGATTCGTCAAGTAGAGGAATAATGGCGAAAACATCCTTGGTCTTGTGATGACCAGAGATCGTGACAACATCCTCAACTTGCTCGGCAAGGTAGTTCGGCGACCAGTTGATGGGTCCAGAACCCGAATAGGGACGAATTTCTCCACGATCGACCTGACCCTGAAAAGCTGCTCTCACAAGGTAACACCCTTGTTTACTTTCTGAACAGACGCTACAACTGTCATAGTTGTGTGGTGGCACCTGGCCACGCCCACTTTGAATACAATGTAACCTCACTAGGTTAGCTTCCACTGATCAGACATCCTGACTCTGACGCCGAGTGGGGTTTCTATTACTGATACTAATCTGCTGAGTACCTTCATCCATGTAGATTGGCATCCACCAATGATTTAACAAGTGCTGAAGTGCCTCCTGGACAAGGGTACAACCTCGATCGTTTTCGCAACCCGCTTTACAGCTTTGATAGTCATGTGATATTAAGAATCCGAGTCGGACCTGCTCAGCATGTAACTCTACCAGGTTGGTATTCATTACGCGAATATCGAAGATCTGAACCATGTTGATTTGATAGGAGTTCCTATCATGGTAGTCTTGGATCCATCCAAGATCCATCTGACGCTGGAGGGCCTCTTGTATGAAAGAGCATCCCTGTTTGTTTACCGAGCAAATCAGACAAGAACTGTAATCGTGCCATGGCAGATTATGATACTGGCTTTGCCTTGAGTGCATCGCCACCAAGTTGACATTCATTGTACGGATGTCGTGGTTCTGAATGACGTTAGAATTCGTGTAGACCATGTTAACTCCACGAACTCGGTGCTCCTGGATCCATCCGAGATCCATTTGTTCCTGTAGAGCTGCTTGCACTACCGAACATCCTTGATTGTCTTTAGAGCAGATATCACACTGGTGATAATTATGAGGTGGCACATGGCCATATCCACTCTGTCTACAATGCATCTTAACCAGATTGGTTTTCAACAAGAGTACATCGTAAATTTGATAGACATTGTTAGTCTCTTCTTCTATCAAATTGACTGCAGCCTTCTCGTGTTGAGGTAGCGGATTTGTGAGAACATTAGGATTTGTATCCTTGAAGGATAAGACCCCGCTCCTAACAAGTTTTTGCACGTCGGACTTGAAATTGAGACAAGTCTCTATGTTATGCCCTGAACCTCCTTGATGATAAGGGCAAGTTTGATCCACCTTAAACCAAAAAGGCGGATTTTTCGGTACTGTAAGAGGAGATTTAGTCTGAATGTGCCCCTTAGCCAGTAGTAATGGAAACAGTTCTGCGTACGATATGGGTATAGGATCAAATCCTGGCGGCCGTGTTGTACGGTTGTTGTTATATGGAGGACGAGCCTGCAGAAGAGGCTGTTATGTCCTTTGCTGGTCAGGTTGGCTCTGTGCAACCTGAGGTTGATACGTAGGAATAGACGCAGGGTTGATAGCAGGAGTCACAGCTGCTACCGGTTGATAACGTCGTCTTTGCTTTCCGAGAGAGATATTCCCAACATCTTGCTCTTTTTTCTTAGGGAGAGCACTACCGTATTTTTTAGTACCGCTCGTCGATCCAGTGTCTTTTACCAAACGTCCTTCTCGGACTGCTTCCTCAAGACGTACACCCATGCCGACCATTTCGGTGAAATCACTGGGCGCACTAGCAACCATTCGGTCATAGTAAAATGAGCTTAAGGTCTTTAAGAAGATCTTTGTCATCTCTTTTTCCTCAAGAGGTGGACAAATTTGAGCGGCAATTTCACGCCACCTTTGAGCATACTCCTTAAAGGTTTCCTTGTCCTTTTGCGACATTGATCTGAGTTGATCTCTGTCGGGTGCCATGTCCAAATTGTATTTGTATTGTTGGACGAAGGCAGTACCAAGATCTCTGAAAGTGCTGATCGTGGCACGGTTTAAACCCATGTACCATTTGAGTGCGGTACCGGTTAAACTATCCTGGAAGTAGTGAATCAGTAGGTCCTGATTCTCCGTCTGAGCTGACATCCGCCGAGCGTACATCACCAGATGGCTTTGAGGGCAAGAGTTACCCTTGTATTTTTCAAAGTCGGGCACTTGGAACTTGTGCGGGACTTTCACATTTGGGACCAAGCAGAGGTCTACGGCGTCCTTTCCAAATAAATCCTGACCGCGAATGGCCTGCAGTTCCTTCTGCATTTCCAAGAACTGTTCCTGGAATTCATCCATTCTGTCAAACATAGTTTCCTTCTTACCAGAAGGTGTTGGTGGAATCTGTCCTTCCGGGACAGTGTGCACCACAGGGGGTGGTACCGTGACTACGGCAGTGAGTCTTAGCGTTTCCCGAAGTTTGTAACCTTCAGGAGTCTTCAACATGCCCCTGGCATCTTCGCTTTCCCGAAGTTTGTAACCTTCAGGCCCAGCGGCTTCTGTTGTGATTCCCTGATCCTCAGTGATCGGCGGAACATATCCTTCTGGGATATAGTTAATAGGCATGCCCCAAGGACGATCTTTCGGTATCTGATACCTAGAATCATACCTCTTCACTACAGGCGTTGAGGTGATCTCTGATATCACAGTTCTTTGTAGCTGAGCTTCTGCCATGGCTTGCATGTCGTTACGAAGCTTTCTCATATCCTCTCTCAGAGCGTCGATCTCTTCTTTCAACTCTCTGTTTTCTTCCTCAAGATCATCCATCCTTTTCTGACGATTAGCCCGAGTATTATACGAATGAGACAGTTTGACTCTAGAACCGAGACACAAACGTGAGATTCGTAGGTAAGAAGAAGACGCGATGTGAGAATGATGAATGCAATGATTATATTAATTGTTTAAGGTTTAATCAAAATAAACTTCGACAATTAGATTGCAAATATCAAACAGTGGGGAAACCCCTTTTTTATTGAAATTCAAAGGATTACAGAAATGGAAATACAGTAGATTACAAAGTGCAGAAACAGAAACCTAAACTAATGGGTCCTGAGTCCTATCTGAAGAGAAATCAGGTGCTGATTTTGGTATCTTCCTTTTCTTTGACCGGGGCTCTTGGGCCGTTGTCGGGTTATCATTCCTTTGCCAAGTGAAAGGAGCGAGCAAATTCCTTTGGTCATCCTAATTATCCACAGCATGTTGCTCCAAAATTTCAATCAGAGCATCTTTTTCTTTCAGTAATTGCTGTATTTTGATGCACTCTATGTCGAGGGTGCGGTACTTGTTCTTCCAAGACCTTCTCTCCTTTTGAATTTTATTGAGAGTAACCTGAAGCTTTTCAGTTTCCGTCATGAAGTACATGACAGATTCCCTCGGCGGAAGAATTACGTAATGAGGATAAGGCATCTTTAGCTTGAGAGCTCTAGTTTGTACCCAATGGAGATAAGGCTCCACCGAGACACAGTCCGGTTTTCCCAGAGACTCTCGTACTTTCTTATGAACATGCTTCCAAGCGTGCACTATTTTCATCTTTAGTGCTCTGTCATTTTCCCCTTCCTTGAAGAAAAGACCTTCCAGATGAACACCCAGTGGGATGTGTCTCATCGGGTATCCAAATTGACGGCGAACCAATACCGAATGGTAGTTGATTCCTCCTTTAGTTCCTATGAGGGGTACGTTGGGGAAGTTTCGGCAACGGTCAATGATCCTGATTCCCTCATAAATCCTATTACACCAATCTATATCAGAGTTGGTAAGAGACATGATCTTCTGCGACCAACGTAAGGCACTCTTACACTCCCAAAAAGCAGCAGACTTGAGAAAGTGAGAGATAAACCATTTATAAAGCAAAGGTACGCAGCATGTGATCTCCCCTCCGCTGTACAAATTTCCCAAGTGTACAGAATGATACGCATCTGCGAGCAAAGTCGGCACAGGATTTCCAATGAGAAAAACCTTAATGGAGTTAATATCGACGAAGTTATTGATGTTAGGAAACAAAAATAACCCGTAGGTGAGCAAGACAAAGATGCTTTCAAAAGCAGTCACGTTTCCTATACTGGCGAAGTACAGGGCTTTCTTTGTCAAGAACTGGGCTGGCAAACCTTGGATGCCACCCTTAGCGGTCATGTGAGCCCTGACCTCAGACTCGTCCAAATGAATTGCTCTTGCAATAGTCTGATTCTTTGGAATTTCTTCCAGTCCAGAAAATGGAGCTCGATCCGTAATGTGTAGATCGATCAGGTGAGAATACTCCTCCAGTGTTGGTGCGAGCTGGTAATCCGGGAATGTGAAACAGTGATAAAATGGATCATAAAACTGAATGAGCGCATCCATGATTCCCTCAATCACATGGACTCTTAACAGTGGTAGCAAACCTCCGTGTTTGGCTATGAAAGCCTCTGGGTTAGTGATCATCCTTGGTAACCTTCTCAAATCCTCTAGTTTTGGAACCTTGAAGGTATACTGGTGAGTTCTCCTTCTACCGAAATCCATTAGTGCAGTCCTTTTCTCTGATATTTGCAATCACAGTCTTAGTTTATTTTGAAAGAACAGAGAGACTAGAAGAGAAGATTTTTTGAATGTTTTAATGTTTTTTAAATGAATGCATGAATGCAGCACACAAAAACATAGAAAAAACATGGGGTCAAAGGGTCGTTGTCATGAAGTCAAGGCTCTACCCATCCCCAAAGGTTTATACTAGGGTGATTTTTGTACATGTACTCATTATCATTAGCTCCTCCTAGGAAAGCAAAACAACAAGCGGATCGCCAGCGATTTGTAGAGCAATCTTAGAGTAAGTGCCATTCACCGAGAATAGATCACCAGCCTCAAATGAGGGTAGTATCGCGTAACAACTATTTCCGATAGTTTCCGCACTACGAAAGGGTTTGGCTCCTCAGCTTCTCAGACTTAACAACCGGCCCATTGTCTAGGTGAGAGAATGGGTTGCGTTGGTCAGCCTCCACTGAGGTTGATGGTCGACCCTGTCGCCATCACTTATCTTAGGTGTATACTCATTCTTTCCACATACGGCATCACCCGCATTCCCATTAGCAGAAAAATAAACATGTATAGCAATTAGGAAAAGCAGTATATATATTTGTCCTAAACATCCTAGACCTTTAAAGCTAAGAATCCTAAGTTCCTGACAGAAAATGGGTTCCCCGGCAGAAGCCCCAATCTGTGGTATTCTCACAAGAGAAGAAAAGGAAGACCGTGCCTAGACCTATCTTTGAAGAGCCCCACGGTGGGCGCCATTTTTTCTGTAGCGAGCGATTTTGGATGCGGTTCTTAAGCGCTGGTCGCTCTCTGCGGTTAAGCTTAAAACTACAGGTCGATTCATTTCTTATCCTATTGTGAGCTGATGAAGGAAGGGAAATAGATGTCTCTAATTAACCCTGCTTTGCATACTGAGTTTAAACAGCGGTCTGTTAGGTTAAGAATGCTATCAATGTGGGGGGGCCTTTCTTGTGCTATTTAACAGAATGGCAGGTTTCTGGCGGGGAACAAGGATTAGGATGTTATGACTGATGCTTTTGAATTACTGCTTTTGATATGGGATTTTGGGTTTTTGTTTAGTGTGCTCGCTAAGATTTTTCTTTCAATCTTATGCCTACGTATTCCCGTTTATCCAAAACAGGGAAATCAGAGCGTTCGTAGTTCCTCCTATTCTATGGGAGGAAATGATTGTTTTTGGTGTCTTGTTCAAAGCCCAAGACGTGAAGCGAAGGTAGTTTGTATCTCGTTCAAAGCCCAAGATGTGAAGCTAAAGGGTTTTCTGTATCGTGTTCGAAGCCCAAGATGTAAAGCTAAAAGGTGTCGTCTTTAGAGAGAATTTGTCATCTCTAAAGAGGGGTTTGTCTGTTACGACTGTTTATAAAGGAGAATTACTTTAACCGGGATACGCGGATCCTAGTAATGCCATAATTTCATTTATAGGGGGTTTTAACCTGAAGGGGAAGACTTTAACTCAGTGTAGAGCAATGCTATCTTTCCTTAGGAATTTCTCATGCTAAAAGAGGGACAGTGGCATGGATGTAGATGATCCAGAGGCTTGCCGCTTACAGCGATTAGATGAAAGGGAAGGAGTTGTTGATGTTTGTGTACTGTGAACGAGGCACAGCTTTGATGCTAAAAGGTTAATTAGATTAACCAGTGGTTTTCTTATACAAAGCCTAAGAGGAGGCGAAAAGGGGTGATTGACTCAACGAGGGAGTCTCTTATGTGTCTCGTACAAAGCCCGAGAGAGAGGTTAACTTCACTGGAGAAGGATCATTATACAAAGCCTAAGAGGAGGCTATGGTGACTGTTTCAGTTAAGTGACAAGTCCAGTATACTGATTTTGAAAGAGAAAATCAGTTCTTATATGAGCAATACTGTACTCAGGGATTTGACTCAGGGATCCAAGTTATTCATGTTCTTTAAGGAAGCGGGAAATCCGAAGGGTATTGAGACTGTCCGAGTCTGCAGGTTTCCTTCCTATTTAACGAAGGGGTCACTTGAGAATGTCTTTGAGACTCAAGGAGATTAGACTGTCCGTGTCTAGAGTTCCATCTTTGTACTATGTTTTGAGAAACAGTAGTAGACTCTTTGAAAGGACTGTTCTATGAAGATGGCTAGGTTCTGTACCTATACCTCTAAGAGGTCGTCGGGACAATTTGTACGAAGCCCGAGAGGAGGCTGGAAACTTTTAAGAAGCCGACGGGTCCTTGTACTAAGCCCAAGAGGAGGCTATCATTCCCGGAGGAAGAGATCATTATACGAAGCCTAAGAGGAGGCTGTGAATACTTCTAAGAAGCCGTAGGGTCCTTGTACTAAGCCCAAGAGGAGGCGGCGTTGCTTTTAGGAAGCCTGTGGGTCCTTTTACGATGCCCAAGAGGAGGCCGACTGCTTTTAAGAAGCCGATGGGTCCCCAAACCCCGAGAAATTCAAGGCAATGTTATTCACCGAGAATAGATCAAAGTCAGGAAAATTCAAGAATTTGGAAGAAACTCAAATATGTCATTCACGGAGAATACATTCATCTCTGGGAGTAGAGTTTCTTAACAATTCCTAATGAGGACAGCCGAAGAGAAGACTGTATCTGGTGATCCTATTGGGGATCTAGTTGTCTATTTATATGAACAAACGGAGCGACTTCACCTAGTTCTAGACGTAGTTGCCGGGGAAACTCTAAATATCTATACTATTATTACACAGTTGATATGAGTTTACGAAAGAAGACTTACAGTGAAACAGCCCCACAATACAGTTTATATATATATATGAAAGCGGTAAATGAAAGCAATAACCACTTACTCGGTTGTAGAGCTTCCATGCTGTTTGGTTAGTTGTTCAACAAAGAAAGATTTGAAAACAACAGTATATTCAAAATCAAAGGAGAAAGTGCTTTGAAAAAGAAAGTTTTGGGGCTTACAGCTCAAGTAGAGGCCCAGGGTTTTATCAGTGAGCGCACTGTTTGAATTTGTACAGAGGGACTTATACAAGTGACTTAGGCCAAAAAAGGTTTTCTGTACAAAGGGATGGGTCTTACACTCTCTCAAGAGGCCCAAATAGTTTTTAGAAAAAGAGTGGGGCTTATAACACGAGGGTAGGCCCAAATGATTTTTCCGTTTGAAATGGCGATCGCGCCGAGGTTTTCTTTTAACGCGGGGGGACTTATACAATAAGTGAGGCCCAAAAAGATTTTGGTCAAAAGGGGATTGGGTCTTACACTCTATTAGAGGCCCAAAATGTTTTGAATGGGTCTTATAGCTCAAGGAGAGGCCCAATTGATTCTTTGAATAGGCGACGATCGCGCCGTTTGGTTTTGACGGTATCGGGACTTATACAATACACTGAGGCCCAAAATGTTTTGGTCAAGAAAGGATTGGGTCTTACACTCTATTAGAGGCCCAAAAAGTTTTGAAAATGATTTATGAGGGTTGAATTAATCAAAAAACCCTAATTTGTTTTCAAAAATGTATTTAATTGAATAAAAATTCAATTAAAATGATCAAAATTGTTTAACATGTGAAAAACAAATTGTGGTTTTGGATTAATGCTTCAAAAATTAAGTATTTACCTACAAAATAATTAGAAAGCATTAAAAGTTGCAAAATCAATGTAGAAAAAATATTTAATATGTCAAAAACAATTAAAATATTAATTCTTTGCAAAAATATCAATTATATGAAATAAATAATATTTTTGGGATTTTTTGATAAAATAAAATATTTTAACATTTTTGTGAATTATTAAAAAGAGAATCAACTCAAAATCATTAAAACTCAGAGAGAAATTAATTTTTGAATCAATTAAATAAAATCACAAAATTCAAATATTTGAATTATTCAAAAATGGCGCCAAGAACACACCAAGAACACGCGCGTGTTCTGGGTTTGGCTGATTTGCATTTTCTCCTCAATCTCACTGAATACTTGATTATATCATGCAATCCACATATCATTATGCTCGTCTCAACCTCACGATCATGTCTATAACACTTAATTTCATTTAAATTAAACATAAAACATGAAATCACGAGGAAACCTCAAGAACCCTAATTTCTGCATGAAGGCTAGGATTTTTCATACACGATTCAAACAATGCAATTAATTGAGGGAAAACATTCCATGCATGATTATGAACATATGGCCAAAATATTGTGCGAGGAAATATGCATAGATTGAGAGATGACCAAGTATATGCTTACCTATAAGCCGTGACAGCAAGTGCAATGTGATTTTTAATTTGGAGGTGTTACAGATGAGTGGTGATGATCTGAACAGCTTCCCTACACCCTATGGAGTCTGTTTGAATGGTTGGACTTGATTGAAATTGGCTGGATCAATTTGTGGTACCTCAGCTGCAACTTGATTGAAAATTTGAGCAACCAGCTGGTGATTTTGTGAAATTGGTGTTTCAGAAGTGATCTAAGTGTTTGATCAGCTCATATGTGATGTATGTGAGGTGTGTGAGTGATTGGTTTGATTGGAATTGCTCTCAAACTCAAAACCCGATAGTGACTTGCCTTAGAAGGCAAAATTGGAGTGAAAGAAGAGATTTTGAGGAAAACATCTGTTTGATGGCTTTGGTGTACTCAAACTGATTTCAATTGAGCTCTATTTATAGTAGAGCAAGTTTGTTTTGCAAGGAATAGTGAATGGCAGCTGGTAAGTAGGTCTGGCCAATGTTGGCAAATGAAAATCCAAGTCTCCTCTAGCCATTGACTAGAGGTTAGGGCACAGAGCTTTGGTTCCCTTGGTCTTGGATAAGTCTTGACTGATTTCAGATGAGAATGGCTCAGTCCATGCCACCTTGATGCTTCCATTGAATGCTTCAATCCAAATTTGGAGTCTTGTCCCTATTTTGGCCATTCTAGGTTCAACATGCTATTTCTTGTTCCATGGACTTTGGAGGCTTGGCTCAGTGATTGTCCCCTTTAGATTCAATCCTCAGATGTGTCCAAGTGGATAGAAGCATTTGAATTTGGCTGATTTTGGCAAATCGAGCCAAAATGTAAAATCTGCCTTGCCTATGACAAATTTCAGCAAGGCAACTTGACAATGTCATATCTCATGGTGTAAGTTGAATTTGGCAATGTTCTTGGCCATTTTGGAAAGCCCTTACATGATACAACAACTGTTTGAACAAGTTTGGTTTTGATCTCTTTTGATTCCAAGTGAAAAAATCCCTCTACATTTGGCAAAAAGTGAAGGCAGATTCTGACTTAGTGAAAATTTCACTAAGTGTTGGAAAAAGTGACATTTTCACTTTTCAGCCATTTTGACCACTCCATAACTCAAAATCCTTAATGAATTGGACTTAGGTCTAGTCGAAGTTTTTGTAGAGGGTAATGAGGGCTACAAATCCATCTTTGGATGAGAAAAAATGGCTTTGTGGTTTAGGAGTTATGATCCTTCAAAGTTGATACCCTTGTCACTTTATTTTTAACTTAGAAAATTTTCTAAGTTTTTATGGTTACCCCTTTTACAAGTTATCCCACTTTTCTTGATTTTTCTTGATGAATGATGATTCAAATCATACATTAACATCATTTTAGGGTAAAAAATCCATTTTGGTGAAAAATCTCAAAAAGTCAAAGTTGACTTTTGTGCACAGTTGACTTTTTATCAGATGAATTTCAAACTGTGCAATTCTTCAGAAAATCATGTCCTTGACCTAAATCAAACTTGATGGACATGTTCCATGGGTGTCATAGGGTATATTGAGGCATGTCCTAGGGTTTGGGAGCATGTCCTGGTCAAAAGTCAAAGTTACAGTTGACTTTCCTCGCGAAACCCTAATTGTGGTGCAGATGAAATTGAGACTTGTTGCTCAAGCTTCTTAGATCAATCCATTATCCCAAATGGATCAATATAGTTCATTAGAGACCCTCAAATCCTCTCTTGAGGTCTTGGTTCATGATTTGTCCCAAAAGTCAACTTAGGGGTGAATTAGGTCAAGAAACCCTAATTCCTGATTTTTTATGTATGCATCCCCTGAGGCAAAATTGACTTGATGAATGGGTCCATGAGGTTCCATGGAGTACATTAGGTTGTGTTTTGGATCTTTGGCTTGTGTCCAGATTAAATTTTTCATCTGGAGGCCCTGGTCGACCAAAACCCTAATTTGGTGATACTGGCGATCTGGAGACTTGATCCACCTAGAAGGGAGCAACCTTGTGCTTAATCTTTGAAGTGGGAGTCCTTTTTGATCCATTGTGGATGATTGAGAGGTTAGACAAGTTGAAGATCATGTCATTCCTTGATTGATCCTTTGTCTAAGGCTCTGAGAGGGCTTAAAACCCTAATTTTGATTGTAGTGAATGCTCAACAATCCTTAAGGCATTTGGTGAGGCATGATGGTTTATCCATATTGTGATGATGATTTGCACAATGATGGGAAATCTTAGTGGTCAAAATTTGGGGTATGACATAGGGACATAGCTCAGTTTGTCTACGCTTGTTTAACATGTCAGAAGTCAAAAGTAGAACACCAGAAGCCTTCGGGATTGATGCAACCGTTAGAGATTCCTGAATGGAAATGGGACAGTATTGCTATGGATTTTGTGACTGGTTTGCCAAATACGGCGAGAGGCTTTGATGCTATTTGGGTAGTGGTGGATCGACTTACGAAGTCCGCACATTTTATACCAATTAACATCAGTTTTCTGTTGTCGAAGCTGGCGGAGATTTATATCAGGATAATTGTGAAGTTACATGGTGTTCCGTCGAGCATAGTGTCGGATAGAGATCCGCGGTTTACTTCAGAATTTTGGGGGAGTCTGCAGGAAGCCTTGGGTTCTAAGTTGAAGTTGAGCTCGACATATCATCCACAGACTGATGGTCAGTCAGAGAGGACCATTCAGTCGTTGGAGGATTTGCTGAGAGACTGTGTATTGGAAAAAGGTGGTGCGTGGGATACTCATTTGCCATTGATTAAGTTCACGTATAATAACAATCACCATTCTAGCATCAGAATGGTGCCTTTCGAAGCTTTGTATGGTAGGAGGTGTAGGACACCTCTATGTTGGTGTGAAACAGGTGAGAATGTGGTGCTTGGACCTGAAATTGTGCAACAAACTACTGAGACAATTCAGATGATCTGTGAGAAGATGAAAGCATCTCAGAGTAGATAGAGGAGTTATCATGATAACAGAAGGAAATATTTGGAATTCAGTGAAGGTGATCACGTGTTCCTAAGAGTTAACCCAGTGACCGATGTGGGTCATGCTTTGAAATCCAAGAAGTTGGATCCTAAGTTTATTGGACCATATCAAATCTTGCAGAGGATTGGTACAGTGGCTTATAGGGTGGCGCTGCCGCCTGAACTTTCGAACTTGCATGACGTGTTTCATGTGTCGCAACTGCGGAAGTATGTTTCGGATCCGTCTCACGTGATTCAGAGAGACGAAGTTCAGATCAGGGAGAATCTTACCATAAAGACGATGTCGTTGAGGATCGAAGATCGTAAGATGAAGCAACTCAGAGGGAAGGAGATACCTCTGGTGAGAGTGGCTTGGGGAGGTGCTGCAGGAGGCAGTGTGACCTGGGAATTGGAAAGCAGGATGCGAGAGTCGTATCCAGATTTGTTTCCATCAGGTAATTTTCGAGGACGAAAATAATTTAAGTGGGGGAGAGTTGTAACACCCCATTTTAATCATTTAGACGTCTTGTGTTATTTTATTTATGTGACCTTGTTTGGGGGAGTGTTTTGAGTGCGTTTAAGGGTTGCCCTTAGTTAGGAAGGTGGGTTGGTGAGATAAAGCCTTTAGATTAATATTAATAGTGGTATAGTTAATAATAATAATAATTTAATTAATAATATTAATATTATTATTTTATTATTATTATTGTTATTATTGCTATTATTATTAATTAATTTAATTAAAATAGGATTAAGAGAATTAGGAGAGGTTTAAGGAAAATAGAAAGGTTTTGGCACGTGAAACGAGGAATAGAGAACCAAGAGGAGAGAAAGAACAAGGTGTGCTAGGGCTTGATCTTCTTCCCCAATTGTCCAGATTTTCTGCAAAGATTCGAGGTAAGGGGGGAGAAACGGGTTTAATATTGGTGATTCATTCATGATAGGGTAGTGGGGAGTCCTTAACCCCGTAGTAATTTGTATGCAAACTATTTTGTGGTCGATCTGTTGTATATGTCTGTTGTGATTCTGAAATCGTGCATGAATTGATGTGTGTTTCCATGAATTTTTGTTGTTGCTGCTGTTGTATGAACATCTGTTATAGATCTGTCATTTTTGATTCAAAATTGGAGAACGATTGAGAGTTTAGACCTGTAATACATGTAGTAATTCTAGGTACAAGAGAAAAGATGAAAATTTGACCTAAAATCAATGTAGAAACGAGTATAGGACTGGTTGGAAGTGAAGAAGTGTGGAAATCGTAGCAGAGTGCAGAATGGTGATGCCTCTGGTGATTTGCGTAATAGATCTGGCCATACGCGTATTGGGCTGGGCCATACGCGTATGGGAGTGAAGGAAAGGGAGCCTTACGCGTAAGGGGAGCTGGAGGGGAGGGTTTGGCACGACCCTCTGCTCATACGCGTATGGTGGCATGGCAATACGCGTACGGAGTAGCCTTACGCGTATATAGATCTGAGAGTTGGAAAGTGAAGGAAAAATGGGTCTCTGCTCATACGCGTATGAAGTTGGGCAATACGCGTATGGCAGGGCGAGGCAGGAGGCCTTACGCGTATCAGATGGGGGCGTACGCGTAAGGAAGGGCGAGGGAGCAAGTCATACGCGTATGACTCAGGTCAATACGCGTATGGACAGTCTGAGTGCAGATTTTCACCGTTTTGCGATTTCTTTCCCGTTTCCGCATCGGAATAGGTTTCTCTTGGTTTGAGAGGTTGGGAATAGGTGCCAGGTGCTGAGGAATAAGACACGGGTGATGAAAATATTAATTTTAATAATTTTAATTAATTAATTAATTAATTAGGTGTTTGGTGTGTATGAAGCAAATTACATGACGATGATGTTGATGATATGTATGATGTGATCAGGAGGATCGTGTGCATGTATTTACACTTGTATACATGTTTTGTTGTGCATAGTGAGTCTTGCATATTCATGGTGATTGGCGGGATGAATCATTGCTCAGGAGGAGTGTATGTGATTCATCCGTACTCCTATATGGAGAATGGTGAGGGATAGATCATTGCCAAGTAGAGGTGTATGTGATCTATCCGGGGTTCGATTGAATGAACCAATGAGTCAGTACCGCATGCATGGTGTCGTGTTGCATTACATTATTAATTGATGTTGTTGATGATATTGGACAGTAGGTCGTGTTGGTGTGTTGTTGACTTATATATGTGAATGCTACCTTGTTATCATGTATTTATTCACTGATAATATTAAATGTGATTTCTCACCCCTTTGTTGTTGTTGTGTCTGTGCTTCTTCGGAAGTACTGATAATCCAGGTACTTAGATATCTTGGATATTGGTGTTGCTGATCGAGTCCATAGGAGTGCTCTTATACGTAACACGAGAACTGTTTTTGGGGATTTCATTCGTTTTGTTATTTGTTATTCTTTTTGTTACGTATCTTTATTTTTGATGAACATTATGGTGAACCACGATTTTATGTGGAGTTTTGGTGTTATTGGCAGATGGCCGTAATTTGAATATTTTTCCGCTGCATATTTTATCAACAATGGAAGGATTTTATTTGTTGGTTTTTAATGTGACATTCCACTTGGTGAAAACTCTGATTTATCTTTAATATTCTGTTTATTTTTTTAAAATGGGAAAGTGGGGTGTTATACACCCCATTTACTTTTTCCTGCTTTATTTCTCATGTCATCTCCCCCCTTAGTGGGTTTATCATGTCTCCCTTTCCGCATCACAACGTAATAGCTTAAGTCTTCTTGTTTTCTTTATCATTGCTTGCTTGATTGTTAAGAAAGATAAAATGAAATTGGTTAGAAAACAATTTCAAAACAAAAGACTAATAAGACTTGATTCAACGTCAAGTCATTTTTCAAACTCATTAACTTGGACTGTTTCTCCTACCTCACCTTAGGGTTTTCTCACCCTCTTCTCATTCTCACTTCTCCAATCATCCCATTGAACCCAAACTAACCTTGTATGTTTTCACCCTTGTAAGTCGATCGCCTTGCGCATCGCCATCAGCCTACCCTATTCTATTCACCACCCTTTTAACTCATTCCACTTCTTTCACTATCTTCTTTTTCTAAGTCAAAACCTTGGTCTTGTACCAAGTGCATTTTCAAACTTTTTTCTCAATAAACTTGGATGGTTGTGGAATGGTTAGGTGAAGTCCTTGTCCTATCTCGAGTGCTTGACACTACCTTTAGTCTTTAGGGGTTCCTATCCGAGGACTTATTTCACCCCTAAAATTAATCTTCACTAATTAAATGTGACATCTTGCCTCGATGGCGAAAATTTAAGCCTTTTCAAATAGGGCACGTTATTTCCATCCTACCGCATAACAGGTAACGGATAAGACTCCACGAGCGAGTGGTAATACACCTAACTGCTAGAACGCAAACGTTAACATCGTCCATAGAAAATACCAATAAACTGTAGTCTCGTGAACTACGAATGCTCTGATTCCTCATTCCCTAATGAGGATACGTAGGCACAAGGATCCCTATCCTTGGCGAGCTCACTAACAACTAACCTAAAATTTTCTCTCACCCCAGTGCGATCGAGACTAGCAAACTGTAGTCCTTCGAACTACGGACGCTCTGATTCTTCATTGGTCAATGAAGATACGTAGGTACAAGACGGCGAAGTCTTGGCGAGCCACCTTTTCTTTTTCCCACATTTTCTTTCGTAACCTTTTCTTCCACAATCTTATTTTTTTTTCGCCCAATCCTCCGCGAGCACTTTGTTTCTAAACCCTTTTCTTTCCCTCTTAGAGCATTCTTAGAAAGCAAAATACCCTTAGCAACATCCTTACACATAAGACAAGCGAATGGTTCCCATCGAGTACGATGGATGTAAGGGGTGTTAATATCTTCCCTTCGCATAACCAGCTTCCAAACCCATAATTTGGTTGCAAGACCATCTTATACTTTCTCTTGGGGTTTTTTTATGTTTCCCTTTCCCCTCTTGGGATAAATAAAGATCGATGGCGACTCTGTGTCTTCGTCGGTTTTTTCGCGTAGCGACACACATTAGGCAAGACATGGTTAAACCTAGAGCTCTAAGATGCATATTCCTTGGATATCCTGAGGGAGTCAAAGGTTATAGGTTGTGGTGCCTAGAGTCAGGTCACAGAAGATGTATCACAAGTCGTGATGTAGTTTTCAATGAAGTCGAGATGGCGTTCAAGAAAACTGGTGATGTTGGTCGAAGTGTAGAAATCTCTTAAGAGAAGCTAGAACATGTAGATATTCTTGTTGAGGTGGAGCATAGTGATGCTGAAGTGCATAACCCAAATGAAGTCGAAGAAGAAGAGCAAGATGCTGAAGAGACTAAGGGAACTGTCGATGACTACCTACTGGAAAGAGATAGGTCAAGAATAGTCATCAAGCCACCTCAGAGACTTGGTTATGCAGATCTTATAGCTTTTGCCTTAATCTATGCAAGTGAGGTACTTGAAGAAGAACCTAGAGACTACAAGGAAGCTATGAGGAGTCGAAATAAGACTGAATGGCGAAAATTCATGGATGACGATATGAAATCTCTTCATGATAATAACACTTGGGAACTGATTGAGAAACCTGCAGGAGCAAGGTTAGTCAGTTGTAAGTGGATTTTCAAGGTCATGGAAGGAATCAAATGAGTGATGTCGAAGCGCTTTAAGGCAAGGTTGGTTGCTAAGGGTTCACTCAGAAAGAAGGTGTCGACTTCAATGATGTGTTCTCACTTGTTGTAAAGCATAGATCCATTAGAATGTTGTTAGCCATGGTGGTGAAGTTCGACCTGGAACTTGAACAAATGGATGTGAAGACAACCTTCCTATATGGTGATCTAGATGAAACGATCCTGATGCGTCAACCTAAAGGGTATGCAAAAAAAGATAAGGAAGATTATGTGTGCAAGCTAAATAGGTCTTTGTATGGCCTAAAACAATCTCCTCGACAGCTGAACAGGAGATTCGACAAATTTATGACACACATTATTTTCACTAGGAGCCAGTTCGATCACTGTGTTTACTTCAGATTTCGACCTAGAAATTTACTTGTTATTTTGTTTTTTTATGTGGATGATATCCTCATAGCTAGCAATAGTGTTGAGAATGTAATGGAGGTGAAGGCTGAACTCAGTAAGGAGTTCGAAATGAAGCATCTGGGAGCTGCCACAAGGATTCTTGGGATTGAAATTCGGAGAGATAGAAGCAGTCGAAATTATGCTTATCTCAAGAGACATACCTACGGAAGGTTCTCAACAAGTTTGGTATGTCGAATTCAAAGCTTGTTGTGACTCCGACAAATCCTTAGTTTAAGCTTAGTACTACTCAAAGTCCAAGTACTGAAGCCGAAAGAATCTATATGAGTAGCATTTCATATGCTAGTATAGTCGGTTCTTTGATGTATGCTATGGTATGTACGAGGCCACACATAGCATATGGAGTGAGCCTTGTAAGTAGGTATATGGCCAATCCTAGAAAGGCGCACTGGCAAGCTTTAAAGTGGATTCTCAGGTACATAAATGGGTCTTTAAGTCAAGTCTTGATTTATGGTGGAGGCTATGGTGATGATAGAAAAGTTGAAGTCGAAGGATTTGTTGACTCTGATTATGCAGGTTGTATGGATTCTAGAAAGTCTATTTCTGGATATGTGTTCACTATGTTTGGCACAACAATTAGTTGGAAAGCAACGCTTCACAAGGTTGTTGCCTTATTAACCACTAAAGCAGAATATATTGCCCTCACTGAAGCTGTGAAAGAAGCATTGTGGCTTGAAGGCTTTGCAACGGAGCTGAAACTTCAAGGTCGAAGTATCACTGTTAAATGTGATAGTCAAAGTGCAATACACCTGTCGAAGAACTCAACCTATCATGAGAGAACCAAACCCATCAATGTGATGTTGCACTTCGTAAGAGAGATAATCGAGCGTAGTAAAGTTCAGGTGCTAAAGGTTTCGACTGATGACAATGTTGTTGATATAATCACCAAGACATTGTCGAGTTGCAAGTTTTTCCACTGTATGCAGTTGATAAAGTTGCATGAAGAAAGCTAATTTATTCCCTGTTGTTTGTAGAGTTATATCCAAGGTGGAAATTAGTGAGATTTTGGATCGAACTCTAGCTTTGTAGAGGGATAACTTTCATGTGTTTTGACAGGAGACAAGCATGAAGTCGAAGATGATTCGTATGTTGATGTCGAAGGGTTAGATATTGTAGTCGAAGTTAGTTCTAATATGTATTGTTGAAATGTTATGTCGAATTGGGCCTTGTGTTATGGATGCAATTGTTCAGTTAACTTGTAATGTAAGTTAGCTAGTTAGTCTGTAAATAGGCTAGATCACTCAGGTTGTTGAGTGAGGCCAATTGTGTTATTCATTTGTAAACCCCAAATGAGAAAGTGAATAGTAAACAATTTGCCCAATAATCCTTCTTCTTTCTTTCTTCTTTATCCTTTCTTCTTTCTTTAGAAACCTAACTGTTTCATTGTTCACCCAAGAACTCCGTTTCTCAATCTTTATTTGTTGAAAGGTATCGTTTGTGATCACAACATATATATTTATATATTCTAAAAGAAATAGATTAAGAACTTCTAAATATACTTTTTTTATAAGCAATAATATATTCAAAAAGGTACTAGGAGTACCCCAACCCAATTACAAGCAGCACCAAGAGCGTATACCGCCCCTAAAAAAATTAATTATCCACTAAAATCATCCACTACAAAAAATCGGTAGGCGATTTGAACCAAACGTAATAACAACATCTAATTTTGGAAGGAGACCAAAAATATAACCATCACCATTATATATAGATTGATCTAAGAGCGATTTCAATAGGATTTCCAAACACATCATTAAAAATGATTTGATTACGCGTCCACCAAATAGCCCAACATGTTGTGATCCAAATGATACAAGCAGTAGACTTAGAACTGAATTTGACAAGCTTTAAGAACCACCCTAACATGTGATTACATAAACTATCTCCTTCACACCACTCAATACCCACCCAATCTGAAATCTTCCTCCAAACTATACGAGTGAGAAGACAAGAACAAAACAAATGATCATTATATTCCACTACATTAAAGCATAACACACATATTATATCATGCGGATTTGAGATTATTTCTCTGGTCGCTAGATTCGATCTCGTCGGGAGCCTATCCAAAATCATTCTCCAGCCAAATATTCTCGCTTTTAATGGAATTTTCGTCTTCCATATCAAATCTAAAACAGTCTTGAGATTAATCTCCAAATTTGGCACTGCACCTGCATTTAACAACACATTGTAACTAGTTTCACAATGAAAAGCTGTGAATTACAACCTTTCCAAGCAAAGTGATCCTTGATGTTCTGCAGCGGCCTAACCTCCACAAGCAAGTTCATCAAATCTATAAATTCCTCAAGTAAATTCCCCATAAAATCTTGCTCCCCAAGTTGAAGATTCCATATCCAAACTCCTCCCACCCAATCACCCATATCCATGACAAAAACTGTTTTCATAACATACATGTAATAGAGATCAAGAATTATTATGTGAACTTCTAGATATCCTTAAAATCAATTTAAAAATGATAGACCGAAGATTTGAGATAGAAGTTCACATAATAATTCTTGATCTAATTCTTTGAGCATATATATATATATATATATATATATATATATATATATATATATATATATATATATATATATATATATATATATAATGTGTGTGAAACTTAATAAAAATAATTCTTTTACAGAAGAATGAAAACAATAAATATAAATTAAGATTAAACTATTTTTCATGAATGAATTATGTGCGTATAATATGAATAATTAAAATAGAAATTTTTTAGATCACGGAAATTTAAAATTGAGTCACAATTTATTATAATATTTAGGGGCGTAATGATTAGATTTGATTCAGTTTTAACTTAAATAAAAAGTTCAAATAAATAAAAGATCATTGATATGGTTTGTTTTTCTTAAATTATGTATTGATTTATAAATATTTACGACTTATTTATATTAATATATAAATATAAATAAATATTATCGTTATAGATTGAATTTTAGATTAGCAGCTTATGTCTATTTAAGTTAACTAATATAGTTAACATATTCCATCTAACTTTGGTATAATTTGGTTAGGTGTTAAGTATTTATCAAAGATTAACTGGAATAAAACTAAACGATTTAACTGAGTTTGATAATTTGATTGATTAGTTTGAAACGCATTTTTATAAAGACTGTGGAAAATTTTGTTTTAAAAAATGATAGACTAAAAATATATAAAATGAAATAATATAGATTAAAAAATATTAGTTTTTTAAATATAATTTTCCATGCTTTCTATTTTCAAACACTTTGAATTAAACAAAATAAATTGATACAATATATTTAAAACTTTATAATTTATATAATATAACGATAAAAGTTCATTATCAAATACAAAAACATTCACTCTTAAAATAAATAAATTCATACAATCAAGATGATGATAACTCACCATCAAATTAATACAAATAAATTCATATTAATACTAAAAAAAAGGAGATAAATCATTATCTAATATAAATACAATCATCATAAACTTAAGTTAATTCGTCATTAAATTACCAATACAATTATAATAAAATTCTAATTCATTTTCAAAGATAAAAAATTATAGAAAACTAAACAAAAAAATTATGAAATAAAACAAATACACATGATACATGTATTTGTATTATGTTGCATCGTGTTTTATTGGACCACCTTTTCATAGGATGCAAAAATGAGATATTTATAACATGGGTTTGATTTATCAATTATGTGGTATCTTAAAATAAAAACTAAAAACCGAACTAAAGTAATTCAATAATTGTTATTTCAATTTAATTTTTAAAGCGAAAAAGAGCATATTAATTTTTTTTCTGATTTAGTTTGGTTTTAATCTTCAGTTTGTTCAGTTATATATATATATATATATATATATATATATAATAATTTGTGTAACTAAAATTCCTCTTAATACAAGTCATACAAGACTTGACAACTAAACATGGCGATTTTATTAGGCTCGTGTTTGCATACCTAATTTGTGGTTGTGATCTCAAAAGGAAAAGAGAATTATAAATGTAATCTCATGGTCTAATTAATTTGATGATATAAACATTATCACCAAAGTGTAGCTAAAACTCGTTCATGATTATGAAACTGGTTGCAAATTGGTCCCATTTTATTAATCAATTCAAGAGACGTAGAAGTAAGAATAACTAAAACAAATGCGGATTTTACTGGAATTGGAAAAATGTTTAAATAAAAATGTTGTGCCATTCCATTGAAGAAATTCTTTAGCTATCAAACACACACATCGTTTTCATAATTAAGGATGGCAAAATATTAAAATATATAAATAGTTATATTTAATTTTTGTTTATTATTTAAATAGAATTAATTTTAAGTTGGTTAGATAATATGTTCTAGATTTTTTATTATGATTTAGTTAAAGATAAGAGTTAAATATATTTGTGATCTTCCTAAATATTTCAATTTTGTTTTCAACCTCAGTCTTAAGGGTATACAAGCCTTGGTTTTTCACGCCTCTCAAGACTTCCTTCGACCCTTTCATGACTTTCAGGATACCTTGCTCTCCTTTGAAAACATATCCCTGTCTGTCGAATTCACCAAGAGAAATTAAATTCCTCTTAAGATCAGGTACATACCTAACCCCAGTCAATAGCTTTATTGACTCATCATGGAGTTTGAATCTAACAGATCCAATACCTGCAATCTTGCAAGCTTTATTGTTCCCCAGCAGCACTGATCCACCATCTTGATCACACAATTCTTCAAACACATTTTTGTTTGGAGTCATATGCCAAGTACATCCAGAATCCATAGTCCACTCTTCGCAAGAGTTACTGCTCGACACCACAAGGACATCAGATGATTCATAACCATCTTGCACTATAGCTGCATTCCCATTGTCCTTACCTCCATGATTATTCAGGCGCCCAGGGCACACCTTTCTTGTGTGACCCTCCTTCTTACAATGATAATATTTGATACTAGACATATCACCACCATAAGACTTCTGCTGAGCCTTTCCTTTCTTCTTGTCAAACCTACCATCTTTCTTTGACGGTCTTCCTTTCACGGACAACTCTTTGCCAACTGATGAAGGTTTCTTCTCCTTTCTTTCGTTCAAATCCTTCGAATACAAGACTGCTTGAACTTCTTCAAAGGTCAGGGACTCTCTTCCATACAAGAGTGTTTCTTTGAAGTGAGCATGCGACCTGGGAAAAGCACACAACAGCAACAGTGCTTGATCTTCATCATCGACCTTCACATCAATGTTTTCAAGATCAAGAATCAGCTTGTTGAACGAATCCAACTGCTCAGTCAAAGCTTTGTCTTCACTCATCTTGAATCAATACAAGGCTTGCTTCAGGTAGAGATGATTCACCAGAGATTTGGTCATATACAAACTTTCAAGTTTAACCCATAATCCTGACGCCGTAGTCTCCTTTGATACCTGTCGGAGAACCTTATCACCAAGGCTCAACAAAATCGCGTTGTGGGCTTTCTTGATCATTACTGTCTTTTCTCTTTCCGTCAAAGCAGCATCCATGGCTGTCATTCCCTTCAACGCTTCCAAACAACCCTGCTGAACCAGTAGGTCTTTCATCTTCAAGCACCACAAACCGAAGTCGTTCACTCCAGTGAACTTCTCGATCTCATACTTTGTTGAAGACATCTTCTCCACGCTCACCGCACCAATTTTTTGTGTAAAATGATATCTTTAAGCAAAGTATAAAACGGTTTCTTGATGATCAAGAACCAAACAAGGGTTAACGGAAAACCAAGAAAGAAAACACAAGAAGAAGAAGAAGAAGGAACAACAAGGATTGGGAAAATATAAATTCTGTTTACTATTCACTTTCTCATTAAAGTCACAAATGATTACAAGTGAATATCACAATTTGCCACACTCAACAAACTGAGTGTACTAGCCTATTTATAGACTAACTAAGTAACTTGCAGCCCAAGAAACCTAAACAATTGGATCCTTAACACAAGGCCCAATTCGACAGTACATACTAGAATAAAACTTCGACTACAGTATGTAACACTCAGGCACCAGCATGTGAACAAGCTTCGACTGCATGTTTGCCTCTTGTCGAAACACATGAAAGCCCTCATTCGATACAGCATGAGTTCGACCCAAATCTCACAACCTAAAACTGTTTTATTATACAAAACTCTTTGATTAGATAAGATCATATCAAGGTTATGTTTTCCTTTTGTGAACTTTCTTAAGGTTTCATGCAAATCTCCGATTTCATTTCTTAAAGAAACACATGTTTCACATTTATTAGATTTCAAACACATCTTTTAAGTTGATTTAATTCAATTCTTTCATTTTTATCTTTAAGAGATTTCACATGATTCTTATAGGTCATAATGCTTTTTTTTAATTTATCATTTTCTTTGCAAATTTTTATGATTAACTCAGATAATTGATGATATGATAGAGTAGTTACATCATCATCATCTTCACAGACAGTTTTAGAACAAATGTGTACCTCTTCATCTAATTCTCTAGAGGATGCTTCTGATGATGTTTTATTTGATTTTCCAGATGATAATTCTTCAGATGTTGCTTTAGATGATTCTTGAAGTTGATTCATATGATACTTCAAAAGATTCTTCATATGATTCTTTATCTTATATTTTAAAGGATTCTACAAATGATTATTTGTATGATATATTAAAGTATTCTTCAAATAATTCTCTATTTTATACTTCAAAGATTCTTCATATGATGTTTCAAATATGTCTAATTTTTTCTCTTTGATCTTTTCCCCGTCTTAAAATTAATTAATTAATTAATTGAGTTTCTTAATGATCACCGTCTTATTTTTCTTTTCCTATAAATTATCGACAATATTTGTTTCTCTCTATTCTAGTACTGGATCAGGTTATCAATATTAGTTCATGAATTTTAGATACTTGTTATAAATATAATTTTTGAAATTATTGCCAATAATTTTAATACCTGAGAACCATCTTTGAAGGTTATCTTCATTTTCATTTGGTGTCTCAACTTCTTAGTCGAATGTGTTCATCATTCCTTCTTGATCTTAATCGACACTTCATAGATTTTTTTAGGGCGCCCCATACTTCTTTGGCAGTGATACATTTAAGAACATAGTTGTATTATTCAATGCTTAATGCACTTGTCATCAAGTACCTTTCTTTAAAAACTCTTTTGCACTTTTTCCTCTTCTTCTGTGGTCCACAAATTTCTTGTTTTTTTCACTACTTCATTATTAATAAAATGGGTAGGAACAAAAGAACCATTTTTAACATAATTCCATACATCATAATTAACCTCATCTAAAAATATTTCCATTTTTTCATATGATAAAACTTTCACCGTCATACGTTGGAGCTTTTCTCATAAAAATTCTCTTGTTAAAAGAAGTATTTGAAGTCATCAAACTATCTCCTAAGGAAATTAGTCTTATGACATGAATTAGGCTCTGATTCTACTTGTTGGTCAAATGATTCCAAACACAAGAGGGGGAGAGTGAATTGGGATATTCAAATTTCCCCTAAAAAATTTAGTTTTGATAAACTTTTTGATTAAAAATGTTTTGAGATAGAAATTAATGATGGAGCAGTGAAATAATAGAGAAAAGAAAAGACAAAGAAATAAGCAGCAAAATAAAATAAATAATTGAAAATAAGAGATATATTCTGGTTCATCCTAATCAGCTCACCTACTCTAGTCCTTGAGAGTTTTCGTTTGATATTTCCACTAAAATCAAACTTGAGCTTTTCATTGGATTAGCCCAAAAACCTCTTACTAGTAAATAAATATGTTACATGGGTTTAGTTAAAATCCTAAATAAGAGCTTTTACACATGTTCATCTTAATAAACTTAGCTAGAGCTTTTACATATGTTCATCTCAATAACCTACACCAGATCTTTTACACAAGTTCAACTCAATAACCCACCATAAAGCTTTTATACAAATTCAACTCAATAATATATGTCCAAACTTTTAACAGGTTTATCTTGCAACCTTCAAAACAATTATAAAGAAATTACAAGAGAACTATACCTTTGAATAAACCTTTTTAGAACAACATCAATACAACATGTCTTGGACCTGCCAAAGGGCCCAAACGACCATTGCCAATCTGTCTAGAGCCCACTCTACTTGACCCAACATATATAAACAGTTTTCACGTTATAAGAAAATACACAATCTCTAATCTCCAATTTCACTTTGCACACTTTAAATCTTGAACTGACTTGAGTGTTGGAGTGCTAACCATGCAATTCACCTCGTGTCGCCGTAAAGGAGATCAGAGCCATCGTTAAAGACCAATTGTCTTCCACTTCTCATCACTTTTTCTTCCTTAGAGAGGTAGAACATTCATTTATGGTTCCCAAATGGAACACAACACAAATCTCATATGAAACTTTTCACTCTCTTGGATATAAAATAACTTTAGTGAAAAGGAAATTTAAAGTAGAATGAGAGAAAAAATTATAGAAGAAAGTTTATATTCAAAAAACTAGTATTATTTGAAATGATGAGAAGCTTCTTTTATATAAAAAAATTGGCTCAAAAAGGAAACAAATCATGGGTTATTTTAATGAGTTATCAATTAAAAGCTATGTATTAATCAATTAACCAAGTTAAATTAGGAAATAATGAGTGTATACATCACTTAATGAATTATCAATCATCATCAGGATCCTTTGTGATCAAAACTATTTGATATTTATCATCAACACCTTGACATTTTTCATTAACATCTTAACATTTTTCATTAACATCTTAACATTTTTCATAATCAAAACCATTTGACGTTATTGCCTGCACACACTTGCACAACACATTGAGCCACAATCTTTCCACCCCTTATCTCTTTTATTTTTGTTACTTATTTTATTAGTTGTTTGTTTTTGTGTATTTTATCTTATATATTATTGTGTTGATTTATCTTTTTTTTTAATTATTTTATCTCAAATCTATTTTAATCAAATAGTTTTTATAAATTGATTTTTAAGGGATTTTGAATATCACAATTCACTCTCGTTGTATTTGGAGTCACTTGGTTAACATGAACTTTTCTTAAGCCCATAGATTAAAAAAATATAAAGAAACATATGAAAAAGAGTTTGAAACATGGAATGTTAGTAATTGGAAAATAATTACTTGGATCTAAAATTCTATTTGTCAACCAATAGGTGTACAACTAGCAAAACATGATACTACTAAAGAGGTTTGTGATCATTTGAAATGCTTGTATAATCACTCTACCTTTGAAAAAAGGTACCAACTGGAGAGTGCCAATAGGTCTCTTAAACAAAACAATGGCCATTCAACAATTTTATTCGGTCATGATTAATTTATGAGATCAATTGACTCTCATAAATTAGTTGAAATAAAAGTTGATAAAACATACACCGACCAAAGAAAAGAGCATTGTCTCATTCAATTTCCAATGGCCATTCGGGATTATTTTGAGAGTCTTATTGGGATTATTCTGCTTCATATTCCTATTCACAATATTGATTTAGTTGTTAATAAGTTGTTGGTAGAAGAAATCAAACTCAAGTCTCACTCTATTTTGATTTCAAATAAAGTAACTCTCTACACTCCTCCATTAATTTTTGCTGCT
The DNA here is from genome assembly GCA_022829125.1 of Lathyrus tuberosus. Classification (NCBI taxonomy): domain Eukaryota; kingdom Viridiplantae; phylum Streptophyta; class Magnoliopsida; order Fabales; family Fabaceae; genus Lathyrus; species Lathyrus tuberosus. The sequence continues at coordinate 4,425,213 of JALAZF010000196.1, read as the reverse complement.
CCTATTTACAAAGAAAAATCTTAAGGGATGATTGGAGTTGGTATTGATGAGTGTACTATTTTCAAGGAAAAAATAGATTTAAAGTCACAATGTTCCAAATTATTAAGAGAAAATAAGAAGAATTTTAATAGTTAATAATCCAATGTTGTTGTTGCGGTTCCTATTACCATTGGTTTTAATCCTGGTAATGTATATCCATCTGAGACCACTTCTCAATATCTAATATTATAAATCATCTCCAAAATATTCTTGCCACTTAACACGTGTCATGTTTTCCTTCTCTATTTGAGGTTTAAACTCTTCTAGTATGTCAAATATGTCTTCTTCCATATGAATCCTTGAATCAGGAGCATCACATCATATGTCGTATGATGATAAATCATTTGTATATTTAAATTCTATTTCATCTATGTTGGTTATGACTGTTGGTGGAAATTTTATGCCATTGACATACATTGGTTTTGTCTCCACAACTAATATGTCACTTGTTGATGTTTATTATATTACTAACCTTACTTTGAGTCTTTCTTATGTTAGTCAATTATTTTATTTTGATTATTTTTAATATTTTCTTCCACTTCTTGTTGTGTGCAATATCTATATTCTGGGAGGATGATTGAGACATCATGTAGACAAAGATAACTTTATGATTTGGACGAGTTGAGAGTCTTAGATAATGCAGTCTCAATTTCAACTTCCAAAACTAATTTATTAGTTTCTTTTTGTTTGAATTCTTCATCTTTCTTATTTTTATTTATTGGATTCCCGTATAGGACTTGTATATGCTTCTATATTAAAGTACTTGGATTCTAGTAGAGCTTTATGTTACAAATCAGTGATATCTCTAATTGTTGTGGTTGTAAACTTGCTAAGTTCATAACTTTACCTTTTAATAGAAATATTTCTATTTCATATGCACCCTTTGACTGGGTTCACTATAATGCATGAGGTCCATCACCGGTTCCTACCAAAGGTGGTAAAAAATATTATGTTTCGTTTATCGACGAATATACTCGTTATTGTTGGGTTTGACTTATGAAATACCAGTATGATTTTTTTTTATATTTATCTTATGTTTTGTGTGATGGTTAAAACTCAACAAAATGTTGTTATAAATTACTTCCATTGTGATTTAGGGGTAAATAAACCTCTATTAAATTCTCTGGACTACTTGCATATGATGGTATTATTCACCAAACATATTGTATTGATACTCCTCAACATAATAGAGTTGTTGAAACAAGACATCATCACATTGTTGAGACTGCTCGTTCCCTTTTGTTGTCTGAGATATGAGGAAAGGGCTAGACTTTAAAATCTATGCAAAAGAAGTGGTTATTAACACTCAAGATATAATGGATGTTCACGGGAGAAGAGAAATCTTTGGTGAGAAGAGAAAAACGACATTGATGTGTATTTATTTGTTGTGTTCTTAATCAATAAATACTAACATTCTTGATTTTCCCTTTGTAAATAAATTAGCTTCAAGTTGTCATGCCTTAAAATTTGGCCTACCCTTTCATTTAAACCTAGTGGCCTATACATCTCATCCTCCTCATATGCACACTTTACATTAGGTCATTTTACCCATCATTCATAATTAATCAATAACTCGGCATATGATCTTTGTTCCTAAGGTTTCTCAATGATTTGAAGTTCTTACACACAAGTTGAGACAAGGTTTTCAGTTCATATCATCATGGACATCTTCTTTATAAAGATTCATTAAGCTACAAGATTTTTCTTTGTCAAGATTTCTCAAAGGCATCAAGTTCTAGGGTTTCATCAAGGTTATAACTGAGGTCTACCGTGAACTGGGGTTTTGTTAATTCTCAATATCTCAAGTCATATCTTCATCAATAAGCTTCCATGGAAAGAGGATTGGAACTTATATCTCATCATGTTTGAGATGTTAACATTCCATCAGTTGGGGTTCATTGGATTTAGGATTTTCATGACCATATTCCTTTATATACTTCAAGTCTTACCATTCATATTCAAGGATTCTTCGAAGGCAAGATAATATGGATTCAAAGGAGGTTGGGGGTTTTTATCAAGAAAGCAAGTTAATTTAGGTTCATCAAGGAGCGAGGGTTGATTTGGACTCATTATTTGGAAGCATTCATTCAAGGAACTACTTAATGTCATGAATTCAAATTGGTTGTCAAATTAATAAATTGGATCAAGACTTAAGCATGCCAAGTTTTGAAAGGAAATTCATGTGGATTTCTTGAAATGCAAGTTTGGAAAGAAGATATCCATAATCATTTTTCAAGTTCATCATCATTCAAGTTTCAAATACAATTCAAAGCCTATATCCATATTTCAAGCCATGTGTTATCCAAATCAAAACTTTTTTTATCCATCATCCATTCTCATTCAAAATCCACATTTAGATCCATTCTTGGTCCATGTCCATTTTTAATTATCAGTATTTCAAATCCATTTCTTTAAGTCCAATGTCCCTTTCATATCCATTCCTTAAATCCAATATCCATTTCAATGACTAAAATCCAAATTAGCCTCTCCATATCCATTCCAATCCAATTCAATAACTAAATCCAATTAACCAAATCCAATTATCCAAACCAATTAAACATTCTAACCAAGTCTAAATCCATTTCAATTCAAACAAAAAGAACAAAAAAAACAAATTTTCAAAACCATATTTTAAATATCCAAAAACTCATGTTCCAAATCCACTCCATTACACCACAAGCAAGCCTTGTATGTCTCCACACCATAAGTAGATTGCCTTGTGCATAGCCACCAACCTTCTTTCACAACCTTTCTTATTTTCACCCTCTAGTTTTCCGAGCTACGGAGCTCTGATTTCCTTATTGCACTACATGATACATAGGCACGAGGGCTCCAATCCTCCGCGAGCATAATAATTTAAAAACCTTTTTTTCCTTTTAATACATCATTCATAGAAAGCATAAACCCTTAGCAACATCCTTACACATAAGACAAACGAACGATTCCCATTGAATACAATGGATGTGAGGGGTGCTAATACCTTCCCCTTACATAATCGGCTTCTGAACCCATCTCTTGGTTGCGAGACCATCTTATCCTTCCTATTGGAATTTTCTAAATGTTTCCCCTTCCCTTTGGTATAAATAAAGTTTGATGGCAACTCTGTGTTTTTTCGCATAGCAACAGCTGTCAACTTTTCCCTATGCGAGCCAAACCTAGTTTTGTTTGTCGTATGTGTGGATTTTTGCCTTTATCATGCATTATTGCTTTCTTTATTTCTTCCTTATTTATGCTTCATATATCTGTTGGTGATGGATTATGAGGAAAATCTTTCTACCCGAGCTTTTGAGCATACATTAAGCTAGGAGGTGGTTGCTTATTGACTTGCGAGACTTAGGACTCGTTTAGTTGGTATGACTTCCCCACTCAGATGAGGCCCCTTTGGAGACGCTAATGTCATATGAGCAGTCGTAACGGTGTTATTGTTTCCGAACTGGGAGTATGAGATTCTGAGGACCTTTAAAACCTTATTCCCAAGGTTACTAAGACATAACTCTAACCACGTTCTCTTGAAGTAATTATCGTCTTACGAATCATCATTGTGATGGTAAACTTTTGAGACGCATGATGCAAGGGACCTTGTCTGAAAACCCTTGGAGTATCCTTTTATGAACCAATAGACAATCCACTAGTGGGAGAGATATTTGCTATGTGAACTCTCATCTCTATGAATGTTGATAAGAATTTTACAAGCTCATTCTGAAGCATGCATTCATAGCATTGCATATGCATCACATACATTTCAAGGTATCTAAAAGGATGTGGTTGTCTCAGGTATTCTGAAGAATGGCTGACAACAAAAAGAAGAGCACCAACGCCCTCAAGTTCAGGGAACCAAAGCTCGACACCATCAGAGATCTCTTAATGGATGTACCGAAGGTTGTCAAGAATAATTTTCAAGGTGAATATGGAAGGCTTCTCGATCTCCTCAACACCAAGCTAGACACTTGGGCCTTGTTCGCGATGGTTCAATTCTATGATGCTCTTTTGAGGTGTTTCACATTCCAGAATTATTAGTTAGCACCCACTCTCGAAGAGTACCCGCATATGATAAATATCAAGGTCAAAGATCAGCCTATCTATACCGGCCTTGAAGAAGAACCGAGGCCTCCTGCCATTGATCTTGCTCTGCAAATGACCAAAGACGATATTGCTTCCAGTCTTATGCAAAAGGGAGATACTCATGGCCTTTCTTTAAAGTTCCTACTTGGCAAGTCTGTTAGGTTCAAAGCCAAGGAGAACTGGGTGGATTTCAGTGCCTCACTTGCTCTCATAATCTATGGAATTATCCTCTTCCCAAATATCGACAATTTCATAGACATAACTGCCATCATTCTCTTCCTCCAATAGAATCCAGTTCCCACCTTCCTTGCAAATGCTTACCACTCCATCCACTGGAGAAGCGAGAAGAATACTGGAATGGTCTAATATTACTCTCATCTTTTCTACAAATGTTTCACCTCCCATTTTCTTCAAGATGGACCTTTTATGGAAAACAAGAAGGGTTTGAACTGGTCTAACGGCATTATGTCTCTGGTGGCTGATGATATTGCTTGGTACTCTCAGGACTACTATGTTGTTGAGATAATCTTCGGTTGTGGGTAATATCCGAATGTGTATTTAATTAGGAGAGTAGTTTATATCAGTTACAATCCAATCATGTCTTTGTGCCAACTTGGGTACGCTATGGAAGATGAACCAAAGGTAGAGAAGGTCAGGGGTCTATTTCTAGTTAACAAGGCTAAAGATCCCGAACTGGTGAAGAGAATTGCCAAGGCATGGACTAAGGTTCACAAAGAAGGTAGAAAAGAATTAAAAGCGGGGAATTGTGTTGCAAAGGAACCGTATAACAATTGGTTATGAGCTAGGGTTGCTGAAAAGCAATTACCCTTCCCATACGAACCTCCTATGCACACACAACCTCTCAAGCCGACTCATGTTCCTAAAGAGGAGTATGATAAGCTGAAGTTATTGCTTGATAAGTTGACTAAAGAGAACGAAGCACTATAGGCCGAGCTCCACAAAGCATCTGTTGATGGTAATAAACTCAAAAGGAAGATCAAACACAAGAAAGACCAATTGGCTGAAAGCAGCAAGAAATTGAAACTCGATACCGATATGAGGATTATGTACCAGAATGGTTATGTTGGGGGCTGATGTAGGGTTGAAGACACTTTGCCAACACCTGAAAGAAGTTAAGAAGTCTCATGACAAAGCCTTGCATTTCTTTGAGCTAGCTTCCACTAGGAAGAAGCAGACTAGAGAAAAACTCGAAGCTGATATTGAGGATCTTGAAGCCCGACTTAGGGATGCCCTGGCAAGAGCGGAAAGTGGGCATCGCCTCAAGGAGGAAGCCTTGAGAACTTCACATCATACTCCTAAAATATGGGACGCCAAATGCATAGAAGTTGAGACTTCTCAAGGGCTCGTGGAGCATCGGAAAGAACGATTTGAGTCATTGAAAAAGGAAAACTTAGGATGGATTAAGAAAGAGAAATCCCGCAACGAACTGCTAGACCTCCATGTGAAGTCCCTTAAGCTCTGCCAGCCAGCTTTGGAGATGTATCATGCGAAGTATGACAACCTTGTAGAGTTTTGAAATTGTTTGATCCGAGACGTGCCTTGGAGATTGGACAGTGCACTCTAAGATATGAATGGCACTAATGCTCCTCCCACGATCAACAACTTTATCCTCCTCTGTGATGATTTAGTGAGCAGATTTATGATTGAGTCAGAGAAACTCAAAGAGCGTACTTGAAAGAAGACTCTTTGATCATTACCTTGTATTTTCTTATTACATCTTGAGATTCATGAATTGGTTCTAGTTGATGTATTCTCATTACTGCTTGCCTATTCTACTTGGTTTCATTTGATAAATAAAAGGAATTATTCCTTCTCATATTCAGCTTGTGCAACTTATATCATCTATTCCTGATTCTCTTGCAACAATACCTAACGACAACAACAAGTCTTAAAGTTCCTCTGAACATAAATCATTCATGAATCATTCTCGCATCATTCTTAAATTCCAAAAACAATATCAAAAAACCTCATACCACCTTCTATTCCTAGCAGATAGTTGACTTCCTGACATATGCTCAGAACTAGAAGCATGTCTCAGATCACTATGGAAGAACTTCAGAGAAGCTAAGAACTATTTATGGAAGAAGTCAACCAGCTAAAGACTCAGATGAGCCTGGTTATGGAGATCCTATAAGCGTTGCTAAGGAAGGAAGGCAATCCCGCACCAACTGCCGCAACAAAGATGATCACCTATTTTCCTCTGTTTTTCTTCACCTCATGTCAGGAGATACCGCACGAAAATCATCCACAACTCAGACTTCTAAGGCTTGCTTATCAAGAGCCATTTCCTATTTCGCAACCAAATCAATAAGCCCAAGGTCGAGAGTATCAGAATCAGTGCAGACTTCAGAATAATCTGGGACGAAGGAACGCTCCTCTGGATCCAATCCTTGTGACATACAGTAAACTGTTTCCATATCTGATTCAGAGCTCACTGGTAATTCCCAAATCTCTGAAGCCTCCACTGAAACTATTCCCACCTGGGTATGATCCCAATGTGCAATGTGGATATCATGATGGGTCAGTGGGACACTCGACTAAGGACTACAATTCCTTCAAAGCCATAGTACAAATATTGATTGATCAAAAGTACTTAAACCTACGAGGAGGGAACCTTTGGGTGAATGGTAGCCCCCATACTCAACAAGGACAAAAAATACCAAGGAGGCCAGAGAGGCAGTTTGACCCAATTCCCATGTCATACGGTCGACTTCTCCCTCTTTTGCTCAACAGTTCACTAGTTTAGCTAAGAGAGTTTAAGCCTCCTCCAAACCCGCTTCCTCTAGGTCATGACGTGAATACTAGGTGTGAGTTCTACTTCGGAACACCTGGGCATGCAATCGAGAATTGTAACATGTTCAAGCACAAAGTATAAGACCTGGTCGATTCAAAGGCTATCATGTTTACTCCAAGCGCCTTGAGCATATTAGAAAATCCTATGCCCCCGCATGCGGGCACATCTGCAGGTCCGTAACCACTATAAGCAGAACAACCCCAATCTGTGGATGGAAAATAAGGATCATCACGCCAGCAATCATTCTGTCATTCAATCATTTTCATGTGCAATCTTCTTTCAGTTAAGTGCAAATTCATTTGTAAAACTAGTCTATTTTCAGTTGATAACGATAATGAAATAAATATGCATGTTTTGAATAAATCCAATCATGTTCACTCATACTTTAACATCGATATCAAGTGCTTATTCAAGCAAAATCAAAAAGAGAATGATGAAATCAAAAGACACAAAACTATCGATCGTATGCTTTAGATTAAAGCCATGTTGATGATGTACATGCATTGCTTCAAATCCCCTAAACACTGGAGATATAAGGAAGGTAATCCCTCACTAACCTTGTTGAGCCTAGCAGTAGGAGTTTCTTTCCAAAACAAAAAACCCTCAATCTTAACTTAGGGCAGGGTAGTCTTCAGTTAATTGGACTATGCGCTCAAATTTCAAGGGAAAAAGGGAGTGTCTCATTCGAGGATTAACCACATCTTATCCCCCACTAGAGATCGTACCTCACTAATCTACAATGGTTTTTCCTCACCATCGAAAGGAATGAGGCAGTCACAACCCTTACAAGCCAAACGAACAAGTGTCGCACGATTTGTTCCAAACAAAAAAAAAAGAGAAATAAAAAAGAAAAGAAGATAAAAAGCCCGCTAATTCGAAAACTTGAAAACAAGTGACTTAGGAAAAAATTAGGGCATCCCGCTGGACTACACACTCAAAAATTAGTCCAGGAAAAAATCAAGGAAAACAAAAATAAAAGAGAAAGGATTAAAAGAAAAGTATCCTCAACTAGAACAAATTCGCATGACTACGGACTGAAGGTCAAAAGCGGGTGACTCCCACTCCAAAAACCTCACGGTTTCCTTTACCATCATCTTTTCCATTCAATAACCTTTTGAAAGGAGGGTGCATGTGTCAAATTAGCTAAACGTAAGACTGGAGAACATCAAGGAGAATGGGTGGGTTAAAACAGAACTTTGAGCCATAAATCCTTTTTTCTCAAACCGTGAACCAGGCCACGTTACAACCCTCAAAATACATAATTGAAGCAAGGTTATTTTGAAAGCATACTTCGATAAAAACACGTCAAAACTGACTCTTAAATATCTATTTATTATTTGTGTTGGCATCGATGTGACATTCTAACTAGTGACTCGTTCACTATATGTCATCATTTTAGTGAACATGCTCGAATTTCAAAACTAGCATAAGCATTGAGTTAGAAGTATCATCCTAAAAATAAACATTTTACTTGTGAGTAAGCACTTGACATCAAAAGAGTTTCCACAATGGAAAGATTGATCAAGCCATAGTGCAAAAACGCTTGAGTACTCTGTTGAGCAGAGGCAAGTCACTTCAAATGATCATACCAAGGGGTCAAACGCCTGAAGACTCTGTTAAGTAGAAGGGCAGGCCATTCCAGGATTTAACCAATCTGGGGCAATCACATCAAGATTCAATAAATCTCTCCAAAATTATCAACACTCAGTCAATCTGTGGCAATTCCCTCAAAGGCTCAGGCAGGGGTAGACCACCACAGATCCAGATACTAGGGCGAACCATCTCAGGCCATGTTATGGTATAATCACTCCCAAGGTTTCCTTTCAAGGAAAATTCCTTTGAAGACCCTACAAACAGGGCAGACATGTTACAAAGGGGCAGATTCCCTCCATGCTTTCAAGTTGGTCAAGCAGACCGTGCCAGACGCTGGTAACTTTTGAGTTCACAATAAATGTCAAAATATCACGCTAGCACAACATCATATCTTGGTAAGAAGCCTTAGGACAGAGAAAAAGCATAATCATCATTGATCATGTCGATACGCTCATGAAATCATTTGCAAGCCATCGTGGCATGTCAGGCAAAGAAGTTGAAGTTCACATAAACAAGCATGCAACTTCAGCAGAGGATCAAACTTGGGGCACCAAGAGCATCCACCTTTATCCCCCGATCATAGCATCTTCAGATACTGAATGTCCGGAAGTCAAGCTTACTTTCCATCCCAAACCAAAGCCCAATCATTATTGGCACCCAAAAATAAACTTTTATCAATAACCAAAGTCTAACCATACTTGGCATAATCATTACCCGTGAATCACGTATCCTGATCTCCCTAGCAGCCTGAGCGTACATTGGCGTTTTGTATACATTTTACATCATTACATGCGTGTTTAGCCAGTCTTTCTCGAAGACGTGAGGTTCCTATGGACATCCTGTCAGGATTATTTAAGAGTATTCATCCCTTCACTTACATTTTGTAAGACCTTCCGCTGCCTTTTGCACGAAATGGTACATTCTCACTTACCTTTTGTAAGTTCTTTCACTGCCTTTTGCACGAAATCTTATCCCCTCACTTACCTTTTGTAAGTGTTTTCGCTGCCTTTTGCGCGAGAAAGAGCTTTGCATATTGAGTACAAAATAAGGGACTGGATGAATGACCTACTCCCTTCTCGATCATTTTGGACACTTGACGCCTGTTTGGCAAGTCCGAGTGATTGCCATACTTCGAGAATGTCATCTCCGTCGTTGTGCCTGTGAGATCTCATGACGTTCTATTGCCTTTTGCAAGTTCCATCTGGCTTTTACATAAGGATTATCATCTCCTTTGTGCTTGCCTTTTGTGACCCCCTTGCCCTTTGCATGGGATGTAACTTACCATTTGTAAGTGTACTTTGCCTTTTGCATTGGAAGAAACACTCTCTCATAACCTTTTCAAGAGTCGTCTATGCCTTTTGCAGAAGGAATTTTTCAAATCAATTATACTTTTCTCCTAACCTTTTGTTCAGGAGTCCTCTCTGCCTTTTATAGAAGGAATATTTCGTCATTATACTTCTCTCCTAACCTTTTGTTCAGGAGTCCTCTCTTCCTTTTGCAGAAGGAATATATCGCCCAAATTTTCTCCTAACCTTTTGTTTAGGAGTCCTCTCTGCCTTTTGCAGAAGGAACATTTCGTCATTATACTTCTCTCCTAACCTTTTGTTCAGGAGTCCTCTCTGCCTTTTGCAGAAGGAATATATCTCCCAACTTTTCTCCTAACCTTTTGTTCAGGAGTCCTCCTTGCCTTTTGCAAGAGAAAATTTATATATTTTCTCCTAAGCTTTTGTTCAGGAGACATCTCTTCCTTTTGCAGAAGGAATTTGTCATTCATCCTTTCTCCTAACCTTTTGTTCAGGAGTCCCCCTTTCCTTTTGTGAGAGGAATATATCATTCAGCCTTTCTCCTAACCTTTTGTTCAAGAGTCCTCATTGCCTTTTGCAAGAGGAATATATCATTCAGCCTTTCTCCTAAGCTTTTCTTTAGGAGTCCTCATTGCCTTTTGTAGAAGGAATATTTCATCATCATTATGTTTCTCCTAGCCTTTTGTTTAGGAGTCATCTCTGCCTTTTGTAGAAGGAATACTTCATCGCCGTATCTTGACCCTCTACTTTTTGTAGCAGGAAATCCTATTATTCCACAATCAAGTCACACTTGCCTTTTGCAAGATGCCTCGCTGCCTTTCACAGAAGGAATTTCATGTTACAGTTGCACTTTCGTTGTTTGCAAATACAACTCTCCCTACTCTGAGAATCCTGCGAGGATATCTCCCATTTCAAGACTGGCAAAGCACATCATTGAAAAAATATATTGCATCTCAAGCATACCATATCATGGCATATCATTGCACATCTTGACATATAACCGAATACCTTGTTCAAGTTCCCATATCTAAATCCATACCACCATTCCAAAAAATATATATACTTGCACTACACTCATCTTTCCTTTACATAGCCACAAATCCCGAGTATCCCGATATTTAATCATCTTCTACCTTGAAAGTCTAAAAATCGTTGCTTTTCAAACCCTTAGGTCCAAGAAGATTTAATAGAGGCAGCTGTCATACCTCAAAATTTGGCCTACCATTTCATTCAAATCTGGTGGCCTATGCATCTCATCCTCCTAATATGCACACTTTACATTAGGTCATTTTACACATCATGCATCATTAATCAATAACTCGGCATGGGATCTTTGTTCCTAAGGTTTCTCAATGCTTTGAAGTTCTTACACTCAAGTTAAGACAAGGTTTTAAGTTTATATCATTATGGACATCTTCTTTATCAAGATTCATCAAGCAACATGGTTTTCCTTCATCAATATTTCTCAAAGGCATCAAGTGCTAGGGTTTCATCAATGTTATAACTGAGGTCTGTTGTGAACTAGGGTTTTGTTGATTCTCAATATCTCAAGTCATCTCTTCATCAATAAGCTTCCATGGCAAGAGGATTGGAACTTATATCTCATCATGTTTGAGTTGGTTAACACTCCATCAGTTGGGATTCATTGGATTTAGGGTTTTCATGATCATATTCCTTTATATACTTTAAGTTTTACCATTCATATTCAAGGATTCTTCGAAGGCAAGATAATATGGATTCAAAGGATGTTATGGGTTTTATCAAGAAAGCAAGTTGATTTGGGTTCATTAAAGAGTGAGGGTTGATTTGGACTCATTATTTGGAAGCATTCATTCAAGGAACTACATGAATTCAAATTAGTGGTCAAATTATTCAATTGGATCAAGACTTAAGCATGTTAAGTTTTGAAAGGAAATTCATGTGGATTTCTTGAAATTCAAGTTTGGAAAGAACATATCCATCATCATTTTTCAAGTTCATCATCATTCAAGTTTCAAACACAATTCAAAGCCCATATCCACATTTCAAGCCATGTGTTATCCAAATCAAACCATTTTTGATCCATTATCAATTCTCATTCAAAATCCAAATTTAGATCCATTCTTGGTCCATGTTCATTTTTAATCATCCATATTTCAAATCCATTTCTTTAAGTCCAATGTCCATGTCATATCCAAATTTCAAAACCCATTATCCATTCCCTAAATCCAATATCCATTGCAATGACTAAAATCCAAATTGGCCTCACCATATCCATTCCAATCCAATTCAATAACTAAATCCAATTAACTAAATCCAATTATCCAAACCAATTAAACATTCTAACCAAGTCTAAATCCATTTCAATTCAAACAAAAAGAACCAAAAACCCACATTTTAAATATCCAAAAACTCATATTCCAAATCCACTCCATTACACCACAAGCAAGCCTTGTATGTCTCCACACTATAAATCGATTGTCTTGCACATCGCCACCAACCTTCTTTCATAAACTTCCTTATTTTCACCCCCTAGTTTTCTGAGTTACGGAGCTCTGTTATCCTCATTGTACTATAAGAGTACGTAGGTACGAGGGCCCTAACCCTCCGCGAGCATAATAATTTTAAAAAAAAAATTCCTTTTAATGAAGCATTTGTAGAAAGCATAAACCCCAATGAACGGTTCCCATTGAGTATATGGATGTGAAGGGTGCTAAAACCTTCCCCTTACATAACCGGCTTCCGAACCCATATCTTGGTTGTGAGGCCATCTTATCCTTTCTCTTAATTTTTTCTCAATGTTTCCTCTTCCCTTTGGGATAAATAAAGTTTGATGGCGACTCTGTGTTTTTTCGCGTAGCAACATAAGGGGCATGGCTGCAGTGAATGGTCTTTTCAAGAGTCATAAAGCTCGACTGAGAGTCAAGGCGACTGTCGCTTCTCTTTATACTCCTACTTCAAGTTCCATGCGGGTACTTCTAGAGAAACTTCTCGGAGGCGTTGGGGCCCCACACATAGCTCTATCTTCTATGTACTTCTCTGGACAGTATCAGACTTCATTCATTGAGTTGAATAAAGAACATGATGATCGAGCTTTGGCTTTTGTTGATAATATCAAAAGTGGTCGAGATTCAAATTCTTTCTAGGAGGAATGATCAAACAAAATACTCAAGGTGTCCGACCCTTCCCCTATTGGACTTTATGTACTTGGCACCGAAGCTCCACCTACTATATTCAAATTCCATGTTGTCCTTCAGTCCCAGTTACCTAACACTTTCAAGGAAGAACGAGCCTACGTACTTGAGTAGAATCTTGCTTACCTCCACAATCATACTAATGTAAAGAAAATGGAGTTGATCTCGGGTGCTACTTTGCACATGTTCCATAGTGCCTCTTGATATCTAAGGCAATCGCAGGTCGGGGAAAAGTTTTGGTCCTGGGAAATCCTTCTAAGGAGAGAGATACCTGGAAGGGTAAGTATGATGTCGCCTTCCATGAATGATCTTAACTCCAATAGAATATGTCTAACCTTCAAAAAGATATGGCTAGGTTGTCTGACCTTTAGAATGAATTGGATACACACAACTCCCCTTCTACTCTGGCCTCTAAGGTGTCTGAGCTACAAGCATTTTTAGAGGCTAAAGAGAAGGCTCTTAAAGAGGAAAAATCTTCTCTAGTAACCTTTACCTCTCAGTTGACTGTGGATGAAGAGGTTCTTCAAAAAGAAAAAGTTTCTTGGGATACGGAACAAGATGGTCACACTGAGAAATTGATGACAGTGAAAAGGAAATTTGATGATGCTATCGATGAAGGTCTTAATATTATATTTGAAACCTTCAAAGATTCAGTTGATCAAGCGTATTTTTTGTGTCCTAGAACTCACGTTCCCTAATCAAAGTTGGACCTAGAGAAAGTGGTACGAGACGACATTATAGTTGGAGATAATGAGGCCAATGGAGAGGGTCATGATGAATAACTTATCACGTATTTATTCGTCCAACATGTCGTTGTTGCACTTCTAGGATTTGTAATGACACTAGTATTATATTAATTAAATCTCTTTTCTACTTCTAGTTGGTCTGCTTGAGTGGTTTGGTGTTTTTGAGTTGTTTTATTTCCTTTATTAATCTGCGTGCCCTCAGCTTTGACATCTTTCAGGATGATTCTTTTTTTGCACTTCCTCTCTATTGGGAACTTGGGAAGCTTTATATATTTTGGTTCGGTCGTCCCATTTGTTGGGAACCAACATGATCTTTAGTGTTTCATCATTACCCATCTCATTCATTGGAAGCTGGCATAATTCTTCAACACCGCTGAAGACCGTCCCCGACCATGAGTTGGGTCCCCTTCCCTTCCTCCAAGTTTGATCCTGGTTCGATGTTGATGTATTCGGGCTCCACTACACATACCCTTGGAATGGCTAGCTTTTAGATGCCAAATATGACTTAAAATTCATTATTTTTTTTGGCATTTTTCAACTCTAATTTTGTGGTTTAGATGTTTAATTCTATAAGATTTTGTAAATTGCCATTATAATTGCACGAGCTTTTGGATTTCCTTATTTGTGTGTTAGTGTGCAGGACTTAGGCATAAAAATCAAAGAAAGAGACACAAAAGAATGAAAAAGGAAGCCAAAGCAAACAAGGAATGTTTTAGCTAGCTCGCTGTGCGAGCTCCAGCGAAGGGAAAGCGAGGTTGTTATGCATCTCTGGAGAAGGGAAAGCGAGGCATGTTACTGTAGAGGAAGTAGCTATTTTGTTCCATGTTTGTTGTGCGAGATTGAGCAAACTCTGCTCACAGTGCGAGCTATAACTCGCTGGGCGAGGTGAGATATTATCTTTAGGGTGGTTTAAGTTTTCTGAGGCACTTGAAGTGCCTAAAAGTTGACCTCGCTGTGCGAGGTAGAGCTCGTTAGGCGAGGCTGTGCTGTTTGTGAAAGTTATTTATGTAAATTTGTTGCCTTTTTGGACCATAATTTTTTTTCCTAACATTTCTTAAGACGCCAAAAACCCTAAGAACTCCATCTTTTCATCTAAGACGTGATCTTCATAAAATCGGAGTTGAATTCACATCCATTTTCGATTCTTCAACTTGGATGCACATTCATCTCCTTCTATTTCTTGTGAAGCAAGCTACCATGGTTATGGGTAGCTAAATCCCTTGTATCAAGAATAGATGTAATCTTCCTTAACTTGTATGTATTTTTTTTGATCTTTTGTATGTGAACAAAGTTGATGATCAATGTATGATGAATATCTTTGCTTTTAATGTTATGTATTTGATTTGAATCACTATTGAAAGGTATTTTTAAACTTTGATCCAAGTTATTCATCTATAAATGAACAAGCTCTAGACATAGATTTGTAAGTTGATCTAAGATTATTGTGTTGATTGTTAGCATGAGACATCATCTAGTAATTCGTACGATAATATTCATGATATCGCTTTAGAGGTAAACGGTATTGAGAAGATATGTGATTATATTGATCGTAACAAAGTTCACATGCTTGATTAATCGAATACATGCAAATTAGGTTGATGAAATCTATTCTTGATATGTCTTTTAAAACAAACATCTTTGTAAATGTTACTCTTTGCTACAAAACTCTTGTGAAATTTATGATACCAAACAAAACCATTCTAAAACCCTCACCTAAGACTATATAAACTATAGAACAATGATGATATCATGATAATCCCCGTGGAGACGATAAAACTATTACCCACCTAATGTACTTTCAAAACTAGCCCCTAAGAAAGGGGGGCTGCACCAACTACGACTTAATGCGATTTATTTCTTTGACCATGCTTTTGAAAGAGGTAGCTTACACCATTTCAAAAGAGATTATAATGTTATTCATGTCAAATATTGTCATATAAGAAGATAATTAAATGATTCAAACTCCAAATGTCTTTTCTTCTAAAATACTTAGCCTGAATACCGTTCGGACCCTCGATTTGGGATAGATTCTTATCCTGGATCTTTTGATGATGTGCATTGATATTGGGATCACATTTGACTAATAATATGAGGATAGTTATATGAAAAGCCATCCTTAAGAACGAGGTAAAGGTTGAATGGTCTTTCAAACCGCTTCTATGGTTACTTTAACTCCTTCAAAAGTCATCACCTTATTTTCTAAAATATGTATAATAATTAAATATTGATACCCACGATTGGCCAACCACGCTGGCATTTAACGAGGGGTGGCCCCTGTATTAAGAATTCTTCATTGGTGCGTGAAATGTTTCTACCATATTGTAGAGTTCTGTTTGTCTTGGCCGTCAAAGCTGACTATATTGATGTTCTGGCCGACCTTGAGTCTGTGCCATTTCGACTATGAGGTATTTTTCACTTTGGATGTGACAACTCTCATGACTTTGTCCTTTATAAAATGTGTCTTTTTTGTATGGGCCGACAACGATAACGAATATTTCTTTGTACTAACTATGAAGCTCTTTCATTGGTAGATTGGGGGTGATGATGCATCTAGCACAATCAATCAAGGACCACCTGACAATGTCAGCGATGTCTTTCTTAAGGGGATGTCGATAAAGTGTACACTCACAATTCTTATATCCATTTGTTCCATGATCAGCTTCTGTAAATCTATAATATCGTTTAACGAAGGGTGAGGTTGAAAAACGCCTGATGCCGTTGATCACCCGCGTTAACCCAAACTATGTGTTTGTAGTCTTATGTCCTTGGTTGTTTTGAGGTATATTGAACCACCAAGATTTTTTTTACGCCTAGAGTTTCTGTTACTGTGGAGGTCATGAATTTTGAAAATGTTACATTGAATATCCCATTAATCCTTTCATGACTTAAGAATCTTTGATTTTGTTGTTCCTTTGATTGGCTGCTTTAGGTAAAACAACATTGGAAAAAGAATATGAATTTGTGAAGAGGTAATATGTGGGACATGATGTTCTAGCATGTGTGTAGCATTTTTCCTCAGTATAGAAGACAATTTCAATGAGTAAATATGAGCGCATTTTTATTTGATTCCTAGAAGATTTGTCAGTTATGTTTTGTATCTTTAAACAATTTGTTATTAAAGAAGATTGGCTAAAAAGATTGTCCAAGACCAAATCAAATTGAATGAGATCAAATCACTTGGTGGACATTAATTAATAAGCAAATTAAATATGCATCAAATTAAATGTGTTTGCTTTTAATTAAATTTCCCAGTCCCAACAGATGGTTTTCTATATAAGAAGTCTCAAACCCAACAAATAAAACATGAAAAGAACACGCAAGTATTGGAGATATAATGTGCTAGGGTTTGTTATTTGAGTATTTGTATTCTTGTGTATTTATTGATTTTTACTTAAAAATCCTTAGTCTGTGATAATATGTTTTAAACTATTTTCTATTATACACATTGTCTAAGACATTGTGTCCAACGACAGCCCTGCATAGAACATAATTTCAATTGGTATCAGAGCAGACACTCTATTCTATTTAGGTGAGCTCTAGGGGAAGTTTTTTTGTTCAAATGGACAATAGTAAGGAAGTAGGGTCAATCAATAGACCACTTTTCTTGGACAATACCAAATATGATTATTGGAAGGCTAAAATGATTGATTTTCTTAAGTCAATGGACAACAAAACATGGAAGGCTATAATAAAAGTTTGGAAACACACTGTGAATACCTTTCAACATGGAACATCTATGTTAAATCTAGAAGCTGAATGGTCTAATGCTAAAAATGAAGAAGCTCTTGGAAACTCCTAAGTTATAAATTCTATTTTTAATGGTGTTGACAAAAACATGTTTAGATTAATCAACACATATAGTGCATCCACAGAGGCATGCAAGATTCTCAAAACTACACATGAAAGAACCTTTAAAGTACATATGTCAAGATTGCAGCTCCTCACAACAAAGTTTGGAAATATGAGAATGAAGGAAGATGAATCCATCTCTGACTTCAACATTAGACTGTGGGATATAGCCAACACTTCATTTGCATTAGGAGAGAATATGTCTGCAGAAAAAGTGGCCAAAAAGATATTAAGATCCCTACCTAAAAGGTTTGATATGAAGGTTACATCTATTGAAGAAGCCCAAGACATTACAACTATCAAAGTGGATGAACTCTTTGAATATTTATAGACCTTTGAGATGGAAATAAATGATAGAGCTGAAAAGAAAACCAAGAGTATTGCCTTTACATCCAACACTGAAGAGGATGAATATCAATGTGATACTAAAGAAAGTCTATTAGATACTATAGCACTTGTTGGTAAAAAGTTTAACAAAGCTTTGAAGAGACTGGACAAAAGATGGAGGACAAATGTCGAAGAAATCGCTGATGAAGAGTTAGTTGAAACATACAAACTTTTGTACAATTAATGGGAAGAAGCATACATGGTAGGAGAGAAACAAAAGAAAGGTATAAGTGCTCTCCTTCTAGAAACAGAGAAACTTGGATCAACCATTGCAGGTCTAGAAGAGGAAATCACCTTGATAAAGTCCAAACTTGAAAATATGACAAAGTTTGTACGAATATTGAATAATGGTTCTGAGACACTTGATGAAATCTTGGAAGTCGGAAAGATGTCTAATGATGTGAAGGAAATAGGATTTGACTATATCTCCATGAGAAAAGAAGGGAAAGTTCCCACTAATAAGTTTTTCCCCACTGAAAAGAAAATTGAGGTTCTGATGTTGAACCATATGTCTCAACAACCTGCTCGGCATATGCACCCTTTCTACATAGGAAACAAGAACTCTTCTTGGAAATGTCATCACTATGGAAGATATGGCCATATAAGCCTTATTGCTATAGAGTGTATGAATTTACTCATCCCTATAAGCAACTAAGGTTCAATAGAAATAAAGGCAAGAAAACTCAAGCAAGGAAAGTGTGGAAACCCAAAAAATCAACCATTTGTTTCATAGCTCACACATCTCTTAGAGTTTCCTCAAGAAAAGATTGGTACTTTGATAGTCAATGTTCCATGCCCATGACTGGAGAAAAGAACTATCTAGAAGATTTAAGATCATAAGATCATACTTTAATAGTTATGTTACATTTGGTGATGGAGCAAGAGGAAAAATCAAGGGTATAGGCAAACTGGTTTATCTAGGTCTCCCTAGGCTTGATGATGTGCTGTTGGTAGAAGGATTAACTACAAACTTGATCAATATGATTCATATATATGATCAAGGTATGAATGTGAGCTTCAACAAATAGAAATGCATTATTTTCAAAAAAGATCAAGAAGTGTTAATGAAAAGGTCAAGATCCAAAGACAAATGTTATAGTGGGTATCTCAAAACAAAAGTCAGCACTCAACATGTTTGATATCCAAGGTAGATGGGATCAAGATATGATGCAAAAAACTTGGTCATCTCAACCTCAAAAGTATAAAAAAGATCATATTTGAAGATATTATAAAGGGATTACCAAATCTAAAGATTGAAGAAGGCAAAATTTGTGGAGAGTTCCAAATAGGCAAGCAAGCTAAGATGTCCCATAAAAAGCTCCAGCATCTTACCACCACAAAAGTTCTATAGTTACTTCATATGGATCTGATGGGGCCTATGCAATTAGCAAGCCTAGGTGGGAAAAGATATGTCTTTGTGTGTGTGGTTAACTTTTTAAGGTAATCTTGGGTCAAATTTATTAAATCTGATACTTTTGATATTTTCAAGATGGTGGAACATGTTATTCATCAAATGCAATCTGAATTGAGATGAGTTATGTAGGAAGTCTCACCTACTTTCTTGGTCTATAAGTTAAGCAACTAAGAGAAACTTTCACTAATGCCTTAGATGTTGTCCAGTTTAAAAAACTAAGGGGTTTTATTGGTTTTTTGCATGTGTGAAATCTTATGGAAATTAATACAAGGGAGGCGTGCAAGAATAAAAGGAACGTTTTTCTCTCTTATGATCATTACAACACATAAAATAAGGGAAATCTCTTCGAATTTAATTTTTTTTTCCAAGCTACTCTTTCCTCATACGCAAAAATAACCTTCCACACATTGTCTTTGTCTATTGTTCTAGCACATATGTTCACCTTTATCTCACTCAAATTCCTCAAACCAGTTAAAAAATGAGCCAAAAAGTTAGTGAAGCTAAATCTTATGAACCCAAACATATTACCAACTTGTATGGGGGTCAAAATGCTAGGAGTAAAGATGGTGGAGAAAGGAACATCAAAGAAAACTAGGGTTTCTGGATCTAGCAGGAATGTTGATGAACCTGATGAGATTCTAAACCTTGTACCTCTGCAAATGGTTGTTCCAGTTGACATTTCAACACAAAGATCGTAGAGTGCTTCCACCAAGAAGAAGAAATCATTCAAAAAGGTTACTACCTCTAAAAAGGAACCATATGTGCATGCTCACAATCCTATTGAATCTATGGATATCGCTAAGGAAGTTGATTTCAACCCAATTGGGGAAATCATTGATCATGTTGAAACCACTCTTGAGGAACCACGTGTTGAATCACACATTGACCCATGTGTTGAACCAAATGTTGAAACTTTTGTTCCAACATTTGGTGAAACACAGGATAATCCTCCTTCTAAATCCACTGATGAACAAACTATTAATACTTTTCTCTTTGATACATATCTGGATAATATCTTAAATGAAAACCATGAGTCTAATGAATATTTGAGGGATGAGGATCCTAAAAATGAAGAGCCTAAGGTTCAAGGCAAAAGGAATGAAGAAGATGATGAGGATTATGATATTCCCATTTCCAATATCATGAAGAGGATTATTGAAAATGTTACCATGTCTCAAGAGAAAGTTGCAGATAAATAAGTGGTGAATATTGATGAAGAAACTGATATTGATAAAGAACCTGTTGTGACTGTGATGAGATGTATTGCTAAATCTGTAGCTGATATAGTTAAATACAAGAAGAAACAAAAAAATATTACTCCTATTTCTGCTAAGAAGAATACTGAGAAGGAAATCAGAAGTCTCCTAAAAAAAGCCCATGAAAAAGAGGAAAGTAGAGGAAAAGGTTATTGAGAAGAATTCTCTGAAGAGAAAACTTGTGCAAACAAGTGACTCTGAGACAAATAATAAACCATATGCCCTGGACATTATGATATCTTTTAGGAGAAATATTAGAGGAAAAAGATTTCCTATTAATATTCCAGTTGCTCCCTAGGATAATGTATCATTCCACTCAGAAGCAACTGTGCAGAAGTGGAAGTATGTGTTTCACAAAAGAATTGCTCATGAAAGAAAGCTTAGAAAAGAAGCTCTTGATTGTCAAGAGATTATGGATTTGCTGAAGGATGTTGGACTAATGAAAACTATGTCAGACATTGGTCCTTGTTATGAGAAATTGATCAAGGAGTTCATTATCAACATATCCAATGAATGCAAGGTTGAAGGGAGCAAAGAATTTAGAAAGGTGTATGTAAGAGGTTGTTGTTTGAAATTCTCTCCTGAAATCATTAATGAATGTTTAGGGAGAAGCAAGACTGAAGAATTTGATGAAGTACCCTCCATTGACAAAGTAGTGAAAGAAATTACAGTCGGGCAAGTCAAGAAATGGCCAAAGAAAGGTCTACTATTTTCTGGAAGTTTGAGTGTAAAATATGTAGTGCTAAACAGAATTAGTGCAGCCAACTGGACACCATCTAACCACAGTTTAGGCATAAACTATGCCATGGCCAAGCTGATATAACAAATAGGAACCAAGTACAAGCTAAACTTTGGAGAGTATGTGTTTGAGCATACCATGAAGCATGTTGATTCCTATGTTGTTAAACTACCCATAAAATTTCCTTGTTTGATAATTGGAATTATCTTGAAGCAACACCCCAATATTTTGCATACTAAAGAAGCTCCAAACAAAAAGGTGGTGCCACTAACTCTTTATATAGTCTGTTTGTTGGAACACATGTTCCAGACATTATGGTGTCAAGAAATCAAGATAAAGCTATTGATGGAAATTCTTCCCCTTTATCCAAATTCACCAAGAAGGATGTTTTTATTGAACTCAAGGAAGTCTTAAAGGACCTTGAAGAAACTATCTAATCAAGCACCATTAGGAATAAAAATGTGGATAATTTGATTAAGATGTTGACCAAGGAGAAGGATGTTGAGGAAGAGGAAGAAGCAGGCCTTGAGGAAGATGAAGAAGTTGCAAGTGAGGAAGAGGAGGAAGGCTCTGAAGATTGAAGTCTTTTGGCTTAAGTCGTGGATGGATGTTGTTGATTGCAACATTTTATGTTTTTTTTATCAAAGTCTTATTTTGTTTGTCCCTTGTATATGGGCATGTT
Source organism: Lathyrus tuberosus (assembly GCA_022829125.1). Classification (NCBI taxonomy): domain Eukaryota; kingdom Viridiplantae; phylum Streptophyta; class Magnoliopsida; order Fabales; family Fabaceae; genus Lathyrus; species Lathyrus tuberosus. The sequence goes on along the minus strand of JALAZF010000196.1, from coordinate 4,403,154 downwards.
TTTTGTGTGGCTCTGTAATGATCCTTTAAATAGTGACTTCTCCAATATAACCATGTTTTGGTACTCAGTTTTTTTTTCTGTGATACTCTAATTTTCATTTTCATACATTTTCCAAATTATGGTAAAAATGGGGAGTAATGATGGTCTGTGCAAAGTTTGTGCATGATGTGAGCTCTTGTTTGATTTGACCTCTTGTGATGTATTAACCACCTTGCATGTTATGTGTGTTCTAAAGTGGTGCATGGAGTGGTACTTTATGCTCATCATTAATAGTTGTATGCTCACATGCTGGAACATCTAGCCTGGCATATAGCCCTCAACTATGTGAGCATGTGTGTAAGTCTTTTGCTCTAATGTATGATGTTGTTCATGCTTACTTTGATATGTTTGTATGCGTGTATTCTCCTAAATTAGAATTGTAGTTAATTTACTCCTGCACATCTTGTAGAAAGGTCGTAAGTTATTTTAGTCAAATTTTGCCAAAGGGGGAGATTGTTGTTCCTTTGGTTGGTTACTTTAGGTAAAATAACATAGGCAAAACAAGATAAACTTTTAAAAGGCAACATGTGGGACATGATGTTCTAGCATGTGTGCAGCATTTGTCCTCAATCTATAAGACATATTCAGTGAGTAAATCTGAGTGCGTTTTTGTTTGATTCCTATAAGATTTTTCAGTTATGTATTTTTATCTTTTAGCAATTTGTTATTAAATAAGATTGACTAAAAATACTATCCAATACCAAATCAAATTGAATGAGATCAAATAACTTGGTGAACATTATTGAATAAGTAAATCAAATCTGCATCAAATATAATTCTGCATCAAATCAAATATGTATGCATTTAATTCAATTGCCCAGGCCCAACATATGGTTTTCTATATAAGAATGTTCAGACCCAACAAAGAAAACACAAAAAGAACATGCAAGTATTGAAGATCTAGTGTGCTAGAGTTTGTTCTTTAAGTCTTTGCATTCTTATTGTTTACTGTAAACCTTTAATGAAGCCTAATCTGAATATTCAAGGCATAAAGGTTGATTTCTAGTTGAGTTGTAATTCAACATCTTTAATCTGTTGAAAGCATATATCACCAGGGTAGTGATTAAGATAAAGTGAGAAGGGTCTCATATTTAGGGGGAGCCCTAAATAGAAAGTCACATGTAGTATTAGGAAGTAGGCATTGAACAAGTTTTGTTCATATATAACTAATTGTACTAATACTATTAAGAGTGGATTTACTTTATTGGGTTAGAAACCTCCCAGACATAGGTGACGTTGCACTGAACTGGACTAACAATTCTCTTGTGTTCTTTATTGATTTCTGTTTTAAACTTATTATGTGATAATCTATTTTAAATTATTTTATGTGGTACACATTGTCTAAGACATTGTGTCCAACATCTGTCTTGCATAGAATCGAATTCTGGATTTTATTTTGTGATCTCCTCGTTTCTCATCCTATTATGCGGATCGAAGGAGGTTCTGTTGTGGAAACTCCTCCTTACGCGGTGATTTTCCTATGGCCTCATCAACAATGGGAATTAGAAGTGGTGTTGTGTCAAAAGATTCGATAGAATTCTAACGAGAGGTTATCCTATCCTATCTTAGCGCTCTGTTACATTAAACGGACTCTCATATCAGATAAGATCTGATAGTTGAAATTTGCATGAACCAGAAGTCGATTCTCACAAACGAAGTCACGGTTTCATGTTGAAACTAGAATTATGCGTGAGTTGAGGGAGTGTACTACTGATGCAGAGCACAAGTCTCCGATGCGGTTGAACATGTGGATCTAAAAGGTTAGTACCCCGATGTCTAAGTCAATGAATGCGTCCAATAAGGGATAGAAGGAAGTATGAAAAATGTGTGTACTTATATATATATATATATATATATATATATATATATATATATATATATATATATATATATATATATATATATATATATATATATATATATATAGGTTAAGAACTACTATATAGGTTGGCATAAAACAACTACTATTCACACTCTTATTATTAGTGGCATATTATTCCCTGATTTTGCATGAGGAAGTTTATGTGATACCTTCTCTAGGTGTTGCTCATAATCAAGGGGATATGTGTAAGTTAAAGACAACTCTATATGGTTTGATACAAGCTCCATAGGCTTGATTTGAGAATTTTATTGTTATTACATCTCTTGGTTTCTGCTCTAGAGATCATGATATAAATTTATTTTTCAAGACCACCTTTTATGGTCATATTTTACTCTCATTATATGTAGATGATATGATTATTACAAGGGATGATGTTGACGAGATTGATGATTTGAAATTACAATTTATCAAGCAATTTTATATAATGGATTTAGATACTTTGTGTTAATTCTTAGGGATTGAAGTTTCCTATTCTCCTAGAGGCTAGCTTCTCTCCCAATTCAATTATATTACTAACATTATTGAACAAGCTCACCTTTCTAATACTAGAGAAACAAATAATCCTCTTGAATCAAATATGAAGTAGGCTCCCTCTAATGATGTTCTTCTACTAAATACCAATTTGTATAATACTTTGATTGACATCCTGGTGTAAGTTATATTTACTAGACTTGATATTGCTTGTGTTGTTCACATTGTTAGTAACTCACTGTCTCTCCCACTACAACACATTGGACAATTGTTCTTCGCATTCTTAGTTACCTTTGAGTAACCCAGTTTCAAAGTATTTTATTTCCTTCACCTCCTTCATTAGATTTATGTGCTTTTTCTGGCATTGATTGTGCAAGTGACTCCACAGATCATAAGTATATCACAGGTTTTTTTTATCTTTCTCGGAGACTTTCTTATTATTTTTAGAAAAGTAAGAAATAATATATTGTATCTCACTCTTGTATAGAAGCTGAGTATCGTGCTATGACATATATCACTACTAAAATAGTTTGATTACGACAATTACTTTACTGATATGAGTGTCTCTTTTTATGAACCAACTCTCATGTGTTGTGATAACAAGTTTTTCAGTCAAATCGTTCACAACTCAATACTTCATGAACGCGCCAAACACATAGAGAATGATTGTCACGTCACTCGTCACCATCTTTCACATAGAACAATTACTCTACCATTTGTCCAATTCTCCTTGCAAATAGTTGATTTACTTACAAAGACATGTTTTTTTATTAAGAAATTCTTAGTACTTCTTATTAATACACATGAGTTTGAAGGAAGATGTTATATAATGTGCAATTGACTTTTTATTATAATTAGGTTAAAATATTTTTATATTTTTATGTTTTATTATATATATTTTCTTTGTAGTCTTTATTTTTATATGTTATGATATTCAATTGTTAAAATCCTAACCTCTTTCTTCTTCTCCTATTTTATTATCTTAGTTGTTAATATTGTCAATATTTTTAAATGAATATTAGTTAATACTATATCAACTACGTGTCAAAATTGACAATTGAATTGAAGGTATGTATTATCTATATAAGTATTTATTAAAATATGAAAGAAAAAAAGTTATATGAAATTGTTTTATATATTGTTAAACTTAAAAAAAAAATGATATAGTTTCAAAAAAAAAAAAACAATTTGTATATTTGATATCGTAACAAAAATTTAACGAAAGTCTTCAACTTTTTTTCTTTCTCTCAATATATAATTGGGGCACTGTGTAAACCAGGCACTAAAAATGTAAAATGAAATATATATATTTTTTGCGAGAGAAAGAGAAAGAAATAGAGTTCATTTATATAGTCTTGGTCTCACTATTCTTTTAAAATACTAAATTATGTGTGATCTCTTAAAATGTATATATTTTTAATTAATAATAAATTAATTTTTGTTATCTACATATACAATTATACTAGTTAAAAAAAACATTATTCTCCACTTGAAACTACATTACTTTTAGAATTTTTACACCAATTTCACCAAAAATCCTAGTTTAAAAGTGAAGAAAAATTTGAAAAAAAAAACTTTAAGTTTCACATTGTTAAAAATATAAGTGTGTTTGTGTGATTTTAAAAAATTCTTTTGCCTCACATTATTTATATTATATATTTTGACTAACTTTTTATTATTATTAAAGAATGCACATGTTTTATTTTAAATCACATAAAAAAACTTCTTTTGAGTTTTGATTTCCTCACTCTTTATTTTATGTATTTTAAATTGTTGAAACAACAACTTCTTCTTTTTTCTTTCTACTCGTTAAATTTTTAGAACAATTTTTTGAATTCTCTTTAGACAATTTTTTGAATTTTGTCTTGTTTAAGTTGAGAAAATATCAAGTATTTTTTGGATTCTCTTTAGGAAATTATTTGAATTTTCCTTGTTTATGAAATTATCGAGTGGTCAAATGATCATAATTGAACTCTGTTTAGAGAATTATTTGAATTTCTCATAGTTTGAGAAATTATTACGACTGGTCATTAAACTAGATACTATGAGGGATATTTATACTATATTCAACGAGGGTGTATTCTAGACCAATTATCTATCGTGTAAATAGCAATCTTACAATATAGAACTTGATTGTTTTACCTTAGAGGCGTCGTGGTTGAGTGACTGCTTTGCACAACTTTGTAGAGTACTGCAAAACATCTTAAAGAGAGCGACTTAGTCTGCGACTATACCTTATAATTTCGTTAGTGGTAATTTTTAAATACTGTAAAACAACAAAAGAACTACCATACTCCATCAATATAGTATTCTTCACTTGAAGATAATCACTCTAAGAATTTTCACATATCGAAAATTAGTTGAAAATTTATGGTGCAACTTTTAAGTTGGTAGGAAATTCTTCAATCACCAATATAATTTCACAGCACATTTTCATCAATATAGGATGAAGTATATGAAATACAAGTTCAACAAAAGAAGAAGTGTTTCTGACCTATAAGTGAAAGTTGGAGACCATATCATCCCTCAAGTCACACAGTTTAAATATTTTGGGTGTGTAATACAAAATGATGGAGAAATAGAAGGGGGCTGCAAATCATTGAATTCAAGATGGGTGGTTGAAATGGAGAATAACTTCAAGTATTTTATGTGACACAAAAGTACCAATAAAGCTGAAGGAAAATTTTTATCTGATTACATTAAGACATGCGATGTTGTATGTGACAGAATGTTGAACTATTAAGAATAAAAACAAGAATAAAGTAAGTGTAGCATATATGAGGATAGTGTGTTGGATGTGTGATAATACCAGTGACGGAGCTACCTTTAAGACATTGTAGGCCTATGCCCCCATTAGGATTGAAAACCTATTTTAACATACACATACCACATAGTAATGATAATAGTGATAATGTATGTACATTGCATTGGATTGTATTTTAAGATATACTGCAAAATAGTCTATTAAATAATAAATAAATAAAATTTTTAATGTGCTTGATATTTTTATATCATCTTTATGAAAGTATATTTTTGGAATTAAAAAAAAAATTAATGATGTATGAACTATTAATTTATTTATGAAGATAAAATATGTTACATATTTATAAATAGAAAAATAAGAAAATTAATATCTTATAACTTAGAGTTGAAGGCCGATGACTGATAAATAAAAATTAATTAAAAATTAATTGAAGTATTTGATAAAATTAGCAATCAACGAGTTGATAAATATAAAATAGTTAACTAGTTGATAAATATAAAATGACAAAATTATTTGATATTTTTTTGCATTTAATATATAATTGTCTTATTTTAAATTAAAATAAATTATAAAGGATATAACTGAATTTTAATTAAAATAATAAGGATAAAAGTGGAAGAAAAATATAATTTATAAGCTATAAGTTAAATAATTATTTAAAATAGCGTTTGAAAAATAAGTTATATGCTAATAAAATAAGTTGTAAGCTCATAATTAAAAAAACAATTATCAAAAAGATTTTTCTATCGTCATGAGTTAATAAACTATAAAATAAAAAATATATCGTATCAAACATAGTTTAATATTTTTAACATATTAAAAATTATAAAATCTCTGTCTCTAGAATAAATTTTGCCCCCACAGTTTAAAAATTTTGGCTTCGTCTGTTAGTTAATAATAATATTAGCTGCCTATTATCTTAGTCAAGAAGCAAGATACTAGCTACCTATTATCTTAGTCAAGAAGCAAGATATTAGCTACCTATTATCTTAGTCAAGAAGCAAGATATTAGCCACCTATTATCTTGATCAAGAACCAAAGTGCATGCATGAGTAACACTTGGTGATTTGCATGGAAGGCACCTTTAGCTTACTTTTCCTATAAATAGGACCATAAGCAAAGCATTCTATTCATTCCAACATTGAGAGAAAAATATATAACAACCTTGAGAGAGTTTCAAGAGAATTAGAGAGATTTCTAGTTAGTGAAATTCTTGGGTGTAATTGGGATTTTGGGTAGTGAGAGAGTGTGAGTGTTTGTAAACACTTTGTGTAAATTTCCCTTTTCAATAGAAACATCTGCAGCAGCCCGGAGACGTAGGCATACTTGGCCGAACTCCGTTATCAATTTTTGTGTTTTATTATTCCGCATTTATTACTTCTCATTAATCTGACTTTGGGGAAATCAGACGAAGTTTCCTAACAATTGGTATCAAAGCAAGTCAGGTTCAAGTGGGAGTGATGGCCGCAGACGAAGGAAAGGTGAAAATTGAAAAGTTCGATGGTGTTGACTTCAGCTTTTGGAAGATGCAAATAGAGGATTATTTGTATCAGAAAAAGCTTTACCAACCTCTCACAGGAAAGAAACCAAATGACATGAAAGATGATGAGTGGAAGCTCCTCGACAGACAAGCTCTCGGTTTTATTCGATTGTCGTTGTCTCGTAACGTTGCATTTAATATTGCAAAGGAAAATACCACCATGAGTCTTATGGCGGCTCTTACTAGCATGTATGAAAAGCCATCAGCATCAAATAAAGTTCATTTGATGAGGCGGTTGTTTACGTTACGGATGGGAGAAGGCGCTTCGGCTACTTAACATCTCAATGAACTCAACATCGTCATAACCCAGTTGAGTTCAGTTGGAATCGAGTTTGATGATGAGGTACGAGCATTAATACTTTTGTCTTCCCTACCAGATAGTTGGAGTGCTACTGTCACCGCCGTGAGTAGCTCGTCAGGAAGTACAAAGTTGAAGTTTAATGATGTTCGTGATCTGGTTCTCAGTGAAGAGATCCGAAGAAGAGCGTTGGGTGAATCTTCATCCTCTTCATTGTTGCATACAGAGTCAAGAGGAAGAAATTCAACCAGAGGAAATGGACGCGGTAAATCAAAGGACAGGCGGTCCAAATCCAGAAATCATCGTAGTTCCTACAACTCAAAAACTATCGAGTGTTGGAATTGCGGAAAGACGGGGCACTTCAAAAATCAATGCAAGAGTCCACAAAAGAACAAGGAAGCGAAGGACGAGGCCAACGTTGCTTCTAGCCCAGGAGAAGATGATGCTTTAATATGCTCTCTAGAAAGTAAGGAAGAGTCTTGGGTGTTAGATTCTGGAGCATCTTTTCATGCTACTTCACAGAAAAAATTCTTCGAGAATTATGTCCCTGGTAACCTTGGTAAAGTTTATCTTGGTAATGAGCAATCTTTTGAGATTGTAGGCAAAGGTGAAGTGAAGATTAAGTTGAGTGGGCCTGTTTGGGAATTGAAAAATGTCAGACATATTCCTGACCTAACAAAGAACTTAATCTCGGTAGGCCAGTTGGCTAGTGACGGATACACAACAGTATTCCAGGGTGATGATTGGAAGATTTCAAAGGGTGCAATGATGATCGCTCGCGGTAAAAAGAGTGGTACTCTTTACAAGACAGCAGGAACATGTCATTTAATTGCAATTGCAGCAAATGAAAATCCCAATCTATGGCACCAGAGATTAGGCCATATGAGTGAAAAAGGGATGAAGATTATGCACTTAAAGGGAAAACTTCCAAGTCTCCGGTCAATAGAAATTGATATATGCGAAGACTACATATTTGGAAAGCAGAAAAGAGTCAGCTTTCAGACAAGTGGAAGAACCCCAAAGAAAGATAAACTTGAACTTGTACACTCTGATGTTTGGGGTCCAACAACCGTCTCATCCATTGGTGGGAAGAATTACTTCGTGACTTTTATCGATGGTCACTCTAGAAAGGTATACACATACTTTCTAAAACATAAGTCAGAAGTATTTGAGGCTTTTAAGAAGTGGAAAGCCATGGTAGAAAATGAGACAGACATGAAGATCAAAAAGCTCAGAACCGACAATGGTGGTGAATACGAAGACACAAAATTCAAGAAGTTTTGCTATGAGCACGGTATCAGAATGGAGAGAACTGTGCCTGGTACGCCTCAACACAATGGTGTAGCTGAGCGTATGAATCAGACGTTGACAGAGCGAGCCAGAAGCTTACGTATGCAGTCAGGCCTACCAAAGCAATTCTGAGCAGAAGCAGTCAACACAGCAACCTACTTGATCAACCGAGGTCCATCGGTAACATTGGAGCATAAAATACCAGAAGAGGTATGGAGTGGAAAGGAGGTCAAACTCTCACATCTTAGAGTTTTCGGGTGTGTAGCATATGTGCATATTAGTGATCAAGGTAGAAATAAACTTGATCCTAAATCTAAGAAGTGCGCTTTCATCGGTTATGGTGAGGATGAGTTTGGATACCGTCTTTGGGATGATGAAAACAAAAAGATGATCCGCAGTAGAGATGTGATATTCAATGAAAGAGTGATGTATAAGGATAGGCATAACACAACCACTAGAGATTCAGAAGCTCGTGAGCCTGTGTATGCAGACTTAGATGATGTTCATGAAATTCCTCAATCTGAGGAACTATCTGAATCAAGCAGCGGAGAATGTTCCCCTTCATTGAGAAGGTCTATTCGATCACATATTCCTAACAAGAGGTTAGCAGATTATGTTTTGTTAACAGATGAAGGAGAGCCTGAAGACTATGCAGAGGCATGTCAAACTGCAGATGCTAACAAGTGGGAGTTTGCCATGAAAGACGAGATGAAGTCTTTAATCTCAAATCAAACATGGGAACTAGTTGAGTTACCTATGGGAAAAAGGGCACTTAACAACAAATGGGTGTATAGAGTAAAGGAGGACCATGATGGTTCCAAGAGATACAAAGCTCGACAAGTGGTCAAGGAATTCCAGCAAAAGGAAGAAGTTGATTACACAGAAATTTTTGCCCCGGTTGTGAAGCTCAATACTATCAGGACATTATTAAGTATTACTGCCAGTGAAGAGCTCTTTCTTGAGCAATTAGATGTGAAGACTGCATTTCTTCATGGAGAATTAGACGAGGAGATATACATGCACCAACCTGAAGGATTCTCAGAAAAAGGTAAGGAGAACAAAGTGTGTAGATTAATGAAGAGTTTGTATGGCCTGAAACAAGCTTCAAGGCAGTGGTACAAAAGGTTTGAAAGCTTCATGCACAAGGAAGGTTTCCAGAAGTGCAATGCCGACCATTGTTGCTTCTTCAAGAGATATAACTCTAGTTATATCATTTTGCTACTTTATGTCGATGACATGTTAGTGGCAGGTTCAAATATTGACGAGATTAGAAACTTGAAGATGCAGTTGTCAAAAGAATTTGACATGAAGGACTTGGGTCCTGCAAAGAAGATCCTTGGAATGCAAATCACGAGAGATAAGAAAAAAGGAGTTTTACAATTATCTCAGGCAGAGTATATCAACCGTGTCTTGCAAAGATTCAACATGATCAACGCAAAACCAGTCAACACACCTTTGGCAAATCATTTTCGCTTATCCAAGGAACAATCACCTCAGACCGAGGAGGAGAAAGAACTCATGGCTAAGATTCCATATGCCTCAGCCATAGGAAGTCTTATGTACGCAATGGTCTGTACGAGGCCAGACATTGGCCATGCAGTGGGAGTTGTTAGCAGGTTTATGTCAAATCCAGGTAAAGCTCATTGGGAAGCAGTTAAGTGGATTTTGAGGTATCTACAAGGTACCACAAAGAAGTGCTTGTATTTCAGTAAAGGAGAAATTAAAGTACAAGGATATGTAGATGCAGACTTTGCAGGTGAGGTCGATCACCGAAGAAGTACCACTGGTTACGTATTCACTGTCGGTACTACAGCAGTTGGTTGGATGTCGCAGATACAAAAAAGTGTTGCTATGTCCACTACAGAGGCTGAATATGTAGTAATAACTGAAGCTAGCAAAGAGTTGATATGGCTTCAAGGGTTGTTGACAGAGTTGGGTTTCATCCAGAAGCAAAGTGTCTTACATAGTGACAATCAAAGTGCAATACATCTTGCAAAGAATTCAGCATTTCACTCAAGAACAAAGCACATTGATCTTCGTTATCACTTCATCAGATCTCTTCTTGAGGATGAGGTATTAACATTGAAGAAGATTGAAGGAAGAAAGAATCCAGCAGACATGTTGACAAAGGTGGTAACCATTGACAAACTGAAGTTGTGCTCAACTTCAGTAGGCCTGCTAGAGTAACAGACCAGGGAAGGCTGCTGCATGATTGATGTGTGAAGACCGATTGAAATCAGTCTTCAAGTGAGAGATTGTTAGTTAATAATAATATTAGCTGCCTATTATCTTAGTCAAGAAGCAAGATACTAGCTACCTATTATCTTAGTCAAGAAGCAAGATATTAGCTACCTATTATCTTAGTCAAGAAGCAAGATATTAGCCACCTATTATCTTGATCAAGAAGCAAAGTGCATGCATGAGTAACACTTGGTGATTTGCATGGAAGGCACCTTTAGCTTACTTTTCCTATAAATAGGACCATAAGCAAAGCATTCTATTCATTCCAACATTGAGAGAAAAATATATAACAACCTTGAGAGAGTTTCAAGAGAATTAGAGAGATTTCTAGTTAGTGAAATTCTTGGGTGAATTGGGATTTTGGGTAGTGCGAGATTGTAAGTGTTTGTAAACACTTTGTGTAAATTTCCCTTTTCAATAGAAACATCTGCAGCAGCCCGGAGACGTAGGCATACTTGGCCGAACTCCGTTATCAATTTTTGTGTTTTATTATTCCGCATTTATCACTTCTCATTAATCTGACTTTGGGGAAATCAGACGAAGTTTCCTAACACCGTCCCGGGTAATACTAGACAAAATAAGATTAGAAATGAGAATATTAGATAGAGTGTTTGGGTAGCGCCTATAGTAGAAAAGTTGGTGGAAATTAGACTTAGATGGTTTGAGTATGTAGAGATAAGACCTATAGATTATGTGGTAAAGAGAGTAGATCAAATGGAGAGAAGTCAAACAACTAGAGGAAGAAGAAGATTATAAAAACTATAAAAGAAGTTATTAAAAAAAGATCTTGAGATTAACCATTTTGATAGAAACATGATCCTAGATTGAATAATATGACAAAAGTTAACCCATGTATCCGACTCCACTTAATGAGATAAAGTTTGGTTGTTCTTTTATCAATCAATATCCATGTGCTAATTAATCTTCTAGGAATATCTCATCCTTTTACATGGAAGTAAAAATTCCATAAGCACACAATTCTCAATTTTTAAAAAATATCACCATATTTTACAGCGAAGGAAGACATTGCTAACATTTAAGTAACATCTAATTTCTTTTACTTCTGGTTGTCAATGTTAAAAATGTTTCCTTTAACGTTTTATGTAATTCTAATTGTATCAACATATTTTTTCTTGAGTTTTTCACAAATCAAAATCAGTTATTCCATAAATATCTCTATGTCAAGCTTCATTGCACTTAAAAAATTTAACATTGTTGTCCATACCTTTCCTAATAAGCATTTCTACTTTATAAAAGTTCTTATATGATATAGAAGATAAGAAAAGATGCATCCATTTGAAGCATACTAAGAAATTTATACTCCACTAAACCGAAGCTCGGGATACTAATGATTAGAAAAAAAAAACTTACATAAATAATTATAACAATAACACAAGAATATAACAAAAATATTAAAATTAAAATTGTATACAAAACATGATCATTATCAAATGATAACGAGAAAATAATACTAGATAAAAATAGTTATAATATATAGATAATAATTCTATGATCTCAATACATCAACAAACAAATATCTAACTCATGTTTCACACAACACAAAAAAATAATAAAATATATATGGCCGACCCAAATAAACCGGAGGCCCAATCCTAACTTTCAAATAGACTAAAATTAAAAAAATACAATTATAATAATTAAAAATACATAAAAAAATAAAATTACATATTAATAAAAATAAAATAAAATAATAATTATTTTAATTTTGATCAATTTCTTTTTTTAATGTATTAAATTTTTATTTTGGTAGTTTTTTAATTTTTGTAACAATATTTTTTATATTTATTAATATTAATATAAAAAAATTATATTTTTTATATTTATTAATATTAATATAAAAAAATTATATTTTTTTAAAAATTTTGGACCTTTTAAATATTGGAGTTGTGTGTTGTAAAGCCTGCTGCTCCTACAAAGGGTCGTGTATATATATATATATATATATAAAGCGCTTATGACCCTGCATTTAGCAATGATGAGCTAGAACTCATTTATATAGTCTTAGTCTTCCGCATTATTTACAACACTTGACTATATAAATGTATATATTTTCAAGCAACACCGGACACATAAGTATAAACATTACAACGTTCCTCTCACATAGACACACTCATAGTATATTGGTAATCATATAAATTTTAGAAATAACTCTGACCAGAGTTAGTTTGGTTAATAATTTATTATAAACATTAATTTTTATTAATATAACTATTAATTATTATCATACTTATATAATAATAATTATATAATTTTTTTAAAATAAATTAAAAATTCATAATTATATAATTTAATAATCAATATTTATTTACGCATTTTAAATTATTTAATAAAATATTAAATAATATTAAATATTAGTATTTATAAAATATAACTTGATTTATTCAATTAAAATAATTGGTTTAATGATTGAATTAGTAAATATAATTAATAATTAACATATCAATCATCACAAATCCACTAGTTTTGGAGTGAAAAGCAAATGAATAAAGAAATAAGTTGAGTAGATTACAAAATTATTATTATCATACATGTAAATAAAATAATATGAGCGCCTGCAAGATAAAAGGCTTAAATATTTGATTGAGTGAAGCATGGTGTCAAGATTTTACTTACTTCATTCATAGATTTGAATCCATGATTTTAATTAATACTACTACTTTTGGTTTTTATTTTATTTTCTAGATTCATTGAAAAACCAATATACCTCAATCATATATAATTGAGATCATTGATATGAGATATATTGATTTTTCAATAATTCTAACAAAATAAATTTTTTCTTATATCAAAGATTAGAAGGAGTAATTTTTAAATATGTTAAAAATATGAGAGAATTTGAATGAAAGAATGACAAGGTCAGTATAGTATATATATATATCTGGAGTGGATGGATTCTAGTTGGAGGTCAGCCGAACTAAGCAACAAGAGCATGTGCATCGGCACGTGGTGAGCCGAATTTAACGCGTGGGTCCAAATAAGAAAAATTCTCAACCGCACGATTTGCTTACTATGAGTCTGAATTACGATGGTGCGTGACGCAACCGATCTGATCCCGTGACAGGAGCGAACAACTGTCGGGATTTGAGGATTACTAGGACACGCGTACGCAACACAATCCCTTTACGATTTTTTTTTTTTATATTACACAATTTATTTATATCCCTTCCCATTCCTCATTTTACACAGTTGAAAAAACAATAATATTATTACATTTATTATTATGAGAAAAATTAAGTACTCCTCCTATATTTATTGAATTGAAAGTGTCAAATTATTTTGTGACTGTTTTTTTAGTAATTATTATAAGAAAATCATTTTAGACAAGGTGGTTAATAAAAGTAAACTAAAACCAAGATTATTTTATTATTTTTATATTACACTATCATTTCATTAACTGGAAAAAAATTTAGTACTCTCTCTGATCACTATTATAAATCAAAATAAATACTTTCACATGTATTAAGAAAGTTAGTTAAGTGTAATTAATTTTTTTGATTTTATGTATAATCAAAGTAAAATTTACGATAATATCCTTAGTTTATTTAATGAATTAACTACCAACACTAAATACTTTTGAATTAAATTAAGGGTATAATAGTAATACAAACATTAATTAGTCTAAAATTTAATTACTTTTGCTTATAATAGTGACCAAGATTTAAAGTGTTTTTTTTTCTTATAATAGTGACCAGAGAGAGTAGAAATAAACCTAATATTTGATTTCAAAAATAATCAATTATATATTTTTTAATTAATTAAAAAATAGAAAAATAATATTCTCTTTCTTTTATAATCACAAACACCCATAAATCCAATTTAAAAATAAATTTTAAATAAACTTAATATTTTTTTCTCTTTTTTATTGGTTGTTTGTAACACTAAGATTTTAATTTCGTTCCTACCCAAGTTTTTCTCTCATTAGCGTGAATGATTTTGATATATAATTATAAAATAAAAAAAATTATAATTAAATTATTTTAATAACCATTTTTTTCATGTTTATTACTTTTTATGTGTTAAAATAATTCATTCTAATTAAATAATAGTGTAAAATAATTTTACACTAAGAGTGTATTATAAATAATCTCTTTAAAAAATGATGTTGGAGTATTTTGCTATAATTTAATATGTACTTTTTTTATTTAAATTATAAATTATATTAAATTTTTTACATACATTAAAAAATATAATTATTATTTTAATAAATTAGAACTTATTATAAATTTTATCAAAATTTTTTTTATTAATAATACAAAAAAAAAAACTTATAAAATAAAAATAAAAATATATAATAAATATTTAAAAATATAAAAACTAATATTAATAATTTTTTAATATTTAAAACGACTTATAATTTAATTCATAATTTTTCTCCAAAGCAGTTTAGAGTCAAAATCGGAGAAATATCCTAAAAACTAAGATGACAATTTCTTATATGAGTCGAATATTATAAATAAAAATTTAAAACGAGGTTTTTATAGGAGTATATTTACTAAGATATAGTAGTAATAAATGTAGTATTGAATTTATACGTGGGATTGGCTGGCGCGAGCCAAGTAGAAGAAGTTTAAGAAGCTGTCAGACACGTGTGTGGGCCGCTACAGGCCAAACGTGAACCGGGCCCACCGCCCCAAAACACGCCAAACTAAGTCTCCCTAAACCAAGCGTGCAAAACCAAATCATAACTCAGCTCGGCTTCGTTCGGCTCGGCTCACATGGCCCATTCCCAAACTCATTAATTTTCATCTTTCCTTTTTCCAACATCCATTTATATCCTTCCCATTCCTCATTTCATGCCCTCATTCTCCATTCATTTTCATCTCGTTTTCTTTCCATCTACTATTTCTCAATTTTTTTATTTCTTTTCAAAATCTTACTCACATTTTTTATCTATAATTAATTCATTTTTTTATTGTTGATGGCCATGGGTGGTTGTAAAGATTTGACAAAGATGAAGTTGAGGAGAAGGAGGAGACAGACGGCAGTTAGTCGGAAGATGAAGAAATTGCAACGGATTATTCCGGGCGGCGACGGGTTGAAGGCGGACGGACTTTTTCTGAGGACGGCGGAGCATATCTTGCAGTTGAGGTTGCAACTTAATGCATTGCAAGCTCTTACCAAGATATTCAATGTCTAGAGCAGTACTGTTTTAATTAATTATAAAGTTTAATTAATTTGTATCATTATATGATTATTTTGTTACATTATATAAATTATTATTATTATTATTATTATTATTATTATTATTATTATTATTATTATTATTATTATTAGTACTTTTCTAAAATCCTTTTGTAATAATTTTGAAGTGTAAATTTTCTTCAGTTTTTAGTATATTTATTTATATATTTTAGTATATTTATTTATATATATGAGCTCTAATGTTTGAAGAATCTGAAGTTTTCTTCTTCTTTTTTGGGTTAAAGATTTGGTTATAGTGAACAGTACTACTGATTATTCCATGGTTTTTCTGACCTACCTTCAAAAAAATCCTTTTAGATGACGTTGTTGAATATTGATGGTGTAAAAGAGATCGGGCAATAATATTGTAAATTATTGGCTAAACTACTTTTTGACAACATTTTACATCTCTTGTAAAAGAGAAAGTGCTAGAGAGAAACAATAAATATTTTAGTGATTAGTTTGTTTAAATTTAGAGTTTGTTTATTTATAGTAGGAATCATCTCTTCACCTTAACTTTTTCTTATAAAACAGCATTCATAATTTTTTTAAAAAATATTTATTTCATAAAATAAAAACAAACCAGAAACACTAAAGTTTAAGCTTTGTTTGTCTTGTAAAAATAATTTTTATTTTTATTTTACTCTTTTACAAAGATATATTTAATTTTTAAACGAATAACTATGCGTGTTTTTAAAATAATAAAACATTAAAATATTATTTATCACGTTCAGAAAATGCATCATCCATAAGTAACATTCCTCTTTCTACCGTTATGATTCACCTTTAAATAGTCATATTTCTTATTAACAAAATTAAAATAAATAAATATATAAATTTTAGAAAATAAAAATAGTTGTATCGAGTAAAATAGATTTAACCTGCATTTGATATGATGCTTTAATATCATGCCCTTATCTCTATGTCATATAGATGTGATCATTGTGTTTTGATTTTTTATAATTGAAAAATATTATCAATATTTTTTTTATTTGAAACATACCATTCAATTCAACCGAATTCATAAATGATGAGGTCAGATTTGTTCAATTTTGACGATGGAATTATAGAGTGAACAATGACAATAATACATTCAAATCTAAACGGTTGGTAATTAGTTAGGGCAAACTCAATCCAACCAACATAACATGTGTAAATCTTTTTTTGATAGGCAAGAGAAGTAAAGTATATTAATAAAGGAGCATTAGGGGTGCACCAACCCAAAGATTACAAACACCGCCACTGCAAAATTACATAAAATGTAGTGGGCATTTATACCACTCATATAAATTACAACAAAAAGATCTATGCGATCTAAACACCAACCACAACCAAGATAACACAACGATTCTATTCAATATATTCACTGGGTTGCCAATAGCGTCATCAAAGACAATTTGGTTCCTCAAAATTCAAATATTCCAAATTTTATCCATCATTAGATTTTCATGTTTCAAATTCATTATAATCATTTCCTTATTAAAAATGTTTGATTTTCATATATTTATATTTAAAAATTATACAAAAATAATAAATTATAACTGATTAACAATATAAAAAACATTAGCTGACAACATGCATCAAAATTGTAATGAATTTAGGGCTCTCAATGTATACTCTCTTGTTTGAATTCAACATTAAAATATTGTGTTGATGATTTCACCATTAAAAGTGAAATTCAACAAATGTGAATAGTACTAATATCATCAACGCGACTCCCTTGCATTTAATTAGTCAGTCAAAAAGGAAGAATTTAATTAACATTAAGATAGGTTGGGGAGAATTCACCAAATGAAAAGTGGTAAAGAGAGAAGGTATAATGATCAAAGCATTGTTGACCACTTAAGACAGTCTTAATAGAATTGCTGACCAGCCAACAAACAGTATGACCTGAAGTACTTACTACCTTGTAAAGTTTGACAAATATAATTAATAAGTTAGTTAAAGGGAAGGGGTTGAGTCAAAAAGAAGTAGTTAGAGATGAGAAAAACTAGTTAAAGGGAAGGGGTTGAAAATAGAAAGCCATTACGCTATCTAGTTATACTAGAAGTGGTTTGATTTGAATTTTGAAAAATTTTAGGAAACGACTCGTAGGCATTATTTAAAATTGTGCAAAGAGATTATCAACCACATAATCTCATGATAAAACACTCTTAAATTATAAGAGTACGACCATTGGAAATAATTTCTTGCTCGAAGGGAAGTTTATCGCAAAGAGAATTAATTTTTCAAAGAAAATTTTAAAAAATGCTCAAAAAATCCGACGAGTAAAAGAGGAAAGAAGAAGGAGTTTTGATAACTTAAAGAGCGCAGCAAAAAAGAATGAAAAAAAATAAAATAAATTTTTTAATGTATTTTGAGAGATGATTGAAGGTCTCTACTTAAGGTAAAAGCTTTGGATCCAACTTATGAACAAATAGACCAAATCATTTTGCTATTAATGAAGGGGACGATCAGATGTCCACAAACGTGGTAGTATTAGAATATCTACATTAAATTTATTATTAGTATTGATTGAGAATATTTAGTCGAATCATTAGGACATACTTATATAAGAAAATACTACCTTCGTTTTATATTATACAGTAAGTCGTTTTTGAGATTTTTTTTTAATATAAGTCGTTTTATAATATCAATAAATTATTAATGTTATTTTTCTATTATACTTTTAAATATTTATATTTTCTCTTATTTCAATTATGTAAATTTATTTTTTTAATATCATTAATAAAATACTATTTTATAAAACCTTTCATAATTTCTCTTTTCTATACTACAATTATTATATTTCTTAATACGTGTGAAAAGTAAAAAACGACTTATAATAAAAAATGAAATATATTATTAGTATTAATTATAAATGATCGGTAGAAACATTAGTATATATATATATATATATATATATATATATATATATATATATATATATATATATATATATATATATATATATATATATATATAATTGTAAAAATTCATCAAGAGCGGGGGGATCGTAGCAGCCACAGATTATCTAACTTAAACGGGTCGGCGGGTCTTGGGATTTTTACTATTGGGCTAAAAAATCTTAATGTAAATAGGCTCGAAATTACTACTCGAGCCCGGTATTGTACGTGCTTTAGGCTATCTAACCCTAATAGACGTTTTTTCTAAAATTATTTTTATATAAAAATTCAATAATATTTATTATGAATACAATAAAAATTATACTAATTTAAGTATAATACACTTTTAAGTACTCTATTATTTTTTATAAATACTATAATATGTTTTAAATATAATACATGTCTAAATTGTATATAATAATAATCAAATATTTAAAATAAGAGAAATTTATAGAACATGAGGAAATTTTGACTTAAATACAAGACAATAGAATACTAATTTGATTATATAAATGTATAATATTAAAAAAAAAAAGATTGAATATAATAGAGATAAAATTTAGTGAGTTGAGAAAAATCAACGTGTTAGTTTTTGAGCGAGACAATATAAGTATTATTATAATTTTTTTAATTTAAAGTTATGAGGGCCTAACGGGCTACCAGTGGCCTATACGCACTAGCCCTAATGGGTAGCAGGCTTTTTAGGACTGGACTAAAAAAAGTCCTGAACAATATGTGCTATAATTTTTAAAGCCCAATCCCTATGATTTTTCGGGCTTGGCGATTCAGGCTAATGGGGGTAGTCCATTTTGACGACTCTAACAACACCCTTCTAACGCCCACAATGAGGTGATCTCACCTTAAGCTCCCCCACTCACTCCGTTTAGGAAAACATGGAAAAAGACACGTCTTGGTTAGACAAAATCCATAGTCAATAAACCAAATCATATCCTCTTAGAAAGTAAGGATTCAATAATACACTACTATGACTAGGTGGGCGGTTATCATTTTCGAGAAATCCTAAATGCATGCTCTTATACCTCTATAAATACCTTATCTCTATAATGAGGAAGGATAACTAATAACATACACAAAACACCTAACAATACAAAGTTTCTCACCTTATGTAAGCTTGCTCTTTCCATAGCCAAAAGACCATCGAACATGTTCTCATCATTGTGAGTAAGCACTAAATCACCGAAAATTATTAAGGCCTCTAGCCACCCAACCAGAATAAAAGTGCGACACATTATCTACTTTTTGACAACTATGGTGGCACCAATAACGGGGTTCTAGTAAAACTAACCCGGGTTATGCCTTCCATCATCATTTCCGTTTTCACTACCTTGTCTTGAAAATGGCCAAGAAAGGTCTAAACTTCGTGGTTAACACCATAACTGGAGGTTTCGCCAACAGGGGAAGTTCCAACTCTGCCCAGAGGAAATATGTTAGGCAGGTTTTGAATGCAAACGTAATATCCTCAAGAATCTCCAAATCCAAGTAGAGAGGACCAGGGGCTAGAATCACTTTCTCAACTTGTGACGCCATCAAGATCCTCCCACATGACAACGACCTCGTGGTCATCACTGTGCAACATTGTAATTGGGATATCAAGTGAGTCTTGATAAACTCGAGAAGCTCAAGTGACGTCCTATTCAGGAACACCTTCCACAAATTACATCTCGATCTTGATAGCATTAAGGCGTTCAAAGGTCCGCTAGTAGGTTTGTTAGGCGAACAGGTGCAAGTAAGGGGTCACATAACCCTAGAGAATATTTGTGATGTGGGCTTAGATTTAATGTGATTGAATTCAACCACCTCATAGTGAACACTTTATCTCCTTATAATGTTATCCTTGGAAGGTCGACCATCAACTCGTTAGGGGCGATTGTATCCAACCAGTACCTGGTCCTGAAATACCCAATATCCAGCTGGAGAGTCGGAATAGTTTGGAGAGACCAACAAAGTGTCCAAAAATGTTATCAGAGTAGATTGGAGATGTGGAAAAAGGATATTTCCCACGAAACTTCCCCATTTTCCAAAGCACAGGACAAAGACACTGCTAGTTAGAATCCCAGACTGGGTGTGGAAAATGAAAGGCTCACGCCCACAAAGGATCTAAAAGAGGTTCAAATAGGCCTTTTTTTCTCACCAAGTGACAAATATAGGATTCTCGCTTTCCGAAGAAGAATAGAACGAACTAGTTGATCAAATCATTAGAAATGTTGACTTGTTTGCTCGGGCCCCATCCGACATCTCAGGGGTAGATACCAGAGTGATGTGACATATCATTTTTGCTTTATTTATCTTCATTTCAATGCAGGAGACAAGGCTTTTTTGTTTTTCCCTGACCTGAAAAAGAATGAGAAGTTTGAGTGGATAGGGGAATGCGAGAAGGAATTCTTGAGGATAAAGACCTTCTTCACATTGCCTTTTCTCCTTTAACTTTTAGTCATAGATCAGGCGATGAGTTTAATACTCGTCCAAGAGACAGATAAGTTAGAATGACCCGTGTATTTCGTAACCAAAGTGTTTAAAGGTGCTGAGATACATTATTATAAGATCGAGAAGCTATATATGGTCGTTGTCTTTATAACGCCCGATTTAATTATTCGCTTATTTAATTATTTACTTAATTTAATTGAGTATTTTATTTAATTAATTATTTTGTGAATATGTGACATGCTTGGCTGGTGATAGTATTTGTGTTGTTTTTTGTTAAGTAATTGGGTTAGTGGGAATTAATTAATTAATTAAGTGGAAATTGAAGAGAATTTGCAGAGTTAGGTCGATTTCATGAATTGAGAGAGTGTAATGGTGAGTGGAGAAAGGTTGAACTTTAGCTGGGCAAAAAGTGCAATTCGAGTAAATGAATAAAATAGTATATATTTTGAAGTTAGACAAAAATTAGGTTTTTAGAAACTATTTTCTTCAGTACGTGAAAAACAAAGGAATATGAGAAAAAAAAGCTTGGGGAAGGAGTGTTAGGGCTTGAGGGAAGAGGTCTTAGATAGCTTGCTTGCTGAATTTTTATGGAATTTCAAGGTAGGGGGTTCTTCATCTACGGGTGTTTAATTATTGAAAGGGTAAAGAGGTTTCCCTTAACCTCCAATAGGATTTTCTTTCTTTAGTTGATTGTGTTGTGTGATGATTAATATGATTGCAACTATGTTTCTATGCCATGATTTAATTGTAATTTCATGTACTATTTGTGTTGATTGTGCCATATGTTATTTATTCATAAACATGAGTTTAGATGTTAAATTGGGGCTTTTAAAGAATGAATAAATCTTGGATTTTGTGGTTAAATCAATGGAATAACATGTTAGATTAATAGGAATTAACATACTTATGTGTCGTAATCGTTTGGGTATTACTTATGGATTGTATAGAGGTGTTTAAGGATGTTTAGGTGGGTTTTCGTAGATTCTGCCATAGCAGAACCAAATTTTGCTTCTGTTAGCAGGGTGGCGGCGTCACCCATATGACGCCCTGGGAGTCATGCGCTGTGAAGCGCTAATGGGCGTCAGGCATATGATAGGGAGATCGTCATGGTCTCTAGGCGAACATGTCTTTCCAGGTCGTCACCAGTGTGACGTGTTGGGTGATGGAGGAGGATGAATGGCGTCATCATGGTGACGGGTTACCCGTCATCGAGTTAAAATATGTATTCTGACATACTGAGTTGGGTTTTGATGGTGGTTATGTCGGGCGGTCGAGGATTGGTTGTTATTTTGGTGTACTCTAATGGGTATGAGTTAAGTAATTAATTTATATAATTAATTGGGTAATATTATACATACATGTGATTTATGTGTTATTATGAGTATGTGTAATAATAGTGAAAGTATAATGTGATGCTATTTTTTGTTGATATGACGTGTGTTTTGAGATATGAGTTATTATTGATACACTGAAAATTATATTTATGTACAATCAGAGAGGGGATGTTTTACGTCTGTGGTTCTTGTGTGTTTATGTATAGTCGGAGTGGGGTTATACTGCATTTTTGTATGAAATTCATCATACGTGTCATTGTTGTGAAAGAGGCATGTTTGCTAGTTCAGAATGGTGACTAGTGACTTGTCCCAAGCCTTTAATGGGGGCTTGGAGCTCAGAGTGGGGGCTCAGTATTCATAGAGATTGTAACACCCTAATTTTCCCCCAGCATAATTTATAAATAAAAAACCAGAGTAAATTAAAACAATTAAGTAATTAGGATGCTACATTCAAATTCAATCAGCTCATGCAATAGGATATGTAACGCGTACGAAATTGAATAATAATAATAGGAATTGTAATGCAAGTGTCGTACCCTAAATTTTGACCAGTGTTTAACAGTCATCTGGTCCCCCAATTACCTAAAAAGTCAAAGGGAGACCATTTTGACTTTTTACCCTAGTTACTATTTTTGGGCGTAATAAATTGAGGGTATTGCTTTTTTTGGGTCTCTAATACCTATCATTATGGGTTTTGGGAGTATTGGTATTTTTTAACCTCATTTTAAAATTAATCCATTTTATAGGGGGTAAAATATTAATTATTTAGGGCTATAAATATTAATTAAATCCATTAGGGGTCGGGTTAAAGTTAATCTTGTATAAAGGGTGTATTTTTAGGATTAATGTAATTTTATTAACTATTTTATTTTAGGATTAAGGAGGGTTTTTAAATTAATATGTTCCTTTATATTAGGATTATTATTTAAACTATTAGGATTTTGAATTCAATTATTAAACTTGTTAGTTATTAATAATAGTATTAGGGAGGTTGAGCTTTAATTTTAATCACTTTGTTAAGTATGTTATTGATCCGGAGTATTCGAACAGGTCCACGTGTGCTGGTCGTCAGATGGGCAAGGTGCTCGGAATGTTGATGAGGAGAGGAGGGGGTGTACCTGCAAGGCACTCCGACGCTCAAGTAAGAAAGGGTCAGAGAAAAGGGGCAAGTACAAAGTGTATTCTTAGGATGAATATTTGATACCTGACCCTCTCGAATGAGAGGGTTTATATAATGTTCCCCAGCGCGTAGCCAACGGTCCTATTTTCAGGTCGAAATAACCGTTTTCCTGAAGAATAAGTAACTGCCCAAACTAGCCGTTATGACGGGCAGGATGCCCAAACTAGCCGTTATACCGGGCAGGGAGGTAGTTGCGGGCGTCTGTTCGTCAGTTAGTCTGTGACCGGTTGTAGGGGCAAAAGGGTACTTTTGTCCCTTTAATGAACTGAATCCAAGCGTTTAGGCCGTTACTGTAGCAATCATAGTTTTGGCCGCGCATGGCCGTTGGCCCAGTCCAGAACAGTAGCCCCCCAAGTCGTTACTTACGAGCGTGGAGGTGACGACTTAAGGATATCGTACAGTCCTGGGGAAGTGGAGTGTTTTGCTCATTAGCTATGGATGACCGTGGTTTCTATTGCCCGCTGTGGCTGTTGGTCGTGGTCGTTAAGCGTTGCCCGTTACAGATGGATACCAACAGTCTAGTGGAATATGAAACGATACGGGGGTTGCCGCGTGTGTGTTGGAACTTGTGCCGCTGCCGCTTAGGCAATGATGGCTAGCGGGTAGTCATCATGACCTATGTGAGCGTGGGGCTTCACGTGACCTCCTGTATAAATAGGAGGGAAGATTTTCATTCTGAACTTTTTCCTTCAATCTTCGCCAAATTTCCTGGTCGCGAAATCTGCCTGTTGCATCCTTCGCCGTTCGAAGCTCCGAGCAACTTTTTCCAGTCTTCTATTTATAAGTAAGTTGTCTCTTTTCCTTGTTTTGCTTCTTATTGATGTTTATTTAGACATTGCATGCAGTTAGGTTAGATTTTAGGAGACTTAGGGTTGTATATGTGGTAGCCGCTGGTGGTGGATAATGGCTCCGCCGTCTCCACCGCCGTTAGCCTGTTGTTACGTTGTGTGTGAAGAGTCTGTCTGTGACGTCGTCGCGATGGTGACGTGCACGTGACCGTTCTAGCGTTGCGTTTCATGGATTTGTGAGTTGAATGAAAACCTCGTGATCTTGCTTTGGAGAAGTTCCTCGTCTGATAGGAGAGTTCCGGGCATTGTCTCGCGGGGAGACTTTTTCGTAGTGTTGTCAGGGCTTAGGCCGGGGACGTCGTCCTCAGCCCTTAGCGCGCCCTTTCACTTGTTCAGTGGTGGAAGGGTGGATTTGATTAGCTGTCGAATTCACTGTCTTTCTCTGCTTTTCAGGTGATGGCGACAGGGCCCCGTGGAGATATTTTATTAGATTCGTCCGAGGAGGAGTCTGGTTCCTCGGGGAGCAGTAGCACTCGGTCCTCGAGTGGGTCCACCAAGCAGGACATGGACTATGAGCAAGAGGATGAACTGCTGGACGATGATCAGGAAGAGGTGCCCGAGGAGGTGGTATCCGAGGAGGGTGCAGCGGAGAATAAAGCAGAGGAATAGAAGGTGGCGGAACCCTCTGAGCATGCGTCTGAATTCGTGACCTACATAGGGGATTGTTTCCAGACGGTGGGAGATGACGGGGACTGGAGAGTCCATTTCCCCACTGCTGACGAGCGCGTCTGCATGAATTATGGGGAGCGCTTTACGATGTACGAATATGTTTTCAAAGAGCTGGGCTTGAGGCTTCCATTCATGGATTTCCAGCAGTTTGTCTTCTTACATCTTCGCTTGGCCCCCACTCAGCTCCATCCCAACTCGTTAGCCTTCCTGCGAGCGTTCGAGTTGGTGTGCGAGCACCTGCAAATAAGGGCGACCCTCCCCTTCTTCTTCACCGTCTTTCACCTCCAACGACAGACTTCTGGGAGGAGTTACGGTTGGGTCTCCTTGAAGCAGCCGCGCAAGCTGTTCAAACCTTTCTCTGAGTCCATACGGACATTTAAGACGAGGTACTTCGTCGTGGAGCCCGTGTCGGAGGCTGCCCAGGATAACACGTTCTGCTGGGAGGTTGAAGTAGACGAGAACGGCGAGGATAGGATTAACGAGGAGGGGAAATACATCGGGCGGAGGTTGTTGAAATATCCCTTCCATTGGACCGGGGAGCATTTTACGAAGCCCCCAAAAGACTATGTTTTTGAGCCCGCGAATTTGGACGAGGGGGATACTGCTTCATATGAAAGGTTTTTGCAGTACGTGAGCTCGTTCCGGATGGCCGAGTGCATCACGAAGAAGAAGGAGGCGATCCTCGAGGCCGATGGTGGCTTTCGGGTGGAGCCTCGTTTTATTAATGTTAGGGCACTGCTGGGGTGCAAAACTTACAGAGATGCCATGGATCTGCTCAGTATTTAACCTTAACATATTGCTTTGCATTGCTCATTATTTTCTATTATCTGACACCTGTTTTTGTCTTTTGCAGCCACTATGCCTTCAGCCCACGAAAGGATGGTGAGGAACGTGGCTGTGCGGAAACAAGCTACTGCAGCTGCTATTACTAAGGTTCGTCCTTCCCCTGCCCGTGCGGTTGGTCCTTCCCAGCCTCCTCAGGGGAATGCTTCTCCGGCCAATGTTCAGCGGTCTCCAATGCCCCTGGCGACCAGGTCTAAGCGTCTAAGGAATGAGGCAGTGGATCTGGGCAAGGCGCCAGAGAAAGCGAAATTCGAGCTGCCTCCTTGTGTATTGGATAAGAGGTTCTTTGAAGGGACCTCTTTGGTGATTCCTCATGCTGATTCTCTGCATCTGTAAAGCCTGGACCGTCCGAGCAAGAGGGCGCTGGTGGCCCAGGATGCCTCTGCGGTGGTCAGGCTGCTGGAGACGGCGGTCACCTATGCCGAGGGGGACACGACCACTGAGAGTGAGCTGACTATTGCCCGAGGGAAGGTGGCCGCTCTTGAGGAGAGTTTGAGGAAGGCCAGGGAGGAAGCTAAGGTTGCCAAGGAGGCGAAGGAAAAGGAGGGCGAGGAGGTTGCCCGGTTGAAGGGGGAGAAGGTTACACTTGAGGCTGAGAAAAAGGCCGCTGAGGATTTGGTCGCGCAACTGCAGGCGGCCAATGCTCCTGGCGAGGAGGAGCCTGAGGACGTGAAGATGCTAAAGACAAGGTCAGAGTTAGTTGCCCGACTGGTGGTGGCTGAGGATAACAACGTAGTGCTTGGCGAGGAATCCTTCAAGAACGCAGTGTCTCAGCTTCAGGTGGTGAATCCTGGTGTTGATTTGGTGACCGAAGGCACCAATTTCCTGGCGTACGTTAAAGACGGGCAAATTGTGATGCCAGAGTCTCTCCTTGCCGGCCAAGCTAGAACCCAGACTTCTCCTCCTAATGATGAATGAGTCGAAGACACCGAGGAATGATGTTTGCAGATGATGATGTTTTGCCGGCCTGCGTGCCGTGTAGTTTGTTGTAATTTTATTTGATTTGGAGGGGCGTGCCCCCCCTTTTTATATAATTCGTACAACCTTTGGCCCTTGTGGCCCTTTTTTACTTTATGTTCGGTTTATGTTGGCCGGTTTTGTTACTTATATGTTTTTTGTTTATATTGTTGTGCTTTACATTAGCGGTGCATGTATGACTGCCCGTCGGAGGGTGTGTCTGTTAACAGAGCTTTCTTTTGAAAGACTGCTCGTTGTGTTTGAATTCGCCAGTGTGGAGAACTGGTCGAATAGCCGGGGAAGATCCTGGCGAGGTTGCGGATCTCAGGTCGCGATTGAGGCCTGAGGTCGCGGCGTAAACGTCCCATCGCGAGTTGGGGTTCTTCCAATCGTGGTACCTGGGCGAAGGCGATGCTCGATTGAGGACCGCCGACGAGTAGAGCTCCGGCTCATTTACTTGAGCGGGATTCCACTTTGTGCATATGCATCGTTTGTACCTGAACGAGCATGATGACCGTTAGGTGGTCCTTTGACGCGAGGAAGCCTATTGTGACTTTAGTTGTAGTACTGCTTAAGTTTTTCAGCGTTCCATGGTCGAGGGATTTCATCCCCGTTGAGGGTCTCGAGGAAGTAGGCACCGTTCTCCGTTCTGGCACAGACTTTGTACGACCCTTCCCAGTTGGCTGCTAGTTTTCCTTCGCGAGAGTCCTTGTGGTTTCTTCGCAGGACAAGGCTGCCCACATCGAACTCTCGTCGTAAGACTTTAGCGTTGTGCCTGATTGCTATTTTTTGCTTAAGAGATGCTTCGCGGAGGGCTGCTCCTGTTCAGATTTCCTCGACAAGGTAGAGCTCCTCTCTTATTGCTTCGTCATTCATTTCCTCGTCTAGAGGTGATTCGGTCCTCCTGGACGGTACATGAATTTCAATGGGTATAACAGGCTCCGTGCCATATGCTAAGCGAAAAGGTGTTTCCCCGGTTGTAGACTGAGGAGTGGTGCGGTACACCCATAAGACGCTGTGGAGCTCCTCGACCCAGGCTTTCTTTGTTTCATCCAGTCTTCGCTTGAGGCCACGAAGAATGACACGGTTGGCCGCTTCTGCCTGCCCGTTGGTCTGGGGATGTTCTACAGATGCGAAATGTTGCTTTGTTCTGAGATGGGCGACAAAGTCTTGGAACTTCTTGTCCGTGAACTGCGTTCCATTGTCCGTGACAATTGCTTGGGGAATCCCAAAACGGGCAAGGATATTCCGCTTGTAGAAGCGCAGAATGTTAAGTGATGTTATCTTTGCTAAGGCTTATGCTTCTATCCACTTTGTGAAATAGTCTACGCCCACTATCAGGTATTTGTTTTGGCCGGACCCCGTCACGAAGGGTCCTAGGATGTCTAGGCCCCACCAGGCGAATGGCCACGGGGAGGTCATGCTTTTTAGTTCGTTAGGTAGAGCTAGGTGCATATCCCCATGTCGTTGGCATTTGTCGCATCTCTTCACATGCTCTTTGGCATCGTGCTGCATGGTTGGCCAATAATACCCTGCTCGGAGGGTCTTGCGGGCAAGGGACCTTCCTCCTAGGTGCTGGGCATTAATGCCTTCGTGGATTTCTCGTAATACGTGAGGGACAACTTCCTCCTCTATGCATTTGAGCAGTGGGATAGAGAAGCGTCGTCGATAGAGTTTGTTTTCAAGGATGACGCACGAGCAAGCTCTTCGTCTGATGGTGCTGGCTTCCTTGGGGTCATCTGGAAGCTCGTCCCTGGTGAGGTAGTTGTACACGGGTGTCATCCAGCAATCGCTGTCCCCGATCGCGTGTACGTGTAGGGTCGAGGATCCCTTATCGATGCTAGACCGGGGAAGTATCTCTTGGATGACTGACCTGTTTCCTCCTTTTCTCTTAGTGCTTGCTAGTTTGGACAAGATGTCTGCTCGCACGTTATGTTCGCGTGGAACATGTCTCACTTCTACCGTTCTGAACCTCGCCATTTTTCCCTTGACCAGGGTTAGGTATTCAGAGAGACTATCGTTTTTGGTCTGATATTCTCCTGATATCTGGAGGGCTACGAGCTGAGAGTCCGTGCAGATGATGATTTCTTCAGCCCCTAGGTCTTCGGCTATGCGCAAACCGGCAAGGAAGGCTTCATACTCGGCCTGGTTGTTCGACGTGGGAAAGGACAATGTGAGAGAAGCCTCGACTATGGTCCCTTCGTCGTTCTCCAAAATTATCCCTGCCCCGCTGCCGGTCGAGCTGGATGCTCCATCTACATAGATGGTCCATCTATTTGCTATGTGGACCGGGGAGTCTGAGAACGTCATTTCCGCTACGAAATCGGCCAGAGCTTGGGCCTTAAGAGCTTTCCTGCTTTCATACTGGATGTCAAACTCGGACAATTCCAATGACCATTTGAGCATTCTGCCTGCCATGTCTGGTCGTCCCAGTAATTGCTTTATGGGCTAATCCGTTCTTACCACGATCGTGTGAGCCAAGAAATAGTGTCTCAGTCGTCTGGCAGCGTTGACGAGGGCCAATGCTACCTTCTCTATCTGTTGATATCGCAACTCTGGGTCCTGCAATGCTTTGCTCGTGAAGTATATTGGCTTTTGTCCGCCAGGATTCTCGCGAATGAGAACGGCGCTAACGGCCTCGGCAGTGACGACGAGGTATAGGAACAAGACTTCCCCAGTATCTGGTCGTGATAATACGGACGGTTTCAACAGAGCTTGCTTCAAGTGAAGGAGGGATGTTTCTTTCCGCAAGAGCTTAAAGAAAGGAAGGGTGTGTTGGACAGATTTTTCCACGAAGCGGGACAACGAAGTAAGCACCCCATTGAGGGATTGGATGTTCTTCTTAGACGTGGGCGTTGGGAACTCAGAGAATGCCCGACACTTGTCGGGGTTTGCTTCGATTCCTCGTTCTGTTAGGTAGAAGCCAAGGAATTTACCTGCCCGTACACCAAACGTGTACTTCTCTGGGTTAAAACACATTCGATACTTTCTTGCTTGCTCGAAGATTATGCGAAGATGGGCGACATGATCTAGTTCCTCGTGGGACTTGACGATCATATCGTCCATGTATACTTCGAGCATGTCGCCTATTTGTCCTTGGAAGACTCTGTTCATCATTCGTTGGTACGTAGCGCCGACGTTCTTCAGCCCGAAGGGCATTACGTTGTAGTAATAGTTGTCCGATTCGGTCATGAAGGCCGTGTAAGTTTTATCACTCGCGGCCATTAGGATTTGATTGTAGCCCGAGTAGGCGTCGAGGAACGATAAAAGCTTAAAACCTGCTGAGTTATCTACGAGCTTATCGATATTGGGGAGGGGGTAGGCGTCCTTCGGACAGGCCCTATTAACATCGGTATAGTTAACACACATCCTCCATTTGCCATTATTTTTTCTTACAAGTACAACGTTTGAGAGCCATGTAGTGTATTTGGCCTCAGAAATAAACCTAGCTTCTAGAAGGTCTTTGACAGCTTTCTCCGCGGCTTCCATCTTTTCCAGGGACTGTTTCCTTCTGCGCTGGGCAACGGCTTTGACGGCCGGATCAATTGTAAGCTGGTGGCAAGCGACGGATGGGTCCAATCCTGGAATTTCAGCGGCGCTCCATGCAAACAAGTCTGCGTTCTCCCGGAGGCATGCTTTTAGTTATCTCCTGGCCAAGTCGGGGAGGTCTGCTCCGATCTTTACTCCCCGTTGGGGGTCTTCTCCGAATGGAACGATCTCAAAGTTGCCATCTGGGACAGGGCGTAGGAGATGGCCGCTCTTGTTAGACTGGCTGCTCGAAGTCGTTGGGTCCTTGGCGTGATCTTCCTCGCTGAAATGGCTATCCAAGTCGATAGATTCGACCTGGGGGAGCGGTTTTGGCTGCTCGGAGCTGCTGGGCAGGGGGGGAACGACCAGAAGTCCTTGGTCTTGCTGAGATGGTGCTTAGTCCTTTGGATGCTGCTTCAAAGCACCGACGGGCAGCTACGATGTCGCCGTGGAGGGTGGCGACCATCCCTTTAGAAGTGTAGTACTTCATCTTGAGATGTACGGTGGAAGGTACAGCAATCAAATCTGCCAGGGTTGGCCTTCCAAAAATGCACTGGTATAGTGACGGGCATTCAATTACCAGAAACTATGCTTTAATTGCTCGGGTTGTCTCTCCCGAACCAAAGGTTACGATGAGCTCTACGTAACCCCGGGGCTTTGTCACTGCTCCGTTGAATCCTTGCAGGTCAGATCCAACGTATGGAGTAAGGTGAGAGTCATTCAGCTGCAGCGTTTCAAACAAGTGGTTGTACATTATATCAACCGAGCTACCCTGGTCCACGAGTATTCTGCGAATGTTGAAGTTTGCCATCTTTTCTCAAATAAGCAGTGGAATGCTTGAGTTCGGTGCTCCGCCAAGGAGCTCTTCCTTGTAGAAGGAAATAGGACCGGATCCTTTGTGAGTGGTGTCCAACATAGTGACTTCATTGGAGCTTTTGCTGATCAATTGATCGAATCTCCTCTTGACTGAGCCGACCGTGATTTTGTTGAATCCACCACCAGAAATAGCCATGGCTGACGGGAAGGCCTCCCACGGGCTGTGAGCAGCGAGGTACGTGGAGACGGACAGACTATCAGGGATGCGGAAGTCCTCTGGCCGAGTTATGGACATAGCGACCTGTATGTTGGTGTCATCAGAGGGCGGAGTCTCTTCTGCAACCTTTTTGTTCTCCTGGGTTTCCTGTCGGGGAGCATCTTTCTTTTTCGCGAACTGCTTTAGGTGGCCGTCGCGAATAAGGATCTCTATTGCATCTCTGAGGTGGATGCATTCTTCTGTCGTATGACCGTGACTCTTGTGGAAGCGTCAATACTTGGATTTGTCTACACCCGGTCTGGCCGG
The DNA here is from genome assembly GCA_022829125.1 of Lathyrus tuberosus. Lineage (NCBI taxonomy): Eukaryota > Viridiplantae > Streptophyta > Magnoliopsida > Fabales > Fabaceae > Lathyrus > Lathyrus tuberosus. The sequence continues at coordinate 4,371,399 of JALAZF010000196.1, read as the reverse complement.
CAGCTGTTTGGGGAAACGGACTCCCGCTTGCTTGAATTCCGAGTTGGCACACTCGGACAAGATTTTCTCCCTCGAGGCAGTGAGGGGGGTATAGTCATGGAACCGCACAGAAGGTACCTTCTGTTCACGTGCATCGTGAGGCCGATCATCGCGTCTTTTATCTCCTCGATGGGATGTCGAGGTTTCTTCAGCTCTGGACGAGCGGGCACCTTCATGGTGTCGAGAGGCCCGGACAGAGTGTGCAGCAACCTTCTCTTCGTACTGTATATGCGACTGGGCTTGGAGGAGAAGGGCGTTAAGGTTCCTCGGTGGATCGAGGCCGATGGCTTTCGCGAAGTCTGAGCCAGGACGTAATCCCTGCTCGAGCAGGAATTTCTTCATGTCGTCGGTCGTTGGCACTTGGACGGCCTCCTTGTTAAACCGTTCAATGTAAGCCCGAAGAGGCCCATCTCTTCCCTGCACGACAGCTCCGAGGGACGCCTCGGTCTTTGGATGGCATCGTGATGCAGTAAAGTGACGGGAGAAAATCCTCCCCAGCTGCCTCCAGGATGTAATGGATTCTTCTGGCAGTTGCTTGTACCATGTCATTGCTCCCTTCCGGAGCATGGTCGGGAACAGGCGGCATTTGATGGCTCCTCGTACCCCTCTGTAGTCCAAAAGAGCATCTATGTTTTCTATGTGCTCGTCTGGGTCAGTGGTTCCATCGTAAGTCCCTAGAGACGGAGGCTTCTCTAGTCCTTTAGGGAGACGGGTGGCCAAGATCCTGCGGGATAACAGGCCGCGAGGCTCGTCGTCACTGTCTGAACTTGAAGTTGATGGTGACCGTTGTCTGTGCTCGCGGCGGCGATCTCTGCGAGGCGATGGTGAACGTAGCCGGTCACGAGGTCTGACCGGTGGAGAATGCCTATCCTGCCTCGTTCTCTTGTGTCTTGGTGATGATCGATCTCGCGGGGAGATCTGGTCGCGCTTGCGAATGTGTTGTGATTCAGGCTCATGCCTCGATCTATGGTCTTCCCCATGCCTAGGTGGTGGGCTTCTTGATTTTCGGTGCTTACTCTTTGGAGGAGAGGATCTTGGAAGAGATGCTTCCTCGAGAGCTCCTATTCTCTCTCCTTGCTGCAAGATAAGGAGGTTTGTGCGGTTGACAGCTTCCAAAAGAGCTGCAACGGCCAGGTCGGCGCTGGGAGGGCCAGGAATTGGTCGTTCACCCGACGGTAGCTGTTTGCTTCCTTGCTCGGTGGGAGGAGGAGTTGGAGACGCAGTAGTCCCGTCTCGAAGGAAACAGGGATCAGAAAGTAACAAAGATCTGCCGTCAGCGTCCATCTTGTTGACGGGAACGAGAACCGTAACGTCAGCACCTTTTTCGGAGTTCTGAGCGGCCATATGTGGGTGGATCAAAGAAAGTATGTTTTGATCTTTTAGTTTCCGAGGAGGAAAGAAAGAAGGGGAGAACAAGAAGTTCCCACAGACGGTGCCACTGATCCGGAGTATTCGAACAGGTCCACGTGTGCTGGTCGTCAGATGGGCAAGGTGCTCGGAATGTTGATGAGGAGAGGAGGGGGTGTACCTGCAAGGCACTCCGACGCTCAAGTAAGAAAGGGTCAGAGAAAAGGGGCAAGTACAAAGTGTATTCTTAGGATGAATATTTGATACCTAACCCTCTTGAATGAGAGGGTTTATATAATGTTCCCCAGCGCGTGGCCAACGGTCCTATTTTCAGGGCGAAATAACCGTTTTCCTGAAGAATAGGTAACTGCCCAAACTAGCCGTTATGACGGGCAGGATGCCCAAACTAGCCGTTATACTGGGCAGGGAGGTAGTTGCGGGCGTCTGTTCGTCAGTTGTCGGGGAGTTGTAGTCTGTGCGTGACGGGCAATAATTCCGGGCAGGACTGAGCAGTCCGTGACCGGTTGTAGGGGCAAAAGGGTACTTTTGTCCCCTTAATGGACTGGATCCAAGCGTTTGGGCCGTTACTGTAGCAATTATGGATTGGGCCGCGCATGGCCGTTGGCCCAGTCCATAACAGTTATATTAGGTTATTGGGATTATTAAGGGAGGGTCAAATTAATCAAGATTATTTTGGGTTAATTATTTTAAGAATATTTATTAGTACTATTATTGGGTTATTATTATTAATATTAAATTAAAGATTAATTATATTAGTATTAACATTGGATTATTATTAATATTAATATTAGAGATTAATCAAATTTTATAATTATTATTTTTTATTATTAAGGGAGGATCGAGTGTTGATTAGAATCAATCAGAGTATTTTAAATATTTTGGTTAATTATTTGTTAGGGTATTTATGAGTATTTTTATTATTAATATTAGATTTTTTATGAGATTATTATTTGGTAATTTAATATTTTGTTTGTTGGTCAAAATTGACCCAAGCTAAATCCTTTTTTCCCTATCTGAAACCCTAAGTCCACGCAGAAACAAAACAAAATGGATCAAAACATTTCTTTTTAATTAAAACTTCCCAATCTGATACAATCAAAATGCGTTACAATTTACAAGAGAACCTAAATTTAAAAATTACATCAAATCGAATCAATATAATCAAATTAAATTACAATGAATCAAATAATAAAAAATTACATCAATCAGATCAAAAGATCCTAATCTAAAATCTAATCTAATTTAATTTCTAAAACCTAATTCTAACACTTTAAAAGCCAGAAGACTCATAAAGAGAAGGGAAGAAAACCCTAAGAATTTGGTTGTTGCGCAAATTTCTCTAAGCTCTCAGTATAGGTCTCAATCGTATAGAGAATTAGGGTTCATCATCAGAACCCTAAATCCCCTGAGTAAAGCCTCCATTAACCACCTGTAAGTGAAAAAAAAAGAGAGATTAGAGACGAGACAGAGGAATAACAAAGAGGAAACGAAAGCAGCTTAATACGGTCACGACAGGAAAAGTAAGTTCTTAGCTTTCATTGTTGCATGAGATTATTTTTGTTGTTTGATTGGGGGTGTTTGGGGTTTAATTTGGGGTTCTTGGATGAAATTTCGGGTTAAGGTTCGTTTCCCTAGGGTTAGGGTTCTTATTTGGAACCCTAGGGTTCATATGGGTTCTCCTTAGGGTTCTTCATAACCACTTAGGGTTCATGGGGTTAGGTTGAAGACTGTAGGATTCTTGATGAACTCTAAATTAGGTTCTTAGGGGAAGGTGATTTCTAGGAAAACCATATGAATGTTTGAAGGTTCTGGTTGAAGCTCAACCAGAAACCTGGGTTTTGGGGTGGTTACCAGGGCGGCTAAAGGCCACACCCAGTGGTGGAGGGTGGTCGGAGAGAAGAGAGAATAGAGAGAAGGGAGAGGAGAGAAGCGAGAGTAGATAGAGAAAGAAAGGATCAAAATTATACATTTCTAAAGGGTTTGGGATCTTATACTCCCTCCCTCAGTGCACACGCTATCAATACGTGGCCCCTCAGATGGCCACACGATCGTTGACTCTAACCAACGTTAATGAGCACACATCTCCCTTAGGCCTCACTTGACTAGCAATCCTGAGCGTCAATTCCTCATACTTGGACAGTATTCCATACCAAGGGTTAAGGTTTGATTTCACCAGGGCTGTATGATATTGATCAGGAGGTGAAGAGAGAGTCAACTGTTGACTCCCTCCCTCCGTGGGCTCCCACCTGGCATGGACTTCAACCAGCCATTTGAGCTTGGCGCAATTTGATACTAAAACCCTCCCCTATTAAGCCCATTACTAATTTAGTTTAATATACACCCCCGTAATTTATTTAATTAATTATTTTATTTATTATTTAGTTTTAAATTAATTTAATAATTAGGGATTAATTGGGATAATTAGGGTTAATTTAAATAATTAGGGTTTGAATGATAATTAAGATTAATTTGTTTAATTTGGGATTTTATTTATTTAGGTTATTTAATTATGTTAACAATGAAATAATTTAGTTTACTTAATTATTTAATAAGTTTTGGGTTTATTTTAAATAAATTTAAAATTTCTAAGTTTTAGGGTTGTCATAATATATTCATTGACAAATTTGGGGTTTAATTTAATTTATTTAGTTAATTTTTTAACTAAATAATTAGGGCATATTTGTTGAATTTATTTTATCCTTTTGATAATTAAATATTTAGGGTTTTATTTAATTTAATAAAAAAGGTTATTTAACTTTATAATTAGAGGGTTTTAATTATTTGCATGGTTAATAAAAAGGTTGTTTAATAAAAAGGGTTTTATTTCAAATCAATAAAAAGTTTTTTAATTTTTTTAATTAATATGTAAGGGTTTATCTAATTAATTTTATAATTAATAAAAAGGGTTTTATTTAATTAATTTTATAATTAAAGGGTTTTATTTATTTAATTCTATAATTAATAAAATGGGATTGTATTTATTAATAAATGGGGAATATATTTAATTCTATGATTAATGGGGTGGGAGTTATTCTAATTATTTTATAATTTATGAATTTGGGGTTTAACATGATTAATCTATTTGGGGTTTTATTTAACTTATTTAATTAATCTTATAATTAAATAATTATAATTGTTGCCTTAATTTATTTGATGTTTGAATAATTAAGGATTATTTAAAATATTGGAATAAGGGATGTGGGATTATTTTGCTAGGGTATAAGACTTGATTTGCAAATGATAATTATTTAGTTTAATTAACTATTAATCTTTGTCTTTTGTAAATATTAGGGATAAATGAGATATTAAGGATATAAGTGGGTTTAAATGGGATCAGTCATGGGATAGATTCTTTGGGATAAAACTCTTAGGATCCAAAAATATAAACATAGGACTAGGGATAAGGGATCAGGGTTTTATGATATGATACAATATTATTTTCATAATTAAATGAAAAAAATTAACAGGGATAAATGGATAAGAAACATCCAACACACTTAAACTGTAAGTCCTTTACTCTTGTGTATTGAGTCATTTTTTTGAAAATGAATTTTCCTCCACCCCGTTGTGTGAAGATTATTTCAAGGGATAAAATCCACCAACCAACCAAAATTAGGGATATGAACTACGGAAACTCTGATCCTTCAAACTTGAGGATACGTAGGCATAAGGTTGTAAACTCTAGCGAGTACAATAATATTAAAAAAATTAGGATTCTTCTCTCTTTATAATTTGTGAATATGATCTTGTAAATAAATAATCAAACATATAAATAATTAGGAAAACATACCCTAGGAATTAAGAAGGATCCTATTAGATACAATAGAGGTGAAGAGTGCCTAACACCTTCCTCCCCCCTAATTGACTCCCGAACCTTAACGTCTCACCCTTAGTCTGTAGGTTTTATCATTTCTCCTGTCTTTTAGGACGAATAAATGATGATGGCGACTCTATCATTTTGTCGGCTGCGACAACAAGTCTAAACTTTAACAATTTATTAGCAGCGGAAAACATTTGACAATATGGCTAGTTTAACTTTTCAAACATAAGCTTAACACAATGTAATTATAAGGAATTATCAAACATAGGAGATTCACATAAGAATCTCCACCAAACATAAAATAAAGAAACAAGCGTTCTTTCCCCCAGTGTTACATATCAAAGCAAACGCCGACTCAACAAAAACATAAAGGAGAGTGATCTCCTCCACTCACTTCCACACCTCTACTAAGGATTATCTGCACAATGCCCATCAAAAGGCAACATTCAAATAGAAGGGGTTAAAAATCACAATCATATAATGAAACTGCATAATAATATGTAAGCACACGATTATCACATACATAATCACCTAGTGCACAACTCACACTCCACACGATCCAAATATTATAATGCAACATGTATGTAATACGATGAGACTCAACTCCATGACTAAATGTATGTGGTACCAATTATGAACTCTTAGGTTCACTCGCTCCCGATCCCCACCATAGGATTATAGCACACCCAAAAATCGTTACCATCATCATAGGTAACGGCTTCACCAATTTCCACCTGGAATCAGCTACTCGTACCTAATCCCCACCATGGGATTGAGGCTCACCAAAAGCGGACCACCGTCCAAACACCATGATGCATGATTCATAAATGACATGCAAAAACAACATGTACAATGATATTCATCTTAACCAATGTACTGCACCAATACCGGCCACCACACACTATTCATATACTACATGCATTCAGCAAAAGCATTATAATAATATAGCAGGTAACAACATACCATCCATACACATTACCACACCACAACATACAACCCGCATACCATACAACACCATAACGCAACATTTAAATCATTTTCAATGAGACTATTTTTATATTAAAATACATTGTGTCAGCTTCCTAACGCTTTGAACGACACCTCAATTGGACACCCAAAACTCAAGTTATGAATTTATTTAGTTTTGACACAGCAGTGGCAACCAGTTACACAAAAACTGGTAACCGGTTACACCCCAAAAAAGTGCATAGTTTCATGTTTCTATTTGACAGTGTAACTGGTTACACCTTCAAAAAATTGAGTTTTTCTGAAAATTGTCTCAAGTGTAACCGGTTATACCAAAACCCGTAACCGGTTACCACTGAGACAATAGTAATTTTTTGCAATTCTCTGTTACGAAAATCAGTCCCGAAACAACCCCAAAACCCTAATTTTCATGAAAAATCATATTCCCATCCCATAATTCATCCAAACATACATCATAATAACATCTTCACACACATCAAAGGATTCTTAACATAGAGAAGAATAATGCAATCACAAAGAGACTAAATCATCCATCCACATGTTATCATACAATCCCTTATACAAGAGGAAGTCCCACCCTTACCTTAGATGATGGATTCCAAGCTTCTCTAATGGAGGTTCTCCTTCTCTTATGCGCTAGTTCTCTCTTCTCTTTCTCTTCCCTTTTCCTCAATTCCACATTCTGACAGTTCTCTTCCTATTCCCTTCTTTTCTTATTTTATTCTATTATTATTTCTAATTAAAATCTTATTCCAACTGAGTAAAATAAATGTTATTCCCACTAAATATTTATTTTAATAATTCTAAATCAAATATTTATTTTAATATATAACAATAACAATAATAATTAAATTAAATATTTAAATATTAATTATTACTATTTTTTATATAAATCATTCTAATTAAATAATAGTAACAACTGCTACTTCTCCCACCACCCTCATATCTTTACCTTTTTGCTCACGCACCCCCAACACCTTAAAGTGTAATCTCTAAGGCTACCACCCTACACCCAAGGGTTCTTCTAACACATCAAATCATCAACCAACACATACAATCACATAATTTAATTATGAAAATTAATTAAATAAATCGGGGTGTTACAATTCTCCCCCAGTTAGAATATTTTTGTCCTAAAAAATTTACCTGATGCGAACAACTCTAGATATGCCTATCGCATCCCACTCTCAAACTCCCACGTCATGTTCCCTCTGGCCGCGCCTCCCCCAAACTACCTTCATAAGAGTAATCTTTTTGCCTCTCAACTTTTTCAATTCACGATCTTCGACCCACACCGGTAAAGCTTGAACTGTAAGGTTATCCCTTACTTGCACATCATCCATCGCAATCACATGAGATAGATCTGGAACATACTTCCGAAGTTGTGAGACATGGAATACGTCATGCAAATTCGAAATATTAGGTGGAAACACCACTCTATAAGCAACCACTCCAATCCTCTCAGAAATCTGATATGAACGATAAACTGAGGAGTAAGCTTTCTCGATTTCAAAGCACGCCCGACACCGGTCACCAGAGTGACCCTCGTGAATACATGTTCTGCCTCTTGAAATTCAAGGTCCTTCATTCTCTTATCATGGTAACTCTTCTGCCTACTCTGCAAAGGTTTCATCTTTTCTCGAATTAACTTTACCTTTTCAGTAGTCTGCTGGACAATCTCAAGCCCAAGAATTACATTCTCACCAGATTCATGCCAACACAAAAGAGTCCTACACCTCTGACCATACAGTGCCTCAAAGGGTTCCATCCCAATTCTAGAATGGAAACTATTGTTATAAGTGGACTCTATCAGTGGCAGATGACTATCCGAAGCACCCCCTTGCTCAAGGACACAAGCTCTCAACAAATCCTCCAAGGACTGAATAGTTCTCACTGTCTGACCATTTGTCTGTGGATGATAGATAAAACTCAAAATTTGGATGTAAACCTCGGGTCTCTATCAGAAAAAATAATCGATGAAACTCCATGCAGCTTTAAGATTACTCGGATGTATGTCTCTTCCAACATCTGCAAAGGAAAATTGATGTCAATCGGAATAAATTGCTCTAATTTCGTCAGTCTATCAACTACCACCTAAATCGCATCATGCCCTCTAGGAGTATTGGGTAATCCCGTTACAAAGTCCATCGAAATGCTATCCCATTTCCACTATGGAATGTGTAATGGTTGCATTAATCATGCAGGCTTCTGGTGCTCAACCTTTGTCTTCTAAAAAGTCAAGCACGAATGCACGAACTGCGCCACATCACGCTTCAGACCAGACCGACAAAATATCTCTTTTAGATCTTGATACATATTAGTAGCTCTTGGGTGGATACTCAATCTACTTCTATGACTTTCTTCTAAAATCATCTTATTCAACTCAGGATTATCAGGTATACAAATCCTGCCTCAGAATTTCAACACACCCTGCTCATCCACTTTAAAATTACTCCCTTCAGTATGATTACTCCCAACCATCAAATCCCCCTACTTCACATCCATCTTCTGACACTCTTTAATATTATTAAGAAAATCATTGTTTACCTTCAACATACCCAATATCACACTCTGCGGTGTTAGCTCGCAGACCAAACTCAAGTCTCTGGACTCTTCAATAAGTTCTAACTCTTTAACCATCAAAGCAGACATATGCAAAGACTTTCGACTTAAAGCATCAACCACGACATTAGCCTTACGTGGGTGATAATTTAAGCCAAAGCCATAATCCTTCAGAAATTCTAACCATCTTCGTTGCCTCATATTTAATTCCTTCTGATCAAACATGTATTTTAAACTCTTGTGGTCACTGAATACCTCGAATCTGGAACCATAAAGATAATGCTTCCGAATCTTTAATACAAACACCACTGCATCCAAATCTAAATCATGAGTAGGATAGTTTCTCTCATGAACCCTTTCTTTCCATGAAGCATAAGCCACTACCTAGCCGTCTTGCATCAGCACACCGCATAAACCCATCTTAGACGCATCAAAATACACTACAAATGGTTCATTAGGAACTGGAAAAATCAGAACTGAAGTTGTAGTAAATTTCTTCTTTAGCTCTGTGAAACATTCTTCACAATGAATGTCCCACACAAACGCTTTACCATTACAAGTCAACTGGGTTAATGGAAATGCTAACTTAGAAAAACCTTCAATAAACCTGCGGTAGTAACCAACCAAGCCCAAAAAGCTTCTTGTAACACCCCGTATTTTAATTACTCTGGATAATATTAGTTGTGATCTACTGAGTTCCAGTGTACTCTGAGAAATTATCTGCAAAGATAATTAGAGTAACGGTTGAGCTCAGAGCAAATCTAATTAATATTATCTGTCTCTGAGGTATTTTAATATTTGGAACTTTAGAGACTTTTTGGGTAATTAGTAGTATGGCAATTGATGATATTTTTCCTATATCATTTCTTTTCCTTCATTTTCCTCATTAGAACCAAAGAAAGAAAGAGATAGAAAGAAGTTGGAGAGAAAGAAGGAGAAAGGAAGGAAAAAGAGAAGTGGAAACCTAGAAGTGGAAAGATCAAGAACATCATCAAATCTTCATCAAATCATCTTCCAATCTTCACCATCTTCATCTATTCAAGGTGGGTTATAGATAGAAACTTAAGTTTTAGAGTTAGAAATGATTTTAGCTTAAGTTAGGTTTTAGGAGAAATTGCTTAAATTGGTAATCGATGAAATTTAACGGTTGAAATGTGTTACAAACTGAGTAGTATAAGCTATATGAGTGCAGCATCATCTGTTTTTGATTGTGGGATGTTTGGATATGTTTTGGGGTAGTTTTGAACCCAAGGGAACTCAGCTGTTACGCTGCAGAATTTCTGCATTTTCCCAGATTCGCACTGCGAATCCCCTAGCGAAGGGGAAATCGAACACTCACTGGCTATTCGCACGGCGAACGTGGAGGCGAACATTCGCCAGAGGTTCGCACTGCGAACTTTAGCTTGTTTTGGTTCTGCGACGGTTCGCCAGACGTTCGCACTGCGAATGGGGCAGTGAACCAGTGTTGGCTAGGCATTCGCTGAAAGCTTCGCACTGCGAATGAGGAAGTGAGCATTCGCTGGTTGCTTCGCAATGCGAGCATGACAGATCCCCCAATTTGTTTCTTTCATAACTTTTGACTCGTTTATTCGTTGTGAGTATTCTTGGTATCGTTGTGAAGCTAGGAACATATTCTAGCTAATGGAAGTGAGAAATATCTGTTTATTGCCCGATTAAATAAATCAGAGAGAACCATGAATTAGTGTGATTTGTGATATGTTAAATTATGTGTTTTCGTTATGCGATTGATGATTATTTGCCTATGCTCTTACTATGAAACATGTTTGAATATGTATGCATGTTAAAATACGAAATACGTAGAGTGAGGAACATTATCGTAAACAATTGTCGGAAAGTGTGGAATAACAATTACGACGACGCTCGTGCATAAGAGGTCGAGGTGTGCGTCTATTACCGAATGGTTGTATGTGGAATCACGAAATCATAACCACTATTCTATTATGTGCCATTTCATGAGTAACGAGCTCCTCTGTAATGAATGCACGATTTCTTGGTAGGTTTGATTCCCAATGTTATAGTACGAATGGAGCCTACGGGTAAAGAGACTTGTGATGGTGTACGGGCCGTGTGAAGTGACGGATCACGGTGTACGGGCCGATGATCCTGAATCCATTTCGTATGCCAAGAAATCTACGAGGGTCCATGACTCGTTCCTACTTCTAGACGTAGAAGAGGGCGGGAGAAAGGGGATGCCTTGACAGGGTTAGCGATAGTGATACACTTCCGGGTTAACGAACTCAATAGCATGGAAACATATAGTGTGTGTGTACTCAAAGTCACTTCCCTTCCCTTTTGACTTGAGGTAGGCTTATTAGAACCTTGTAAAGCCGAGAGGACATATAAGATATATAACTCACTGAGATTTGATGTATCTAACCCCACGTTGTTGTTTACATCACAGGTACTACAGGTTCGGCGAAGGGTAAGGACAAAGTGGTTTGACTTTTCCTTACGGATCGTATCTTTTGTGTGGCAAGGCTTCCGTTTTGGAGATTTTGAGATCATTAGTGATCTAGTTCTTAGTTTTATCTTTTGAACATCTTGTATATATAACATGCCATAGTTGTTGTATTAGTTTTTTTGGGCATTTATATGTATACTGTGTTACTAGGAACTTGTATATTTCAGTACCAAACATATTATTCATGTATGATATATGCTTTGATGTATGTATTTATATATGGGCGTTACAGTTGGTATTAGAGCAGGTCGTATCCTCGACCTTGCCATGAAATAGTATAAGTATTTTCTTTCCGTTTCATATGTGTTGTGTCTCCATTGGTCTTACATGTTATATTTATGGTATTGAGCCTTATCAACTTAATCCTATCTGTATGACATTTAGGAACATGGCCGACAGACGCAGAAACAACCATGGTAGACCGAGAACTACTCCAGCAGGGACAAATCCGCCAGGGGACGAAGGTAATGCCCCTTTGTATCAATTCATGCAGCAGATGCAGCAGCAACAGAATCAGTTTGTGCAACAAATGGTACAACAAATGGCTGGTGGCCTGCATCCTCCAGTGGTTGTTCCTGAAGCTGCAGGGGGAACCTTTAGGGAGTTCATTCGTATGAATCCTCCGGAGTTTCATGGAGGATTAGATCCGGTGAAGGCGCATGAATGGATATCCGGTATGGAGCGGATTTTCTTAATAGTTCAGTGCAGTGAGGAAAATAAGGTGGTCTTCGCTTCTCACTTGTTAAAGGGTCCTGCCATGAGATAGTGGGAAAGCGCTTCAGCCTTAATGACAATTCAAGAGGTACCGAAGGTATGGGAACAATTTAATATAACTTTTATGGAGAAGTACTTTCCAAGTTCCTTAAGGTCTCAACAGGAATTCGAGTTTCAGCAGCTGAGACAAGGTAACTTGACCGTGGCTTCCTATGCGGAAAAGTTCGAGGTTATGGCTGCTTATTCTAGACAAGCCATGTATGCTCTTGATGAGAGGTGGAAGATTGATCAGTTTCTGTTTGGCTTAAGGGCTAAAATTTCACATAGCGTATCTCAGCGGGAATTCACTAGCTATGCTGAATTGTTAAGGCAGTGTTATGTGGCAGAGCATAGTTTGAAGAAGGTATAAGCGGAAGGAGAATTGAGTAGGTTGAATCCAAGTGACCGAGGGAGATCGAATCAACAATTTAGACCAAGGAGAAAATCTTTCAAAGGGAAGCAAGTTCAGAGTTCTAAGACTAGTACACCTCCGGTGTGCTGTATTTGTGGAAAGATGCATTACGGTAGATGTCGCTTCGAAGGAGTGGAGTGTCATAAAGTGGGCTATTGGGCGAGAGATTGTCCTCAAAATATAAATCAAATGCAAGAGAAGAATACCGGGTGAGTGTATACCTTGGATGCAAGGAAAACAAAGGGTGACAATTCCTTGATTGCTGGTACGTGTCTTGTTAATGGAAATCCTTGTTTTGTGTTATTTGATTGTGGAGCAACACATTCTTTTGTATCGATGCAATGTATGAAGCGACTGGGGTTGCAAGCTATTCCGTTGTCTCCACCCATGGTGGTTACTACTGCCATGGATGAGATTGTTGAAACGCCGTTGATGTGTGAAAATTGTGTTCTATCGGTGAATGAAAGAGTTTTCCAGATTGACCTTATTTGTTTGCCACTTAAGAAAGTGGATGTTGTTCTAGGAATGATTAATTTCTTGTTTGAGAATGAAAAATCTATCCTTTTGGTTCTCACTAAGGAGGAGAACGACAACCTTCAGGTTCTGAGTATTCCAGTAGTCTGTGAGTTTCCGGAAGTTTTTCCCGAGGATATCACTTCTCTTCCTCTGGAGAGGGAAGTAGAATTCTCTATTGACCTGATACCGGGAACGGCTCCAATATCCGTTTCTCCATATCGGATGGCACCCCTCGAATTAAGAGAATTAAAGGATCAATTGGAAGAATTGATGGCTAAGCATTTTGTTAGACTAAGTGTTTCGCCCTGGGGAGCTCCAGTGTTATTGGTAAAAAAGAGGGATGGTGGAATGCGGTTGTGTATTGATTACCGTCAGTTGAATAAGGTCACCATCAAGAATAAATACCCATTACCAAGGATAGAAGATCTGTTAGATCAATTGAAAGGAGCCTGTGTGTTCTCGAAGATTGATTTACGGTCGAGTTATCATCAGATTCGGGTGAAGAGTTCGGATGTACCAAAAACTGCATTTAAGACCTGTTATGGTCATTATGAATTCCTAGTAATGCCTTTCGGTGTGACGAATGCTCCAGCAGTTTTCATGGATTATATGAATCAGATATTTCAACCTTATTTGGACCAATTTGTGGTGATTTTCATTGATGACATTCTTATCTATTCTCGTGATCCTCAAGAGCACGGAGAACACCTAAGAATCGTTTTATCCATCTTACAAGAGAGACAACTTTTTGCCAAGCTAAGTAAGTGTGAGTTTTGGATGCCGGAGGTTAATTTTCTTGGACACGTCATATCTCAAGGAGGTGTGGCAGTGGATCCATCACAAGTAGAGGCGGTGATTAATTGGGAGAGACCAAAGAACGTTGTTAAAGTTAGGAGTTTCTTGGGATTAGCAGGTTATTATAGAAGATTTATTAAAGGCTTTTCTCAACTGGCTTTACCAATGACGAGACTTACTCGGAAGGATTGTTCGTACGAGTGGGATTCGGCTTGTGAGAGAAGTTTCATGAGTTTGAAGGAAAGATTGACGACTGCTCCTGTTTTGATTATTCCTGATCCTAGCAAGTCGTATGAGGTATATTGTGATGCATCGAAAAAGGGTCTAGGCGGCGTGTTAATGCAAGATGGACATGTGGTAGCTTATGCTTCTAGACAGTTGAAAGTCCATGGAGAGAATTATCTAACGCATGATTTAGAATTGGCGGCAGTTGTGTTTACTTTGAAGGTGTGGCGTCACTATTTGTATGGTGTACGTTTTGAGATGTTCAGTGACCACAAGAGTCTAAAGTACCTTTTTGACCAGAAAGAGTTGAACATGCGTCAAAGGAGGTGGATGGAGTATTTGAAGGATTATGATTTGGAACTGAAGTACCATCCGGGTAAAGCGAACAAGGTGGCAAATGCTTTAAGCAGGAAAGTGTTGCATAGTGCCGACTTGATGATGTTAGAATATGCCTTAATGGAAAAGTTTAGAGATCTAAATCTTCAATTTAATTGGACTCCTAATTGTGTGATTATGGGGAATTTGAATGTCACCTCTACTCTTAGAGAGGAAATCCGACAAGGACAAGAATTGGATGAGAAGTTACAAGAGATGTTGACTCAATCGGGTTTTGTGCGAGCTACCGATGGGATTATTTTGTTTAACCAAAGGATTTGTGTTCCGGATAACATGGAGTTAAAAAGGAGGATTTTGGAAGAAGCGCATAAGGGTGCTTTTACTATACATCCGGGGTCTTCAAAGATGTACCAAGATCTAAAGAGAGACTATTGATGGTCCGGGATGAAAAAGGGTGTTGCGGTATACGTGTCGGAATGTGCGGTATGCCAACAAGTGAAGATTGAACACCAAAGGCCGGGTGGCTTGTTGCAACCTTTAGAAATTCCGGTGTGGAAATGGGATAGTATTTCGATGGACTTCGCGGTGGGATTACCCCGTGCGCAAGGCGGTTATGATTCGATTTGGGTAATTGTAGATCGATTAACGAAGTCTGCTCATTTCTTGGCCGTAAAGACTACTTATAAGGCGAGTCATCTTGCAAAGTTGTTCATTTTGGAAATAGTGAGGTTGCATGGTATTCCCACTACTATCGTTTCGGATAGAGATCCCAAGTTTACTTCGAGATTTTGGAGAGCTTTTCAACAAGCTATGGGAATGAAGTTGTGTTTGAGTACGTCGAATCATCTGCAAATGGATGGTCAGAAGGAACGGACAATACAAACCATGAAAGATATGTTGAGAGCTTGTGTGCTTGAAAGTGGAGGAAATTGGATAGAACTTTTGCCGTTGATTGAGTTCTCTTATAATAACAGTTATCAGGCAAGTATTGGTATGGCACCTTATGAAGCATTATATGGAAGGAAGTGTAGGACATCATTGTGTTGGGTGGAGGTTGGCGAAGATAGAATGTTGGGACCCGAGATTGTTCACGAAACTACGGAGAAAATTAGGATGATCTGTGATAAGGTCAAACAAGCACAAGATCGTCAGAAAAGCTATGCGGACAACCGTAGGAGACCTTTGGAATTTGATGAGGGTGATCATGTATTTTTGAAGGTTACTCCGAGATTGCGGTTGAAAGGACCGTTTAAGTCGCGGAAGTTAAGTCCGAGGTACGTGGGACCGTATCAGATTTTGGAAAGAATTGGTGAAGTCGCTTACAGATTGGCCTTACCGCCTTCTCTGTTAGAGATGCACGACGTTTTCCATGTGTCTCAGCTTCGAAAATTTGTCCCAGATCCTCTTCAGCCAATTTTTCCAGATACAATTGAGATAGAAGCAGATTTAACGTTTGAGCCTCAACCGAGTCGTATCACGGGAAGAGAAACTAAAGTGTTAAGGAATAAAGAGATTCCTCTTGTTAAGGTCCAGTGGGATGAGACACATCCGGGCGATGCAACTTGGGAATTGGAATTGGAGATGCCGGAGGTCTATCCTCATCTTTTCAGGTAATTATTTTAAATTCGTGGGCGAATTTCTATTTAGGGGGGGGGGGAGGATGTAACACCCCGTATTTTAATTACTCTGGATAATATTAGTTGTGATCTACTGAGTTCCAGTGTACTCTGAGAAATTATCTGCAAAGATAATTAGAGTAACGGTTGAGCTCAGAGCAAATCTAATTAATATTATCTGTCTCTGAGGTATTTTAATATTTGGAACTTTAGAGACTTTTTGGGCAATTAGTAGTATGAAAATTGATGATATTTTTCCTATATCATTTCTTTTCCTTCATTTTCCTCATTAGATTCAAAGAAAGAAAGAGATAGAAAGAAGTTGGAGAGAAAGAAGGATAAAGGAAGGAAAAAGAGAAGTGGAAACCTAGAAGTGGAAAGATCATGAACATCATCAAATCTTCATCAAATCATCTTCCGATCTTCACCATCTTCATCTATTCAAGGTGGGTTATAGATAGAAACTTAAGTTCTAGAGTTAGAAATGATTTTAGCTTAAGTTAGGTTTTAGGAGAAATTGCTTAAATTGGTAATCGATGAAATTTAACGGTTGAAATGTGTTACAAACTGAGTAGTATAAGCTATATGAGTGTAGTATCATTTGTTTTTGATTGTGGGATGTTTGGATATATTTTGGGGTAGTTTTGAACCCAAGGGAACTCAGCTGTCACGCTGCAGAATTTCTGCATTTTCCCAGATTCGCACTGCAAATCCCCTAGCGAAGGGGAAATCGAACACTCGCTGGCTATTCGCACGACGAAGGTGGAGGCGAACATTTGCCAGAGGTTCGCACTGCGAACTTTAGCTTGTTTTGGTTCTGCCACGGTTCGCCAGACGTTCGCACTGCGAATGGGGCAGCGAACCAGTGTTGGCTAGGCATTCGCTGAGAGCTTCGCACTGCGAATGAGGAAGTGAACATTCACTGGTTGCTTCACAATGCGAGCATGACAGATCCCCCAACTTGTTTCTTTCATAACTTTTGACCCGTTTATCCGTTGTGAGTATTCTTGGTATTGTTGTGAAGCTAGGAACATATTCTAGCTAATGGAAGTCAGAAATATCTGTTTATTGCCCGATTAAATAAATCGGAGAGAACCGTGAATTAGTGTGATTTGTGATATGTTGAATTATGTGTTTTCGTTATGCGATTGATGATTATTTGCCTATGCTCTTATTATGAAACATGTTTGAATATGTATGCATGTTAAAATACGAAATAAGTAGAGTGATGAACATTACCGTAAACAATTGTCGGAAAGTGTGGAATAATAATTACGACGCTCATGCATAAGAGGCCGAGGCGTGCGTCTATTACCGAATGGTTGTATGTGGAATCACGAAATCGTAACCACTATTCTATTATGTGCCATTTCATGAGTAACGAGCTCCTCTGTAATGAATGCATGATTTCTTGGTAGGTTTGATTCCCAATGTTATAGTACGAATGGAGCCTACGGGTAAAGAGACTTGTGACGGTGTACGGGCCGTGTGAAGTGACGGATCACGGTGTACGGGCCGATGATCCCGAATCCATTTCGTATGCCAAGAAATCTATGAGGGTCCATGACTCGTTCCTACTTCTAGACGTAGAAGAGGGCGGGAGAAAGGGGATGCCTTGACAGGGTTAGCGATAGTGATACACTTCCGGGTTAACGAACTTAATAGCATGGAAATATATAGTGTGTGTGTACTCAAAGTCACTTCCCTTCCCTTTTGACTTGAGTTAGGCTTATTAGAACCTTGTAAAGCCGAGAGGACATATAAGATAGATAACTCACTGAGATTTGATGTATCTCACCCCACGTTGTTGTTTACATCACAGGTACTACAGGTTCGGCGAAGGGTAAGGACAAAGTGGTTTGACTTTTCCTTACGGATCGTATCTTTTGTGTGGCAAGGCTTCCGTTGTGGAGATTTTGAGATCATTAGTGATCTAGTTCTTAGTTTTATCTTTTGAACATCTTGTATATATAACATGCCATAGTTGTTGTATTAGTTTTTTTGGGCATTTATATGTATACTGTGTTACTAGGAACTTGTATATTTCAGTACCAAACGTATTATTCATGTATGATATATGCTTTGATGTATGTATTTATATATAGGCGTTACACTTCTAATCTCAGTAACTGACTTAGAAGCCTCCCATTGTAATATTGCATCTATTTTTGACTGATCCACAACGATACCATCACGTGAAATAACATGCCCAAGAAAACTAACCTCTTGCAACCTGAACTCACACTTTAACAACTTTTCATATAACTTCTTCTCTTTCAACACTTGCAAGACAATTTGCAAATGCTCGACATGCTCTTCATTAGACTTGGAATAGATCAAAATATTATCAATGAAAACTACCACAAACTAATCCAGATAAGTATGAAATATATGATTCATATATTCCATAAACACTCTAGGTGCATTGGAAATTCCAAACGACATCACCAAATGTTCATAGTGCCCATACCGAGTTCTTAAAGCCGTCTTCTGAATATCGTCATCCTTCACCCAAATCTGATGGTAACCCGACCTTAAGTCAATTTTGCTGAAAACACGCGCACCTACTAGTTGATCCATAAAATAATCTATTCTTGGAAGTGGATATTTGTTCTTGACCATTACTTTATTCAGTTGTAAAAAATCCACGCACAAACTCATACTACCATCATTCTTCTTTACTAACAACGCCGGAGCTCCCCAAGGTGACACACTTGGTCTCACGAATTTCTTTTCCAGCAAATCCTCTAATTTCTTTTTCAATTTCACTAATTTCGACGCCGACATCCTGTATGGTACCATAGAAACAGGTCTGGTACCAGGGACAAGATCAATAGAGAACTCTATCTTTCTCTTTAGCAGCACATCCGAAATATCATCCGAAACACATCTGGAAAATCACGCACTATCGACAATTCATCAATTACAACTTGACTTTTAATAGATAAGGATGCGAACAACGCAAGCACTTGAGCTTCATCTTGCAAAAGCTCTTTCAATTTCCTAACAGATAAGAAACCAGCTTCCTCTTCATCAATAGGAGCAAGAAACCGTACTGATTTGTTATAACAATTTATATGAACATGATTAAACTCCAACCAGTTCATTCTCAAGATAACATCAAGATCCCTCAGCGGCAAGAAAATAAGACCAACGCCAAAATATATCAAATATCGACAGAGGACAGTTCAAACAAACCAAAGAAGTAGTCACCGATCCCTTAGCAGGAGTATTAATAACCATCTCTCCATTCATGGAGGACACTACAAGACCTAACCTTTTCACACAATCAGCAGCAACAAACGAGTTGTTGCACCAATGTAAATAATAGCAAATAAAGGTGTACTATTAATTTAACATATATCTCTAACCAACCTGTCGGCACTGGAAGTATGGGTCCCCGATAGAGCAAACATCTTCCCTCCGGGTTGAGCTTGCTCTGGCTTCTGGCAATGTGTACTTATGTACCCTAGTTCGCCATAGTTGTAGCAAGTCACCATAATATCTTTGCAATCAACAACCAGAAGTCCTGTCTTCCCACACCGGAAACACTTCTTCAAATCACCCTTACACTCATTGGCGCGATGACCCACCTCACCACACCTAAAACATTTAAGAGAAGCGGGAGCACCTCCCCCACTTAGCCTCTTACGATCAACAACCTTTTGTTTACCTTTCTCAACTAGAGCACCGCAAGGCTTCCCACAATTCAGATGTTATTTCCCTCTCTTCTCACTCAGATTCTTATAGTAAGCTGACCAATTCTTAGTATCATCCTTGAAGATCCTACACTTATTCACCAACTCTGAAAACCTTCGGCTCTGTTGATACCCAATAGTCTGTTTTATCTCAGGATGCAAACCATTCTCAAACTTAACACATTTTGAGAACTCAGCAGTTGCCTTGCTGTAATGAGGATATAACTTTGCAAGTTCCACGAACCTGGGAGCATACTCAGTAACAGATAAACTCCCTTGTTTCAGCTCTAGGAATTCAATCTTCTACTTCTTGCGAACATCTCCGGGAAAATACTTCCTCAGAAAATCTCTATTGAACACCGCCCAAGTGACATCTTCACATGCAGTTTCCAGCACCTGACGGGTGTTGACCCACCAATCATCAGCCTTCTCATCCAGCATATGTGTACCAAACCGTACCTTCTACGCTTCTGAACAATCCATCACACAGAATATTTTCTCAATGTCTTTGAGCCAAGCCTGCACTCCATCAAGATCATACATACCCTTAAAAGTAAGCGAATTGTTCCTCTAAAACATCCCTATATGATGGAACTCATCGTTCCCCCCCAGCATTAGGCTGATTCTGCACAGCCTGAGCCATAACTTGCAAAGCAGCAGCAATTTCGGCATCGTTTCTTTTAGCCATTTTCTGTTTCACAATAATAACATCAACAATGGTTAGCAAACTAACTCGACAATATTCAACTGTCACACTTCACCGACTCGACAACTTGCCTGGACAGACCGACCTGCTCTAATACCACTATGTAACACCCTAATTTTCCCCGGCGTAATTCATAAATTAAAAATCAGAGTAAATTAAAACAATTAAGCAATTAGGATGCTACATTCAACTTCAATCAGTTCATGCAATAGGATATGTAACACATACGAAATTGAATAATAATAGGAATCATAATGCAAGTCTAAACTTTAAAAATTTCTTAACAGCGGAAAAACATTAAACAAACTGGCTAGTTTAAATTTTCAAATATAACCTTAACACAATGTAATTATAAGGAATTATCAAATATAGGAGATTCACATAATAATCTCCACCAAACATAGAATAAAGAAACAAACGTTCTTTCCCCCATCGTTACATATCAAAGCAGACGCTGACTAAACAAAAGCATAAAGGAGAGTGATTTCCTCCACTCACTTCCACACCTCTACTACGTATTATCTGCACGATGCCCATGAAAAGGCAACATTCAAACAGAAGTGGTGAGAAATCACAATCATATAATGAAACTACATAATAATATGTAACCACACGATTATCACATACATAATCACCTGGTCCACAACTCACATTCCACACGATCCAAATATTATAATGCAACATGTATGTAATGCGATGAGACTTAACTCCATGACTCAATGCATGTGGTACCAATTGTGAACTCTCAGGTTTTCTCGCTCCCGATCTCAACCATAGGATCAAAGCACATCCAAAAATCGTTATCATCATCATAGGTAACGCTTCATCGATTGCCACCCAAAATCAGCTACTCGCACCCAATCCCCACCATGGGATTGAGGCTCACCAAAAGCGGACCACCATTCAAACACCATGATCCATGATTCATAAATGACATGCAACAACAACAACATGTACAATGATATTCACCTTAACCAGTATACCACACCAATACCGGCCACCAAACACCATACATATACTACAAGCATTCAGCAAAATTATTATAGTAACATAGCAGGTAACAACATACCATCCATACACATTACCACACCACAACATACAACCCGCATACCATACAGCACCATTATGCAACATTTAAATCATTTCTAGGTACTGAGACTATTTTTAAATTAAAGTACATTGCATCATCTTCCTAACGCTTCGAACGACACATCAATCGGACACCCGAAACTCAAGTTATGAATTTATTTAGTTTTGACACAGCTGTGGTAACCGGTTACACAAAAACAGGTAACCGATTACAACAATTCGAGAAACAGAGAGTATATGATTTTTCCTAGTGTAACCGGTTACACCATAACTGGTAACTGCCCCCCCCCCCCCAAAATGCCTAGTTTCACGTTTCTATTTGACAGTGTAACTGATTACACCAAAACACGTAACCGGTTACACCTTTGAAAAATTGAGTTTTTCTGAAAATTGTCTCAGGTGTAACCAGTTACACCAAAACCCGTGACCGGTTACCACTGAGACAATGGTAATTTTCTGTAATTCCGTGTTACGAAAATCAGTCCCGAAACATCCTCAAAACCCCAATTTTCATGAAAAATCATATTCCCAAGTTTCACACTCTGATTCCCAGCAACACACAACATCACAATCATTCACCCATCCCACAATTCATACAAACATACATCATAATATCATCTTCACACATATCAAATGATTCATAACATAGAGAAGAAAAATACAATCACAGAGAGACTAAATCACCCACCCACATGTTATCATACAATCCCTTATACAAGAGGAAGTCTCACCCTTACCTTAGATGATGGATTCCAAGCTTCTCTAATGGAGGTTCTTTTTCTTCTATGCCCTAGCTCTCTCTTCTGTTTCTCTTCCTTTTTACTCAATTCCACGTTCTGACAGTTCTCTTCCTACTCACTTCTTTTCTTATTTTATTCTATTATTATTTCTAATTGAAATCTTATTCCAACTAAGTAAAATAAATATTATTCCCACTAAATAATTATTTTAATAAGTCTAAATCAAGTATTTATTTTAATATATTACTATAAAATAATAATTAAGATACATATTTAAATATTAACTATTACTATTATTTATATAAATCATCCTAATTAAATAATAGTAACAACCGCTACTTCTCACACCACCCCCATATCTCTACCTTTTTGCTCACACACCCCTAACACCTTAAAGTCTAATCTCTAAGGCTATCACCCTACACCCAAGGGTTGTTCTAACACATCAAATCATCAGCTAACACATACAATCACATAATTTATTTACGAAAATTAATTAAATAAATCGGGGCGTTGACAGAGATTGGGACCCAATTTGTATGAAGAACCTGAAGGTGTGAGAAAATACAAGAAATGGAGGGTTTGAATTGGGTTTTCAAAATGAAAGCTTTTTGTGAAACTCAAACAAAGATCACAAATAAACTAACAAGAGAGAAAGACATACGATATATCCTGGTTCACTTAAAAACTATCAAGCTAATCCAGTTCACCCACCAAGGTGATTTCGCCTTATACACAAGGACTTAATCCACTATAATCAACTGATTACACTGCACTAGCAACTGCTGGTGACTAACAATCAAAGACTAACCGTCTCTTCTTAAGGATTCTGACCCAACTGGTCCCTTAAGGAATACAAACAACAATTTAAACAAATTTAATGTTTATAATGAATTGCTTCTACACAAGCTGATATAAACACTATGAATAGCTCAAATAACTTAAAGAAAATCTATACAGTACGAACAATGTTTCTTGCTTTGTATTGTGGTGCTTTACTGTTCACGCATGTGTCTCTCTTGATTTTCTTCAAGTGATCAACTCTTTATATAGCCAGAAAGAGATCCGTTGGAGGGCAGATCAGGAATATCATTAAGATTACTGGCAACTTGAAATAATGTCGTTATGCAGGGATGAAAATCGTACACAAAAGTTGTCCTTTGTACCACCAAATCAGGGTAGTGGAATGGTAGTGGAAAAGAATGTGTTTGATATGTACTATGTACTATTTTCCCTCACAAACATTTATTCTTCTTCTTCTGTTTATCAAAGACCTTTGAATAGAGATGATTGAAGCATGAGCAGAAGAGTTAATCACTGGGTCTTCAGAATCTTGAGTCATCAGAGACTTCAGAACTTGTTCACCAAAACCTTGTCTTCAGAGTCTTTAGCACTCGGTCTTCAGAACCCTTGGTTATCAGAAACTTAAGTCTTCAGAGTCTTCAGAATGTTGTTAAGCAGAACCTTGTCTTCAGAGTCTTCAACACTTAGTCTTCAGAAACTTAAGTCTTCAGAGTCTTCAGAACGTTGTTCAGCAGAACATTGTCTTCAGAAGATAATCACCAGAGTCATATTCAGAGACAGAATCCAAGAGAACATTGCAGAAGCAACATATTATCTTCTTAGAATCATTCTGAAATTGAGCAGATCAGAAGCAGCCTTGCTTCTTTGGCGCAAAAACGGCTTTTGGTCAAATGAGAGTGACGTTGTTCATGATCTTTATCAGAGTCAAAGCTTTCTTTATCAGAGTCAGATCATGTTTGTTAATTCTTCAGAAAACAAACGTTAGAGTACCAAAATTGTTCTCACACAAATACTACTTTGTTATTATCAAAACTTAGAGATATCTTGTAGAACCAAATCTTGTTCTAACAAAACCAAATGTTGAGTTGGTGCCGCATACAAATAGAGTTGAGTTGCGAGTCTGGTTTAGTGCGGGGACCGCAACGAGCATGCGTTGAGTCATTGTTGCATTCTATTGCATAATTGTGATTGGATGATTGTGATTTACGTGAGATGTGAATACATGATGTTGGTGTGTCTTCTGAGTATGTGGATAATTATGTAGATGCGTGAATCTATCCTGAATTTTTATGCACCATTTAATATTTGAATGTATTCTCACCCCCATTTTATGTTGTTGTGTCTGTGCTCCTCTGGAGTACAGATAATCAGGTACTTGGGTAGGAGTTTGAGGCTGAGGGCGGTGTTGTGCCTCTTTAGTTGCTTGTCGTTCAAGTCTATAGTGGGAGTCACTCTAATATGTAACACAAGGGGAATGTGATATCCTATATTTGTTTATGTTGTGTATCTTTCTGCTTGGTTTTATTCTGCGATGAACCATTTTTCTAACTAATAATTTTGTTCAGGCTTTTATGCCAAGTGTTTTTGTTATTCCCCTGCTTATCAAATGGTTTAACTTTTTAATTATGTGGTTCGACATGTTTTGATTGTGTGAGTAATATCCTACATGGTGAATATTTGATGTTTTTATACATGTTTTATTATTTAATTGTCGAGTCGGGAAGTAGGGTGTTACATAGTGGTATCAGAGCCCGGTTAGTCCATCTGGCCAGGTTATTATAATGTTTTTTGTTCCCTAGTATGCGACATGTGTGTGTATACTGCCGATACATTGTTTCTTCTAATGTCTTATTGATGGTAAGCATAACGGTTGGAAGAAATGATCGCGCAATTGATGATGTTTTGGAGTCAGTGGCTCAGGCGCTGCATGGATAGCAGAATCATGCTGGTGATGATTTTCGTGGGCTGGGAAAATTTCAGAGGAATAACCCTCTGGCTTTTAAGGGTAGGTATTGTAGCCGCGCGAAAGATTCTCCCTTTTACATGTGAACCTTTAATTTATCCCAAAGGAGGGAAGGGAAAAAAATCTGAATAGACCCTTGAGTGTGTGCAAAAATAATACACTTGAGAGATCGGGAATCGAGATTGGTTATACAAAGGGAAGGTATTAGCACCCTAAATAGCTATAGTATCCTATAGGAACCTCTTGCATATATTTGTGTTACTGTTGATTAAGTAATCTACTATGTAGTGGGGGTTTGTTGATTGCTTTGAGGTAGTGATAAGAGATATTTTGCTATTTTTGTAAGTTGAAAAGGTATGGGAACCTAAGGGTTTTATTTATTACCATGCTTGCTAAGATCTCGTAATCTTATGCCTACGTATTCTCAAAAAGGAAATTGAGAAATCAGAGCATTCGTAGTTCCACCTACTAACGGGTGGAATTGGGTTTGTTGGGTTTGAGAAGAGATAAATTGTCATCTTAAGAAAGATATCTCAGCTATTCACCACAAACATTTTTTTGAGAAATAAGGGAAAAAGCTTTTAAACTTGGATGTAAAAAATCCAGAGCAATGCCACATCTTACTTTAAACGAGTCTTTACATATTAAGAGAAAGACCTTGACTTGGATATAAAATAAACAAGTGTGCCACTTATATCACTTAAATGAAAGCAGTGTCTTTGTACCATAATAAGAGAAGGACTCCAGCTTGGATTTTGAATCAACAAGTGTGCCACTTACATCACTAAAAATGGAAAAAAGTTTGAAATGTTTGATTTATGTTGTGGAGAATAGAAAAGACATCTCTTCTATAGAGATGATTCATGTCTCATTTCTGGGGAAGTGTTTTGAGTTTGAAGCCAAAGGTTGGCTTGGGTTTGACTTAAGGTTTGAAGGTTTGAAGCCACAAGGGGCAGTGTGTTGAATTTAGGACTCCAAAAGGGAACTCTCAACTCTTTGAAAAGTTGAGTCTGAAGTCTAACTTCCTTGTACAAAGCCCAAGAGGAGGCTATTTGATTGTGAAGTTTCCTTGTATAAAGCCCAAGAGAAGGCTAGTTGATACTTGGAACTTCAACAAGGGAAACCTAATGTTTGAACTAAGTTGTAGTTGAAGAGGATCCTAAAGTTTGAACTGAGTCTAAACTAGGGATAAGTATTGAAAAACAACAGTTATGTAAGTGTTGTAAATGTCAAGAGAAACTTAACAAGACAAGTTTAATTAAGCTTTTAAACAAAATGTAGTCATCGAGGATGAAATGAATATGGTATGATTAAGCATGATATATCAACATGTGAATGTGTATCAGACAAGGAGATATGTTCATCATGGTAAGAGTTTATGAAGGAAATACTTGAATATGTGAGCAAAGATTTAATCTATGGAAACAATCACAAAAAGTTCAAGTAAGCATGTATTCAAGATGAATCGAGGATCATATGAATAATGAAGGGTAATCAAAATCCCTAATGGAAGTTCATGAGGATAAGTACAGGAACCAAGTGTTCAAACATGGTTGACTCAAGGGCTTTGGGGAATCCAAACTCAAGTGGAAGCCCTAACTATGTACAAAGATGTTTTGAAAGCTTAATCAAAGTGAAAGCCATAATTAAACATTTAATCAAAAGTAATTTCAAAAGGAAAATTAATTAAACATGGTATGAATGGTGTTTAAGTCAAGTCAAGCATGTTATGTACATTTAAACAAGACTTAAACAAAGCATGTTATCCACATAAATAATCATGATCAATTAGGTTAAGGAAAAAAGGAAAGTCATTTTTAAAGGTATAAAACACTTAAAATGTACCACTTTTCAACCTAATAAAAATGATTAAATAAAAATTATTTTCAACATTTTATCATGGATTCCCAAAATAGGGAAGGTAAATGAAGAATGTGCAAAAAATTGGCTCAAAAAGATTAAATTTGATCATTGAAAGAATTTAATGAATTTGTGAAGAAAAATGAAGAAAATAGGTGATAAAAAAAATAAGGATGGCCCTCCCAAGGTTTGAACTGGCACCCTTGGGGAGGAAAGTTTAAAACATTACCATCTGAGCCACTTATGTGTTGCTGATAGAGAATGGCAAATGAAAATAATATATGAAAAATCATTTTGAAAATGATTTAAAAATAAAATCAAAAGGTCTGGGGCGAGGGGGATTCGAACCCCAGACCTAAGGGTAACACAAAGCCTTAAACACACGCCTTCAACCACTGGGGTGGCAACACATCCGTTGATTTGTTTTCATCAATATAAATATATTATAAAAATTCATTTTTATTTTGAAATATGGCGTCATGGCCATCACCTTTATCAGCTTTATCATCTTAATCTTCTCCAAGTGCTATCTCTCAGAATACACATCCAAATGGCACGATGTAAAAATGAAACTTGATGGAAATTTGACAAGGAATTGAATGGTTCTATTCAATTTAATTTAAATTCAGTGTATCCAAAGAAATTGATTTGAAAACCCTATGAACCCTAAAATGAAAATTTAAAATGAAATTCCATATGTACAAGATATGAAGCAATTGATTGAGGGAAAAAGATCCTTACATCATGACAAACATATCTATAACTCAAATGATCAAGAATGATGCATGAATCATAGAGTTCAGTAGTTGAGGAAACTTACCTTGCAAGTGAGAATCGAATTCTGGCTTGGAGGTGTTACATATGCAAACTCTTGATGCTAACTACTTCCTTGACCTCCAAGGAGTGTGTTGCAATGCTGAAATTGGTTGGAAACCTTCTGGAACTCTTTGGCCTATACAATCTGTAGCTTTGAAGCAAAATGGAGCAAAAGGGATGTGAGTTTGTAATTCTGGTGTTTCAGAAGTTTGATGAGTATTTGGATCACTTCTATATGATGTATATGAAGTGTTTAGATAACTGGTTTGGACAGAGGTTGCTTGGAACTGAAGTTCTAAGTCTTGACTCTCTTGGAAGCTTTGAAATGTGGAAAGGATAGGAATTGGAGAAAACAAGCTTCTTACAATGTTTTGGTGTGTTTTGAATGTTAGAAATGAGATCTATTTATAGGAGAAATGTGTCTGATATTTTGAGTTTGAAAGGATTTGGATGTAGGCTATTATCCAACAAATGATGTCATGTAGCTATTACTTAAATGCCAAGGTACATAGCTTACATTCTCACATGGCTATGAATTTTGATCCTTTGAGCTTTGTTCCACAAGGCTTCATCTCATCCATTGATGTTCTGATCAATTTCTAACAATTTGGAGGGTTTTTGCTCAAAATCACTATTCCACTTTAATGCTAGAGGACAAAACCTCACTTCATGCTTTTGGATTTTTTTTTCACATGCTAAGTGATGAAACTTTGAAAATTCAGTTGTGCTTTACAGGGCACATGCTTGTATGATCATTTTGGAGTTGATCTTGTGAAGATTTTAGGCTTGCAAGACTTATCCAAATCGTGTGGCACAAACATGTTGCAAATCTGTCTTGGAATTTTAGCTTGATCAAGCCTTATTGCAACATCCATAACTTTGAGTAAAGGATTTTGTTGTTCTTGATCATTTTGGAAAACTGGTATAATGTACTTCAAGTTTGATGTTCAAGGTTTGTCTTGAATCAAAGTGGATCATAGTGAAAAATAGTACTAAAGTTGGCTTAAACACAAGACATATTCTGCCTAAAATTTTGCTAAGTGTTTTAGGTTTAAAATCAAGGAACCTCCAACTTCATGGCCTTATATCTTAAAATCTATGCATTTTTTGGGAATCTACCCTCAAGGACAAAGTTGTAGTATGTAAAAAGCTCTTCAATTTGATCTTTGGATCAAAGAAAATGGTTACTTGGTTTGAAAGTTATGCCCTTGCAAAGTAGGGTAAAAATCATTGGACTTTATAACTTAGAAAAAAATTCAACTTCTCCAATGTTGCCCTTTTTACAAGTAACCTCTTATCTCTTGATTTTTATTGATCAATCATGATCCAAATCACATTTTAACATCATTCTTGACTTGAAAAGACTATGTTTGACCAAAAATCTCAAAAGTCAAACTTTATTTTGACCACAGTTGACTTTTGTATCAGATGAAATTTGAACTTTGTGATCCTTTATGAAATCAAACCCTTGGGCTTTTTGAACATCATGGATGGACTCCAAAGGTGATTTTGAGTGTCTTGAGTCATGTCCCAAGGCTTGAAATCATGTCTTGGTCAAAAGTCAAAGATGCAGTTGACTTTTTATCAGAAACCCTAGTTTGTGGAACAGATGAATTTGAATTCTTGCATTGTTTATGAATCAAGTTCTTTGGGTTAATCCAATCATATGAAGGGATTAATATGAGGCATTTGAGGTCCTTGAAACATATTTGGAGGTTTGGGATCATGCCATGCTTCAAAAGTCAACTCAGGGACTAAATTAGGTCAAAACCCAAATTTGAATGCACTGAGGATCTTGAGGCTTGATTGAGCTTGTGATGCCATATTGCACTTAATTATTGATGAATGAAAGCTCTTGATTTTCATGAATGATATAGGGACTTGAGATGTTGAACATGATGCTCATCCTCTGATAATTCATCTGCTTGAACCCTTGGGGATCACCTAACATGTAAAGCAAGCAAGCACACATATCTTGTACGTGTAATGAGTTAATGATGCATAAAGACACACACATATGTAATGATGAATGTAATGCAAATGATGTAAATGAGGTGGCATCTTAGAGGTAAAAATTAGGGTATGATAGGTATGACCCGGAGGGTGGTCATGCATGGATGAAAGAGATTGAAATTTTTTCTGAGTCATGGCCTGTACTGAGGAGCAGAAGGTATTATTTGGTATCCACATGTTGTTAGAAGAAGCCGAAGATTGGTGGGATAATGCACGTCAGAGTTTAGAGGTGGTTGGTATTGAGATCACTTGGGTCATGTTCAGAATGCAGTTCTTAGAGAAGTACTTTCCTAAGGATGTGCGTAGCAAGAAGGAGATTAAATTCCTTGAGGTGAAGCAAGGAAATTCGACGGTTGTAGAGTATACTGCCAATTTTGAGGAGCTCGTGAAGTTTTGTTCGAATTATAATAGTGTTGATGCGGAGGGTTCGAAGTGCATCAATTTTGAGAGCGGGTTGCGTCCTGAGATCAAACATGGTATCTATTATTAGGAGATCTACCGCTTTTCTATAATGGTGAATAAGTGCATAATTTATGATGAGGATAATAGAGACCGATCTACTCAATACAAGAGTATTAGTGAAAGGAAAGGGAAGATTAAGATCCGTGGGAAGCCGTATAGTACTCCAGCTAATAAAGGGAAACAGAGGATTTCAGATAAGGAGAAGGGAAGTGGAGGAAAAACTCCTACTTCTGTGAGATGCTTTAAGTGTGGTGAGTATGGGAATCGTGCTCCTGAGTGTAAGAGCAGATCTCTGAACTGATTCAAGTGTGGGAAGCCAGGTCACCGCATTGCTGATTGTCGAAGTAATAATCTAACTTACTTTAACAGTTGAGGGAGGGGCCATATTAGTAATCAGTGTGAGAAACCTAAGAAGGCTCAGCCCAAAGGGAATGTTTTTGCATTGTTTAGAGCAGAAGCCACTGCGGAAGATAACTTGATTTGGGGTACGTGCTTTATCAATAATATTCCTTTGATTACTATTATTGATATACATGTGACAGATTCATTTATATCTGTTGAGTGTGTATCGAGGTTGAAGTTAGAGATGTCTTCTATAAATGGTAGCATGATCATTGATACCCAGCTAGTGATTCAGTGACTACTTACTTGGTGTGTTTGAATTGTCTTGTGACAATTTTTGGGAGAGATTTTAGGATTGACGTAGTGTGTTTGTCTCTAAGTCAGCTTGACGTTATTCTGGGAATGAATTGGTTGGAGTTCAACCATGCGTTTATCAATTGTTTTGATAAGTCGGTGCAATTTCTTGATTCCATAGAGAGTACAAAGTTGAGTTTCATGACAGCGAGGTAGGTAGAGATGTCCTTAAGTGAGAGTGCTCAAATGTTCATGGTCCTCGAGTCCTTGAATGAGGGAAGCGACAAGATGATTAAGAATCTACCAGTGGTATGTGATTTTCCTAAGGTGTTCCCTGATGACATCAGTGATTTTCTGCCAGAGCGTGAGGTGGTGTTTTCTATAGACTTAGTACCTGGTACTATTTCTCAGTCGATGGCTCCTTATAGGATGTCTGCTTCAAAGCTGAGTGAGTTGAAGAAGCAGCTGGGGGATCTTTTGATAAGAAGTTTGTTCGACTGAGTGTTTTTTCGTGGGGAGTGCCAGTGTTGTTAGTCAATAAGAAAGATGTTAGTATGAGACTGTGTGTAGACTATCGACAGTTGAGTAAAGTGACAATCAAGAACAAGTATCCACTTCCGAGGATTGACGATTTAATGAATCAGTTAGTTTGTCATGCATGTTTAGCAAGATTGATTTGAGATCGAGTTATCATCAAATTCATGTAAAGTTTGATGATATTCTGAAGTCTGCTTACGAGAACGAGGTATGGTCACTACGAGAATTCATTGATGTCCTTTGGTGTGTCTAATGCGCTTGGAGTATTCATGGAGAACATGAATAGAATATTCCATCCATACTTAGATAAGTTTTTGGTTGTGTTCATCGAAGATATTTTGATATATTCAAACTCCGATGAAGAGCATGTGGAGCATTTGAGAGTTGTGTTGCAGACCTTGAAGGATAAGAAGTTGTATGTGAAGTTATCTAAGTGTGAGTTCTAGTTGAAGGAAGTTATTTTTCTTGGTCACATGATTTTTGGTGGTGATATTGTTGTTGATCTATCAAAGATCGATGTTGTGTTGCAATGGGAGACTCCAAAGTCTGTTACTGAGATAAGAAGTTTTCTTGGTTTGGCTGGTTACTACCGAAGATTCTTCGAAGGTTTTTCAAAGTTGGCATTGCCTTTAACTCAGTTGACTCGAAAGGGTCAAGCTTATGTGTGGAGTGTTCAGTGTGAAGATATTTTTCAAGAAATTAAGAAGAGGTTGATATCTGCTCCAATTTTGGGTTTTCCGAGTCTAAGTGAATTCTTTGTTGTGTATTATGATGCTCCGAAGATGGGGCTAGGTGGTGTGTTGATGCAGAATGGACAAATTATGGCTTATGCTTCTAGACAGTTGAGAGTTCATAAGAGAAATTATCCTACGCGTGATCTGGAGTTGGAAGTCGTGGTGTTTGTATTGAAAATTTGGAGGCATTATCTCTTTGGTCCAGATTTGAGGTGTTCAATTATCACAAGAGTTTGAAGTATCTCTTCAACTAGAAGGAGTTAAATATGAGACAGAGGAGATGGCTCGAATTCTTAAAATATTATAATTTTGGTTTGAGTTACCATCCTGGTAAAGAAAACATTGTAGTTGATACATTGAGTAAGAAGTCCATGCATATGTCAATGATGATGGTTTGAGAGTTAGAGCTGATCAAATAATTCAGAGACATGAGTCTAATATGTGAAGAGACTCCTAACAGGGTGAAGTTGTTTAAGTTGAAGTTGACTAATGGTATTCTTGAAGAGATCAGAGATGGTCAAAAAGTTTATTTGGGATTGGTTGACCGCCTACTGTCAATCAATTAAGGTAAATGAGGTGATTTTAGAATTGACGAGAATATTATGATAAGGTTCAGAGATAGAGTTTGTGTACCAGATGTACCTGAGCTTAAGAAGAGTATTCTTGAGGAAGGTCATATGATTCGTTTGATCCTGGTGCCATATAGATGTATCAAGACTTGAATAAGTTGTTTTGGTGGCCAGGAATAAAGAAGGAAGTGGCTGAGTTCGTTTATACTTATTTGACTTGTCAGAAGTCAAAGATTGAACATCAGAAGTCGTCGGGTATAATGCAACTTTGGACTATTCTTGAGTGGAAGTGGGAAAACATTTCCATGGATTTTGTGAAAAGTTTATTGAAGATAACGAAGGGATGTGACTCCATCTGGGTTATTGTTGACCAGCTGACTAAATTGACTCATTTCATACTGATTAAGATCAACTATCCCTTGCAGAAATTGGTTAAGTTATATATTGAGAATATTATTAACTTGCATGGTATTTCTTCGAGCATTGTGTTAGATACTGATCCGAGGTTTACGTTGAGGATTGGTAGAGTTTGTATGAAGCGATAAGTTCTAAGCTGAAGTAGAATTCTACTTATCATCCAAAGACAAATGGTCAGACAAAGAGGATTATTCAGTCTTTGAAGGATTTGTTGAGAGCGTATGTTTTAGAGTAGGGGTAATTGGGACAATAACTTGATATTGGTTGAGTTCACCTACAACAACAGTTTCCATTCTAGCATTGGAATGGCATCATTCGAGGCGTTGTAGGACACCTTTGTGGTAGTATGATTTTGGTGAGAGTGTGGCACTTGGGCTTGAGATAGTTCAGCAAACTAATGAGAAGATAAAAATGACATAAGAGAAGATGAAAGCTTCGTAGAGTCTTCAGAAGATCTATCATGATAAGTGAAGGAAGACACTTGAGTTCCAAGAGGGAGATCATGTGTTCCTGAGAGTTACTCCGGTAACAGGTGTTGGCCGCGCATTGAAGTCTAAGAAACTTACGCCATATTTCATGGGTCCATTTTAAATTCTTCTGAGAGTAGGAGAAGTGGCTTACCGAGTGGCGTTGCTACCATATCTTTCGAATCTTCATGATACGTTCCATGTATCCCAGCTGAGGAAGTACATTCCAGATGCATCTCACTTGATCCAGTTGGATGATGTTCAATTTAGAGAGAACTTGATAGTTCATACGTTGCCCTTGAGAAATGAGAATCGTAAAGTGAAGAGTTTGCGAGGCAAGGAGATGAATTTAATGAAATTTTTGTGGGGAGGTCCCGTTGGTGGCAATGTGACGGGGGAGCTTGTGAGTAGGATGAGAGAGTCTTATCCATAAATTTTTTGTCAGGTAATTTTTGAGGGCGAAAATTCTTTTAAGTTGGGGAGAGTTGTAACACCCCAATTTAATTATTCGCTTATTTAATTATTTATTTTATTTAATTGAGTATTTTATTCAAATAATTATTTTGTGAAAATGTGACATGTTTGGCCGGTGACGGTACTTGTGGTGTTTTATGTCAATTAATTGGTTTAATGGGGATTAATTAATTAATTAAGTGGAAATTGAAGAGAATTTGTAGAGTTTAATCAATTTCATGAATTGAAAGAGTTTATTGCTGAGTGGAGAAAGATTGAACTTTAGTTGGGCAAAAAGTGCAATTAGAGTAAATGAATAAAATAGTATATATTCTAAAGTTAGACAAAAATTAGGTTTTTAGAAACTATTTCCTTCAGTACATGAAAAACAAAGGAATATGAGAAAAGAAGCTTGAGGAAGGAGTGACAGGGCTTGAGGGAAGAGGTCATAGATAACTTGCTTGCTGAATTTTTATGGAATTTCAAGGTAGGAGGATTTTTCATCTATGGATGTTTAATTCATGAAAGAGTAGAGAGGTTTCCCTTAACCTCCAATATGATTTTCTCTCTTTTGTTGATTGTGTTGTGTGATGAGTAATATGATTGAAATTTTGTTTCTATGCCATGATTTAATTGGAATTTCGTGTACTATTTGTGTTGATTGCGCCATATGCTATTTGTT
The DNA here is from genome assembly GCA_022829125.1 of Lathyrus tuberosus. Taxonomy (NCBI): domain Eukaryota; kingdom Viridiplantae; phylum Streptophyta; class Magnoliopsida; order Fabales; family Fabaceae; genus Lathyrus; species Lathyrus tuberosus. The sequence continues at coordinate 4,336,842 of JALAZF010000196.1, read as the reverse complement.
ATAAACATGAGTTTAGATGTTGAATTGGGGTTTTGAAAGCATGAATAAATCCAAGATTTTGTGGTCAAATCAATGGAATAACATGTTAGATTAATAGGAATTAACATGCTTTTGTGTAGTAATCGTTTGGGTATTATTTATGGATTGTATAGAGGTGTTTAAGGGTGTTTGGGTGGGTTTTCGTAGATTCTGCCATAGCAGGAAAAAAAATTTACTTCTGTTAGCAGGGTGACGGGCGTCACCCGTATGACGCCTTGGGAGTCATGCGCTATGAAGTGCTAACGGGCGTCAGGCATATGATGGGGAGACCGCCTTGGTCTCCAGGCGAGCTTGTCTTGCCAAGTCGTCGCCAGTGTTAAGTGTTGGGTGATGGTGAGGGTGAATGGTGTCATTCTGGTGACGAGTTGCCCGTAATCAAGTCAGAATGTGTATTCTGGCCTGTTGAGTTGGGTTTTTAGGGTGGTTTTGTCGGGCAGTCGAGGATTGGATTTTTTGTGTGTATTCTGCTGACTATGAGTTGAGTAATTAATTTATATAATTAATTGAGTAATATTATGCATACATGTGACTTATGTGTAATTGTGAGTATGTGTAATAAAAATGAAAGTATGACGTGAAGCTGACTTTTATTGATGAGACGTGTATTTTGAGATTTGAATTATTATTCATGCAGTGAAAATTATATTTATGTATAATCCTAAAGGGGATGTATTGCATCTATGGTTGTTGAGTGTTTATGATTGTTAGACCGAGGTTATACTGTATTTTTGTATAAAATTAATCACATGTGTCATTGTTGTGAAAGAGGCATGTTATCTAGTTCAAAGTAGGGACTAGTGACTTTTCCAAGCCTTGAGTGGGGGCTCATGGTTCATTGAGATTGTGACCCAATTCATATGAAGAACCAAACTTTGAGTCGGTACAGTAAGTTAGGAGTGTGCCTAAGAGGGGGGGGGGGGGGTGAATTAGGATTTAGAAAAATTATTCGGTTTGTATGAATCTTTGTTCTTTATTTTGTGGTTAAGTTAGGCTATTAAAATAGTAAAGTGTGAAAAAAAAGACACAATGATATATCCTGGTTCCCCTCACAATCTGAGAGTACTCTAGTCCCCTTACGCAGTAAGAGATTTTATTATTGTTAAAACTTTTGGACAAGACAATCCTAGTTTTCCTATACAAGACTCTAACCAAGTTATCAAGAACTTTGAGTTCGGTATGTTTGGATCGTCGTTCCGACGAGACTCGGTAATGAAATTAGGTGTAGAACTTTGTTAAATTCTGTTTTGGCTTTAGTTTCCAAGTTTAATTCAAATGGTTTTGTCACGAGAGTGAAAAGAAAATAAAGGTCCGAGTCGATAGTGCTACTATGTATCTCCCAGATTTCATCTACAATTACCACTCCCAATATTTTGAGGAATCGCAAGAATCCCATAAATTCGACCTCAAAATATTAATGGAGGCTTTCAATATGCCGCTAACTCACTCTCACCCAAATTCCCTCTACGATTACCACTCTCTGTATTTTGAGGAACCACAAGATTTTCATAAATCCAAACTCGAAATACTAATGGTGGAATTCAATGCGACGCTTACTCACTCTAGGATAGATTCTATGATGGAGCGCTTTGTGGAGACACAAACTCTCCAAAATGAAGAGTTTAGAAAACAACATCTCCAAATTAATGAAAACTTTAGGAAGGTGAAAATTAAGGTCGAGTCCCTCGCGACTCACAGTAATGCATTAGAGACTCAAATCTCCCTGCTTGCACAAACACCTTTAGGACCCTACCCTGAGAGACATGTGAATGTTGTAACAACTAGTAGTTAAAAACAAATAGAAAATTCTAGGAGGAGTGATAATGAAGTGGATGAGAGTTTTGGTGAGAAAAGCGTAGAGATTTAGAAAAATCTACCAACACCACTCGAAAGGGAGGTTGTCGAAGAGGTAGAGAAGGAAGCACCCAATGTTGTTCCTCCTCCCTATACCCCACCGATTCCTTTCCTGAAAAGGCTTGTGGAAGCTAAGGTAGACTCCCAATCCAAAACGTATGTGGAGGAATTGGAAAATACCCACACCAACGCACCTTTGTCCGAGGTCATGCATAAAAAGAGAAAGTTAGAGGACCATGAAACTAGGAAAATCATTAGTGTTAAGAAGGGATGGTCAGATTTTGAGGTGGTGGATGAAAGAACTAAACCAAAATTTGAAAACCCGATACTCTGTATAGAGCCAGAACCACCATCACAAGTTCAAAAGAATGAACCACCCCACAGAAGGAAGAAAAGAAAAGGTGAGGGATATGAGAGATGACTTGATAAGTGGCCATGGAAACCGAAGATTATTAAAAGTTTGATCGAGGAACCATCCTCGAAAGAACCACCTTAAGTGCTTGCACTCCTTAGCCGTCGAGCTATCGACGTTAAACAAAGCGTTGCGTGGGAGGCAACTCATGGGGTTTTTATTTTAAGTTTCTATATTTGTTTGTTTGAATTTATAGAAAATAAAGAGATGGACCGCTTGTCACGTCTCGGCCACATCTAGGCGAAAAATCTCTAGATGACGATCCTGGAGATGAGTTGGTGCCCACAGACATTCCTGCGAATGTCGCTGCTGGTGGTGACACCGATGATGAGTATGATAGGAGAAAGCATGTCTCTCCCGTCCGTAACTCACCTCTTCCTCGTTCTTCGCATGGTCAGGTTCCACCTGCACACACCGCACCATATTTTTTTAACACTTTTACAGGTACTTCCTCCAGAAGCGGGCGAATATGATGAGCTGGTTCAAGAATTGCGCAATCGAAGATCTCATAATGACGAGGGTGATAGTCTATCTTATGCCACCTAACAACATTAACAAGAGATGATGGGCTACACGCAACATATGCAAGCATCACAAGCTCAAACAAACGAAGGTATCTCAAAATACCCGCCGCCAAAACAGAAGTGGTCAGCGAAGAGATGGACAGCAAGAGCAGGATCAGAGAGGATTTGGCACACAGTAGCATTCACACAGGTTCTATCTTTCCTTTTTCCACCTTTTATCAAAACATTGAGGACAATGTTTGGTTTAAGTGTGAGGGAGAGACTTTACCGCTTTGATTTTACCCCTTTCTAGTTAGGCTCATCATTTTCTAGTTTATTTCATGTTTTTAGGACTTTTATCTATTTTTAATGTTTTGTCGAGTCTTTGCATGTGTTGTTGAATCTTTATGCGTGGTTTTCACTTGTTATTAAATTTCCCGATATTTTAAAATTTTAACCTCCAACAAATTTTTTCTTTGATTCATGGCATGACACTCTGAAAGTATATAGGTTGTTTTTAATTTAGGATGTGTTAGAGAGACTTGGAAAAGTTTCGATAAAATCGATACCGTCCCGACACCCTAAACTCCCTAAGTATGCAAAATCAATTTGAGTACCCATTATGTCGAAACCTTAAGCTCAAATTTTAGAGTAATCCTTAATTAGTTTATTTAAGCAATCAACACACTCCTAAGCACACACTAAGTAAGAAGCCGATGCAAATAAGTGTATGATCTCTGGTTTAAAATGAGAAATTAAGAGAGAAAAAAATGAATGATAAGATATGTTCCTTCTAAGTTAGGTGGTCCTCACCCGATCACTTAGCCTAATAGTACAAATCTTTAAGTTCAATTTATGCAAGCATATTTGCCGAGTAAAATGAAATAATAATGAGATAATAGTCACTAACAGGTTTACTTACCATGAATGTGTATGGATAATGGGCTTAAATTAATGCACTAGAATGAAATGGGGGTGAAAGAGAGCAAGAGATATAGGTTGAGTTATAATGGCATGTGTTGCGGTGAGAATTGGATATCAAACTATTAGTTAACTTGAATCACACATCTTTGAAATTCACCACCGAGCTTTGATTTATCCAAAGGAAAGGGTAAAGACCGAAAAACCCTAAGTGCGCTATGTAGGAACACAGCTAAGAGATTTAAGGTTCGGGGGTTGGTTATACCTAGGGAAGGTGTTAGCATCCTAAGTATCTGTAGTACTCTACAGGAACCTCTTGTTAGTATTTGTGTTATGTTATGTTTGCTTGCTAAGGAAAACTGTGCTAAGGTAAAGACCTAGGGGTTAGTTTCTAAGTATGCTCGCCAAGACATCGCATCTCGTGCCTACGTATCCTGACGAGAATGGAATCAGAGCATTCGTAGTTCCCCTCAATGGGGTGAGGAACTCTTGACTGTGGTCAAGGTTCCAAGGGAAAGTAGGGTGAAAAGCTTGAAAGCAAAGCTTGTGAGGATTGATTGTTTAGGAGAAGATATTAATGGCTATCTCTTATGAAAGGATTGTGATGGGTTAGACCGTCGTGAAGGAGAAGAGATTAATGGTTATCTCTTGTGAAGTTTAAAGAAAGGTTTAAGATTTATAAGAGATTAATGGCTATCTCTTGGGAAGGCTAGGTTAACAAGGGAATGAAATGTTCACGGGAAAGTATGGTCTGACGGCAAGACACCTACGTGGAGTGCGGCGACTCCAAACCTAAGGCTAGGTTAAAAGGGTAATGAGCTATCTATGACCTTGCGGTCAATAGAGAGACTTTCCTTTGGAATGGGGACATAACAACTTGTAAACAAGAGTTAAAGGGGATTGAAAATAAGTGAACAGTATGAGTACGGCAAAGATAATATTTTCAAAGTATTTAAATCAGATACATGTTAAGCTATGAAAATTAGCAATAGAAATCAATACACATAAACAACAGAAGTGATTTTATTTAAGTTTCAGGAACAAGTCTTAAGCACGGGAAACTCAAAAAGATTCTTAAAAGTCCTCAGGAAACAGTTGATGATCCACAGAAATAAGTTCGAGAATTTTTTTTTTTGAAATAAAGAATATTTGTATATCTCAAAAAAACATTACAAAGACCAGAAGGCGACCCAAGAGGTCCAACCAAAAACTCAAAGACACAAAAAGTCCAACAAAAGTCTACTTACATAAGTAACTTTGCTAAATGCTTTCTATACTTAGCCTTTTGCCACCCTCTAAACACTATGCATTCCTTTATATTTCTAATAACACTATCTTTGTCACATTGACCTTCAAATATAGTTCTATTTCTATAATTCCACACACCATAAACTACTTCTGTTGCAGTTAATTTCAGGAAATCTTTCCTCCACCCTTTGCCCTTTGTATTCCTCACCAACCAAGGCAACTCATCCCCCCAGGTCTTCGGACTATGTTGGATCTCTAACCAGTCGAGGAAATGCTCCCAAATATTTCTTGTATCGGTACACTCGAACAATAAATGCTCTATAGTTTCCTCCTTGTCTTTGCACATACTACATTTATCGTCGTGCCCCAAACCAATCTTCTTCAATCTAGCTTTTGTGGCAAGTCGATTATGACATGCCATCCACATAGTTTGCACAACCCTTGGTCTTGCCAAATTATGACAAATCAGAGAATGCCAAGTTACTGAGTTGTTGTTTTTGTTTAGAAGCAAATAAACCTTCATCATTTGAAACTTTTTCCTGCTTATCATGTCATCCCACAAGTTCTGCATATCATTAATCAACAGTCTCTGCTGGATGATGTTCTTCAGAATCCATGTGCACCTGTTATCATCAGCAGTACAATTAAGAACAGATTGGCCTTTTAAGAAATAACTATGGACCCAATTGACCCATAGGTTATCACTCTTAAGGCAAATGCTCCTCAGACATTTCAACATTGCAACACTATTCCAAATCTCAAGATTTACTATGTTCAATCCTCCATTTTTTATAGGGCTGCACATCTTATTCCAAGAGATAGGACTTTTTCTACTTATACCTTATTTGCCAGTCCAGATAAAAGAGCGACATATAGCATCTATCTTGTGAAGAACCATTTTTGGGAGAGGGAAGCAGCTCATCCAGTAATGAGCTATGGCCTGGGAGACACTCTTTACCAATTGCACTCTACCTGCTGCACTAAGTAATCTAGCTGTCCAATGTTTTATCCTAGCAATGATTTTGTCCACTAGTGGAAGATAGTGATTCACATTAAGTCTTCTGCCAGACAATGGGACTCCAAGATATCTAATGGGCAGTTGACCCTGCTCAAAACCAGTTTACAATTTTATCTCCTTAATTATATCTTCTGTCATACCACCATAAAACATTATGCACTTAGTAAGGTTTATGCTCAAACCAGTTGAATCTGAGAACTGATGGAATGCTCCAAGAATCATTTGTATAGAAATTTTATCACCCCTATTGAATAACAAAATATCATCTGCAAAATATAGATGAGTCAGTCCAAGCTTTTCCCATTTGCTGTGGTGATTAAAATTTGAATTGGTTTGCATCTTAACCATGATTCTATTCATATACTCCATTATAATCACAAACACCAAAGGAGATATGGGATCCCCCTGCCTGATTCCTCTCTTAGCATGAAGAATATCTGACAATTCACCATTAATGTTGAACCTATAGCTGACATTGGTAATAATTTGCATTATCCAAGCTGTAAACCTGTGTGGAATTCCTATCTCATTGAGAACAATCTCCACAGCATCCCAATCAATCATGTCATATGCTTTTTGAAGATCCAGTTGAAGTATACATCTTGGTGTCCCTCCTCTTCTGTCATACCCTCTCATTAATTCAAATGCCAAAAGAATATGGTTGTGTATGACCTGACCAGGGATAAAGGATGCCTGGCTAGGATGAATCACCTTTTGTAATATACTACCAAGTCTGTTTGTCATTATTTTAGAGATTACCTTGTAGAAAGTAGTGCAGTCAGCTATTGGTCTATAATCCTTCACATAGCTTGCAGACTCACTTTTAGGAATAAGGGTCACTGCAGTACAATTGAAACCTTTCATCATAGTACCTTTATCAAAAAACTCTTGAACAACTTCAACAAAATCCTTTCTGATAATATTCCATCTAGCTTTGAAGAATTTTGCTCCAAAACCATCAATACCAGGAGATTTCATGTCCCCTATGCCCTTTAGAGCATCAATGATTTCTTTTTCAAAAACCTGAGCTATAAGATAATCACCATCCTCCTTGGAAATTTGTTTCCCTTTTCTCATGGCTTCAACATCAATAGCTTTAGTAGTGTTAGCCTTAGTGCCCATCAAGCCCTTGTAGTACTCCATAACCTCATTCTGAATCTCTTTGTGATCTTCAATGATAGTCCCATCAACCTTGCAAAGAGTGTTCATAGTTTTATTGTGATGTTTTACTTTTATAGTGGCATGAAAGTAAGAATTATTACCATCTCCCAGCCTAAGCCAATCAATCTTTGCCCTTTGAGCTAGCATTTTCTCTTCAAAGTCATTCCAATACAGCACTTGAGTGGTGCATTGTCTAACTTTCTCAATCAGATTATTGTTCATTCTATCCTGCATAAGGTTCAGTTGGGCCGTGTCCAACTCCCTTCTAGCATTCTCCAGTTGGTATCTAGCATTGCAGTTCTGCTTATTGAAAACACTCAAATCTCTTTGGAGTCTCTTTAATTTCTTCCATAATACATTCATAGGGCTACCCTGTGTATGTTTACTCCAGCTGTTCTTGACCACCTCATCATAGCCAATCATGTCCACCATACAATTATTGAATCTGAATCTACTATTCCTCTTCACAGGTTGGATATTATCCTCCACACACAGCATTGCATGATCAGAAACATTGGGAGGGATTATCTTCAAAATCTTGTCTATATGGTCATGAAACCAGGCTGAGTTACCAATAAGTCTATCAATCCTTGAGTAGATGGTACCATTGATATGCTTATTACTCCAAGTATAATAGTCCCCTGAGCTGTCCATTTCACTGAGACCAGTCAAATTCATCATGTCAATTAATTCCTTGTATTCCTTCTCAATCACAAGTCTTCCCCCTATTCTGTCATTTGCTCTAGTGACATTGTTGAAGTCACCTAACACACACCAAGGCCCTTGTTGACTGTTATGCAGCTGACTCAAATCATTCCATAAAATTTTCCTATTGTCCACCTGGTTGTGAGCATAAACTGCAGTCATCCAATATTTGAATCCTCCTTGTTTATCATAGACTCCACAATGTATGAATTGATCAGAGCTCTTCACTTGCTGAATGGTGATTTTACTTTCATCCCAAGAAATCAAAATTCTCCCATTATAATGGTTCTGGTAGTTGTCAATGTATCTATCATGAATCTTAAGTTTACTTCTCACACTGTCAGCTTTATCTTTCTTTACTCTTGTTTCAATAAGAATCGAAATGACTGGTCTAAGCTTGTAGAGATGGGAGCTGATCTCTCTAAGCTTACCATTTTTATTCAACCCCCTTATGTTCCATGAGATAATCATGGGCCCCTATCATGGGACTCACTAGGATCATTCAAAACCCTAAGTGCATCAAAACCATTCATACAATTTACTTCTGGTATATTTTCACTAACAGTAACCCTGTTACCTCTATCCCTTGGTGCTTTGTTCACTATGGTCCAGTTGGAGTCAGGTTGTTGTTGATTCATATGGTTCTCCTTTGGTGTTAGAACTTCACTTGTACTAGCAGTATCATTTGTCACCATTTCCTTGTGCTCTTTTTTCTTCTCTTGTTCTAATGGTTTTTTCTTAACTCTCCATTGTTTATCAATCTGATTAACTTTATCTTTGCATTGGTGACCCAGTTTTTTGCATCTATCACAATATTTTGGCCTCCATTCATACTCCATATTCTGTATAACTCTTCTTCCCGAGCAATCCTTGATGGGTATCTCCTTTACCAATTCCTTGGTGATATCAACTTCAATAAGTATGCGGGCATAAGACACTCTAATCTTGCTAGCCGTACACTCATCTGTCATTAGAGGAACTCCAATTACACTCCCAATTCTATTTAGGCTCTTTTCCCCCCATAGGTGTAGAGGAAGCTGGGGTAATTTCACCCATAGGGGAATGGTTCTCAACATGTCCTGTTGCAGATTAAAGTCAAGTTTCCATTCCATCAGTAGGATAGGAATGTTACAAATTGTGTAAGGACCTTTCTGTAGAACTGCATCCCTTTCAGCAAAATAATGGAATCGAAGAATGAAATAACCCTCGTCATTGAAAAACATACCAGGTAGTTTAACTAAATTCCACATCTTCTCCATGAATCTTTTTACGGAATTCATGCTTAAATCTTCTCCCACAACATATAAGATCAGCGCTGAACTCCAGAACTTCACTTCAGATTCAATATCTTCTTCCTGAATTTCAACTTTAATTTCACCATTGACCTTCGACGGCGCTATGTATTCAAGAGTGAGACCTTTCGACGGATTTCTATTATCACTCACCACGTCAACCTATAGTTTACGACCTTCTTTGATCTCAGTTTCAGCTTGGATCGAAGGGATCTCTATGTGTTTTAGGGTTTCGTCGTCTTCGTCTTCGTAATCTTCAACCATTCCTTCAAGGTCAGCATAATCACGGTTATCTTCCCTCTCGTTTTGAATTACCAGACTAACAAGTGCCGTCAGAATGAGAACCTCCGGTGACGGTGGTACCAAACGTGGTTGCCCCCGTCCCCCTCGCCCTCGTTTTGCCCTAGCACACATCAGGCATTTTTTGAGAATTAATCATGATATTATGCATATTTTCTTGTTTTTGAAAGTTTTTAGAAAGAAAAGGAAATTATTTTATGAAATGAAATGAAACAAAAAAAAAACATAACAAAACAAAATGTGGCAGCGCCACATAATGGTGGTAGGTGCCACCTTAATTCCTTAAAGCATGAAAAATGGTGGCAGGCGCCACCTTCCCATGTGGCAAGCGCCACTTCCTTATTAGAAGATGGTGGCAGGCACCACCTCAAAAGCATGGCCAGTGCCATGGCTCTCCCTTTTTTTTGTTTTCTTTTTATGTTATTCATAATGAAACCAGACAAAACATGACATAATTATTTGCAATACACATTTTTTTTAGAATCAAAATATTAACATGCTGATGAACCTGATAACAGCATAGAACAATAATCATGGTATTTTGAAAACGAAAATAAACAGAAGTGAATGTTACCTAGTGGAGAAAGCCCACTGCTTCTTCACTGATACGGATTCTGAAAAGAAAACCAGACAAACTTCTTCTTCCTCAAAATGCCAGTTATTGAAAATGGAAAATGAAAACTCGAACCAAAAATTCTTCTCGCAACAATATTAAGAATAAGTGGGGGAAGAAAAATATAGAGAGTATTCACTATTTTTTTGGGGTGAATCTGGTGTCCCTGAAACTGAAGATGGACGTCCTATTTTTAGGTGAAAGTGAGGGTGTGGTCTGATTTTTTTTTCATATTGTCCAAAATAACCTTTTTCATATTTCTTTGTGCAAGTGAGCTGACTGAGATTTGAAAAATCTTCATTGTTCAGAAATAGGCTCAGAGGATAGGTTGCCTGAGGAGACTTGGAGCCATGCTTTACTGAAAAGCTGTTTTCATTTCATGATGAACCGAAATCACTTGCATTATTAAAAGAAAACTATTTTATTTTTAGAAAATGCCACCTTAATGTTGGGGGGCCACCAAATCCTCATGGCAGGCGCCATGGGTTTGGAATGGAGGTGGTGGGCGGCACCACATTGTTTCATTTTTTTTCTTTTCTTTTCTTTTTCTTTCTTTTTCTTTTCTTTTTCTTTTCTCTTTTTTTTTTCAAATAAAATTTCACAAAATGCCTTGTGATCTCTCGTACTTCAGATCAAGGATTAAACACCTGAATACTCCATTTTTGTCCGGTAACATCAAAATTAGAAGCTCGACTTTTTCAGTTAAAATCCTAATTTCCTCTGGAATTCCAATTGGATGGTCTTTGAGGATTTTGCTCTTTCAATCTCTTCCATGGTCCATATATGGCCTCTAGGGATGCCCATTATCATATAGAATCAAGTTCCAAAGCTTGGGAATATGTCCTGATCAAAATCAAAGGCAATGGTTGACTGTCGCTAAGAAAACCCTAGTTTGAGGCGTGGCGAATCCCGTGGCTCAAGACACTTGTAATAAGAACCAAACACATTTGATTTCTTGTTAAATTGGATCTCTAAGATGTAGGTGAACTCGAATGGTTGCATTTGGAGCCAGAGACCTTGAAACATGAGAGAGTTTGGCTTATTGACTTTTATTCTTTTTCCTGTGTAAACCTGGCTTCCACAAAAGAAACGAACTAGCAAGATATTGTGGTTAGTTAACAATGCATGAATGAATCCTAAATGTAAGTGCAAAATGTTATGACATCTAAGGGGTAAAATTTGGGGTACAACAGTTGCCCTTATTTAAATAACTTTACCGGATGACATGAGGAATGAAGTTCCTCGGTACATCAAGGTGAAAGAGATTTAAATATAGCAAACCGAAAATTTTGCCCTTAGATGGAATGCAGATGCTAAGGACAGGCAACAGACATGCAAATGTTGACATGCCAATGAGCTTCTCATATGATGATATGATGTCATGATAGTGCAAAAATGCAGACAAACAAAACACCAGAGCAAACAACTATAGGTGAGCTTTACTGGGGATGGATGAAGGTAATATCCACAAGGAAGACTTACCGGGGATACAGATTGACCAACAAAAGACTCACTGGGGAGACCCTGAGGAAACACCGGGGATAGAAAAAAACTGAGGGGAAACCTCACAGATCCTCACTGGGGATAGGAGCCAGAGAGGTGTCCTCCACTGGGGAAAGATCCAGGGAGATGGACGACACGTTTATAGGTGACAGGACGACACTGGGGAAATGAAAGACACTCTTACTGGGCATGAAACCAGAAAGAAGACATGATCTCCACTGGGGATCAGCCTGAAATAAGAGGATAGACATCAAAAAAATATTTTCTGAGATTTTCTTATACTGAAGAGTTCAAACGGGATCTTCAAGAAAAGCCAGAAAAGACAGAGAAAGGCACATCCGGAAAAACATCAGATGACAAAAGAAACCAGACATCCAATAAAGGCTTTGAATGAAAGGTACAAATCACAATATCTAATAATGGCTTTAGATAAAAGTGAACAAAGCAGGGATCCAAGAAGGCATTGGATAAAAAGAAACCAGACATCCAATAATGGCTTTGAATGAAAGGTACAAACACAATATCTAATAATGGCTTTAGATAAAAGTGAACAAAGCAGGGATCCAAGAAGGCATTGGATACAAAGAAAACAATCATCCAATAATGGCTTTGAATGAAAGGTACAATCACAGTATCCGAGAAGGCATCAGATGAAAGTGAGCAAACAAGGATAATCCGAGAAGGCATTGGATGAAAAGAAACCAGTCATTCAATAATGGCTTTGAATGAAAGGTACAAATCACAGTATCTGAGAAGGCATTAGATGAAAGTGAACAAACAGGGATCCAAGACAGCATTGGATGCAAAGAAACCAGTCATCCAATAATGGCTTTGAATGAAAGGTACAATCACAGTATCCGAGAAGGCATCAAATGAAAGTGAGCAAACAATGGTAATCCAAGAAGGCATTGGACGAAAAGAAACCAGTCATTCAATAATGGCTTTGAATGAAAGGTACAAATCACAATATCTGAGAAGGTATAAGATGAAAGTGAACAAACAGGGATCCAAGACAGCATTGGATGCAAAGAAACCAATCATCCATTAAACTCATAATATCTGAGAAGGCATCAGATGCAAATGAGACGAAAGGTGAAATCCAAGAAGGCATTGGATAAAAAGAAACCATAACATCCAAGAAAGCATTGAACGAATATGAACAAGGAGATATCCAAGAAAGCATTGGATAAAAGGAATCACAATATCCAAGAAAGCATTGGATGCATTTGAACAAAGGTGAAATCCAAGAAAGCATTGGATGAGTGTGACCAAAGGTGAAATCGAAGAAAGCATTGGATAAAAGGAATCACAGTATCCAAGACAACATTGAATGACTGTGAACTTTCAGGAATGGCACTGAAAGTAAAGGCAAGCCACTATATTCAGGAATGGTATCGAATGATAGTGAGAAAAACATCCAGGAATGGCATTGAATGCAAAGGAGAAAACTCATCCAGGAATGACACTGAATGAACAGATAAGACTTTTAGGAATGACACTGAAAGATATCCAAGCAAATTTGATGAGGATTACAGAAGATAGGCAAAAATTCCAGGAATAGCATTGGGAGAAACAAGAGGAGTAAGATATCCAGGAATGGCACTGGAGATCACAAGAGACGGACATCCAGGAATGGCACTGGAGAGAGAGAATTTAAAGATCCAGGAATAACACTGGAATGAGAGAAGACAAACATCCAACAACAGGACTAGATGCTCAAGGAAACGACAACATTCAGGAATGACACTGAATGAAATAACGGATAACGTTTTGGTAGGCACCAAGTAAGTTGGACTTTGACCACAAGGTAAGACGCGGATAATGACACGACCTCGGGCGAAATGCAAATGAGGATGAAACACTCATGATATGCATATGTATATGAATTATGCCATGCAAATGCAGATGCTGACGACAAAACTCGACTCTTTTGGTGATAAGACACGACTGGAAGACTGATTCCTCAACACGGATATCACTATCATTCTGCTTGGGACTAGAGATGCTAATGCTGGACACATCTCGGCCACACTGGTAAACTGTATCAAGTGACGATCCTTGTAGGAAAGATGAAGAGCTGCTTGGGGGATTCTTCAAGTAAATTGCCCCAGATTAGTTGACTGTCGTGGATGAGTTGATCATTGCTTCAACTTGTCTGATTCTGAAAATGACTGTTTAACTGTACACTGGGAAAGCTTGCCCCAGTATGAGTCTTGAAAAGTCTTTTGGATAAATAATTTCTGAGAAAGACTTGGCCCTGAACAACAACCCTTGAACTGATTCTTCAACAGGATTTGGAAAGAACTTTCCCCTGATAGGATCACCGACCAAGTTTCTTAATTGTTTGAAAATTCCTTGAGAGGAAAGCCAGTTTGCAAGAAAAGTATTTGTACGAACATGGTAATTTTAGAGTTCATGCAACTTTTGAAATCAAATCTTTTTTTTTGAAAGATGCAAAACAAAATGAGTCATTGGTCTGAACACGACAATTCAAGACATTTAAAAGTGAAAGGTGAAGCAGAAGTGTAGTGACCTGCAAAGATCTTTGGGAGTCAGTTTACGCAACCTTGCTGTAGTATGCTTTCAAAATAACCTTACTTCAGTTAGGTCTTTTGAGGGTTGTATCGTGGACTGGTTCACGGTTTAAGAAACAAAGGATAAAGGCTCAAAATTTATTTGTGCCCACCCAAACTTCGTGATGAACTCCAATCCTAAGCTCAGTTAACTCAGGTTTTACACTCAGGTTCCCAAAGGTTGGAAATTGCACTGTTGATAATAGTGATGATGGTTCAGAAGTCAAGGGACTTTGAAATGGCAGTAATTGCTTCCTTACAAAATTGTTTGCCATTGAGGACTTTCAGGATGAAAATTTAAAGGTTTCCTCTTTTTGGGTTGTCATACAAACTTTCCTTTCTTCTTTTTTTTTATAAGGCAAGGTCATGAGCTTCCCATATTTCTTAGCTTTTGCCTTGAAATGGACTCGGCTCATTCTTTGAGTAAGGATTTCTTGACGATCCTTCTTCATTTATCACTTTGGGAACAACTTGTACCATATTTATTCATTTAATTTGGAAGAGTTGAAAGGTTGTAAATGCCTGACTTAATGATTACAGTGAACCATCATTGGCGTTTGACTTGAAAGACATCTTCGACACTTGCTTGCTGTGTGCCAAGGAAAACTGTGAATGCAATCTTTTGTTGAAAGGCGTCTTGCATGAAACTCTTGCATTTGAATACATAATCAAGTTAACTGAGAACTACCCTGCCCCAGGTTAAAATTGCGGGCTTTTATTTATAAAGAAAAGAAACTCCTACTTCAAGGCTCAAAGGGGTTAACGAGGGATTATCTTTCTTATTCCTCCAGTGTTTGGGAATTGAAACAATGCCTTACATCATCAGCAAAGTTTTGATTTGAAAGCATACCAACAGCAATTATGAGTATAACATTTTCGTCATCCTCCCTCCAATCTTTGCACAATAAAAAAGAAAATGGAAAAGAGATAAAATATTTTGCAAAAGAAAGCATAAAGATGTAAATAGAAAACACAAATGAATTGAGTCAAAAGTTGCAATGCTCATTTCATTAATCAGGAAAGTACAAACATAATTGAAAGCAAACAACCAGTACAAAATAAGGAAAATGCAAACAACAAGAAACAAGGCTTAGTGACTAGTTAAACACAAGGATGAGCTGTCCTGTCTTTAAGAAGTAGCTGAGCTGAAGTCGACTGAAGCTTCACTGGGCGTACCCTGGAAGAGGGTTTCTTTGGACATTTGGATTGTCCTTAAAGGAGAGGATTTTGTTTCTCATCAATTCTTGTACTTTAGCCTTCAATGCAAAGCAACCTTCCAAGTTATGGCCTGCACCACCTTGATGGTATTCACAACAAAGATCAGCCATATAGCCGGCTGGAAGAGGATTTGGAGGAGGAGTTATAGGCCTTGTGGTAATCAAACCTTGCCGAACCATATCAGAATAAAGCTCGGTGTATGTCATGGGAATATGATCAAATTGAATCCTATTACGGTACTGGTTCTGTCCTGCAGTTGGACGTTGGGAAGCTTGAGCTGGTCGTGGAGCAGTAACCACGGGAGTAATAGCAGCAACAGTAGGGTAAATAACATATTGAGGTTGGAGACGAGGCCTTCTCACTTCAACCATAACAGCATTAGTCTGATATTCCCTTTTCCTCTGAAAGTTCCCATAGGATTTCTTCACAGCATTGGAAGATTCAGCAGCTTTTGACACTTTTCATTTCTTAAGACCTTCCTCGAGTCTTTGGCCGATAGTAACCAAATCAGTGAAGTTGCAGGAAACACTTCCAATCATCTTTTCCCAATAGAACGGGGACAGGGTGTCCATGAACATTCTAGTAAATTCTTTCTCAGCCAAAGGAGGTTCAACTTGGGAAGCTAACTCTCTCCAGCACTGATCATACTCCTTAAAAGATTCATTCTCATGCTGAGTCATATTTTGAAGCTGGCGGCGATCAGGGGCCATGTCAAGGTTATACTTATACTGCTTCATGAAGGCATTTACAAGATCTTGGAAGCAGTGGATGAAGTTTTGCTCGAGACCCATATACCATTTGAGTGATGCTCCACTCAAGCTATCTTGAAAACAGTGGATAAGCAGCTTCATATTTCTGGTATAAGCAGTCATCTTGCGAAGATACATGACCAAATGAGCCCTCGGACAAGAATGACCCTTGTACTTCACAAATTCTGGAGTTTTGAACTTAGCAGGCATAACAAGGTCAGACACTAAGCACATGTTGTCTGCATCCACATTAAAGAAGTCATTACCCTCAACGGCTTTGAATCTTTTGTCTAAGGTCTGAAACTGCTCACGGACAACTTCAAGTTCAACAAAGTCTTCACAGTCTTCACTCTGAGCACTGGCAGCATTGTACTCAAAGAGGGGATTCTCAAAGGGAGCTCAAACAGTCTGTGAAACGGCATGGACCGCAGGTCTGGGCTCGGCGAAAACAGGAGCTTGAAATACAGGCATAGCAGTCTGACCAGCCATATCAGTAGATACAATCAGTGGAGAATAGTTAAGAGGTAAACCAAACTTTGGCCAAGTTGATGGCGGCATCTGAACAGGTGGAGGATCAGCGCTTGAAACTTCCTGGATGACAGTCCTTTGGGGTTGCCCTCCTCTAGCAATCAAAACTTGAAGCATCTCAGTGAGTTTGGTCATGCTTGACTTAAGGTCGTCGATCTCTATTCGAATCTCAGCATTGTGTGCCTCTTGCTCTGACATCTTGCGTCTGTAGTTAGCTCTAGTCAGGTATCGGTGTCGAGGAATCAACTTGACGACTCACAGACAAACTCTGGAAGATAGAGACAGCTGGAGATGAGTTGCTGGACAAACATATGCATGCAATGAATCATGCAAAGATGCAAATGATATGCAATGCAATGCAAACATGATGCGAAACACATGCAACAAGATTAAGGGTTCGAGATCACAGCATGGAGCCTGGGTAAAGAACCAACCACAAGGTGTGTACTAGGGTTCTTGTATTTGTAAAACGGGGTTCTAAGAAGTTCCCAAAGTCATCGTAAATCTTTCGGATATTATCGGCCTACGTGGCTACTCACGCAGGTTAATAATATTCTCAAGATAAACTCGTCTGAGTGTAGTATCGCGTATCAACCATTTGGGACTACTCCCTCATAGCCATCACACTACGTCCTAAAAGGCCAAGTGGGGGAAAGGTAACTACGGTTCTCAGAATCACGGGCTCTCAAATCGGAAGAGTGACATCAATGCGACTACTCACATCAGACATCAATCACCCCAAAGGGTCCTCAACTGAGCGTGGTCATCATATGCCATAAATTGTTAGGACTACTCCCAACAACCGACTATTGATTACACCACAATCCTATCATATATGTGCTCAAGTCCGGGTTAGGACTTATCTCACTCAAAGTAACAACCCTGCACACAGAAAAAACCCTAGCACAACAGGAAAATATACAGATATGAATACACAAATGTACAAGCAAAAAAACATATAAATAACACAAATACAAACAATGTGGGCTTAACCCTCTTTGTTATCTGATTCCCCAGTGAAGTCGCCATTTTCTATTGCGGTGAGAATCGAATATCAAGCTATTAGTTAACTTGAATAACACATCTTTGAAATTCACCACCGAGCTTTGATTTATCCAAAGGAAAGGGTAAAGACCGAAAAGCCCTAAGTGCGTTATGTAGGAACACAGCTAAGAGATCTAAGGTTTGGGGGTTGGTTATACCTAGGGAAGGTGTTAGCATCCTAAGCATCTGTAGTACTCTACAGGAACCTCTTGTTAGTATTTGTGTTATGTTATGTTTGCTTGCTAAGGAAAACTGTGCTAAGGTAAAGACATAGGGGTTAGTTTCTAAGTATGCTCGCCAAGACATCGCATCTCGTGCCTACGTATCCTGACGGGAATGGAATCAGAGCATTCGTAGTTCCCCTCAATGGGGTGAGGAACTCTTGACTGTGGTCAAGGTTCCAAGGGAAAGTAGGGTGAAAAGCTTGAAAGCAAAGCTTGTGAGGATTGATTGTTTAGGAGAAGAGATTAATGGATATCTCTTATGAAAGGATTGTGAAGGGTTAGACCGTCGTGAAGGAGAAGAGATTAATGGTTATCTCTTGTGAAGGTTAAAGAAAGGTTTAAGAGTTATAAGAGATTAATGGCTATCTCTTGGGAAGGCTAGGTTAAAAATGGAATGAAATGTTCACGGGAAAGTAAGGTATGACGGCAAGACACCTACGTGGAGTGCGGCGACTCCAAACCTAAGGCTAGGTTAAAAGGGTAATGAGCTATCTATGACCTTGCGGTCAATATAGGGACTTTCCTTTGGAATGGGGACATAACAACTTGTAAACAAGAGTTAAAGGGGATTGAAAATAAGTGAACAATATGAGTATGGCAAAGATAATATTTTCAAAGTCTTGAAATCAGATACATGTTAAGCTATGAAAATTAGCAACAGAAATCAATACATATAAACAACAGAAGTGATTTTATTTAAGTTTCAGGAACACGTCTTAAGCATGGGAAACTCAAAAAGATTCTTAAAAGTCCTCAGGAAATAGTTGATGATCAACAGAAATAAGTTCAAGAATTAATCATGATATTATGCATATTTTCTTGTTTTTGAAAGTTTTTAGAAAGAAAAGGAAATTATTTTATGAAATGAAACAAAAAAAAAACATAACAAAACAAAATGTGGCAGACGCCACATAATGGTGGCAGGTGCCACCTTAATTCCTTAAAGCATGAAAAATGGTGGCAGGCGCCACCTTCCCATGTGGCAAGCGCCACTTCCTTATTAGAAGACGGTCGCAGGCGCCACCTCAAAAGCATGGCCAGTGCCATGGCTCTCTTTTTTTTTGTTTTCTTTTTATGTTATTCATAATGAAACCAGACAAAACATGACATAATTATTTGCAATACACATTTTTTTTAGAATCAAAATATTAACATGCTAATGAAACTGATAACAACATAGAACAATAATCATGGTATTTTGAAAACGAAAATAAAAAGAAGTGAATGTTACCTAGTGGAGAAAGTGCACTGCTTCTTCACTGATATGGATTCTGAAAAGAAAACCAGACGAACTTCTTCCTCAAAATGCCAGTTATTGAAAGCGGAAAATGAAAACTCGAACCAAAAATTCTTCTCGCAACAATATTAAGAATAAGTGGGGGAAGTAAAATATAGAGAGTATTCACTATTTTTTTGGGGTGAATCTGGTGTCCCTGAAACTGAAGATGGACGTCCTATTTATAGGAGAAAGTGAGGGTGTGGCCTGATTTTTTTTCATATTGTCCAAAATAACCTTTTTCATATTTCTTTGTGCAAGTGAGCTGGCTGAGATTTGAAAAATCTTCATTGTTCAAAAATAGGCTCAAAGGATAGGTTGGCCGAGGAGACGTGGAGCTATGCTTTACTGAAAAGCTGTTTTCATTTCATGATGAATCGAAACCACTTGCATTATTAAAACAAAACTATTTTATTTTTAGAAAATGCCACCTTAATGTGGCGGGGGCCACCAAATCCTCATGGCAGGCGCCATGGGTTTGGAATGGAGGTGGTGGGTGCCACCTTTTAAGTGTGGTGGGCGCCACCACATTGTTTCATTTTTTTTTCTTTTCTTTTTTTTTCTATTTTTTTCTCTCTCTTTTTTTTTCTCTTTCTTTTTATTTTCTTTTTCTTTTCTCTGTTTTTTTTCAAATAAAATTTCACAAAATGCCTTGTGATCTCTCGTACTTTAGATCAAGGATTGAACACTTGAATATTCCATTTTGGTCCGGTAACATCAAAATTAGAAGCTCGACTTTTTCGCTCAAAATCCTAATTTCCTCAGGAATTCCAATTGGACGGTCTTTGAGGATTTTGCTCTTTCAATCTCTTCCACGGTCCATAGATGGCCTCTAGGGATGTCCAGTATCATATAGAATCAAGTTCCAAAGCTTGGGAATGTGTCCTGATCAAAATCAAAGGCAATGGTTGACTGTCGCTGAGAAAACCCTAGTTTGAGGCGTGATGAATCCTGTGGCTCAAGGCACTTGTAATAAGAACCAAACACATTTGATTTCTTGTTAAATTGGATCTCTAAGATGTAGGTGAACTCAAATGGTTGCATTTGGAGCCAGAGACCTTGAAACATGGGAGAGTTTGGCTTATTGACTTTTGTTCTTTTTCCTGTGTAAACTTGGCTTCCACAAAAGAAACGAACTAGCAAGATATTTTGGTTAGTTAACAATGCATGAATGAATCCTAAATGTAAGTGCAAAATGTTATGACATCTAAGGGGTAAAATTTGGGGTACAACAACATGATTCAGATTGGTTTGCATAAGGAGGGTGTTTTTAAAATTGTGTCGTTACGGTATCCTTGGTATTAATATTTAGTACCTATCAATCTAACATTAGCCTAGCAGCCACGTATGATTAGAGTCTCATTGTGCCTTTATTTAGAACCGTGCTTATTTATTTTTACCGTGTTGGTTGATTGCTTGAGGACAAACAATGGTTTAAGTGTGGGGGTGTTGATAACGCGAAAATGTATATTTCGACTCGATTCGTATGCAATTTAGTGTCGTTTTACTTGTTTTTCGTTGTATTATTTTGTGTTTCAGGTATTTGTCGAATAAGAGCGTTCGTACGAGAAAACTGGAAAAAGAGCAAAGAAATGAAGAAAAAGTGCAGAAATTGTCATTTTCTGGTACAGGGCGTTCGCCATGGTCCTGATGGCGTTCTCCTTGTACCTAATCCACGTAATAAGTAAATTAAAGCTAATAGCGGTCGCCATTAGTCTAATGACGGTCGCCATTCAGTTCAGAAACGTGAAAGTAACCGCCCACTACAACACTACTTTGGAGGTTTCTCCCACTTTCTCCATGACTCATTCATGATCTTTGGAAGTTAGTAAACTAAATTCCTCCTATAAATAGACCTTGGATTCACAATTTCAATGCATCCAAGTTTTGTACGCGGAATCGCTGTTCGTAGTTTTAGGCAAAAATCACAATTGCAAAAGGGGTAGTTTTCTCACATCGAGAAACTACTCCACCATTAGTATTTAGGCCTATAATTTGTGTAACTTGCTTGGATAAAAAATCTTGCCTTCAATCTAATACCGGTTTTTATTTCAGGTTCATTTACATTCATCGCATTTATTTTTCTGCCTTTATTTTCCGCAATTTACATTTACTCTTTATCTTTTTGTCATTGCTATCCTTTCAAGCTTTTACCCCTTTTCTTCAAACACTGCTTTAATTATTTTAAACCACTTATTATGTCTTTAGTTAATTCAAACACCCAAAATTATTTATTTGTTTCCGCAACCATGTCTGGCTAAATTGTCTTGAGTCTGGTATGTGAGGATCGTCGTTCCAACGAGACTCGGTAATGAAATTAGGTGTAGAACTTTGTTAAATTCTGTTTTGGCTTTAGTTTTCAAGTTTAATTCAAATGCTTTTGTCACAAGAGTGAAAAGTAAATAAAGGCCTGAGTCGATAGCGCGAGTGTGAGAATTGGACCGGGTAGGTATCAATTAGGATCTAATTAATTTTCAAAATATGCTTCTTAATTAAAATGGGCGAGCGAGAGCAAAATCTCATGGTTAGGAAGTGTGCCTTTAATCAATAGCGCGAGAGTGTGAGATAGAGTCTTTAAACTAGTATTTTCTACGAAATCTAATTTAACCATAAATTAACGTCAATGATTTATAGAGTCTCTGAGGTACACAGAATCCATATTCCGGCCTCTCTTTCTTGATATATTTCTTAATCCTTAATTTAGTCTTAATTCTTGTTTTAGTTTCCCCAAATCCATATTTCATTAGCCTTAGCTTTACATAGCAGCAATAGATAACGGTAGGTTGACATTGGTCTCTGTGGGTTTGACAATCTTTTATATTACTTCGATATTTCCGTGCACTTGCGGACGCAACAATGTTTTGAAAAACTCATTTCATTTCTATCTCAATAAAAATGCAAATAAGCCAGCTCAAATGCTTCACTATTCACTAAAAAAAATGAATCATCATTCACCATTTTACTTGTTTATGTAGATGATGTAATTTTAGCAAGAAACTATGTGTTAGAGTTGCACACCATCAAAAAGGCGTTGAATAATGCTTTTGAAATCAAATATATTGGCAAGCTAAACAACTTTCTTAGCATATAAACTTCTAACTCCAAGTATAGAATTTTCGTATGTCAAAAGAAATATTTTCCGGACCTTCAAGAGGATTTTTTTTTTTGATAAGAAACTTTGTATTAATGAGTAATATGAACTCCAATCCAACTATACAATTCTTTACAAAAAATCAACCCCTCCCTAGATACAATTATAGGAAATCTAGAGGAAACTTGACCAGTCATAAAAATTGCACATCCTTCGACGAGATGATAGTACCGGAATCCACCTCCAAGATAACACCGTGATGGTTTGGAAAATGGCTTCTTCATCCCAAAATTCATCATTGAACAAAATACCATTTCTTGATTTCCATAAACAACAACACGTAACAAACCATATGGCATTGCCGTTTTCTTGTTTGCAGCTACTACTTAATCCTAGATACCATTCCATATCATGATCTTTACTGTTAGTTTCATCTATCCATTCCATCTCCAACCAATTGAATACCTTTTTCCAAATCAGTACCGTTTTATGACAGTTGATAAACACATGGTTTACATCCTCAATTTCATGGAAGCAGAAAACACATACCTCTTCAAATTGTGATTGTATAATCCCTCTGACAATAAGGTTCTTGCGTGTAGGGAGTCTGTTGAGTAGTAATCTCCATGCAAAGACTTTCACCTTAATTGGAGTGTTGGTTTTCCATAGAATTTCCAAAGCAATTGTTAGTGATTCCTCCAAGACCATCATGTCATTCCCTGCTACCAGCTTGTTGTACATTGACCTGACTGTGAATAACATTGTATTATCAAGCTTCCATTTCCAGCAATCATGGAACTCCCTCCTAGGTTGAACTTCTGCCAACAAAACATCCATCTCTTGTAGTTCAGTCCTGGCCTCTGCTTCTATATCAAGATGCAATGGTTTCACATTCCACTTCCATTCACCAAACTCCTTGACCCCCATATCAGCCACATTCCATCTCTTAGTGTATGTTGCATGGTATAGGTTTGGGAATAGTACCTTGAATTTCACACTGCTAAACCACACACAGGTCCAGAAATTGATATTTTCTCCTGAACCAATCACTGCTGTCACATTATTTAAGAAACAGTTTTCATTGACTAGTCTACATATTGCCATGACATCCCTCATCCAAAAAGACCAGCCTGCTTCATTGCCCTCATCCTCTTCATTCCATATCCTATTACTCACATTTCTATATCTACTTTCAATAATATCTCTCAAAATCTCATTGCCCTTGTGAATAAGTTTCCACATCCATTTAGATAACAAAGCCATGTTGAATTGTCCCACATGTTTGATTCCCAAGCCTCCTTGTTTCTTGTGTTTGCATAGCCTTCTAGAGGATTTAAAAACGCTTTGTTCTAACCCAATCTCCATTTCATCTGATACATCACCCAAGCTACATCAATACAATATTTCACCTTATTTTGACATCCATACATATCAAAGGTTGGTGGGAATACTTTTATACCTTAATGCTACCAGACCTAATATCACATTTAGCACTCAATAATTAAGTCAGATTCTATCTACTCCAACCATGAACCCATTTAATGTTGCACCATGAGTGTTGAGATGCTTAAAGTCTTGTCGTGGCAGAATGAGCTGATTGCTTAGATTTAAGAAGATTCATTTCAGGCTAATAATATTTCTTAGAAAGGTCACTTATTTCTTAGAAAGGTCACTTACTTCAAGTGAATCTGAATATAGAGCACTGACTGTTGCAATTTGTGAGCCCCAATGACTAGTCTACATTACTGGACAATTTAATGTTTCATGAATGAACAAATTAAGCATTTGAAAATCAACTATCATATTATTAGGGAGAAGATGACAACAGTCACGATAAAGTTACTTCCATGTTTCTCTAAAGAACAATTTACAATTTTTTTACAGAACCATTCTTTTTACAAATTTTCACATCGAACTTTCTATCCAAGTTGATAATGTTTAATACCTACTAACTCCTAACTTGTGAGGAGATATTACAAAATGATGAAGTTACTTGTGAGCCAATCAATAAAGATACATACGCATATTAAACCAAGTCCATGTATAACTAATTGTTTGTTAATTAAGTTTATTACAACAGTTAATAAAGCAGTTAAATTTAGTTAGAGATTTTGCTAAGATAGAAGCTAGCACATGATAACTCACTATGAGTACCATTCTTTCTATATATAAAGGACAATGATTGGCATTTCATATGAAGAATTTCACATTTTCTTACCTATTTTCCAAGTTCATTGTAATAAACATTCTTTTCAAACCTTGGATTATGATAATGAGACAAAATAATAAACATGATGTATAACTTTTATACCACACTTGCAAGTTTACCAATTTATCATTTAGATATTTATTATAATATTTACTCGTTTAAATTCATTTAAATGTGTTTTTTTTATTGTTTTTTTTATAAACAATAAATATATTAAAAACGAGAACTAAGGGTTTTCAAACCTGCTTACAAAAGATAGAGGCAAAGGTCGGCAAAGAAAATTACAAACCAATTGAACCTTAACATAAATAAAACAAAGGGAATTTGCTAAACGCATAAAAGTTACAATTGAAATATGTAATATTCCTGATGAATGACCACCTCCAAACCAACACTTTGATACTCCAAACCGCATCCAAAACGTTCCAAGAATCGTTCCTAAAAATGATGTCGTTTCTCAATAACCACAAATACCAACAAGTTGCAAGCCAAACACAACCTTCCTTCCCTCTCTTTAATCCCTTCCGTTTATTAAAACGACTCCAAAACAAAAAACTCTCTTTCAAGTTATTTGAATCGAAATCTACAAAACCGAACCACTCGGCCACCTCCTTTCACACCAACTTAGAAACACAACAAGACAAGAATAAATGCTCTACCGTTTCAATAGAATTGCAACAAACGACACAATCAAGATTACCATTAGGAAAAGAACACCCTCTAAAAGATAACGAGCTCTTAATAGGAATTCTATTAATAAGGCATCTCCAACCAAAACACACAACCTTGAAAGGAGCTTGCATCTTTCAAACTAAACTCAAGGCCTCATCAAATTTTTCACAAGGACCGAAAGGACTTTTAAAACTACAGCAAATTTCCCGGAAACTACCAACTGAAAAATCAACCGCTGAAACCGAAGTCCAGCTGACGCCCATTTATTTACAAGAATACAACTAAAACATACCAATTGAGCTAATACACCCATTTTTTTAATGTTTATAGTTTTTGATAAGTTAATTATTAAGTGTGATAACTTTTTCAGTACTTTGACAAATGTATGTCTTTATAAAAAATTGTGAAACATTAAATACAACTATTTATATTAAAAAAACAAAAGTTAAATTAAAATCTCTTAAAAAGTCAATACTTTAAAATATGACATGACCTAATACTATATAATACCCTACCAAGACCTTTTTAATTATCATCTCTAATTGTGTTTAGCCAATAAACTTTTAATTTAATTGTTCGTTAAGACATGACCTAAGAGTGAGTTGTAAACCATGAAACTTATAAGATTTTATTTTATTCATTTATTATCATTTCTTAACTGGATGCCATCTAGAAACGGTCAGCCACATAGAATGGATCGAAATATCCATTACAGAAAATGATGGACTTAGATTTGGTGACGAAAGTAAACAAACAACACACGAGCTTATATAGCTAGCTGTTGCCCTTGCATTATTTTTGTATAATCTTAACTAAAGATTACTATCATCGTTTAATTAATATGCATATGCTTCCATCTTCGACTTCTCAACCAATCTTTAGTGCTAGGTTATTTTCCATGTTAATGCAAATAGGACTGTACTCTAGGTTTAGTTAGTTTCATTTCTCTAATAGAATAATTAATGCATATCTAAATCCAGATGTAAGAGTTTGATTGAATTCTTTTTGCCAACTGTCATCATGCACAAATGTTTCTAGAATGTTTCTGAAACATTCAATTTTTGTTGACATATAAATTAGTATAAATCACTAATTCAGCCACTATCGTTATCTGTTAAAAAAAAAAAAAAAAAAAAAAATTTATATATATATATATATATATATATATATATATATATATATATATATATAATTTTTTTAAAATTATAATTTCTTGTGTCGAAGCAGTGTAATTCGACAAAAACAAAAATTAGTCGAAACAAGGATTAGTAATTTTAGGGATTTTGTAATTTTGAGTTTTCTCAATTATAAATAAAGGGAGTAACCTCTATTCTTTTAATAAAGAGTATTAACAGAAGTTTGCAGTTGTAAAGTAAATAAAAGAAATTTTGCACAGTTTGTAGGCGGAGATTCCGCAGTTGAAAATCATTCTCTTCTTCCTTTATTTTGTTAAAACTCTACATTCTTTGCATAATCTTTCTTGAAATCAAGATTAATTAGAAATTCTCAAAAGGTTTTGGGTTAATTCCAACAGCTGGTATCTAGAGCTTCAGTTGTGATTCGAGGGAAGAAAATCACGAAGGCGCTGAATCATCTAAACGGTCATTTTTCGGCGAACCTTCCAATTCTCAAGAATAATAATTATGAGAATTGGTGCAAGCAGATAAATGTGGTTTTTTGTTATCAAGATCTTTGGGATCTTGTGAAGGGAGGAGTAGCACCGCTTGCAGAAAACACGACGGATCAAGAAAATGCTACATACAAAGATTTGGAAAATTAATAACTCTCTCAATTTTAATGATTTTTGATTGGTTCTTTTTGTAAAAAATACAAAAATGTTAAAATATTTTGTTCCACAAAAAAAATCAGATTTATATTAATTATTTAATATAGTTGATATTTTTGTAAATAAATTCATTTTTTTTATTATTTTTAAACCTTTTAAAAATGAATATCCACCTTGAAAAATCAAGACCAAATGAGTTTTAATTCATCTTGTGATAAAAACATCATTTTTCAAACCTTAAACTAAAATCACAAGTTGTTCATTCAAACTTATTTGGTATTTTTATCATTTTAATTAATTTTCATTGAAAATTACTTTAAAAAATGATAAAATTAGGTTTTCTTTGATTTTCACCATAATCTTTTTCGAATAAACACTTCTGGGCCTCTAATAGAGTGTAAGACCCAATCCCTCTTTGAAACCAAAATAGTTTGGGCCTCAGTCATTGTATATGACCCACGGTGTTTTCAAAAATCTCGGCGCGATCGCCAGTTTAAAATAAAATCATTTGGGCCTACCCTCGTGTTATAAGTCCCATTTCTTTTCTTTAAAAAACTTTTTGAGCCTCTAATAGAGTGTAAGACCTAACCCCTTTGTAAATAATACCCTTTTGGGCCTCACATATTGTATAAGTCCCTCTGTACAGTTTTCAAAACAACGGTGCAATCATCGTTAAAACTTGGGCCTCTCCTTGAGTTGTAAGCCCCAACAATCTTTTCAAAGCACTTTCTCCTTTGATTTTTGTGAGTGTAAATGCGCCTAAGAGGGGGGGGGGGGGGGGGGTGAATTAGGTTCTTAAAAATTTCTTCGATCTTTTTACCGGTTCTTGGTTATTTTTCCGTTTTATGATAAGTGCTTGAAAGTAAAGTGCGGAAAGGAAAAATGACACAAGAGAATTATAGTGGTTCCCCTCACAGCCCGAGAGTACTCCACTCCTCCTTCAACACGAAAGAGAGTTCACTATAGTTTAGAATTATTGTACAGCCTAATCACACCAATGGTGATGCTTACTATCTAACCTATAGGTAACTAAGTGTATGAAGAACAATCCTCTTCAAAACACTCACTTGTTTCCAACAATCCTGGACAACAAGGTAATACAACTCCACAATCTTATTTTAACAATCCTAAAATAAGATGTGTCTTTAAATAAATCTGAATTTTATTGAGTAATTGTTGATGATGAATCTTTGAAGTGTATATCAATTAAATGATTGATCTTCTCCTTGAAATAAATATCACTCAAATGAAATATACAAGTGTTCTTGAATAAAATGAGATGAAACAATGATAATGTGTGAAATTTATGCAAAGGTTTCTCTCAAAAAT
This sequence comes from Lathyrus tuberosus, assembly GCA_022829125.1. Lineage (NCBI taxonomy): Eukaryota > Viridiplantae > Streptophyta > Magnoliopsida > Fabales > Fabaceae > Lathyrus > Lathyrus tuberosus. The sequence continues at coordinate 4,308,577 of JALAZF010000196.1, read as the reverse complement.
ATGTTTGAATGAACACTTGAAGAATAACTGAAAGATGAAAAGAATGAGTGGATTTTTTATTATGAAATTTCTAGGAGGTGAGTTTTAATCTGAAAATGACATGTATTTATATTGATGAAAGCAACCATTCAAAAGTCATGGCAATGGTTAGAAAAATTCTGAATTTAATAAGATAAATGATGTAAGAGATGCCATGAAAAGATATAATGAAAATGTGCATTCAAACAAAACATTTTTCAATTTTAAATAAAAAACACTGTTCCAGTACGTTGTAAATTGTGGCGGTTGTTTGGTCTGTTACGTCGTTTCAAAACGCCACACTTTACCAAATAATTTTGAAATTTAAAATTTAAAATACTGGTTCAGAACGGTGTGAATTATGGCGGTTTCTGGTGCTGTTACGACAGTTAAAAACGCATAATTTACCAAAAACTGAATGTTTAAATAAATTAAATAATTAAAAAATTTGTCTAAGTATTTGAACCAATTTTATACAACATCTATTGATTTACCCAAGTCAATAGATTATATTTGAAAGTGATTTAACATGGTTTAAAATTAAAAAAAAAACAAATAAATAAATAAAGTTTCAAATGTATGATAAAAATATTTTGTTTTTTAAAGCTAGAAATAATGATATATTTTCAACCACCTGAACCATGTATGCAAGTGACTTTTGAAGATTATTTTGAGAAATATTTTATCAATATATATTGCATGCTTGAGACACTTTTGAACACTTGTATGCAACCATATTGATAAGTGAGAGTTATACCTTGATTATACTTGAGAATTCTTCAAGACTTGTAAAAATTAAAAACTTTGTGCTAGCTTCAATGTCTTGATCCATTTTTTTTGAGCAAGCATAACATCTTGAATGAATAATGTTGTCTTCATCAAAACCATTGAGAAGCTTGCCTTCACATTCTCCCCCTTTTTGATGATGACAATCCAATTTTGAAAATTTGCTTTAATCTTGTTTCTCTAACACAAAAAGCTCCCCCTTGATCAATGCTCCCCCTAAATTCATGATTTAGAGTGTCTTTGCTAGCTGCATTTTGTTAGAGAAAAACAAACACAAACACATACATCTTCTCCCCCTTTGTCATTAGCAAAAAGGATGGGAAAAGACTTGAAATATATAAAGAAATCTTGAAAAATGAAAAATAATTTTTACCTATGAGTTTTACCTCATGAAACACTTCATCAAACATTTATCCTTGCCGGAACATGATTTTGAAGTCATGACTTCATTATATCATATAATGAATAAATATTTGAAGATTTAAATGTCACCTTCATCTAAAATGCCAAGTTCTCGACGAATCTTGAAGAATTGTTCTTTTGCGAGTGGTTTTGTGAAAATGTCCGCTAGTTAATTATGTGTATCTACAAATGTGACTTCAACATCTCCTTTAAGCACATGATCACGTAGAAAATGATGTCAAATGTCTATGTGTTTGGTTCTTGAGTGCATGACGGGATTCTTTGTAATATTAATTGCACTTGTGTTGTCGCATCGAAGTGGTACGCATCCAAGATCGATTGCATAGTCGCTTAATTGTTGCTTTAGCCAAAGATTTTGAGCACAACAACTTCCCGCTGCTATGTATTCTACTTCAGCCGTACTAAGAGCAACACATGCTTGTTTCTTACAGGACCATGAAACTAAGGCATTTTCTAAAATGTGACATGTTCCACTCATGCTTTTTCTATCAGTTTTGCAACCTGCATAATCCGCGTCAGAATAACCAACTAAATTACACATACTACCTTTTGGATACCATAGACCAACGTTCGTCGTTCCCTTGAGATACTTCATGATTCTTTTCACAGTGGTGAGATGTGACTCCTTCGTATTTGCTTGAAAACGAGCACATAAACACACACTAAACATAATGTCAGGACGGCTTGCCGTCAAATATAATAAAGAACCAATCATACCTCGATACTTCGTAATATCAATGGAAGCGCCCGATTCATCTTGATCAACATAGGTTCCGGATCCCATTGGTGTTGACATAGCTTTAAAACCATCCATATCAAATCTCTTTAATAATTCTTTGCAATACTTTGATTGGTTAATGAAGATTCCGTCCTTTTGTTGCTTGATTTGTAATCCAAGGAAATAATTCATTTTTCCCATCATAGACATTTCAAACTCGCCTTGCATCATTGAAGCAAATTCTTCACATAGTTGATTGTTTGTTGAACCAAAGATAATGTCGTCCACGTACACTTGAACAAGTAAGGTATTATTCTTAATCCTCTTAATGAACAAAGTCTTGTCTACCTTGCCTTTTTCAAAACCTTTTTCGCATAAGAAATTACTTAGACGATCATACCATGCCCTTGGTGCTTGTTTTAAACCATAGAGAGCTTTCTTCAACGTGTATACATGTGAAGGATGCTTGAAGTCTTCAAAACCCGGAGGTTGTTTGACATAGACTTCTTCGTTGATATATCCGTTTAGGAAGGCGCTTTTGACGTCCATTTGAAATAACTGAAAATTCATTGAGCAAGCATAAGCAAGTAATAGACGAATAGCTTCTAACCTTGCAACCGGAGCGAATGTTTCTTCAAAGTCAATTCCTTCCTCTTGATTGTACCCTTGAGCCACCAATCTTGCTTTGTTACGAATAATAATTCCATTTTCGTCAAGTTTGTTCTTAAATACCCATCTTGTTCCAATGATGTGTTTGTCATTTGGTTTTGGAACAAGTTCCCAAACTTGATTTCTCTCGAATTGATTCAATTCTTCTTGCATCGCACATATCCATTGGTCGTCATTCAAGGCTTCATTAACTTTATATGGTTCGATTTGAGAAACAAATGCCATATTTAAGCATGCATCCTTTAGATTCAATCTTGTTGCTACACCTTGACTAATGTCTCCGATGACTTTGTCTATTGGATGATCCCTATGTGTTCTCCATTCTTTTGGTAGATCATTGTTGATCGACTTTTGTTGAATCGGTTCATCATGTTGTTCTTCTTGTTTTTCTTCTAGATTTTCAATGAAGTCTTTAGAAGTATCCTCTTTGTGAATTTCTACAAGATCATCATTATCACAAGCAATAATATCCTCTTTCGAGGGGTTAGATTCATCAAATTTGACATGCATAGATTCTTCTATAGTTAAAGTTCTTTTATTATAAATTCTAAATGCCTTACTAGAGAGAGAGTAGCCGAGAAAAATACCTTCATCGGATTTCTCGTCAAACTTACCAAGGTTGTCTTTGTCGTTGTTTAGGACAAAGCACTGGCATCCAAAAATATGAAAGAAAGAAATATTTGGTTTTCTCCCTTTGAAAAGTTCATAAGGGGTTTTCTTGAGAATAGGCCTAATATTGACACGGTTACTTACAAAACATGCCGTGCTCACCGCATCCGCCTAAAAATACTTAGGAAGATTTGAATCACTTAGCATTGTCCTTGCAAGTTCCACCAATGATCTATTCTTCCTTTCTACGACACCATTTTGTTGTGGAGTTCTTGGTGCAGAGAAATTGTGTGAGATTCCATGTTCTTCACAAAATTCTTCAAATGAGGCATTTTGGAATTCTCCACCATGGTCGCTTCTAATGGAGGCAATTGTAAGAGACTTCTCATTTTGTATTTGTTTTGCATACTTCTTGAAGGCTTTGAAAGCATCACTTTTCTGCACTAAAAACAATGTCCAAGTATATCTAGAGATATCATCAACAATAACTAATGCATAGACATTACCTCCGAAGTTTTTTGTTCTCGATGGACCAAAGAGATCCATGTGCAACAATTGTAGTGGCCTAGTTGTGGACACCACATTCTTGGATGTGAAAGTTGATTTGGTTAGATTTCCTTTTTGGCAAGCGCCACACAACCCATCTTTGATGAATTTGATCTTCGGCAATCCAATGACTAAGTCATGCTTGATCAACTTATTCAAGTGCTCCATATGAATATGAGCAAACCTCTTATGCCATAACCATGATTCATTGTTGTTTGCCAAGAGACACCTAACATTCAAAGACAAGTTATCTAAGGAAATTAAAAATATGTTATTAACTCTTTTACCTTTTAGCATAACTTCATGAGTAACTTTGTTTTCAATCAAACATTCATCTTTAGTGAAGTTGACTTTGAAACCTCGGTCACACAATTGGCTAATGCTAAGGAGACTATGTTTTAGACCTTCCACATATAGGACATCTTCTATAGTTGTTGAAGGCGGTGAACCAATGATGCCGACGCCAAGGATTCTTCCTTTGTTGTTGTCACCATAAGTAACATATCCTTTGGCCTTAAGCGTTAGATGTGAAAATTTGCTTAGGTCACCCGTCATGTGCCTCGAACATCCACTATCAAGATACCATTGATTTGAAGAGGTCTTCAAGCATACCTACAAAAAAGAGTTACGTTTTATTAGGTACCCAAATTGCCTTGGGTCCTTCATAGTTAGTTCCTTTCTTAACCCACACATAATGGCCTTGAGCAACACTAAAGTTTCTAATATAACATGCATTAGGAGTATGACCTTTAATACCACAATAGAAACAAGTAGGCTCAAAGTTGCTTTTATATCTAGGGGGATAAGATTTCTTCTTATTATAAGACTTCTTCTTATTATTTCTTTTCCTTTTGTTATATTGTTGAACCATTTTAGGCTTATCACTTTTCTCTAAAGGAATTTGTTCTTTAGCTTTTACAAAAATGGTCTTGTTAGAAGTTTGTTTAGAAAATCTTGAGTAACCTAGACCACTTTTATCATTTGAGTATCTTTGACTACTAAGAACATGTTCCAATCCAATTTGTCCTTTCTCATATCTTTCTAGGACACTTTTCATTTGAACTATTTGAAAAGCAAGTGACTCACATTTAGTGCATGCAAAATTCTTGATTAATTCTTATTTTTCATCTTTGAACTTATTTTCCATTTTCTCAATATTTTCTTCCAAGATTGATATTTGTTTCTTTTGAGATGAGATGGTTTTATATAGAATTTTGCATTCACTTAAAAGTTCATCAATTGCTCCTTGAGCATCATTATCATAAATTGAAAAGTTACTACTAACCTCATCGTCTTCATCGTCGGAATGATGTGATGCCATCAATGCTAGATTTGCGCTTTGATCACTATCGGAGTCCGGTGAAGAACTTATTTCATTGTCATCCCAAGCAGTGTAGGCTTTCTTTTTGTAATCCTTCTTTCCTTTGTTGTCACGACTCTTTGCGAGTTTGGGACATTCCGGTTTGATGTGACCTTGCTTTCCACATTCATAGCATATAATGTCTCCATTGGATGTTGATGCTTCTTTTTCTTTGTTCTTTGAGGACTTCTTTCTTCTTGTGAAACTAGAGTTTCCAATATTATTTTTTGCACTGAAGTATTTTCCTAGTCTTTTTACAAGGAGCATAAAGTTTTCGTGCTCTTCGGGATTGTCTTCTTTCTTCACAACTTTAGATTCGACTTTTAACGCAATGCTCTTGGATTTCTTTTCTTGGTTCTCACGTTTCTCCAATAGTCCAAGTTCCGTCTCATATTCTTGAAGCTTTTCGAATAGAGTAGCGGATGTCATCTGAAATTCTGGTACCAGACGTGTGATGTTAAGGTGCGATGTCATAACAACACACTCTACAATAATGGACAGAATAAGCAACAGGAAAACACAAGGAATTGTTCACCCAGTTCGGTCTAACTACCTACGTCTGGGGGCTACCAAGCCAGGGATGAAATTCACTACTTGTAGATATAATTTACAGACTCAACACACCAGTTGACAATCTCCTAAACTTATACTCTACTAGTGACTTTCTACCTAAGAAACCACTTAGATATGAGAACACTACTCAATCCCCTAAAACACTCAAAGAACAACCTCTTTGAGATCCCTTGATCTTGCTTCCTAGCTTCGATTAATCAACAACTCTCTATTGCTTCACAGCTTCTAGAGAGGACAGAAAATTCAACACCTATTCAAACCTAGAATAGTGTGATTACAAGTACTCTAAACAAACCCTAGACTCTAAGCCTCCAGCTCTTGATCTTCAATCTGTTTTCTGTACCTTCTTCCTTGGTGTTGTGCGCTTTATATAGCTCCTTGAATTTGGATTGGATTTGTCACAATATTTGATCAGATTTGTTAATTAAAAACTGAATCTTTTAAAACAGATTTTATCCCCAAAATCTTTTTAAATCTTCCACCTTTTAATTCTCCAACAAACCTGCAATCAAATCTCCCATGTAACAGAAAATATCTAGCCCAAGATATTCTCATCCAACGAGTCAACACTCTCCACAATTCCAACTAATACGCGACCCTAATAACAACAAGCCCATGCTGTCATTAGCTTCAGTTCTGCAGGTCTGATGTTACAACATCACCTATGTGACATCAGACATCCACTTCAGCAACTAGCAACCTTAACACAGCCCAGTGTTAAGTGCAATGTTATGACATCAAGCCCATGACATCAAACATAGTTAACCTTCACAACTTAGTACAGCCCAGTACTAAGACTCAATGCTGCAACATCAACACCATGACATCAGCATTGAACACCTTGTTGTTTTACCAAAATTCCAGCCAATCCAGGAACTTACAATCTCCCCCTTTGGCTAATTTTGGCTAAAATAATCTCTGCATCTTCAGAGACTTCAGCAGCGGAATATCTTCAATATTTTGAAACTTTAACTTGCAGCAGTTTGACAATCTTCATATAGTCTTCATTACTTGATCTGCTGCAGCACCATCTTCATTATTGACAACAGCCAATTGGTGCTCCCCCTCAAAAACTTGAACCAGCATCACAGCTGTTCAGTAGCTCACAATGTGCAGCACATCTCCCCCTTGATGTCTGCTTTGCTGCACTCTGCACTATTCAATGCTATGAATACTTCACTAGCAGCTCCATAACTATGCTGTCTATACTCCCCCTCCACAGCTGCATCATTACTTTTCAACTAAACACCTTTTATTTTTATTCTTTTAGCAGCAACTATCTCCCCCTTAATCTCTGCATCACATCAGCAACATATGGCACTAATACTCTTGACTATCCAGGCTATTTTCTCCCCCTTTTTAGCCATAATTAGACAATTATCTCCTGGCAGTTGGCTACACACAAGCCCAGAACCTCCAACTGCCCACAACCCCTTTTGCAAATTTAGTCTTCATAAATGCAGATTCCCAATTTGCTTCTTAATCTTTCAAATTGGTTTGCATCTAAGGCTTTAGTGAATATGTCAGCCAGTTGATTCTCTGTGGCTACATGTTCCAAGGTAACGATTTTATCTTCAACCAGATCTCTTATGAAGTGATGTCTTATATATATGTGCTTAGTCCTACTGTGCTGTATAGGATTTTTAGAGATGTTAATGGCACTCAAATTATCACAGTATAAAGTCATAACATCTTGCTTGACATTGTATTCACTTAACATCTGCTTAATCCACACCAGCTGAGAGCAACTACTTCCTGCTGCTATATACTCAGCTTCTGCAGTTGAGAGAGACACACAGTTCTGTTTCTTGCTGAACCAGGAAATCAGATTATTCCCTAGAAAGAAACAGCCTCCTGAAGTGCTTTTCCTATCATCTGCACTTCCAGCCCAATCAGCATCACAGTATCCTTTTAACTCAGTTCCAGTATTATGACTGTACAGCATCCCATAGTCACTTATCCCATTCACATATTTCATAATCCTCTTTATTTGGTTTAAGTGACTTGCCTTAGGATCAGACTGATATCTTGCACACACTCCAACGGCAAATGAAATGTCAGGTCTGCTTGCTGTGAGGTATAGCAAACTCCCAATCATACTTCTGTGCAAGCTTTGGTCCACACTCATTCCATTCTCATCTTTGGATAACTTCAAATGTGTAGGAGCAGGAGTTCTTTTGTGATTTGCTTTATCCAGGCCAAATTTCTTTACTGTACTCTTAGCATACTTGCTCTGAGAAATAAAGATAGAGTCCTCCATTTGTCTGACTTGTAGTCCAAGAAAGTAGCTGAGTTCTCCCACCAAACTCATTTCAAATTCAGATTGCATTTGTTGAACAAATTGTTTGACCATAGCTTCTGACATTCCCCCAAATACTATGTCATCCACATAGATTTGGGCTACCATCAACTTTCCGCCTTCTTCTTTGACAAACAGGGTTTTGTCTACCCCTCCCTTTCTATATCCACTAGCTGTTAAGAATTCTGTTAGCCTTTCATACCATGCCCTTGGAGCTTGTTTTAAGCCATATAGAGCTTTCCTCAGTTTGAACACATGATTGGGGAAGTTTGGATCAGTGAATCCTTTCGGTTGATCAACATAGACTTCTTCATTCAGATAGCCATTCAGAAAGGCACTCTTCACATCCATTTGGAACAGCTTGAATCTTAGGTTACAGGCCACACCTAAGAGAAGCCTGATGGATTCTAATCTAGCCACTGGAGCAAAAGTCTCATCAAAATCAACTCCCTATACTTGAGTATAGCCCTGTGCAACAAGTCTGGCTTTGTTTCTTGTAACTACTCCAAGCTCGTCTGACTTGTTTTTGAAGATCCATTTTGTTCCAATAACATTCACCCCTTCTGGTCTTGGCACTAGATCCCAGACATCATTTCTTCTGAACTGCTCCAGTTCTTCTTGCATGGCACTTATCCAAAATTCATCTGTCAAAGCTTCCTTGACATTCTTTGGCTCAATTTTGGAAACAAAGCATGAGCTAGCAATGACTTCTCTAGATCTAGTTCTTACCCCAGAATTTGGATCGCCTATAATTAGTTCCTTGGAATGGTCCTTCTGGATTCTGATTGAAGGATCTTTCTGAGGTTGTTCAGGCTCAGCATTAGTGGTACCAGGAGAGGTATTTCTTTCTTCAACATCAAGAGATGCTTCACCAGCAGGTGTTTCAACATCTTCTATAACATCCTCAACTTCCTGCTTATCTTCATCATCTATCATAACATTGATAGACTCCATCATAACTTTGGTTCTGGAGTTGAAGACTCTATAAGCTCTGCTATTGGTAGAGTATCCCAAAAAGTTTCCTTCATCACTCTTGGAATCTAGTTTTCTTCTTTGCTCCCTATCAGTCAGAATATAACATTTACTTCCAAATACATGAAAGTATTTGACATTTGGTTTCCTCCCCTTCCACAGCTCATACAGAGTAGATGAAGTCCCTCTTCTTAGGGTAACTCTGTTGTGAATATAGCAGGCAGTGTTCATGGCTTCTGCCCAGAAGTGATAAGGAAGTTTCTTGGCATGAATCATTGCTCTTGCCGATTCTTGTATAGTTCTGTTCTTCCTTTCAACAACTCCATTTTGCTGAGGTGTGATAGGTGATGAAAACTCATGACTTATTCCTTCAGTTGAGCAAAATTCTTCAAACTTGCTATTCTCAAACTCTCTTCCATGATCACTTCTTATTCTGATGACCTTACTCTCCTTTTCCCTTTGGAGTCTTTGGCAGAGCTCTTTGAAGACATAAAATACTTCAGATTTGTCTTTGGTGAAATTTACCCAAGTGTATCTTGAGTAGTCATCCACGACAACATAAGCATATCTCTTTCCACCTAGACTTTCAACCTGCATGGGTCCCATCAGATCCATATGAAGAAGCTCCAACACCTTGGAGGTGGTGTCATGTTGAAGCTTCGGATGAGACATCTTTGTCTGCTTTCCTTTTTGACAGTCTCCACACACTTTTCCTTCCTCAATGCTCAGTTTGGGAATCCCTCTGACTGCCTCTGAGGAGATAATTCTTTTCATTCCCTTTAGGTGAAGATGTCCCAACTTCTGATGCCAGATTTTGACTTCATCTTCTTTAGCAAGCGCACACGTGGATGACTCAGAGTTTTGAGGTGCCCACAGATAGCAATTGTCCTTTGACCTGTCTCCCTTCATGATTACTTCTCCTTTGTCATCTTTGACCACACATTCAGACTTAGTGAAGTCTACTTTGAATCCTTGATCACATAGTTGACTGATACTAATCAAATTTACTGCTAGTCCTTTAACAAGTAGGACATTCTCCAGTCTGGGAGCATTGGCACAATTTAGTTTGCCAATCCCCTTTATCTCCCCTTTGACTCCATCACCGAATGTCACGTAGCCAGAAGTCTGAGGTTTCACATCAACGAGTAGATTCTTTACTCCAGTCATGTGTCTTGAACACCCACTGTCAAAATACCAGTCATCTTTGGTAGAAACCCTTAAGGAGGTGTGAGTTATCAAGCTGATAACTTTAGGTATCCATTTCTTCACCACTTTAGTTCTTACTTCTTTGGGTTGAGGAGCAGGATTAGGATAACCATGTAGCTTGAAGCATGAGGACTGGATATGCCCGATCCTACCACAGTAGAAGCATCTTCTTCTGCTTTGATAGGGCTGTGACTGCCACTCATACTTTTGTCTTCTTATACCATAGTTGAGTTGTCTTTTCATGTACTGATGATGTTGTCTCTTAGGCTGTCTACTATGGTGATGTGGCTTCCTTCTTCCATAGCAATGAGGAACAGCTTTGTTGAATTTGTTTCCATTCCTGTTCTTATGATGATGAACCCTGTTCTGATTGCACCCAGCAGTCTCCAAGTTCTTGTGAAATTGGGGAGGCGTATGCTGACTAACTCCTTGAGACTGAGGACTATTCTTCTTTGAGGTAGGATTCTGTCTCTTGGGTTGATGTTGAGACACAGGTTGAGACATCTCTCTTGTTGTTCCTGAAGTGCTGGCCACATATCCTATTCCTGATTTATCTCCAGCTGCTTTCTCAGACTGAAGAATTTTATCCAGATTAGTAGTACCACTGTTCATCATCCTAACAAATTTTGTCATCTGCTCCAATTAAGACTTAACAAGTACAAATTCGTTCTCTCGATCAGCTTTTTCACTTTCAAGCTGAGCAATCTGTTGTTTGTGACACTTGTTTTCTTGACAAATTTCAGCACTTTTCAAACACAGCTCTCGATAAGTAGATGCTAGCTCATCATAGGTTATTTCTTCATCACTGTCATCATCTGACATAACTGTTCCTGTTAACGCTCTAGCATGCCTTGCTGACTCATCTTCATTTTCACTATCTGATTCAGACCAGGAGACTGACATCCCCTTCTTCAGTTTCTTCAAGAATGTGGGACATTCTTTCTTAATATGTCCATACCCTTCACATTCCACGCATTGAACACCTTTATCCTGGGCAGGCTTCTTTTCATCTTTCTCTTTAGGCTTACTGATGTCAGAAGAACTGTTCTTGACCCTAGGCTTGTAGTTATTGTTCCACCTTTTTAACACTTTGTTGAATTGTCTTCCCAGCATTGCTATGGCCTGAGATAAGTCATCCTGGGATTCAGAACTCTTCCCTTCTTCCTTTTGATCATTTGACACCAGAGCTATATTCTTTGGCTTCTTTTCTGGTTCTTCCTCATTCAACCCAAGCTCAAAGGTTTGAAGAGATCCAATGAGCTCATCTACTCTCATCTTGCTGATGTCTTGTGACTCTTCAATAGCAGTAACCTTCATCTTGTATTTTTTGGGGAGGGATCTAAGAATCTTCCTCACCAGCTTTTCATCAGACATTTTCTCACCTAGAGCACTGGAAGCATTTGCCAGCTCTAGAACTTTCATGTGGAAGTCATGAATGGTCTCCTCATCCTTCATCTTCAGACTTTCAAATTTTGATGTTAAAATCTGAAGTCTTGACATCTTGACTCTCGATGTTCCTTCATGTGTTGCCTGCAAAATACCCCAAGCTTCCTTAGCAACTTCACAGGTATTGATCAACCTGAAGATATTTTTATCCACTCCATTGAATATGACATTTAGAGCTTTGGAATTTCCAAGGGCAAGCTCATCTTCCTCCTTGGTCCACTCTTCTTCAGGTTTTGGCTTTGAGGTGCCTTCTTTATCCTTGCCAGCCTCATCTTTCTCACATACCTCTGGAGCTTTCCACTCTTTAATGACAGCCTTCCAAGCTCTGCTGTCTAATGACTTTAAAAAAGTAGTCATTCTAGGCTTCCAATACTCATAGTTTGAGCCATCCAAGATAGGGGGTCTGTTGACGAATCCTCCAACCTCTTTGTCCATCTTTCACCAGAAAGTAACTTCCCTAGATCTCACCCAGAGACAGACAGGATGCCTGCTCTGATACCAATTGAAATTCTGGTACCAGACGTGTGATGTTAAGGTGCGATGTCACAACAACACACTCTGCAATAATGGACAGAATAAGCAACAGGAAAACACAAGGAATTGTTCACCCAGTTTGGTCTAACTACCTACGTCTGGGGGCTACCAAGCCAGGGATGAAATTCACTACTTGTAGATATAATTTACAGACTCAACACACCAGTTGACAATCTCCTAAACTTATACTCTACTAGTGACTTTCTACCTAAGAAACCACTTAGATATGAGAACACTACTCAATCCCCTAAAACACTCAAAGAACAACCTCTTTGAGATCCCTTGATCTTGCTTCCTAGCTTCGATCAATCAACAACTCTCTATTGCTTCACAGCTTCTAGAGAGGACAGAAAATTCAACACCTATTCAAACCTAGAATAGTGTGATTACAAGTACTCTAAACAAACCCTAGACTCTAAGCCTCCAGCTCTTGATCTTCAATCTGTTTTCTGTACCTTCTTCCTTGGTCTTGTGCGCTTTATATAGCTCCTTGAATTTGGATTGGATTTGTCACATTATTTGATCAGATTTGTTAATTAAAAACTGAATCTTTTAAAACAGATTTTATCCCCAAAATCTTTTTAAATCTTCCACCTTTTAATTCTCCAATAAACCTGCAATCATATCTCCCATGTAACAGAAAATATCTAGCCCAAGATATTCTCATCCAACGAGTCAACACTCTCCACAATTCCAGCTAATACGCGACCCTAATAACAACAAGCCCATGCTGTCATTAGCTTCAGTTCTGCAGGTCTGATGTTACAACATCACCTATGTGACATCAGACATCCACTTCAGCAACTAGCAACCTTAACACAGCCCAGTGTTAAGTGCAATGTTATGACATCAAGCCCATGAGATCAAACATAGTTAACCTTCACAACTTAGTACAACCCAGTACTAAGACTCAATGCTGCAACATCAACACCATGACATCACCATTGAACACCTTGTTGTTTTACCAAAATTCCAGCCAATCCAGGAACTTACATCATCGTTGATAAACTTTTCTTCTCGGAAATCGCCGTCACTTTGGGTTGCCACTCTCTTGTTAAAGACCTAAGCACTTTAAGATTAAGTTCATCATTTGTTAGTGTCTTACCAAGTGCATTCAAGTGATTTGTCAAATGCACGAATCTTTTCTACAAGTCGAGGATTGATTCTCCTGGTTGCATTCTGAATAACTCGTACTCTTGACTTAAAGTATTCAATCTGGATCTTTTGACTTCGGCGGTTCCTTCGTGAGTTTCTACAAGAGTGTCCCATATTTGTTTGGCCATTGTACATGTTGAGACGCGGAAGAATTCATCCATTCCAAGTGCACTTTGTAAAATATTTATTGCCTTTTTGTCATAGAGAACCTTTTTCTTATCATCCTCATCCCATGATGCTTGTGGTTTTGGCGTACCGACTCCGTTGAAAACCGTTGTAGGAATAAAAGGACCATTTTGAACAGCCTCCCATATATCACTTCCTTGTGCTTCTAAATGTGCCTTCATACGGATTTTCCAAAAGTCGAAGTATTGGCCAGAAAACAAAGGAGGCTTGTTGCTACTACCACCGTCTTTGAATACAAGATCATTGTTTGCGGAAGCCATCTGAATCGAATAGGAACAGGTTACCTATCACCTGCTCTGATGCCAATTGTGAGTGTAAATGCGCCTAAGAGGGGGGGGGGGGGTGAATTAGGTTCTTAAAAATTTCTTCGATCTTTTTACCGGTTCATGGTTATTTTTCCGTTTTATGATAAGTGTTTGAAAGTAAAGTGCGGAAAGGAAAAATGACACAAGAGAATTATAGTGGTTCCCCTCACAGCCCGAGAGTACTCCACTCCTCCTTCAATACAAAAGAGAGTTCACTATTGTTTAGAATTATTGTACAGCCTAATCACACCAATGGTGATGCTTACTATCTAACCTATAGGTAACTAAGTGTATGAAGAACAATCCTCTTCAAAACACTCACTTGTTTCCAACAATCCTGGACAACAAGGTAATACAACTCCACAATCTTATTTTAACAATCCTAAAATAAGATGTGTCTTTAAATAAATCTGAATTTTATTGAGTAATTGTTGATGATGAATCTTTGAAGTGTATATCAATCAAATGATTGATCTTCTCCTTGAAATAAATATCACTCAAATGAAATATACAAGTGTTCTTGAATAAAATGAGATGAAACAATGATAAGGTGTGAAATTTATGCAAAGGTTTCTCTCAAAAATATGTTTGAATGAACACTTGAAGAATAACTGAAAGATGAAAAGAATGAGTGGATTTTTTATTACGAAATTTCTAGGAGGTGAGTTTTAATCTGAAAATGACATGTATTTATATTGATGAAAGCAACCATTCAAAAGTCATGGCAATGGTTAGAAAAATTCTGAATTTAATAAGATAAATGATGTAGGAGATGCCATGAAAAGATATAATGAAAAGGTGCATTCAAACAAAATATTTTTCAATTTTAAATAAAAAACACTGTTTCAGTACGTTGTAAATTGTGGCGGTTGTTTGGTCTGTTACGTCGTTTCAAAACGCCACACTTTACCAAATAATTTTGAAATTTAAAATTTAAAATACTGGTTTAGAACGGTGTGAATTATGGCGGCTTCTGGTGCTGTTACGACAGTTAAAAACGCCATAATTTACCAAAAACTGAATGTTTAAATAAATTAAATAATTAAAAAATTTGTCTAAGTATTTGAACCAATTTTATACAACATCTATTGATTTACCCAAGTCAATAGATTATATTTGAAAGTGATTTAACATGGTTCAAAATAAAAAAAACAAATAAATAAATAAAGTTTCAAATGTATGATAAAAATATTTTGTTTTTTCAAGCTAGAAATAATGATATATTTTCAACCACATGAACCATGTATGCAAGTGAATTTTGAAGATTATTTTGAGAACTATTTTATCAATATATATTGCATGCTTGAGACACTTTTGAACACTTGTATGCAACCATATTAATAAGTGAGAGTTATACCTTGATTATACTTGAGAATTCTTCAAGACTTGTAAAAATTAAAAACTTTGTGCTAGCTTCAATGTCTTGATCCATTTTTTTTGAGCAAGCATAACATCTTGAATGAATAATGTTGTCTTCATCAAAACCATTGAGAAGCTTGCCTTCACAATTTTAAATTCAAATATATGTTGTTATCAAAACTTTCTTTAGTTTCTTTGTTGAACAACTAACAAAACAGCATGGAAGCTCTACAACAGATAAGTGTTTATCCGCTTTCATTTACCGCTTATATATATATATATAACTGCATTGTGAGGCTGTTTCACTGTAAGTCTTCTTTCACATCCTTTTAAATACTCGTCATATATCAACTGTATATATACTAGTATAGTTATTTAGAATTTTCCCCGGCAACTACGTTTAGAACTAGGTAAAGCCTATTGGTCACTCTCGAATACAAACAAAACTAGATCCCCATAGGATTCCAGATACAGTCTTCCCTTCTCTTGGGGTTAAACAATATTGAACAAAGAGAAAGGCAATATTCTCGGTGAACATTTTCTCAGACTGTCACCCTTAGAAATTGTCAAAGAAACTCTACTCCCCAGAGTTGATCTATTCTCCGTGAATAGCATCTCTTGAGTTTCTTCCAAATTCTCAAACTTTCCTGGAATGATCTCTTCTCTGTGAATTGCATTTCTTGAACTTCTCTTGGTTTGAGGACCCACAGGCTTCCTAAAAGCATCCCCGCCTCCTCTTGGGCGTTGTACAAGGACCCTTCGGCTTCTTAGAAGTTCTCATGCCTTCTCTTGGGCTTAATACAAGGACCCTAACAACCTCCTAAAGGTATAGGACAGAACTTAGTCATCCTTCATTAAAGTTGTCTTTCTAAAACGAGTCAAAACCTTCAGACCTATTTTAGGGTTGATACTCATCCCTTAAACGAGTCGGCCTCCTCTTGGGCATCATACAAAAGATAAAACTCTACCAGTAGACTTGGACAGTCTAATTTCCTTGAGTCTTAAAGACATTCTCAAGTTCCTTTAAAACATAGGAAAAAACACCGATCACTCTGGATAAATCTCCAGCAGAAACCCGGTCTCTCTCATGAGAGTTCCCCACCCTTGGGCCTGCTTATGGATCTAATCCTCAGCAGTAAGATAACATTATCTTAGGATTTGTATAATGATCCTTCCTCAGCGAAGTCAGCCTCCTCTTGGGCTTTGTATAATGATTTCCCCTAGCGGATTTAACCTTTTCAGACTCTCTTGTCGAGACCATCCCTTTTCAAGACTCTCTTGTTGAGTCACTTTCCTTTTAGCCTCTATCTCGGGCTTCGTACGAGACAGCAAATCACTCTCTTGTTGAGTATAAAGGACTCTCTTATTGAGTCAACCTTTTTTAGCCTCCGTCTTAGGCTTCGTACAAGACATATAGAAGCGCTCTCTTGTTGAGTCAGTCACTTGTTAGTACTCTCTAATTAAGTCAACCCTTTTAGCTTCTATCTCGGGCTTCGTACGAGACAAACAATAAACACCCTCTTGTTGGGTCAATAGCCTCCTCTTAGGCTTTGTATAGAGAAACCCCCGGTTGAGTCAGTCAACCTTTTAGCATCAAACTTGTGCTTTAATCAAGGTATACAGTTCCTCTTTAGAGATGACAAGTTCTCTCTCAGTCAAACCTTTTAGCTTCAATCTTGGGCTTTGAACAAGACACAAAAAACCCTTCAGCTTCATATCTTGGGTTTTGAACAAGATACAAATACTCCTTTTAGCCTTTGACTTGGGCTTTGAACAGGACACCAAAACATCTTTTTTCCTCCCTTAGAATAGGAGGGAGCTACGATCGCTCTGATTTCCCTGTTTCGTTAAACGGGAATACGTAGGCATAAGATTGCAAAATCTTAGCGAGCATACTAATTAAAAACTCAAAATCCAGTACCTCCGTCAGTCAACCAAAAGCATTAGTGTAATACCCTGTATTATTTAAATGACCAATTGGATATCAGATGAGATTGGATGAGTATCTATGTGCTCTATCTTTGGTAAATTGGATTAATGGAATCGTTTAAGTACTTTAAGTATCGACACTTGGGATCAATAGAGCAACTAATGAACTCTGAAGAGATCAATTTATTATTAGTTCAAGAGAGACTTTTAGGATAACTCTAATAATTGATCAATTGGTTGAGATGACAAAATATCAATTGGAGATATTTTACTCTATTGGATTATACTATATAATATTGGTTTATATGTATATATATTTGAAAAGAGAAAAGAAAAGAAGAAAAGATAGTAAAAGGAGAAGAAGAGGAAAGGAAGTGAAGAAGAGAAGAAGAAGGAAGAAGAGAGAAACCCATGGATCATCATCATCACCATCTTCTTCAAACTCCTCTTTGACTATCAGGTGGGTTCTAGTTAGAAACTCTAAGTTCTAGAAATAGATGTTTGGAATTTAGGTTAGAAATTGAGAGAAAATGATAAATTGTTGAATCAATGAAATCTAACGGATAAAATGAGTTATAAACTTTGTAGCATAATCATTAACCATGTATGATCATCTGTTAATGCAAGTTTGTGTGTTGGGTGATGTTTTGGATGGGTTTTTGGTCCCAAAGCTCTGTTTTCACGCTGCTGGGAAACCCAGTTTTCGCATGTTCACACTGCGAGTCCCTTAGCGAAGGGGAAATCGAACATTCGCTGGCTATTCGCACGGCGAGGGTGAGGGCGAACATTCGCCAGAGGTTCGCACTGTGAACTTTACCTTGTTTTGGTTCTGCCAGGATTCGCCAGACGCTCGCACTGCGAATGGGGTAGCGAACCCAGTGTTGTTTAGGCATTCGCTGGGAGATTCGCACTGTGAATGAGAGAGCGAGCATTCGCTGGCTGCTTCGCAAAGCAAACATGACAGCTTTCCTGTTTTGTTTCCTTCATAACTTTTGATCCGTAACTCGGATCGGGACGTTCTTGGTGTCATTAGAAAGCTATGATGTGGGATATTTTATTTGGTGGAAAATGAAGGAAAGTAATGTTTTGTGAAAGGTTGGAATTGACATCTTTTGAATCGTAAATCCGATCGAGGCATATTTATAGCCAATGTAAAGCTGTGAAAATATCCTACGGGATAAGAGTGAGAAATATTGATTTCGTTATCCGATTAAATGAATCGGAGGGAAACCGAAAGTGATGTTTTATGTGATGTGTGATTATATGTATTTATTTGTAATATTTGTGTTGTGAAATATCTATCTAATATTGTTGTTAAAATAAATGAGATAATATGCATGTTAAAATGAGTTAGGGAGAGTGAGGAAACTTTACCCCGAAAACAAATGGCATAGTTAAGATTGGTATAATTCTAGGTTGTGACTAGAATTGTGCTAGAAACTCTGAATGACAACGCTCGTGCATGATAGGCCGAGGCGTGTGTCCAGTACAACATGGTATAGAAACAACGAAACACTAGTATGGAACACGTGTGTGTAAATCATTGTAATTTTGTAATAAGGCGGATGTGGCCTTGTGATTGTCTAATACAATCACGTAGTGTATATGATCACGTAATCAGACTGTTTTATCCCTTAATAAATATCCGTGACCCGTGTCCATAACTCTTGAGAAGGGTTGGTCGGGGAAAGTGTTTATTAAGTAAGTGACCGTGACCCGTGTCCATAATCCTTTGGAAGGACTAGCCGGGGAAAGTTACTTAGTGGTGGTATTAGTGACCCGTGTCCATAACCTCTTGTGTAGGCTGGCCGGGGAAAGTACCGTGTGTAGGTAACCGTGACCCGTGTCCATAACCTCTTGTGTAGGCTGGTCGGGGAAAGTTATCTATGTTAGCTTCGGGACCCGTGTCCATAATCCTTTGAGAGGACTGACCGGGAATGGATGTCTACGCTTTTAAGGATCCGTGACCCGTGTTGAACTCTCTTGAAGGGTTGGCCGGGGAAAGATGCCTTGGGTTGTAATGCCGATTAGTGATAATATTTATGAGTTAACAGACTCATGACATGTTTCCATACAGTGTGAGTTGGTGAGATTGTGAACTCAAAGTCATTTTCCCTTCCCTTTGACTTGAGTTAGGATTGATAGAACCCTGTAAAGCCGAGAGGACCTATAAGATAGGGAACTCACTGAGATTTGATGTATCTCACCCCACTATAGTTGCTATATTTCAGGTACTTGCAGGTTTGATTTACAAGTGGAGCTATGCTTGGAGGTTCCAAGAGAAGCTTAGTAGAGCTTATTCCGCTGTGCATTTGTTGTATACAATTGAGGATATTGTATATTCTTAGATTTTATTTTTCTTTGGCTAGTTTCCATGACTTGTGCCATGTGTTGTATTTATGTTTTAGAAATGGACAAGTATGTGAACTATGCCATTAGGCGCTTTTGATGTGTCAGTACCAAATAAAATGCTTGTATTGTATTATTCTAGATATATATTATACAGGGCATTACAATTAGATCTAACACCTTACCAAAATCCTCGCAAATAGTCCAGACCTGGTATTCTTGAGCAAAATAACCTAAGACAAGACCCCCCTTTTGATAGCATCTGTAAACCAACAGTCATCTGTTTAAACACAGTATGCAAGCAGGGTTAATTGGAGACATTTATTTCCCTTCCTTAATCAGCTTCACAGGATAAAAAATGAATCAAACTATAGTACCAAAGCGATAGTGATTCGAAACCACAAAAATCACGCTACATTTACCAAAGTTGAAATTTGCAAAGATAAATTATGTGATGCAAGCTAAAAAGATAAGCAAACCAAAGTTTCCTTTAAGGCTAAGAATATTGTTTCTACATCTAAACGTCTTCAATTGATTCATAAGTATTTTTTTAGTCCCTCAAGGACTGGAAGCTTTGGTGGCAATTATTATGCATTAGTTATTGTTGATGAATTTTCAAGATTTACTTGGACATTATTTTTAGTTCATAAACATGATGTTTTGAATGCCTTTAAGAAATATGCAAAACTAGTCCAAAATGAAAAATCCATGAAGATTGTATAAATTCTAAGTGGCCATGGTGGAGAATTTCAAAATTTAACCTTTGAAGAGTTTTGTCATGAGAATGAAATATCACACAACTTCTCGGCACCAAGAACACCTTAACAAAATGGAGTTGTTGAAAATAAGAATAGGCCATTGGAAGAACTTGCAAGGACAATGTTAAGTGAATCAAATCTACCAAAGTATTTTTGGGCAGAGGCGGTAAGTACGCGTGTTATGTAATTATTTGGGTTCTAATTAGTTGAATTTTAAAGAAGATACCATATGAAATCTTCAAAGGAAGAAAGCCAAATATTTCCCATCTTCACATCTTTAGATGCATGTACTATGTCCTAAACAATGGAAAGGACAACCGTGGTAAGTTTGATGAAAAATATGATGAAGGTATATTTCTTGGTTATTATCTTTCAAGTAAAGCGTATATAATTTTTAATAAAAGAAATCTTGTTGTTGAAGAATTTGTACATGTTTTCTTTAATGAATCTAACCCCTCCAAGGAGGATAAAATTGTTAATATTGATGAAGATGATATATATGACACATAAAAAAAATCGCAACAACAATGATAATCATGATGAAAAATAAACAAGGTAAGAAGATAAAGTGATAAATTAAGAGCAAAACCAAAATGGTTTACCCCAATAATGGAGGACTCATCGAGATCACCCAATTAACAACATAATTGGAGACTTAATTAAGGGAGTATCTACTAGAGTCAATCTTAAAGATGCTTGCTTAAAGATGGCATTCGTCTTTCAAATTTAACTTTTTAAAATCAATGAAGCCTATGATGATGAACAATGGATCCTTGCCATGCAACAATAATTGAATAAATTTGAAAGAAATAAAGTTTGGGAACTTATTCCTAGATCAAATGATGCTTGCTTAAAGATGGCATTCGTCTTTCGAATTTAACCTTTTAAAATCAATGAAGCCTATGATGATGAATAATGGATCCTTGCCATGGAAGAATAATTGAATAAATTTGAAAGAAATAAAATTTGGGAACTTGTTACTAGATCAAATGGTAAATACATCATTGGCACTAAATATGTGTTTAAAAATAAACTTGATAAAAATAGCATAGTTGTTAGAAATAAGGTCAGATTAGTAGGCCAAGGCTATAATCAAAAGGAATATATTGATTTTGATGAAACATTTACTCTTGCTGTAAGATTATAGGCTATTAGATTAATGCTTGCATATGTATGTTCTTTAAAATATCATTTATTCTAAATGGACTTCAAAAAGGCATTCTTGAATGGATATTTTCATGAAGAAGTCAATGTAAGTCAAACTCTAGGTTTTGAAGATTTAAATAATCTTTCACATGTGTAAAAATTAAAGAAGGCTCTTTATGGCAACGCAAGCACCAAGGGCTTGGTATGATAGATTAAACATTTTGTTTTATGTAAAAGAGGTTTCAATAAGGGAAAGGTGGATACAACTTTTTTGATCAAAAAGATCAACAAACACATTTTATTAGTTCAAATATATGTTGATGATATTATATTTAGTTCCATAAATGAAACCTTATTTGAAGTGTTTTCAAGTATGATGCAAGGGGGGTTTAAAGTGTCGAGAATGAGTAAACTTAATTACTTTCTTTGTTTACAAATCAAACAAGCAAAAAATAAAATATTCATAAATCAATCCAAGTATTGCATATAAATTTTAAATAAGTTTGACATGGATAAATGCAAAAAAAATTCCACTCCAATAAGTTCAAGTACTTATGTTAATCAAGATGAATCAGGAAATCCAATTGAAATAATAAGGTATAGAGGCATGATTGGTTCATTGTTTTATCTTACTGGTAGTACACATGACATAATGTTTAGTGTTTGTTTATGTCTTCGTTATCAAAGTTGTCCAAACGAATCTCATCTCTCTTCTATTAAAAGGATTATGAAATATCTTAAAGAAGCCTAAAATGTTGGTTTATGGTATCCAAAAGGTAATCTATATGATTTGGTTAGATATTCTGATTCAAATCATGTCGGATGCAAAATTGATTAAAAAATAATAAGTGGAACATGTTACATATTAGGTAATGTACTAGTTTCTTGGTCTTGTAAAAAGCAAGCATATGTTACCCTAAGTTCTCAAGAAGCTGAATATATTGCTGTTGGAAGTTGTTGTGTACAAGTACTTTATTTTAAAGAAACACCTATGCAATTATGGTTTAAACCTATGATGCATTCCCATAAGGTGTGACAAAACAGGTGCCATAAATTTAACTAAAAATCTAGTAATGAATTCAATAACAAAGCACATAGACGCCATACATCATTTCCTCAAAGATCATGTCCTTAAAGGAGATGTAAAAATCAGATTCATGGATACTCATGATCAATTGGCTGACATATGTTTACAAAACCATGGGCCAAGGAATCTTTCTATAAAAGTAGAATTGAATCAGAAATATTGAATGAAAATGATATATAGGCATGAACTTTCATATGAGACACAATGTCAAATATGATGATCTTAAAAGGAATTCATCTAGTTTTTCATGAAATCAAAGGTAACATTCATCAAGGTACATAATCTATGATTTATTTGTTTTTTTTTTTTATGTTTTTCTATGTTTTCTATATGATATATGTCTTAAATACATTATTGCATATGATTTCATAAGAGTGCATGGGCCAAAAAGCACTTAAAAACAATTTTTTTTTCAAAATTTTAGGGGAGGTAGTCAACAACTAAGGCAAAAATTTTCCCAGATTCGTCCCTGGTTATGGTGGTAGTCGAATACCATTAAATGGTAGCCGAATATCATTATAAATTGTGCCCAAATTCAAAATACAACAATTAATTTCCAGTTTATATTCTTTTTATTCATCTTCTTCATACCCCATTCTCCAAAAACTACCATGACCACAAAATACAACTTCATAACCAAATAGCCTCCCTCTATAAGATTACACAAGGCCAACCTTCAGACACCAATGATATTTATTTACATTGATTACTTGCATCTAAAGAGAAAATGGTGTTTTTCAAGACAAAATTTCAGAATAGACCACTACTTACACCCAAATACCGTGATCTTTTTGAATTCTCTGAATTTTCCTTTCCATGTTTACTTAGAACATATGGTTTGAAAAACTTCTCAGAATTCTCTTGTGACATTTATCCTGATCTAGTAAGAGAATTTTATTCCAATTTAAAATTACAAGGAAACAACCTTGGTACTTAGGTAAAAGGGGTCCCTAATGTTCTATCTTCTGCATTAATAGGTACCTTTCTTGATCTTCCTAGTAAAGGTTCTATAATCCATCCTGAAATAACATGTGTTTGGGAAGGATTTAATAAGAAACAAGGTTATCTTTCCTTATGCCGTTTATCAGAAGAGGAAATAATCACTAAGAAACAACAATTAGATCATGGTACTACTAAGATGAAAACACACTCTCTCTATTGGAAACATGTTCTAAGAGGATACAGTACTACACTATTTTCTATTCTATGTGTTTATACCTAAAGCCTCAAACTTCTCCCAAATAAATGAGTTTGAACTTCAAATTATGTTTTCCCTAAAGAACAACATTCCTTTAAATTTGGAATATGTTATGAAAATACTATGTTGATATCTCGTGGGAAAACAATTGGATTACCATATGCTCGTGAGATTAGTAAGATTCTTTATCTTAACAATGTTGACTTAGGGGGAGAATTACTGGTAGAAAAGAAGGAATCTGAATGTTTTATTGACAAAAGTGTGTTAGGAAAAATAGGTGTCTTTGGGGATAATGATAAGAGAGTTTACATGCACAAAAGTTATATCTTACAAGAACCTTCGACCGCTTCATCTTCATAAAATTCTATATCTCAAATCATCACTAACCAAATGCTTATGACCAAACTCCATTAGTTATTATAATGAGGAATATGATGAGTGTTGAGTTCCATCATGCTCATAATGAAAGGGAAACCCTTTCTATTAGGATTGAGCAACAGGAAAATATTAGGTATGGAGAGGAGTTTGAATATCATGATAATTAGTTTTTCTCTGTCTATGTATGTTATATTTTAAAGTCCAATTATGATTGTAATATGCTTTATTATATTCTGAATACTTGTTTGATTGTACTATTAATTACCTAATATGTATTGCTCTAAACTTCTTTAATTCGGTTGTATGCATATATGTTATACTATGTAGGATATGGGTAATCCTACTTTTTCATCTTTTTGATAATGTCAAAAGAAAGAGAAAGGTAGTTCATGTTATTGGATTGTCTATATTAAATTAATTTGCATGCTTACAAGTGTATGATTACAAGCTTTAGAAACATAAGGGGAGTCATACATTAAGGGGGAGATTTTCTCAAATCCTATCAACAACACAATATCCAAATTATTTGTCATCATAAAAAAGGGGGAGATTGTAAATACATTTGTATTAAGTATAGTTTTGATGAAGACAAAAGATATAAAAGAAGAAAAATGATCAAATAATGTCATGCACATCATATATGAAGATACCAAGTTTCAGTGAACATTGGAATAACAAGTGAAGTTTGGGACAAGAGAAAATAATTAAGGTACATGACACAATCTGTGCTAGAATACTTCAAATGCTAAGAAATCTCATCTTTTAATTCATCTAAAATATTATTGCACTTTCATTCATAATCAATTTTGAAACAAAGCATCAAAAATAAATTTTTAAGTAAAAAGTGACAGTGGTAGTCGGCTACCTAGAAGCGGTATTTGACTATCAGGTTAATAATGACATATTTTCACTTTTGGAATAGGTGGTAGTCAACTACCACATATTGGTATTCGACTATTAGTGTTCACATTTGAAAAAATGAATGTTGGAACAAATGGTAGTCGACCACCACATATTAGTATTCGACTACCAAATTGACCAATGCCTCTTTTCATGTTCAAAATGTTTCTAACACATTGCAATGCTTCATGGTTTGATTATAAACATATGTATAATTTCAAAAGGGTGTTTATGATGTATATAAATGTCTATACATCAGAAACACAACTTACCTCTTTCCAAAAAAATCAATTTTCATATCAATTCAAACAAATTGTAAAAGTTTTCATACATTTTAAAAGTTGAAACATTGTATATCAATTTTACATTATCCAAAAAAAATTCTTCATATATTGACCACTTGGATTATTATAGGTTGAATTGTAAATTTTTGAAAGCGACGATCAAAAGATTAAACATGGAATCAAGCCTAGTAAAAATTAGTAAAAAGTTATCCAACGTGTATGTTGTATCTTAATCTCTACGTTTGTGGTGATAAGATATTGTAAAAGAAAGTAGGTTTCTATCGCGTGTTTATGATTAAAATAATGTAAAAGGGTCTAGTTGAAGACTTGTACAAAGATATAACCATATTGTAAATTCCTCCAAGTGGAGGAACTAGATGTACCCTTGATTGATAAGAGGAATTAGTATAAATCTTGTGTGTCTTTTACAAATTTTGCATAAAAACAATAAAAATACAAAAAATATCATTCAACCCCTTAGATTGCTACTTATACTTATATTTGGCATCAAAGCAAGAATTGGGTCACTTGCTACTAGATCCGGGTAAAAATGACTTCTGCAAAATAATTCTTAGGATAAGGTGGCATCGTAATAAACTACCATGTTTCACCAGTGAACACTATGATTTTTGGAAAATTATAATGAAAATTTTTATAGAATCACAAGGGTTGAAGTATGAAAATTGGTAAGAAAAAATGGTACTACATTCCATCTTTAGTTATTAAGGGTGTAAGTTCTGCAAAACCTAAAGATGTGTGGGATGATGAAGATAACAAGAAAAGTCTTCATCATAATAAAGCCAAAAACATAATAGCATCTTAAAAAGAAGAATGTATTAAAAGGAAATAAGTATTGAGACCAAATAAAGCATATTAAGCTTGGGAAGATGATGAAGTAAGTTCATCCTCGGATTCGAACAACAAAGAACAAGAAAATCTCTCCTTGATGGCCTCACACCACTTTGACAATGATGATTAAGAGGAGTGCTTAAAAGTAACCACCAATATGTGGTATCTTGATAGTGGATGCTCCAAACACATGACGGGAGATAAATCAAAGTTCTCATCTTTAACCTTAAAATCTAAAGGACTTATTATGGAGATAATAATAAAGGGAATATTATTGGTAATAGAAAAGTAGGTACGCCACCCTTTACCACTATTGACGATGTGCTATATGTGGATGGTTTGAAGCATAATCATTTAAGCATAACCCAATTATGTGATAAAGATCTTAAGATAATAATGATGTGTGGCTTTGGCATAAAATAATTACCCATATTCGATGGAACATCTAACTAAATTAGTAAAGCATGATCCTGTTATTGGTTTACCAAAGATGAAATTTGTCAAAGATAAATTGCGTGATTCATGATAAAAAAAGGTAAGAAAACCAAAGTTTCCTTCAAGGATAAGAATACTATTTCTAAATCTAGACCTCTTCAATTGATTCATATTGATTTGTTTGGTGCCTCAAGGTCTAGAAGCTTTGGTGGAAATTATTATGCATTAGTTATTGTTGATGATCTTTTAAGATTTACTTGGATTTTTTTTAGTTCATTAACATGATGCTTTTAATTCCTTTAATAAATATGTAAAGCTAGTTCAAAATGAAAAAACCATGAAGATTATATCAATTCGAAATGACCATGGTGGGAAATTTTAAAATTCAACCTTTGAATAATTTTTTGATGAGAATGGTATATCACACAAGTTCTCGGCACCAAGAACGCCTCAACAAAAGGGAGTTTTTGAAATAAAAAATAGAATATTGGAATAACTTACAAGGGCAATGTTAAGTGAATCAAATCTACTAAAGTATTTTTGGGCAGATACTCAAAGTACGATATGTTATGTAAATATTGATTTCTAATTAGGCCAATTTTGAAGAAGATGGCATATGTACTCTACAAAGGAAGAAAGACCAATGTTGCCCAAGTTCACATATTTGGATGCAGGTGTTATGTCCTAAACAATGGAAAAGATAACCCCGATAAGTTTGATGAAAAATATGAGGAAGGTATATTTCTTGGTCATTCTCTTTCAAGTAAAGCATATAGAATTTTTAATAAAATAACTCTGGTTGTTGAAGAATCTGTACATGTTTCCTTTAATGAATCTAACTCATCCAAGGAGGATAAAACTTGTAATATTTATAGATATGATATATATGACACACCAAAAGATAGAAACAACAATGATAATCAAGATGAACAACAAATGGGGCTGCAAGACAAAGTGATACATCAAGAGCAAAACCAAAATGATTTACCTCAAAACAGAGGACTCGTCGAGATCACTTGATTGACAACATAATTGAAGAAATAAACAAGGGAGCCTCTACTAGACTCAATCTTAAAGACACCAACTTAAAAAAGACATTTGTCTCTCAAATTGAACCTTTTAAAATCAATTAAGCCTTAGATTATGAACAATGGACCATTTCCATACAAGAAGAATTAAATCTATTTGAATGAAATAAAGTTTGGGAACTAGTTCTTAGACCAAATGGTAAACACATCATTGGCACTAAATAGGTGTTTAAAAATAAACTTGATGAAAATGACATAATTGTAAGAAATAAGGCTAGATTAGTAGCCCAACGCTTTAATTAAGAAAGTATTAATTTTTATTAATCATTTGCTTTTGTTGCAAGATTAAAGGCTATTAGGTTATTGTTGTACCCATAATTTTTACCCTTAAGATTCCACATGTCATTTGCATCTTTGCATCATAAACAAGATCATGCTTTGGTTCCTATACCCCTCACATCTTTGGGTTTATACCTTGCAGGTATCACTGAGCATCTGTGTGTTTCTTATTTGCCTTTATTTGCATATGTTTACAAACCTTTAATCAAAATCCAAAAAATATGTTTGTTTTCCCTTTTACTAACTTTTTCAGGAAAAGGTTAGGATGAAGAATGTCAAATACCAGTTCCTAAGCTCGAATGAAATTCATCTGAACAAAGTCAAAGTTGATATGCAAACAATTCAAAATCATATTGCCAAGAGTTTCCAAGAATTGATTGATTATTACTCAAGAAACCCTAAGGTTCATGTGTTTATTTCCATGCCTTCTTTGACAAGTCGAAAAAATCGAGCCAGAGTCAACATAGCACAGCAAAAAGCCATTTTTCTCATTTTCACTGTGTTAATCGATTAACAAAAATTTACCTAAAATGGATTAATCGATGAACACGTGCAATTTTTGGCTAAAAACAGAATTTTCAGTTATGCAGCATTTTGACACCAATTTTCAAATGTGACCTCATGTGGAATATTCTAGATCATGCAAATTCATCACAAAAATAATTCCCCTACATAATCACAATTAATTCCCACCATACACCCTCATTAATCACCACTTGATCATGATTTTGCCTCCAAATTCAAATTCCAAGCCTAATTTTGGCTCCAAACCAAGCTCTAAGCCACCAAAATTCCCAAGCCTAAATTCTATAAATAGAGGCCTCATTTCATTCATTCTTCAAACTTTTGATAGCCAAATTCACCTTGCAAAAATTTTCTCTCAATTATATTCAACCACCAAATTCACCAAAAGATCTTCCTTCACTAAAGTTAGTAAGCTTTTCATTGAAGCTTACTAATCTTTGAGCTAAACCTCCATCAAAACACTTATTCAACATCAAATTCTGTAGATTAAAGCTTTAGAGTGTGGTTCTTAAGTTGATTTGAAGCATTTTCAGATTTGGAAGTGGTAAACTCTTGAACCACCATTGTTGTGCTTAATTCTCATCTTCCACAATGTGATCTCTTGTTGATCTTTGTTGCTTGATTCCTTGAGCTAAATTTTGTGATTCCATTGATGTTAATTACTCTTAATTTGATGGAATTTTTGTGCTCAATTGCATCCATGATCATGAGGTGTTTGAAGAAATGATTGAATCATGGAATGCTGATTTTTGTGCTATTTTTTTGCTGTCCTGTGTCATACCCCAAATTTTGACCCCCAATATTTCCCATGATTATCACCACAATATGGATGTACCTTCATGCCTCATCAATCTCCCAGAGATAGGTGGACATCCACCATAATCAAGAATTAGGGTTTTGAGCCCTCCCAAAACATTTAGACAAAAGATCAATCAAGAAATGACATGATCTTCAACTTGTCTAACCTCTTAAAACATCCACAAAGGATCAAGAGAACCCTCACATAAAAAATCAAGCACAAAAGTTGCCATATTCTAAGTAGTTTGAGCCTCGAAACACCCGATATCGCCAAATTAGGGTTTTGGACGACTAGGACCCCCAGAGTGAGATTTTCACAAGAGAATGAGCCAAGACTTCAACATGTGACTCAATATGCTCAAAATAACCCTAGGAGTCCATTTTCAAAGCTAAATTACCCTCAGAGGATGCATTCTCCAAAAACCAGGAATTAGGGTTTTTACGCGCCGAACCGCTCCGGAGCCAAAAGTCAAAACATGATTTTTTTGGCAAAAATGACCCTTATGACTCATATTTTCATAAAATATGATTTATATTGTCATTTGAACAAGAATTTATCAAGAAACCAAGATAACTTGTAAAAGGGGTAATCTTGAAAAATTGAAAATTTTTCTAAGTTACTAAATTTGGATGGTTTTGGTGCCAACTTTCAAGGATCATAACTTTTGATATAGGCAATCATTTTGTGTGATCCAAAGCCTGATTTGTAGGTCTTCCTACACTTTACAAATACTTCAACTACATCAAACTCCAATTCTTCATGGATTTTTAGTTTGAAGTGGATCAAAGTGGTGAAAAATCAAAATATGTCAAAAACACTTAGTGAAAATTCTGTCTTGTAATTTCAGCATGAAACATCAAACTTCCAAGGAATTTTTCACATTGATCCAAGATGAATCAGTGAAAATACTAAACCTCAATGTTTTAGTACATCATTCAAGCTTTTCAAAAAGTACAAGAAGTCATTCTAATTCAACTTGAGCTAAGAGATACATGCATGAGAAGTTGGCCTCCAAAACTGATTTTTCAAAAATCAGATTATAGGTCATTGGTCGAATTTCTTGTTTTTGTGTAATAACAAGCATAGTTATCCATATGCACACCTCGAGGAGGAACAACCAAGGGACAAACACTGATCCAGAAGCCTCACAAGTCCATGGATCTATGTTTAGGCATGACACCCCTAAAATTCAAGATGCTTCAAATGGTCAATTTTGTTTCAAAGCATTTAACTGATGCATAGAGGTGGCATTCATCAAGACAATGTTATCCAAGTTCAGTCAAGCCTTATCCCTGCCACAGAAGACTCATAGTCTGTGCTCTAACCTCAAGTCAATGGCTAGAGGAGACTTGAGATTCCATTTGATCACCATTTGCCACAGACCTGCTGCAGTTGCCATTCACTATTGCAGCCAAAACAAACTTGCTCTACTATAAATAGAGCTCATTTGTGATCAGTTCAAGTATACCAAAGCACCCAAACTGATGCTTTACTCAAAATCTCTCTTTCACTCCAAATTTACCTTCTAACTCAAGTTACTATCGGGTTTTGAAATTGAGAGTGATTCAAACCAAACCAACCATGCCAACACCTCATAAATATCATATGTAGGTGATCTAAACACTAAAATAACATCTGGAACATCAAATTCACAAAATCACCAGCCAATTGCTCAAGTTCTTGACAGAGTTGCAGTTGAGGTGCCACACCAAGTTCCAGCTCATTTCAATCCACTCTAAGCATTCAAACACACTCCTTGGCACTTAAGGAAGCTGTCCAGATCATTGGAACACCTCTATAACACCTCCATCATCAAGCTCGATCACCAGCTGCAAGAGGTAAACCTTAAACTCTCAAACTCAATGAATCATGCATCATAAACATATTTTCAAATTACCATTGTGTTTCTGAATGTCTGTAGATCATTAACCCTCAATTAATTGATGTTTATGATTCATGTATGTGATTTCATTAAGCTCTTGCACATTTTAGGGTTCATCTGATTTTACCATGCTATCTTTTGATTCACTCAATTTAAATAAAATTGAATATTGCCATCATGTTCCTTTTTTCAAAACGCACGATTTTCATCTTTATATCATGTGAAATGGTTGAGAAACGAGGGAGATAGAATGCCTTTTGCAAATCAGACGAGGGCTGGAGGAAGAAGATGGCCATGGCGCCATTCTTCAGAAAATCAACTAGTCTTGATATATATTATACACTTGCCATATTATGTTTGAATTGACATTGCGCCCTAGTGGAAACACTAGTATTTGTGTGTGTGTGTAGCGAGCGAAAGGTCTGGGGTTCGAATCCCCCTCGCCCCAGACCTTTTGGTATTTTTTTAAAAACTATTTTCAAAAGGATTTATCACATATTATTCATTGTTGCCATCCTCTTTAGGCCCACGCACATGGCTCAGATGGTAGAATTTTAAACTCTCCACCCCAAAGGGCGTGAGTTCAAGCCTTGGGGGACCATTCCTAATTTTTTATCACTTGCTTTCTTTCATTTTTCTTCACAATTCTTTAATAACTTTAAAAATTAATTTCTCACTCATTTTTTATCACTTTTGATTGATTCTTTTTCTGAAAATTCACAAAAATGATGAAATATTTTATTTTACAAAAATTTCACAAAAAATATTATTTATTTTATATATTTAATATTTTCATAAAGAACTTATTTTATTTGTTTTTTAACATTTGAAAATATTTATTTTCTCTTGATCTTTTCAAAACCCGAATGAGTTTTAAGTCATCTTGTGATAAAAACATCATTTTTCAAACCTTAACCAAAAAATCACAAGTGGTTTATTTAAACTTATTTGGTGTTTTTATCATTTTTAATTAATTTTCTTTGAAAAATTACTTTTAGAAATGAAATTGGGGTTTCTTTGATTTTGATCTCTTTCAAACATTTTAAAATCATTTTGGGCCTCTAATAGAGTGTAAGACTCATCCTTTTGTAAATACAAACAACATTTGGGCCTCAGTCATTGTATAAGTCCCAGTACGTTAAAAAATCTCTGTGCGATCACCGTTTTCAAAACAAAATCTTCTGAGCCTACCCTTGTGTTGTAAGTCCCATTTCTTTTCTTTAAAAATAAACTTTGGGCCTCTCCTTGAGTTGTAAGCCCCATCTTTTGTACAAAAATCACTTTGGGCCTCTAATAGAGTGTAAGACCCAACCCCTTGTACATAAAATAATTTGGGCCTCAGTCGTTGTATCAGTCCCACTGTGTTTCTAAAACCGTGGCACGATCGTCGTCTTTTAAACAAAATCATTTTGGGCCTCTCTTTGAGTTGTAAGACCCATCCCTTTATAAATAAACAATTCTCTGGGCATCTCCTTGAGTATAAACCCCAATCTTTTTAAAACAACTTTCCCTTTTGATTTAAGTTCAAATTCGTAGTTATTATCAAAATTTTCTTTAATTTCTTGAACAACTAACCATACAGCTGTTACAATGGAAGCTTGCTCACCTGTAAGTTTTAAACAACTTTCTTTTACATACTTGCATATATATATATATATATTTGTTTGTGCTGGAAGCTTGCTCACCTGTAAGTCCTCCTACCCTCTTTTACATACTTGTCTATATATATGTATATATATATATATATATATATATATATATATATATATATGCCTGTATATCTTGCTTAGAGTTTTCCCCGACAATTAGGTCTAGGATTAGATAAAGCCAGTGGTTACTATTTCAACATAGTCAAAACTAGTTCCCCATAGGAATTTCCAGATACAGTCTTGCCTCCTCTTGGGTTTATACAATATGGAACAAAGAGAAAGGCATTATTCCCGGTGAAACTTTTCTCAGACTGTCACTATTAGAAATTTGTCAAATAAATTCACTTCCCCAGAGAGGATTAATTCCCGGTGAAACTTCTCTTGAATTTCTTTAAACCCTAGAACTGTTAACTAAAGGATTAATTCCCGGTGAAATCTTTCTTGAACTTTTCTTAGGTTTGGACCCACAGGCTTCCTAAAAGCATCACCAGCCTCCTCTTGGACTTTGTACAAGGACCCTCAGGCTTCTTAGAAGTTCTCATGTCTCCTCTTGGGCTTAGTACAAGGACTCGAGACCTCTTACATGTATAGGACAGAACTTAGTCATCCTTTGTTAGAGCAGTCTTTCCGAAGAGTCAAAACCTCAGACCATTTAGGGTTGATTCTCATCCCTTAAAACACCTGCCTCCTCTTGGGCAACATATAAAGATAAACTCTTTCATACCAGTAGACTTGGACAGTCTAATCTCCTCTTGGATCTTAAAGAAATCTTCAAGCTCCCTACAAACACAGGAGAAACCCTGGTCATTTGATTAATCTCCAGTAGAGTTAAAACCCCCATAGGTTCTAAAACTCAATCTTTCATCCTAAACTTCCCCAGCTAAGAGTCAACTTATCATCAATATAACACTACCAAAATAAGAACCTCAAGGCATCTGATACCTCAACTCTTCTGTAATCCTCAGCAATAGTTGATTCCCCACTTTGGACCTGCCTCTGGATATCAATAATCCTCAGCAGAAGATAGACTCCTCTTAGGCTTTGTATAAGAAATTCCTCAGTCAGCCTCCTCTTAGGCTTTGTATAATTATTCTTTCTTCTTCCTCATCACCTTTAAGCACTCTCTTGTTGAGTCAATCTTCTTTTTGAAAACACTCTCTTGTTGAGTCAAATTTTTCAGCCTCCTCTTAGGCTTTGTATAATGATTTTCCTCAGTAGAGTTAGCCTCAATCTTGGGCTTTGTACAAGACAGATAAAAAACACTCTCTTGTTGAGTCAACCTTTTTAGCCTCAATCTTGGGTTTTGTACAAGACAGATAAAAAACACTCTCTTATTGAGTCAACCTTTTTAGCCTCAATCTTGGGCTTTGTACAAGAAAAATAAAATACACTCTCTTGTTGAGTCAACCTTTAGCCTCAATCTTGGGTTTTGTACAAGACAGATAAAAAACACTCTCTTGTTGGTTCAACCTTTTTAGCCTCAATCTTGGGCTTTGTACAAGACAGATAAAAAACACTCTCTTGTCGAGTCAGTTCTTTCAGCCTCAATCTTGGGCTTTGTACAAGACACCTGAAATATCCTCAGCTGAGTCAATCATCTCCCTTTAGCCTTAATCTTGGGCTTTGTACAAGACATATATAAACTTTCTCCAGCAAAGTCAAATCCTTCTAAACCTTCTCTTAAAATATCTCCCCAGTAGAGTAAATTCCTCCCAGCCTTCTTTTAGGCTTTGTGAATTAATCTCCCTAAGCAGCTTCAATCTCCTTTTCGCCTCAATCTTGGACTTTGTACAAGACACCCCAAATATATCCCTAGTGGAGTCAATAAGTCTTTTTCGCCTCAATATTGGGCTTTGTACAAGATAGATAAAACCCTTCCCTAAGAGTCAATGGTCAACCTCCTCTTAGGCTTTATATAATGATATTCCCCAAAAGAGTCAGTCTCTTTTTTTAGCCTCAATCTTGGGCTTTATACAAGATAGATAATAATTCCCCAGTGGAGTCCATCAACCTTCTAGCTTCAACCTTGGGCTTTGATCAAGGCACCTACAAAAACCAAAATCCCCTCGGAGGAAATCAAAAACCTCTCTGTAGGAAGACATTTCTCTGTACATCACATATTAAAGCAAACATTCAAAACAAACCTTAATCCCAGATAATTGCTGTAAGTGGTGTCATACCCCAAATTTTGACCACTAATATTTCCCATCATTGTGCAAATCATCATCACAATATGGATGTACCTTTATGCCTCATCAATCTCCTCAAGGAATTGTTGAGCATTCACCACAATCAGAATTAGGGTTTCAAGCCCTCTCAGAGTTCTTAGACAAAGGATCAATCAAGGAATGACATGATCTTTAACTTGTCTAACATCCACAATGGATCAAAAGGACTCCCACATCAAGGATTAAGCACAAGGCTGCTCCCTTCTAGGTGGATCAAGTCTCAAGATCGACAGTGTCACCAAATTAGGGTTTTGGTCGACCAGGGCCTCCAAATGGAAATTTTTCATCTGGGCACAAGCCAATGATCCAAAACCTAACCTAATATACTCCATGGAACCTCATGGACCCAATCATCAAGTCAATTTTGCCTCAAGGGATGCATTCATCCAAAATCAGGAATTAGGGTTTCTTGACCTAATTCACCCCTAAGTTGACTTTTAGGGCAAATCATGAGCCAAGACCTCAAAGGAGGATTTGAGGGTCTCTAATATACTATATTGATCCATTTTCACCAATGGATTAATCCAAGAAGCTTGAGCAACAAGTCTCAATTTCATCTGCACCATAGTTAGGGTTTTAAGGAAGAAGTCAACTGTAACTTTGACTTTTGACCAGGACATGCTCCCAAGCCCTATGACATGCATCAATATACCCTATGACACCCATGGAACATGTCCATCAAGTTTGATTTAGGTCAAGGACATGATTTCCTGAAGAATTGCACAGTTTGGAATTCATCTAATAAAAAGTCAATTGTGCACAAAAGTCAACTTTGACTTTTTGAGATTTGTCACCAAAATGGATTTTTAACCCTAAAATGATGTTAATGTGTGATTTGAATCATCATTCATCAAGAAAAATCAAGAAAAGTGGGGTAACTTGTAAAAGGGGTAACCATAAAAAACTTAGAAAATTTTCTAAGTTAAAAATAAAGTGGCTAGGGTACCAACTTTGGAGGGTCATAACTCCTAAACCACAAAGCCATTTTCTCCCATCCAAGGCTTGATTTGTAGATCTCATTGCCCTCTACAAAAACTTCAACTAGACCTAATTCTAATTCATTGGGGATTTTGAGTTATGGAGTGATCAAAGTCACTAAAAACATGAAAGTACAACTTTTTCAACACTTAGAAAAATTCTGGGCAAGGCAGATTTTGTGTTGAAACACCAAAACTTGTGAGATCTTTTCACATAGTTGCAAGCTGAATCAAGTCCAAAGATAAACATCAATGTTGTTGCAAATGTTGCCAAGTGAAATTCTGGTATCAGACGTGTGATGTTAAGGTGCGATGTCACAACAACACACTCTGCACAAGGGACAGAATAAACAACAAAATAACACCAAGAATTGTTGACCCAGTTCGGTTACAACCAACCTACTATGGGGGCTACCAAGCCAGGGATGGAATTCACTACTTGTAGATATAATTTACAGACTCAACAACCCGTTGACAGTCTCCTAAACTTATACTCTACTAATGACTTCCTACCTAAGAAACCACCTAGGTATGAGAATACCACTCAATCCCTTACAAACCACTCAAAGAAACCACTTTGAGTACCCTTGATCTTGCTTCCTAGCTTCGATCAATCAACCACTCTCTATTGCTTCACAGCTTCTAGAGAGGACAGAAACACAACACCTATTCAAACCCTAGAATAGTGTAAATACAAGCACTCTAAACAAACTCTAGACACTAAGCCTCCAGCTCCTGATCTTCTGAATGTTTTCTGTCCCTTTTTCCTTTGGTCTTGTGCGCTTTATATAGCTCCTTGAATTGGTCTTGGACTTGCTACAATATCTCCCAGATTTGTTATTTAAAACTGAATATTCAAAACAGATTTTCTCCTAAAATCTTTTTAAATCTTCAACCTTTTAAATCTCCTACAAATCTGCACCAGATCTCCTATGCAGCAGCAAATATCTATCCCAAGATATTCGCATCCAAAGAGACAGCTTGCTCTCCACAATTCCAGCTAACACGCAACCCTAACAACATCACAACCTGATGTTATTAATTCTGCAGATCTAATGTCACAACATCGCCTATGTGACATCAGACATCCAACTTCAGCAATTAATTACTTAACACAGCCCAGTGTTAAGACTTCAATGTTGCAACATCAGTACCTTGACATCAACATTGAACATATACCTTGTTTTACCAAAATTCCAGCCAATCCAGGAACTAACAATCTCCCCCTTTGGCTAATTTTGGCTAAAACAATCTCTGCACTCTGCACCTTCAGAGACTTCAGCAGCGGAAAACTTCAATCAATAATTTTGAAACTCTTCAACAGCAGCATCAGCAACATCTTCAATTCACCAAACTCTGCTGCAGCACCATCTTCATTATTGACAACAGCCAATTGGTGCTCCCCCTCAAAAATATGAACCAGCATCACAGCTGTTCAGTAGCTCACAATGTGTAGCACTTCTCCCCCTTGATGTCTGCTTGGCTGCACTCTGCTATGATATCTTCACTAGCTCAGTCTTAACTCCCCCTCAATAACTGCATCAGCACTTCTTAACTAAACACCTTTTACTTTTAGCAGCATCAATTTCTCTTCATGGCAATTTTTAACTTAAACTTATCTCCCCCTTTTTAGCCATAATTAGACATGCTTCAATCAGAAGCCCTATGAACTACAGTCAGTACACCCTAGCTCTCATTGTTAGCCTCACAGTTAGCAACCAGGCACAACAAATCATAGACGGAAACTAAAAACATAAACAGTGCATATAACAACACAATATTCAAATTACATACTCAAGCACAGCAAAAACTAAACTAAAAACTAAAACAACTATCTAATACATCAGATGGAGGTTAGTCTTCATCCGAACTGGTACCATCAGCATCTTCATCACCCTCATCTGACCTGGAATCCTCAGTGTTGCCATTCCCATTATCTTCCCCCTGTTCCAAGTCTTTTATCATCTGCTCAATCTTCATTTTCCTGACAGTGCTGGTTTTGATAACCATATCAAGATCCTTGCAGGTTGTCTTTAATTCTTCAATCAGCTCAGATTTTGTACTGACCTTCTTAACCCCAGAACTTGATGTTGTAACAATGTCTGGAACATGACTCCCAGCAAACAGTTTGGGATGCAAAGATAAAGCTGACTCCCTCTTACATGCTACCTCTGTACTGGTTAAGATTCCCGGATGTTGATCTAAGATCATTCCACAGATAAGGGAAGGGAATGATATAGGCATTTTGATAGCATTGGTGGTACCATGCTTCACTACTTGATCAAATATATAGCTTCCATAGTTGAACTTGACCTTTTTCCCTACAGCATAGATGAACCTTCCTAATCCCACAGTTATGGTGGTTTTGTGATTAGTAGGTACCCAGTTAGCCGCACCAATTCTGTGCAATATAGCATACTTGATACTGAGTTTGCTAGCTGTTAATTTATTTTTCAGTGGCCACACCTTCACTTGAGTAGCAGTGATCTCTCTACACACTTCATTATCAGTCACCTCCAGCTCACACTCCTCTTGCTCATCTCTTCCCAAATATTTATTGATGGTACTAGGAGAGAAGTCAATACACTGTCCTCTAACAAACACCTTCATGTAGTTCACACTTCTATTGTCAGAAATATCTATGGGAATGTTGACAACAAATTCCTTAACAAG